>CM068360.1:25513833-26113833 GCA_034769755.1 Odontamblyopus lacepedii
CCCAAATCCTGCAGGAGGGTTTTGTCTTGAGCTACAGACCTACAAACGCACAGGTACAGAGGAGTTACACGAAAATGCCACAGTTCCTTCATGCTGTTTTGGAAAGAAATATTGATGCTTCTTTTAATTAGTTTTTTTTTTCCTTGTCTCTGCAAATGTGCAAGTCTATTGGCATTTTATCTCAGTTCTATGAGGTGCTAAAACTCAACATATAAGACTGTAAAAAGTGAATATTGGATGAAAATGTGTATTCAAAATAATGAATCGTCGCAGTTTTGACTAATTCACTTTACCTACTAGGAGCTTACTTGTTTTATAGCTTTTAATATTATTGCTTTAACACAAAACAATAATATTAAAAGCAGAACTAATGCCCTAAAAAGAACAGTTAATGTGCAGAGCGATAGTGCTTTGGTACACGCTCCCGCAAACTTTAATTGTGCACAAGTATGAACCAATTTGTTATGTAATAGGCAAAAAGCGTCCGTGTTTTTAAGATGTCACTGCAAAAAGTGCTCTTTGTATCAGATTTTATTGCATTTTATCATCTATTGTCTACAATTACTGTACTTTATCTTCGTCGCCTGTTACAGCTATTGCACTTTCAAAGTATTTTCTACATTTATCGCACTTTACTTTCAAAATTTATGTTTATGTTTATTGATTCTTGTTTTCTGCTCTTGACCATTTGGCTAGGTCACCCTTGTAAATGAGATCTCAGTGGGTCTTTACCTGGTTAAATAAAGGCTAAATAAAGGCTAAATAAAATAAATAAAACATTTTAAGAACATGTTAAAGATACTATAGATTCTAGATTGTACATGATTATATTTATTCAATATTTATTAATTGTTATTTATTAGATATACAGTATTATGTTTAATGTTTATGATGTAGTACGCTGCAAAAAACAAAATCTAGTCAAGTTAAAATGACTTGAATTAAGAAAGTTTTACCATGATTTGAGTAAATTTCACTTGACAAGTAAAATGAACTGCCAGTGCAATAAGATTTTTGTACTTAAAATATGAAAATACATCTTTCTACACTTAAAATACGAAAAAACAACGAAAAAACTTTTTGCATTTAAAATAAAACTAAATCAAATGTTGCTCGAATGAAGAAAAACACTTATTCCACTGGCAGATAATTTTACTTGTCAAGTTGAATTGACTCAAATAAAGTAAAATGTTCTTAATTTAAGTCATTTTAACTTACCTAGAGATTGTTTTCTTCTGTATACTATAGAACAGGACGATGTTATATGTGAACTTTTATACATTTTAGTGTAAATTAGATGCTAACTGCTTAATTAGATGCTAGTAAAGACTAATGAGGATTCAGTAAATAAATAAACATTGGCATATAAAGAAGAAAAATGAGAAAATAATCTAAAAATTTTGAAATCAAGTAATCTCAACTTTTCTTTTTCTTCTTTTCTTTGCTTTTTTGTGTACTTAAAGGTTTTCATTTTTCATTCCACACTCTCCTCTTCTCTCTAATTCTCTCTAATTTAATGTCCCATCTCTATTTTAAAATTTCATGATTATTTATGTTTATTTATGTTTTGATTAGTTTGTATTGTGATTTGAATGCATTTCTTATTCTGTAAAGCACTTTGAATTACTTTGGGTATGAATTGTGCTGTACAAATAAACTGTCCTTGCCTTAAAGCTGCACTATTAGGACACCGATATAATAGTTTTGCCTGGAATGTTCCACCATATGGCATTAAACTCTCTATGGCGACAAGCAGATGATGCCACGAGGCCAAGTTTAAAATCAGATCTCTCACAGTAAGAATGCAGTTTTATGCAGAATATATTAATTCAAGGTAATAACATGGCACATGGAGACAACCCTCTATAAAAGTGACATAGTGCCTCTTTAAAGCTTGGTAAAAGTGTAAATCAGTCTTACGCGTTGCTGAGGTAGAGTCCGGGCCAGACCTGGTTCACGGGTCCAGTGTTGTGCCGGTTTTTCAGGAGGACGTCCAGCAGAGCGCTCGTGGGCGGAGCTTCGTATGGTCCCTCCTCCTTTCCTCCCATAACCAAATGTTTTATTAACTTTTTGTCTAACTTTCCTCACAAAAATATAGTTTCACAGTCTCAAATTTTGCTCAGATTCCATGGATGAAGCTCGGTGAACGCTGGTCCAACACCAGAATAAACGGACAAGAGTTTCACCCGTTTAAAAATCTATGACCAGCAAAGAATAATGCAATAACCACAAATAAAAAGAGTCTAAACTGTATCCAAGTGTGTAAAATCAAATCTTCCTCCACTTGTGTTGGCCGTCCAAGCATGTGGCGGCCATTTTGTTTGTCATGCAGCAGAGAAACAGCTGAAGATGCCAGAGCGGATCATGTGACCGAGACATTTTTATTCTCAGTGACAGAAGCCAGACTCTGAGGCTGATCTGCTCAGCTAATATTATCCTGCACGAAGCTTTTGTCCTCTGAGCGGGGTGTATCTGTGTACAAGAAGTTATTCAGTTATGAAAACAACAGTAAAAAACCTGCAGACTTTACACCTGCGCTACGATATTCAGATTTACATACTGGAAATACTTTGGATATTTTTACTCATAAAATACCTTATTTTTATATGAAAACATTATTCACATGCAGTGTCTGTCTGGCCTTAATTACAATAAAATTAAAAAAGCAGTTTAATTTGACATTTTAATGGCATGTAAATGAGGCAATCTGTGATAAATGTGTTCAAAAACAAAAACATTGCCATATACAAGGTTCCAGAAAGAGATTTAATGAAAAAATGCAAACATGGATACTAATTTTACAACATTATACCCAGTGTCTAAATGTTCATTTTCATTGGAATGGTAAAGCTAATTCTTTACTCACTCTTAATAGAGTGTGAACAGGAATCAAGCAAAATGAAACTCCAGGTATGTTTCTGAACAGTGTCGTCACATATGTTCAAAAGCTCAAACACGTCATTTTTTCCTGAAATGTTTCAGGCTTTAGCTCAGCCTGGACGCTCCTCCACAGTTCAGTTTGGAGTCCAGCGCTCGGAGCTGCTCCAAGAAGCCGTTGTTGGGGGAGACGTTTCTGTTTTCACTGACGGCCTTCAGCGCCTGCACCAGAGTCAGGCCCTCGTGGATCATCAGATACCCCAGAACCAGAGAGGAGGAGCGGCTCAGGCCCATCGCACAGTGCACCAGCACTTTCCCTGCAAATACAGAGAGCACCGGGTGGACAGAGTTCAGAGGTACGTTTGTCTTCAGAGGAAAATGCTTAAAGGACCTGCCCAGATTGATTTGTGTTTCACTCTGAATTAAACTCTACAGATGATCAATCTGGAACATTCTGGTTCTGGTTCATTTGGGAGCTTCGCCTTTGGCTTCCAGATAAATCTCAATGCTGCAATGTGATTGCTCCAACCAAGGCCCAAACCAAGTTGGATTCTGGTGAGTTTATAAACTCGCAAATATCACCAGAATCCTTCTTTACGCGAAAGGTTCACTTTTTATACAGTTTGTAACTTATAGCAGAAACCAAAAGTGACAAAGTGCAATTTTGACCAATGTAAACATCTGTAATTGAATAAACATCTTATATGTTTGGAACTAGACAGAAGCATTTACAGCCTTTCCACATTAGCAGACCTCCCTCTGGAAAAGTTACATGGTGGATCTTTAAATAAGGAGCTGGTGCTGGTAAAAGCAGAAGTAGAAGAAGTAGCAGTAGTAGTGTTTGTAGTATAGTATAATAATTACTCCAGTTCCCATTATTTTGTGTGCCTAAATTCCTCGTCACGTCACTTTCTTTAAAACCGTTTCAAAGCAACATTCACTCCCCAAGCTTCAGTTTACAGAACGTTTCTTCCAAAACGTCTCATTTGTTGCTTGTTCAAGGATTAAACCTCCAGAGTTCTGAGTGTCTGTGAAGTTCAGCATAATATTTCTGACGCTGTAATCCGTGTTTTTCTTATCTTGGCCCGGTTTATAGGACAGGAGGTTGAATAATTGCCTGTATTTCCGTATGGGATTACTGCAGCTCGCTCTGGCCTGTTTAACATATCAGACTGTCAAATGAAGCAGGCTAATTCCCATGTCCAGGGAAAGGTTTTCTTACAAATTGCCAAGACGATCCATTTGAACACAATTTTTCCCGTTTGAATTCACAGAGAAGGAGACATTAACATAAAGAATAGTATAATGTGATGTCCATTGATTGAAGGGACTGTACCTACTTTTACATTATGCATTATATAGTAAAAACTGATTGTACGAGATTGTAAAATATTATCTATTTATTTTATATAGCATTTTCTCAGATAGTCTACTGAGATGGTCACCTTCTTTCGTTCAATCAGACCGTAGACTGTTTATATAAGTGAACCATGAGCTGAAATAGGAAGTGAGCGTGGGTGCGCTTCTAGCTCCAACAACTCTGGCTCCAATTGACTTTAAAGAGAAAAATTGTCATCATTTTGGTCTTAAAATGTTTGTATTAACCTGCTCTCTATGACTATTCATGGGCTGTTTCAAAATTATGAGAAATTAGAAGCATCGCCATTGCATTTTCCGATTTAAAGGGCTGTGTTTCGTTTCATTCACACAAATCTTGCACGTTTAGGCAGATTTTTTCTCCCATACACCTTCACTAGAGTCATTTGGATCATTTCAGCCCTAAAACTGCCAATCTCTACTGGACTAAAGGTAAAAAGTAGCTGTTAACTTTAAAGCTACTCCTTCATGACATCACAAGGTGCAACAGAACATTTAAGCTTTGGAGATGTAGACAGACTAATAAAAAAAAGTGTTACGCAAACAAGTGTGAATGAAATAAAACACAACTTCAGGTGTGTTTTTGATGAGGTACCGTATTTTTTCGGACTATAAGTCGCACCAGCCAAAAAATGCATAATGAAGAAGAAAAAACATATATAAGTCACTTTTTGGGCGAAATTTATTTTATAAAATCAGAGACCAAGAACCGACATTTCATCTTGAAAGGCAAATTATAGAAATTATAGTAATAAAAACAACCGAATAGAGAACAATCCGTGTATCATTTGTTCATTAGTTTTTCAATATAGAACCTTTTCTTTATTATTTGTCTCTAAAACCAAAATGAAAAATGGATAACGATTTGTTTTTTTTATTTTTGATTCATATATACAGTTAATATATTTGGTCTATGGGCTGTCACTGTGAAAAATGTAATATATAAGTCGCACCTGAGTATAAGTCCATAAGGAAACACCCAAACCCTGAAAAAAAGTGCGACTTATAGTCCAAAAAATACAGTAACAACATTATAACATGGCTTAAAGCTCACAAGACCTTAGAGATTTCGGTCCTTTAAAACATTATTATATGTTTTGAATGGTAAAAAGTCTGAAAAGTCCTCAAAATGTCTCCCATAAAGATGAAGTTAAAACCCGTGAGTAAAAGCAGACCGACCTGTGGGGGAGCTGAGGGCATTCTTGATGAAGTTGGCCGCTGGGTAGAAGAAGGGGCTGATGTCGAAGCTGGCCATGTCAAACGCCTCGACGCCGAAATACGTGATCCGTGTGTCTCTATAGAAACTGGCCCCCGTGTTTACGTTGTATTTTCCGTCCGCCGCGTTCAGGACGTGAGTGATGAGGTGAGACTGCAGCCCTTTTTTGTCCTTAGCCGCGTACCTGGAGACCAACGAGAAGGCTAAAGTACAAGTTAAGGCTGTAAAATTGTATAAAAAACTGCTATTTTAATGGTTGCTATAGTAAATCGCAAAGACTGCAATCATTTAAAGGTGTAATATGTAACATTTTGTGACCAATTTTACATTTTATAGCAAAAATATTCAGTGGCAGCTGTAATTAGTGGTAGTTTTAAAGGCCCAGTGTCAGTTTCTTGGCAGCAGCTCAAAATAAGTGTTGTCGGATAATCAGGAAGTGCACAATTAACATGCTAGTTGTTGTTAATTTTACCCATGGATATAAAGTTTTATGGTTTTACCTCCATGGAAAAACTGTCATCTAATTAGAGAAAAAAAAAATATTATTAGATAATCAGGAAGTAATTAATATCCATGCCAAAACTGTTATCAAATTTGATTTTTTTAAAAATTGTTGGATAAGCAGGAAGTGCGCAATTAACATGCTAGTTGTTAGTTTTACCCATGGATGTAGTTCTATGGTTTTACCTCCATGGCAAAACATAATCAAGAACTAGCATGCTTGATGTTACAAAAAATGTAGTCGGATAAGCAGGAAGTGCGCAGTTAACATCCATGCCAAAACTGTCATTGAATTAGAAAAAAATCTATTGCTGGATAATCAGGAAGTTCATGTTAGCATGCTAGTTGTTAGTTTTACCCATGGATATAGTTCTATGGTTTTACCGCTATGCTAAAACTGTCATCTAATTGAAAAAAAATGTATTCGGATTATCAGGAAGTGTGCAGCTAACATGCTAGTTGTTGTTAGCTTCACTGTGATGGCAAAACTCCACCCTGGTCTCTGAGAGTTGTGAAAAGTGCTTAAAAACTCATCGTGGTGAATAATTAGGATGATCTGAAGGCTTAAGATAAGTGAGTAATAATTTTGAACCACAGAAACTGTTCAAAAAGTTCATATAGTGTCTTTAATTGTCGCAGTATCTTTTCTCGACTCCGTTCACTAATTTTTGAGTAATTTTATATCAACTTCAAAGTGCTTTATTATATTATTATGAAACTGTCTTCCATTACAGTCTTGTTTTGGTCCAGCGTACTCTTTTTCTCACATTTTTAACTATTATAATTCCGATATCTTTTCTCTCACATGTCGCCGATGTATATCCTGGGGTAAACTTCATCCATGTGGTTGCTGCTGCCGCCCTTTTTGGTCCACATGAGCCTCTGTAGTTCTGAGGCGGTAGGGGTCTCATAGCGCCCCCCGCTGGTCCCGTCACAAGAGCTGCCACTGCCCAGACCACGAGGCATTTCTCCGTCCTCTGTCCACTTATCAAAATCTGTAAAAATACACAAACACGTCAAACTTTATTGTCATTTTGTCCAGTTTACTACTTTTTTTTGCTATTTTTATTTCTAATTTTGTCGCAAGTTACATTATTAAAGCTGCTTCGCTTATTTCCATGGAGATGTCATTGCTTTGCTTTATGGTTCACACTTAATCCTTCTACGTAGAAACAAGGCAATGACGCTACAAGTCAAGTTAGAGGTCAGATCTGTGGAGAGGCGAGCCCACTCACAGTAAGAATGCATCTTTTTCCAGGCATTTCTTTCAGCAATAGAAACACCAACAGCTGAATAAATGTAATGTAAGATTAGTTTAGCACTGTACTGTCCCACATGCATTGACCTACATACGTACTCACATAAATATCTCGTATAGTGTTGATGTCATGAAAACCTAACCTACTGTAGTTTTTTAAATACAGAAGACATGTATGGTTCTTATGGACGTATAGAAAAGCTTACATTGGTGGTCGAGGCTGGTCTGTCCTGTAGATCTCGTGGGCCACTGTCCGTGTGCTCGTCAAGATTCACTCCACAAACGCTTTTTTTAACTTTTGAATTTGAGCCTGAACATACCACGGCTGAGATCATGATCTGAGTTTGTCACCGCTCAGAGGTGACACTGAAGAAGAGCGAGTGCGAATCAGGTTTAATGCTCATGTAAGGTAACTCTGACCGTGTAACTTTTCCGTTTGGAGGGTCCGTCACCTGCTTGTTTCTCTGGATATGTCATTACTCTGCTAGGAATGTTATGCAATATAGCATTAAACAGCTCTACTTTACATTTATTCAATCACAGGTGGATTTAAAGCTCAAAAATACCTAGAAAAACAGGCATTCTGACTGTGAGCGGGGTCGCCTCTCCACAGATCTGGCTTATAACTTGGTCTGGTTTGGTTTCCCTGATGATAGAAAGGTTTAATTTAATGCCATACTGTGAAACATTCCAGACAAAGCAATAACATCTCCATGGGGACAAGCATTTGACGGACCCTCCACCAGAAAAGTTACACAAAAGTGTTTTTACCCCACCACCTTTTGTGTATAGCCCATTCTTCATATTTTATTTTTTTGTATTTGTACCTGAATTTTTGTGTATTATTTGACAAGTATTTTTGCTATTTTAATGATTTAGAAATGTAATTATGCAAACAGTTTTTTTTGCTTTTAAGTCTATGCAGAAACACAATTATGTAAGGTTGATCTGTATTGTGTTTTTAAGGTACTTTTGCTTCTTTAACTTTGGTATTTCTTGTAGCACCCTGGAGTAACGAGTGTGTCTAGAAAACACCTCAAAGCCTTAATTCTCATGCACAGCAGCAGAGGGTGCTAGTGCTGTATCTGCAGGTACATTAAAAGGTGAAGTATAGATAGTTTTAGGGCAGAAGTGATTAAAAAAACCTGTGTGCGCATTTTGGCAACAGAAGTGTCATTGTTCATTCAGACTGATCACGGACAGAAGAAGACGGAGATAAAAACATTTCCAGCACCAAAATGTCTGGTTGTTCTATGTGTGTTTGTCAGAATCGATATTCTACCAATGGACTAAAGTTTTAAAGTTTTACTCACTGATCGCGCAAGGATCTGGCAGTCGGCTTGTTGAAGAAATATTCACGATCTTTTGACGATAATCCTTTCGTAGAGCTCGGCAAACTGCTCAGTTCTGCTGTACTTCTGTTGCCAAAATGTGTGCGCAACCGAGACACTGTTTACGAACACTAAAAGGATCTATTATGTAAGAAGCTAAAAATCCTGACTAATGAATGGAGTCAGTTAAAGTTAACAAGCAATTATATGACGAAAACACAAAGGATTAGCCCAATAACAAGTCAGAATTACTGAAACATGCAGATTAAATTAGGAATTTTAGCAGGATGCACCAGTATAATTATGATTAAACTGTCTGCCAATCCAATATTTAATACTATAGGCTTAGGTTCAATGTTTACAATGAGAGAATATAAAAAAAACTTCTGTGTAAGTGAGTTTATTTACAGTACATAAAACAACGGTGGACAAAATAATTTTAGTTAAACACTGAATAAATAAGAGGTTTCTTCTTTACGATGCTAAATGTGCTATAAATAAGGATTACATTTGGTCCGTAGATTTTTTTTTTTTGAGTAAAGTGAGACGTTAAAAGCAGTACATAAATACAAAATAATACGACACAGTAATAAAATCTGTTTGTAGTAGTACTTGGAGTGTCTTGCCCAAGGACACTGAAATCTAAGTGGAAGGTTGGAGGTTAAATTCCAGCTCCGACCGATGCGTACTGTGGTTGTGTCCTTGGGCAATGCACATTTGGTGTGATAGTGATTCAGTAGTGGATGGACAGTTAAAAATGGCCCATTAGAGAAACGTGTCAAGCTTTTAAAGAGGCACTTCATCAGTGTCAAAACCCGTCTCCTTAAAAGTGCGCTATGTATCTTTATGCCACCTCTTTGTTTCCATGGAGATGTTATAGCTTTGCCTGGAATGTTCCCCAGTATGGCATTAAACTTATCTTGTATCCATTCAATCACAGGTGTCGAATAAACCTCTCACCTTCTCCACAGATCTGAACTGCAACTTGGTCTTTGTGGCAACCCCTGATTGTCTAATATAATTATCACAACTCAACGCTTTTCTACGGCAAAATACCTGTGGAAAAGTGTTGCATATTTTTGACCAGCTTCATAAATCTGCCCCAACACCAAATCTTCATCCAACAAGGTCGACAAAGAACAGATTCTGTCCATGAAGAATTTATCCACAACTATCAAGGGAAGAAAGACGAAAACTTGAGGAGAACAACGATGAGCATTAGTGAAATACTCCTGAGCAGCACTAATGTTATGGTCATGAATAAAACATAAATAACTTGTTCACTCAGACTGATTCTACAATTAAAATGAAAAATCGATTTTGTGATATCTGTGAACCGACATCACAAAATCGATCTGTGAACATCTACAGCATTTAAACTGCACAAATCTCTCAGTCTGTGCTAATATCGACATCACAGAATCGATTTTTCATTTTAATTGTAGAATCAGTCTGAGTGAACAAGTTATTTATGTTTTATTCATGACCATAACGTTAGTTTTGCTCAGGAGTACCGTATTTTTCGGACTGCATGTCGCACTTTTTTTCAGGGTTTGGGTGGTGACAGCCCATAGACCAAATATATGAATCGTATATGAGAATCAAAAATGAAAAAAAAAAAATCATTATCCATTTTCATTTGGGTTTTAGAGACAAATAATAAAGAAAAGAGTTGTTTTTTCGTTTTCTTATTTTTGGTTCTACATTGAAAAGCAAACGAACAAATGATACACGGATTCTTCTCTATTTGGTTGTTTTTATTACTATAACTTCTATAACTTGCCTTTAAGATGAAATGTTTGTTCTCGGTCTCTGATTTTATAAAAATATATTTTTCCCATAAGTCCAGTGCAACTTATGTTTTTTGGCTGGTGCAACTTATAGCCCGAAAAATACGGTATTTCACTGATGCTCGTCGTTGTTCACCTTAAGTTTTCTTTTTCTTACCTTGATAGCTGTGGATAAATTCTTCATGAACAGAATCTGTTCTTTGTCGACCTTGTTGGATGAAGATTTGGTGTTGGGGCAGATTTATGAAGCTGGTCAAAAATATGCAACACTTTTCCACAGGTATTTTGCCAGAAAAAAGCACTGACTGGAAGTTGCGCGACTCAACATCGTGGCACTTCCTGTCGTTGTGATAATAGCCTATTGTAAATATATACGTTTAATGTCATATTGTGGAACATTTCAGGCAAAGTAGTAAAATCTCTATGGAGACAAGCAGGCGATGAATATCCATAGAGGTGAAAAAGAGATGGTATTTCTTATTAGTATCATTCTGTGCATTGTAGGTGGCTAAAAACAAAGAAATCAAGGAGTTAAGGTTTTGAGGAGACAGAGTTGGAAAAGTTTGATGCACCCCTTTTCGGCTGCATCCCATTTCTGTTCATCCTTGACTAAACTTCCTTTTAAAAATGCTGAAAAATCCTTGAAGAAGTGAGACTGGCTACTTCCAAGTGTGATTAAATGAGGAAACAAGGATTCAAGGAGACAGAAATGGGACGCAGGCCTAGTTTGATCCCAGTTGGTCAGAGAATGGCGCACATCCTCCTTTTTTTCCTCTTCTTCATGAGCTGCAGGTCCAGGTCCAGGAGCAGAGCCAGGAAGTTTCTGTTGGGGTAGATCGCCCTCTTCTGGACGACGCAGTGCAGTGCCTGCTTCAGGGACATGTGCTCGTAGATCATGAGGTAGGCCAAAACCAGAGAGGACGAGCGGCTCATTCCCATAATGCAGTGCACCAGAATTTTTCCTGGAATAAGAAAAACAACTATTTGTGATTCAGTACACAGTAATACGCCAAGATTTTATGACCTCCTGCCTAAGATAAACTATGAATTACTGGTATATGGAACAGAATATCCAGGCTAAAATGTGTTTCCTAATTTAAAGAGAAGGTAAAATGTGGTCTCTACATATTGGACTGATATCTTATTGCACTAAATCTCATATTTATTATTTCATTGTCATATTTATTGTTTCATTTGTTCAGCCTGCAAATAAAACTGCGCATTAAAATTTTTAGTACAGCTTAAAGAGATAGTTCAGGATTTTTGACATGAATCTGTAGGTCATCCCTGTCAGCAGTGTCGTGCATCAACACTGAGTTACCTCCTGACAGCATCCGGTGAGACGAGTTCTTCCCCGGTTTCGGTGCTGACGAAAGTGTCCGGCAAGTTGGCTGGAGTCATGAAAATAAAGTGTTTTATTTCTCAAAACAATATGTGTTCAAAAGAGTGAAACATTTGCGTCACAAATAAACGGAACGGAAAAAAGTTAGACCTCATAATTGCTTCGTACTATTTTCTCTCTGGTCATATCACTGCGCACAAATCCAACACTTTTTTGAGCAGTTCAGCAGTGTTTACGTGCTCAGACTGTTGACCGCTACGACGCGATAGAGCTAACGTAAGAGCTACAGCGATATGTATATAAGTTATATGAGAATATATATATGTTGCCACTCAGGCCTCACAGCAAGAAGGTTGCGGGTTCGATCCCCGGGTCGCCCGGGCCTTTCTGTGTGGAGTTTGCATGTTCCTCCCCATGTCTGGATGGGTTTCCTCCGGATGCTCCGGTTTCCCCCATCAACCTAAAACATGCAGCACCTCTATGAACTAACATCAAGGACCATGTTGTCCACCCTCCTGTGGGCTCACCACCTGCAGAGGGGTTCATAGGGGGGGTCAGGTGCTATGAGTATTGGGCAGCAAGCTGCCCCCGCGACCCAGCCGGATTAAGCGGGAGAAGATGGATGGATGGATGGATGGAGAATATAGATAAAAAATGGTGCAGATTTGTGATTATCCAGGCTGTAACAACAAAAATCCAGCTTCAGCTTGTCCCACTCAGTCCCTCCTCTCTCTCTCTGCTCGTTCTCACTCCATCTGGTGAATTTGGGCATCAGTATATTTGGGTTCATAAAGATCTCCCCTTGGCTCTGTGCTAAAGGCAGTGTCTTCATCGTCGGTGTCGTAGTCACACATGTTGTCATTACTTTCTGAGCAGTAAACACAGTGAAACAGACACGTCTTCACCTGGCGGCAGCGCGGAGTGATACGACCGGAGAGAAAATAGTACCAGGCGATGATGAGGTCTGACTTTTTTAACACATATTGTTTTGAGAAGAAAAACGCTTTATTTTCTTGACTCCAGCCAACTTGCCGGGTAAGAACTCGGCTCACCGGACGCTGTCGGGAGGTAAGTCAGTGTTGATGCGCAACACTGCTGATGGAGATGCCAAAAAGATTCATGTCAAAAAACCCAAACTATCCCTTTAAAGTCTTCACTCGTGCATTAACAAACATCTCCGTCATACTCGTCCCTCGTGGCCTCCTCAAAACCGCCCCCAAAGCCAATTAGACTTCTATGAGGTATTAATTGCTAACACATAAAATTTAGATCACTATTTTACCTTTTATCGTTCTGAAAATGCCAGATTTGCCAAAAGCAACATTAAAAAAGTTGACTATCGCATAATACCCCCTCTTTAATATTTTTATCCCTTGTCAATACTTAACCAATCAGAACCTGTTTCCTTGGCCTCTCAACCAATCACATAAATGCACTTTCTCTCCCTCCTTCATTCTGTCATTTACTGTAGCAGCCAAACCTTTAGCCTCCTCATCCTTCTCCTCCTCCTCTTCACCATCAGTATATCCTGTTCAATACACTTTACATTTTTCTCCTTTAATACTGAAATAATGTTTTACCTTTCTGTAGTTGTATGTATCAACAGTGTTTTCTATATTAAGTATCAACAAACCTGTAAAGTGAACATCTATTTCAGTTCACTCTGTGTTACAAAAGCCCGGATTCCCACAATGCAATTCACCAGGGCCATCTCTGTGGAGGATTAGTCTTTTTAATATCATACTTGACTGACTCAAGGCTAAAAATTGTTCCCGTAATTCTACTGTGCTCGACTCGCTGTAGTTTTATGAACAGAAGATACAGGACGACATTCGCACCTTTATGTGACAGAAAATACTCCCTACAAATGTACAACTACTCACCCTAATGTAACAGAAAATACTCCCTACAAATGTACAACTACTCACCCTTATGTGACAGAAAATACTCCCTACAAATGTACAACTACTCACCCTAATGTAACAGATAATACTCCCTACAAATGTACAACTACTCACCCTTATGTGACAGAAAATACTCCCTACAAATGTACAACTACTCACCCTAATGTAACAGAAAATACTCCCTACAAATGTACAACTACTCACCCTAATGTGACAGAAAATACTCCCTACAAATGTACAACTACTCACCCTTATGTGACAGAAAATACTCCCTACAAATGTACAACTACTCACCCTAATGTAACAGAAAATACTCCCTACAAATGTACAACTACTCACCCTTATGTGACAGAAAATACTCCCTACAAATGTACAACTACTCACCCTAATGTAACAGATAATACTCCCTACTCCTAACCCTATGTCCTGTCAATCATATCATATTTCTTTATGACCTTTTGTATAACTGAGATATTTATTTACTTATTTTTTATTTTATTTTTACTTGTACATTTACAATTATATAATTATGCTTTAGAATCTTTTATTACTATTTATATTTTTTGCTTTTTTTTTTTTACTATTTGTTATTATAATATATTCCTGGTTAAATCCTGGTTTTGTCCTTGTTTAGTCCTTGTTTAGGCCTGGTTTACTCCTGGTTTACTCCTGGTTCAGTCCTGGTTTAGTCCTGGTTTAGTCCTGGTTTATTCCCCGTTTAGTCCTGGTTTATTCCTGGTTTAGTCCTGGTTTATTCCTGGTTTATTCCTAGTTTAGTCCTGGTTTAGTCCTGGTTTAGTCCTGTTTAGCCCTGGTTTAGCCTTGGTTTAGTCCTGGTTTATTCCCGGTTTAGTCCTGGTTTATTTCTGATTTAGTCCTGGTTTATTCCTGGTTTATTCCTGATTTATTCCTGGTTTATTCCTGGTTTATTCCTGGTTTATTCCTGGTTCAGTCCTGGTTTAGTTCTGGTTCAGTCCTGGTTTAGTCTTGGTTTAGTTCTGGTTTAGTCCTGGTTTATTCCTGGTTTATTCCTGGTTCAGTCCTGGTTTAGTTCTGGTTCAGTCCTGGTTTAGTCTTGGTTTAGTTCTGGTTTAGTCCTGGTTTATTCCTGGTTTATTCCTGGTTCAGTCCTGGTTCATCTCACCATCTGTAGACTTGACGGCTCTGTGGATGAAGTCCGCGGCGGGTCTGAAGTACTGGTCCAGGTCGAAGTAGGTGGAGTCCTCCGCCGGGATCCCGAGGTAAACGAAGTCGTTGCCGTAGAAACGCTGGTCGCCGATGCTGCCCTGCTTCGAGTGAGCGGCGTTCAGAACGTGAGTGATGCCCAACCTCACCAGGGCCGTCTTATTCTGAGCGACTGCACTGGCAACACAGCAAGCACATTACAATATTAGAGTGATATATTAACTCTGTTGCCATGGTTATTAACAATGCAAAACAAAAGATGCTGTCGTTTGAATGGGGAAAAGTCCTCAATGTTACACCGATGAACAAGCGCCTGAAATAATGAATATCAAATTTAAAAGGAACAGAGGAGTGGCCTTTTTAAAATGTTTTTTGTTTTTAAGTGTGTATGTTTATGGCAGAGGTGTCCAAACTATGGCTCCCTGCTGAAGTGACCCAAATGATGAAAGGCAACATTTTGTACTGAAAATGTAAGTAATTATCGTATTTTTCCTCCGAAGTATACGTCGCACCAGCCAAAAAATGTGCAATGAAGAAGAAAATAACATGTATAAGTCGCACCAGACTATAAGTTGCACTTTTTGGGGGAAATTTATTTTATAAAATCAGAGACCAAGAACCGACATTTCATCTTGAAAGGCGAGTTATAGAAGTTATAGTAATAAAAACAACCGAATAGAGAAGAATCTGTGTATCATTTGTTTGTTCGTTTTTCAATATAGAACCAAAAATAAGGAAATGAAAAAACAACTCTTTTCTTTATTATTTGTCTCTAAAACCAAAATGAAAAAACAGATAACGATTTGTTTAGGATTCATATATTTGGTCTATGGACTGTCTGTGTTAAAAATGTAATATATAAGTCGCAGGACGACACAAACCCTGAAAAAAGTGCGACATAGTCTGAAAAATACGGTATACCTAAAATTTCCTCATTAAAAAAAATGCTTTTATCTTTTTGACTCTATCGGGACACTGCTGTGGTAAAATACAATTTAACTACATTTGAGTGAAATTAGTAGTCTGTCCAGTCATATGTACTTTAAATTAGAAACTTAACAGTTCACAGCAAAAAGTGGAGTGTTAAAACTGACTCTCACAGAATCAGTTTTAACATTTTCTCCTGGTTTATATGAGTCTAATCTGTTCTACAGTTAATTTAATATTTTTGGAAATGTTAATTAAGAAACACTGGACCAAAGTTCTTGTTTAACCCCAAAATCAAGAGTTATATTAATGTTTTGAGAGGAAACGGATAACACTTTGTAGGGTTATCCTGATTTAGCTAAACAACACAGGTGCGTTTTATTTTTACACTTTATTTTAGTTAATTTAAAATGAAATTATGCACAGAACTGGTTCAAACTGGTCTTCTCTTGTGGGAGTTTGAAGTGGTGGGTGGGAGGTGCTAAATTAACACACAATTAACCATCACATCAGCTCAAACCCCCATTTAACTTAGTTTAAATGACACTTTTTGTGTTAAAAACAACTCTGAAATATTTTACTCTGAAATTTTAACCCTCCAGTTTTTGCTGTGTAGAGTTGGAGTGGTGTTATTACTTTAGTGTAATATGTGGACAGTATAATACATTTTACATTAGTGTAGTGGGAATTGGTGAAGAAAAGTCGGAAAATACAGGAAAGTAGGAAGTTTTAAAGGGAATTTCTCCATCTATAGCATCAATACACACAATTCGTCCCAATCTCACTGAAGCAGGGATACAATAAATTAATTAGGCTGTTTAACAAAACTAAATTTGATAGACCAGCTTTGTGATTTGCACTGTCAATTAATGTACCTACACTTCTTATGTTATGTGAGTGATTTATGAATGAATGAATGAAGCAGATGCCATAGTAACAGCAGTATATAAAGCTCAGAGGTTCTCAGACTTCTCACACTCAGATCATAGTACCACCGGATCTAAACCTGGACTTTATGAGGCCTAAATAGGGACTAAACCAGGTCTAAAATAAGGCTAAATCTTGGATAAAAGTGTTGAACCAAACTCAGCCCAAACATTAAACTTTTATCTCTTCATTAACGTCATTACTAATAACAGTAAGTAAATACTTCTAAGTAACAGTATTTGACAACAATACATTTTTTGCATATCAGAATTTAAACTTTACACAAAATATATTCCCCAAATACTGAAAATGGCACTTGCTTTCTTTGTGTTTCTTCCCAAACTTCAGTACTTACATATTTCCTATGTAGATATTGGGCCAAACTTCGTCGATTTGCCCCAGATGCAGTTTGCAGGAGTCCAGCATTTTCTGCAGGTCTTTCACAGTCAGATATTCTTTCCTCTTTCTTCTGTGGGACATTTTGGACGGCAGTTAGCTCCAGTATTTGGACAGAGTTCAGGTCCGAGCGGGTCCTACCGAGTCTTTCTGAGGTGGGGTGATGTCTGTGAACAGGTGTCCCACTGACACAAGGCACGAGCCCAGATTTAGACCGGGACATTAGGGTTAGTCTTACAAAAACACCACGCTGCTTACAGGACAGGCTTCAGATGTATGGAATATTAAGTATGTCTAAAGCGCATTGTGCCAGTTTTCTGCTGGAGGGTCCATCAAATGCTTTTCTCCATGGAGTTGCTACAGGATACAGGTCAGATCTGTGGAGAGGCAACCCTGCTCACGATAAGAATGCCTGTTTTTCTAGGTATTTTTGAGCTATAAAACCACCTTCAAGTAAATAAATGTGGTTTAGTCCTTATTTAGTTCTGGTTTATTCCTGGTTTAGTTGTGGTTTAGTCATGGTTTCATCATAGTTTTGTCCTGGTTTTGTGCTGGTTTAGTCCTGGTTTGGTCCTGGTTTAGTCCTGGTTTAGTTCTGGTTTAGTTCTGGTTTACTTCTGGGTGTTTTTGTTACTTGTTTTTCTAGGTATTTTTGAGCTATTAAACCATCTTCAAGTGAATAAATGTAAAGAAAAGCTGTTTAAAGTCATACTGTGGGACATTCCAGGCAGAGAAATGACAAGCAGATGAAGGACCTACAACCAAAAAGTTACATTAGTGCAACTTTAAATAACAACTTCTTCTCCTCTGTACAGAAGGGATATTAAAGAAACACTATGTCAATTTTTCTTTCATTTCTGACACCACCCACAAGTCCAGATTTAGCCCGGGACATCAGGTTTAGTCTTAAAAAATGCAACGCTGCTTACAGGAAAGGCTTAAAATGGGATTTTAATTCATGCATGTTTGAGTCACCTTTAATCACTTATTTTCAAGGCGCCATTTTGTCGACGAGTCCAAGTTTTCGCCACCACCGCTACTCTGTACTCACCCAGGCAACGTTCAGACTGCAGGGTTTAATGCTCAATTTGGATTTTTTTGTGAAATCTGATTTTTTTGCGAGGTTGTTCACACTTCCAATTAAATGCGACTTGTCTGTGATCTCCAGCGTGAACTTTAAAAGCTCCAAAGTGTTTACGGAAGTCACCTAAACTTGGACACGAGCTTTGAGCACCTGGAGATTTTAAAGTTGCTGTCGTACCACTCTCGCTGGAGGAAACACGTCTTTGGCCTATTTCATTGTCGCATTTAGTGTATTGGCTCGCAACAGGTGCTTTTACAGCAGAATAGCCAAACTCTCGCTTGCTGATGACGTGTAGGTCGGATGAATGATCTCTGGCCGTTCAGACTGAAGTCGCATGTCAAAAGATCGGATATGTATCAGTTTTAGGAGCACATGTCCAAGTGGCCTGGGTCGCATTTGAAAAACTGGGTCTGTGTCGTTCAGACTGTCATTAAAAGATCAGATACAGGTCACATAGGGGCAAAAAAATCAGATTTGGGTCACTTCAGGCTGCAGTTTGAATGTAGCCTTAGAGCCATTAAAATACAAATTGTCTCATTACAGGTGCACTTTGTAACTTTTCTGAGCATTCTCTTTTTACTTTTCTCCATGGGGATGCATCTGTTTTCCTTGAAATCATTATTAGGCCCGAGCGCCTCGGCGGCATAGGGCCTATTGTGATTGTTCAGCAGTGCAAAGCACTGCCGCGCTGACAGAGCGTGAAGCGCTCTCCCCTTTCCAATCATACTGGCATCATCATTATTATTATTATACTCCTCAGTATGGCATTGAACTTTTACTTTTGTGTTTATTTCTATGTGTTTTATTGCTGCAAGAATATCTAGAACACCAATGCTTTCTTACTGCCTCTCTATAAATCTATAACTTGGCCTGGTAGCACTTCCTCTTTGTCTCCATGGAAATAAATAAGTTTAATGCCAAAGTGTGGAACATTCCAGGGTTGCATTTGAAAAAAATCGGATCTGTGTCGTTCAGACCGTCATTGAAAGATCAGATACAGGTCACATAGGAGCAAAATAACATTGGATTTGGGTCACTTCAGGCTGCAGTCTGAATGTAGCCTTAGTTCTCCAATTTAATTTTCTTAATTGGTGGATTTGGCAGTGTTGCGTTGCCATTTTGGTACAAATGAAAAGAAAAAAAAATACGCTCATACAGTAGTAAAAACGCAAAAAAAAAGTTATTAAGGGTGCTCTTTAGGCCTATGTTTATTATTTTGCCTTGAAATTCCCACACTTTGGCATTAAACTTATATAATAAACATTCATACATATTCAAACATATTGTCCATTCAAAGTCTTTGTCGTGCTTTCATACAAGTTTATCAAAGTTATAGGTTTGGTGTCTTACAAGAAAACATAACAAACTTTAAATAAATATGACGTGAATGGATAAACTAACACAGGCCTCCTCCAAGGCGCTGGGTTCTTCTCACAATGCTCTCTCTAAAACCCAAACATATTTCACACTAGTAAACCCATTCAAAATAATCATTTACACCTATACTGCCCCCTTGTGGCTGGAGTCAGTACTTGCTTCAGTGTTTAGTTACCAAACCCAAAGTTTAAAGTAGTAAAAGAAGTGGTTAGTAAAAAGTGCAACAGGTTTTCTGTCAACAAAACAATGATCCCAACAATTAAATATTCAAGTTAAGTATGTATAAAGTTGTCGGTAAAAAAAAGTCTGTCACGTTTGAGTGTGTATTTTGATGTCCAGAGCTCGGAGTTGTTTCAGGAAGCCGGTGTTTGGGAAAATCCACCTGTGCTCCTTCACGGTGAGAATAGCGTCCACCAGGGGGAGGCAGTGGTACTGCATGAGGAAGGACAGGACGAGTGAGGCCGATCTGCTCACGCCGACGGCACAATGCACCAACACACGACCTGAGCCGGAGAGGAGAGGGTTAGTCCTGGTTTAGTCCTGGTTTAGTCCTGATTTAGTCCTGGTTTAGTCCTGGGTTTAGTCCTGGGTTTAGTCCTGGGTTTAGTCCTGGTTTCGTCATGGTTTAATCCTGATTTAGTCCCGAGTTTAGTCATGGTTTAGTCCTAGTTTAGTCCTGGTTTAGTCCTGGTTTAGTCCCGGGTTTAGTCATGGTTTAGTCATGGTTTAGTCCTGGGTTTAGTGCAGGTTTAATCCTGGTTTAGTCCTGGGTTAGTCCTGGTTTAGTCCTGGTTTCGTCCTGATTTAGTCCTGGTTTATTCCTGGTTTAGTCACGGTTTTGTCCTGGTTTTGTGCTGATTTAGTGTTGGTTTATTTCTGGGTTTAGTCCTGGTTTAATCCTGGTTTTGTCCTGGTTTAGCCCTGGTTTAGTCCTGGTTTCGTCCTGGTTTACTCCTGGGTTTAGTTCTGGTTTATTCCTGGTTTAGTCCTGGTTTAATCCTGGTTTAGTCCTGGTTTAGCCCTGGTTTAGTCCTGGTTTAGTCCCGGGTTTAGTCATGGTTTAGTCCTAGCTTAGTCCTCGTTTAGTCCTGGTTTTGTCCTGATTTTGTCCTGGTTTAGTCCCGGTTTAGTCCTGGTTTAGTCCTGGTTTAGATCTGTAATCAGGAACTGGAATCTTTGAGAGACACATGATTTAAATTAGCTGTGGTTGAACCATCTCAAATTAGGACGGATGTTTTTCATTTTCTCTGGACTCAAACCCAATGTAGAAGGGACTGACTGGTCAGACGAGGACTTGACCTGGACTACAGCGTTAAACTGAGATCAAACCAAGTCCAAACCAGCGTGAACCCACCTTAAATCACAGTCAGAGGTGTGTCATTGACACATGTTTGAGTAAATCTTTATTACTAGTCCCTCTACATCTCCAAAGCTGAAAATGCTGAGTGTCTGAGAGAAGAACTCCGCCTAAATATGCAGGATTTGTGTGTTAAACATGTGTAAACGAAAACAAACACACCAAAAAACAGAACACAACAGTTATGTTTTTACTGTGAAAACGTCCTAACATTATAATAACACAGATAAACAAATACTGTATATATGGGCCCTTTAAACTGTGCTTGATGAATGATCCGTTTATTCCTTAATACTTGTTTTAACATTGGTTTTAGGTTAAAGTAATACGTTTAATTACCTTCCTCTCGTTCCAGTGCATTGTGAATGAACTTGGCTGAAGCGCTGAAGTATTTGGAGAGGTCAAAGGTCGGCGAGTCGTCAGCGGGGACCCCATAATACTCCACCGAGGGGCCGTAGAAGTCCGGACCACCCTCACTGTGGGCCCGCCCGTGTGCTGCGTTCAAAACATGTGTAATTCCCAGCTTCCAAACACTGTAGCGGTCATTGGCAACTGTCCTGTGCAAAGAAATGACGATGATTTAGTGGTTTAGACACAAAAATTGGTCTTCATCCCCCTAAAACTGGTTTAGATGCTGACTTGTCTTTGTATAGTAAATTGATATTGCTAAAAATGTCATGCGATGGCCATTAAAATATGAATTGTTTCATTAAAGGTGCACTTTCTAACTTTTCTGATCTTGATGCAGACAAGCCAGTAGCAGCAGACCCTCCAGAACAGCTCCATAGTGCAGCTTTAACAAAAATTATGTTACAAATGACACCAGACTTACATGTCACCAAGGAACAGATTGGGCCAGACTTCGTCCACATGGTTCCCAAATCGTTTCCCTCCGTACAGAATCTTCACGAGCTGTTTAACAGAGGGAGTGTCGGGGGGAGCTCTGGTGTTTTCCATGTGCCAACTGTGAGTGTGGACACGGCTTTGGGTGAGCTTTTACTACCTACATGGTGGTACTGGCAAGAATATACTGCTCTAAAATTACTGACAACTGCCTTCCAAATTAAAAGGAGAAACCAAAATAAATATATTTTTAGTCAGTCTTCCCAATGCCCAAGCCCAAGTTTGTAGTGTTCATGTTCAGACAATTAAAATCGAAAGACAACCTATTATCCATGTATTTTTTATCAGATCACTCATCCCTATTGGAAGTATCTTAAAATTGGACCACTTAATTCCCTTCAGTGATAATAAGATACTCTTTTCCACTCACAGGCTGCACACTCAAAATCTGTTCAATATCAGAGTTTTAAGATTATTAAAATGACATCTAAAGAGAAAAACCATCTTCATCTCCAATTCCTTCCAGATTATGGACCCTCTGATCACTCACACCATAGATCTTTGCAGTTTGAATGCCACTTCTGCTTCTTAAAAGTCCAAAAATCGGTTTATAATCAGATTTTGGTGTGCATGTGAACAAGGCCAAGTTTACCCAGTGGCTCACATTCTTCATGCCTCCCCGGCCATTGCACCCTCACTCATCAAAAAATTAAAAAAAATAAAAAGTAAATATAGGCCTAGTCGTTTGAGCTAAAGATTTAGGTCAAAATTATCATGATTGTAAATAATAAATATTTGCAATCACTTTTTATTACACCACAGTATCCTCACTTTCAACAGTTTAGGGTCTAATTGCTCCCATTCAAACTATTGATATGACAAAAGCCTATAAGTAATTTTTCTATTGTTTTTATTAATCTATTTGTTTATTCTATACTTTTATCGAAACTAAAGGAAATCTTTTTTCTAAGGCTTTTTGTAGTATTGAATCCCACCACCAGAGGACACTGATCTCAGATTATGTGTCTCATTTTCAAAATATTAAAGTGACAACGTTTTTCAATAATATTTTAACATTTTATTTTTTGTTTGTTCTATGCTTGTATTAAAATTAAAAGGAAAGTTATTTTTTGAGGGAAATAAGCTTCTTGTAGAACAGCACCCCGCTATCGGAGACCACTGCTCCCCAACTACACTTTTCGGTGCGCCTTTTTTCCAGACATTACCGCACTGTGTTTGGTGACAACAGAAATGCTAATGCTAACTAGCCTGCAGCCTGTGCGAAATGATTTCATACGAGGAGCCGCTATTTTTACATCAAACGCAATCACTACAGACTGACCCGTCATGCCACGAAGCTAGCTAACTTATTACCCCATTTCTTATCTCTCCGTGCTACATTTCAATCCTGGTACGTATGTTTTTATAAAACTTCATATTTGAAAAGCTAGCTGGTGGCTAATGCTAACAGTGTGTCAAGGCTTGTCAGAAAGGCACTTGTTTTGGAGATGTTTGCAGGTTTTTGATGCATTTTTTGCGATTGTTTACTAAAATTCTTTGTTAGATGTAGCAATACAATTTTGTCTTAGCATGATGGCTTAATTTGCTGCACATAAATGTGTTTTTTGCACTGATACATCTAATACACAAATGCACCTGCAATTTCTTATTTCAGAGATTCTCAACATTAAATCTATTTTGTTAACCTTGGAGTGACCCATTTTCATTTAATGTTGACCCATAGGTGAAGTACAATTGTATAAGATATGTGAAAGCCTTCATGCAATTCATTGGGGAGTGGGGGATTTTAATATTTGCAAATCTATTCAATGCTTCTTGCCTCATTATTTCCATTTCCGTGCTATATTGAACACAATAGAGTTTCAGATGTGTTTGAAGAACATCAAAGGGTCATTTGTTTTGCAAGAGAGGCGTTTTTGTGTTCGCTGATGTAGTGGAAGTTTGGAAATGGCAGTGTTCACTTCTCCTATAGTCCTATAGTTTTTAAAGTACCAAACAGATAGAAATATCCGATATGAAAGCTACAAGAAGAAGCAGACGGTAAGAGGTTTACTCATATTTAAACTTTACATCTCTGTAATATGGTAATAATGGTGGGTGAATTGATATGAATACACAGATTGTACTGTACATTTATCTTGTTGTCATCTTGGATTGTGCACTGCTTATACTTGAATTTTTATTAATCTAATGCATTGGGTGTGTTCTGGGGAAGTCCGGACATGGGATATAACCAAAAGAGGCAACCAAAATAGCCTTTGCTTAGAATAGAGTGGTTACATTAAATTGTCAAACTTTTGTCTTGTTCTTATGTCTTGTTTAATCTCTTTTATTGCTGTATTTATTTGTTTGAGCTGTGCTACAACTTATATTATTTGTGCTGATAACATAATAATTTTTTTCCAATTAATTTAAAGCTAAATTATATTTAAAAAGACAACCATGCAATAAATCTAATTCTGTTTTAATGATTTTGGCGATTGACTCATCCAGTCTATAAATAGTCCAGTAATTCCAATAATTCAATAATCGTTAACTGGTTTATACATAGATTACGAAGCATGTCATGCGCTGAGAGAAGAGGTTTCATGACACAAACAGAGCAGGAATTACACATAAATGACACAGGAAATATTTCCTGTCTCTTTAAATAAAAGTGCAGGTATATTTTTGGTGAGGAAACATTATAACAGATCAGAAGACAGTGTAATATGTGCCTTTTAAAACTGTCATAATACATTTATTTATTATATTTCATTGTGTATCTCTGTGTTGTAGGGGTGATACCATGACACAGCTGAGTGTGCGGCGCTGGACCACCAAACACGTGGCCAAATGGCTGAAGGACGAGGGCTTCTGCGACTACGTGGACCTCCTGTGTAACCGGCACAGGTTGGACGGGACCAGCCTCTTGGCGCTGAGCGAGTATGACTTGCGCTCTCCCCCTTTGGAGCTAAAAGTTTTGGGGGACATTAAACGCCTCATGGTCTCCATCCGAAAACTACAGAAGCAAAACCTGGATGTTCTGGAAGAGCTGGGGCTGCCCTTCGACGGACACTCTCCCACAGGTATGACACTTTAAACATACGTGAAGGATGATGTATTTCTGTGGGAAATATCTGTATAATGTAAATATTTAATTCTGCTAAGACAGCACTCCTAAACCAAAGCATGATAAAGCCTTTTTTAAATTCACTTTTGACTAGCCAGTTTAAAACACACACACACATAAATGTTCAGATGTGGCTTGCAGTGAAAAGTGAAATGTTACTATGAGGTGATAAGGTCGACCATTTCTGCAAATTTGAACAGGAACTCAATGGATCCACTTCTAATAAACCTATTATGCACTTTTAACGCTATTATAGTTGTTTCTCACCATTTACTCACCTGAAGTTGTGTTTGGAGTGATTAGTGCCTTTTTCAAGTAATCCTTAATTCCACCATTTTAGCAATCAACTCCCTTTAATTTGTGAAATGTTTTTGTATCTTGCAATATTTATCTAACCACAGAAGCGTCACCTCATAATTCTCACTTAAACACCACAGAACTGCAATATAAACAAATACAGTCATCATAATTTGTGTTTTCTGTCCACAGGTCCTGGTTTGGAGTGGCTGTGTAACGGAGAACCGGTGAGGGACTGCGACAGCACGGACACAGCGCCTGTCGGAGAAGAGTACAACACGAATCAATACACCAACGGGAAGTACAAGAGCGCCCCCCGCAGGCTGGACCCGGAGTGCTGGAAGACGGCGCTCAGCTCCATCTATGTGGTGTTTGTGTTCGGCTTCACCTCCTTTGTCATGGTCATCGTTCACGAGAGGGTCCCAGACATGCGTACCTACCCCCCCCTGCCCGACATCTTCCTCGATAGGTGCGTTTCTGCTGTTGGGCCTGTCATGATGATGATTTTTGAAGCACGATTTATAGCTCCAGAGAAATAAAACAAGAATATTGAAACTACTTTATGCCAGTGACACAAAGTAGGATAATCTCAGTGAATTTTAAATAAACAGTGTCGTTAAAAGGCCTGAGTTGTAATCTATAAACAGTAAAATGAACCAAGAATTAGCCATAGAAGTTATTTATTCTACCCTCTACAGCTAAAATCATGCGTTTATACATAAAAATGGCCAGAAATTGTACACACGATAAATATTGAGCCCCAAAATGTATATTATTTCAGCTTTCATATATTCAACAATAATGTGATGTAGTAATTGTCGTGACAGGCCTATGTGGAATCTGAATCAAAGTGACTACTAAACTATAATAATTTTGTATTAATTATAATTATTTGATCATTATTAGTGATCTTTATTATTAAAAAGGCCATTACAGATGACATTTGCTAGGAAAACTTGTTCACAAAAGACATTACGACGCTGTTATTAACTCAAAAAGAGACAAGAATATGTTTTGTGATTACTTTTTTTTAATTATTGAAACATAATCTTAATTTGTAAGACTTTAGTATATGCTTAAAATACTTTGGTGTAAACTAGAAACTATTTGATGAGTTGACTAATAGAATAATCTTAAAGTTAATTGATTAATTGCAACTAATTGATTATTGAAATAGTTGTCATCTCTTCCAGTAATCGAATAATTGTTAAAAACATGTCGTGAGTTGAGAGAAAAGGTTTTGTGACTCAGACAGAACAGGAATTACAAACAAATGACACAGGAAATATTTAAATGTAGTTTTGATGATGAAAACACTCACTTTCGTTTTACTTTTTCACTTGTAAACATGTTTAATCAGGACCTCCAAAAAGCGGCTTCACTTTATCTCAGTACAGTTTAGGAAAATTTCATTCACAGGCCTTTTGCGATCTTTAAAACAAAATTATTAATTGAAGGAATAATTGCTATAATTGATTAGTTTCAGCCTTAATTTGTAGTAATTGTGAAAAGCTTTAGACTTTGACTTAGACAATCTTTATTGATCCACAATTAGGCTTTAGGCCTTTTAATTGGAGGAATTGTGTAAATGTGTGTGTTGTTTTCTACCTTCAGTGTGCCTCGTATCCCATGGGCCTTTGCGATGGCTGAAGCCTGTGGGGTCATTCTCTGTAACATCTGGGTGCTGGTGCTGCTGCTTCACAAACACAGGTGAAAATATTTGACATTTCTTGGTATTGACGTATGCAAGAGAAAAACACTGTGCTGAGGTATTTGTCACTGCATAAATTTTTGTTTACAATTATTTTAGCCATATTAAAGTTAAAGTTACATTTTTAAAGGGATACAACAAAATATTGAACTTAATTAGTTTCGCATGTCAAAATTTGTTATATAAAATGCATTCAAATTCACTCATTTAATAATAAACAGTTGAAAATCTTACCATAACTATTACGTTAAAGGGCCCATATTACGCTATTTTCTGATCTGTTTTAGTACAGGAAGTGCTCCACAGAGCATTTTGAGCATTGAAGATGTAACAGACTAAAGATAAACAGACTAATATAGAGTGCATTGCAAAAAAGCTTCAGATATGAACACTTAAATATATCAGAAAATGGCTTATATGTAGTAAAATTATCTTGCTGCATGGACAGATCATTTTACTTGACAAGTTATCTTAAAATAAACTACGTCTGGACTAGAATTAAGCAGTCTCAGAACTACAGTAGAAAGTAGATAATAAATTTGAAAACAAGATCAATAAGTTTTAAAATCTTGGCCAGATCAGAGAAATTTGCAGTGTGAATGAAACAAAACACAACTCCAGGTTTGTTTCTGACACACTAACAGCATTATAACACGGCTTAGAGCTCACAAGAATCCATTTTGCGTAATTTAGGACCTTGAACATCTCCCAGCGTCGCTTCTGATTATTACACATTTGTTGTTGTTTTTGCCTCAGGTCCATTTTGCTGCGGCGCCTGTGCAGCCTGATGGGCACCGTCTTCATGCTGCGCTGTGTCACCATGTTCGTCACCTCCCTCTCCGTCCCCGGACAACACCTGCAGTGCTCCAGCAAGGTAGAAAGAGTGTTACGGAAAATAACACCTCAAATGACCATATCTCCTTTATGCTCACTGGGCGAATTAACTAATGCGAAGTGTAAACAGGAAAAACATTTTTTAGCTTTTTTAATCCGTTCTAGGCTAGAGTTGTCATGATACTAAGATTTCAAACTCAATTTCGATACTAATGAATAGACTTGATACCACAAAGATAATAAAAACACTTTCTTTAGACAATATAATGTGATTTTCAACATAAACCGACGGGAGCACCTGCCCTCCCAGTTTCCATGCGCGACTTCTCATTACCGTATCTCTGAATGCGCTATTGAAAAAATTCTAACAGTTCCTGAAAGCAGAGAAGTTGCACTTTCTACACATATAGGATTATTACAGTAAATTTCTGCAGCATCCGCCACAGAGTCTGTAGTATTGAGTGCAGAGTGGCAGAGATTTGGAGAGAGTGGTTTTTCGGTGCTTTTTCATTTTTGTGTGTATGTTTTTGTGTTTTTCTTCTCTTTCAACTCTTATTACACATTAATACACATACAGTAATGTTGAACAACTGCCAGATATTGAAAGCTGAACTCATCCTGGTAAAATGGGGCAGAAGCACTTACTCCTGGGACATTTTCTGACATTTTTGAAGTAAAGGGAACAGAAAAAAACAGACGGGATTTTGATGCATGGAAATAATAGGACTAAAAGGGTTAAATTATAGTATTCTCTTCTGTGTAATCCCTCAGTGGTCCAGTCTAGTCTAGTCTATCTGCTCTTATACTTGTTATGAGACAGCTCAAGATCATTCTAAAGCTATTTTGTCCTGTGACTTTTACCTGCTCAAATGAGATGATTTTCGATAATTTGACAACCCTACGACAGACTGGACTGGCATTGTAGTTGTTCAGAATGTAAAGGTAGAGAGTTTTCTTGCACTGTCAGTTCAGAGTAACAAAATCTGTTCGGTGTTTACATTTTTGTCTGTGAATCTTGGCTGGATTCGGTACAATTTAATCATCGTATTCTCCACCGTCTCCCATCCCATAAGTATTAACAAGGCCCAACCCTGCTTTGCTTTTGAAATGAAACAAGATCGAGCGATTTCGAGGTGGAATAGACGCTTTCTTTTTTCATTAAGACTTCTTCTAATTATTTCCAGCGGCCGTACCCAAAAGGATATTGGCCAGTTACTTAATTAAGGCTTAAATTCTTGGATATAGGTCGGCGGAGAGAAGGAGTTTAATCACAGAGTCTTGTATTTCTCTCAACACAAGCGCTTTCCCTTTGAGAAGCATAATCCTGATAAAACAGTGAAACATGTTTAACTGTTTTAATCTGCTTGGGTGTTTATTAGTTATCTTAAAGCTGCACTGCGTAATATTCCTAGTGGAGGGTCCGGCCAGCTGCTTCTCTCCATGGAAATGTTATAGCTTTGTCTAGAATGTTCCATGTACCTATGTGGTAATGAATAAATGCAAGATGGAAATGTTTAAAGGTGCACTGTGTAACTTTTCTGGTGGCGGGTCTATCAACTGCTTTTCTCCAAACATGTTGAAATGTTTCACAGCATGGCATTAAACCTTTCTATCTTCATGGAGACCAAACCAGACCAAGTTACAGGTCAGATCTGCGGAGAGGCGCACCCTGCTCACAGTCAGAATCTATGTTTTTCTAGGTATTTTTGAGCTATAAAACCACCTGTAATTGAATAAATGTAAAGTAGAGCTGTTTAATGTCATACTGTGGGACATTCCAGGCAGAGCAATGACATCTCCATGGAAACAAGCCTGTGTTTTTGAGTCCGTTAGTGAGAGATGCAGGTAGAAGATGTAATCGTCATGTTTATAAATGATGTGGTTTATGTGGCCTTGGCCGAACAGGGACTAAGGATGAAAATTAGCTTTGGTTTGGCTACAATCCTGCATATTTCCAAGTGCATGTGTTTTTCTTTTGCATTATCGTGACTTTTAATATGCATTGTTCCTTTAATAAACAAAGAATAATCTAATAACAGTAATCTAATAATAATAATTTACCTTATGGATCTATAAAGTTTGTCTAAGTCTAAATAAATACAAAAATACAAATTCTTGATCGACTAGTTCAGATTATTCGACTAAAAAGCAAAACTATGACCATCTCTGTGTATCTGACCCAAAATGCACTAACAAGACAACACCTGCAGGGGGAATTCATGCTAAAAACAACTATTTAAGCAGAAAAAAGGACAAAGAGACATATATTTATGTATTTATTTATATAAAGACAGAGTAAACTTGTGAATTGTGAGTTTAATCTGCCTCTTCTCATCCTCATTATCTAAATAAAATGAATAGTCGACTAAAACTATACCCACTGATTAATCAATTAAACAAATAAAGCTCTATGTGAGTCAGTATTTTTAAAGTTTGTGTCGTGTTGTTGTGTTGATCGTCTGTGGAAAAGCGAGTGGGAGAAGGAAGTCGGAGGTTGGAACTATTTCCGTTTCCAACCCTCAATTATGAACAACAGGCTCTCATTAACATCCAGTAGAAAAGTTAACGTTACAAGAGTCAGACCGGGGCATTGTGGGCGGTCTGTCTGCCTTAAAGATGCACTGCGCAACTTTTTTGATTATTGATTATTGAATTAAATACTTAGGTCATGTCTTAGCTAATGATTGGATGGATGACGAGGACCTTCATCGGCAGCGCTGTAGAATATATGTTCAAGCTAACGTAGGAAGTTTTACATGTGCTCTGATTTTGTGAAGTGTTTAAAACCGATTTCACACCGTTCTACACCGCACAATTGTGGTCAAATTATAAGAAATCAAGTTTGCAGAGGTTAAAAGTCGCCTATAATGATGCTTTGAGATGCTCCTTCAAGTCCCTCGGTGGCACAGTGCGAGTCAGTTGTTTGTATCCACAAGATTATAATTAAAAAGATTAAAAAGATTATAATTATTTGATCATTATTAGTGATCTTTATTATTAAAAAGGCCATTACAGATGACATTTGTTAGGAAAACTTGTTCACAAAAGACATTATGATTATTGTTATTAACTCAAGAAGAGAGTTTTGTGATGACTTTTTTTTTAATTATTGAAACATAATCTTAATTTGTAAGACTTTAGTATATGCTTAAAATACTTTGGTGTAAACTAGAAACAATATTTGATGAGTTGACTAAAGGAATAATCGTTAGTTGCAACAAGTTAATTGATTAATTGCAACTAATTGATTATTGAAATAGATGTCAACTCTTCCAGTAATCAAATAATTGTTAAAAACATGTCGTGAGTTGAAAGAAAAGGGTTTGTGACTCATATGTAAATGGAGTTTTGATGATGAAAACACTCCTTTCCTTTAAATATTTTCACTTGTAGACATGCTTAACCAGGATTTCTGAAAAGCGGCTTCACTTTATCTCGGTACAGTTTAGGAATAGTAATAAGGAAATAGTCATTCACAGGGCTTTTGCGATCTTAAACAACAAATCGATTAATTGAAGGAATAATCGCTTTAATTGATTAGTTGGAGTTCGCGACATGGTGTGAGAACTCTGGTCTAGAACTGAACATTTGTAAAACCAAGGACATGATTGTGACTTTTTCTAACAAGCAGAGACAGCTGGCAGAATCAGTCACCTGTACTATCCGGCGCAAGCCTGTAGAGGCAGTACGCGAGTACAAATACCTTGGAACATTTTTTGATGATCTGTTAAAATTTTCAGTGAACACAGAAGAGCTTCTAAAAAAATGCCATCAGAGGCAGCATCTTCTGAGGAAGTTAAGGTCATTTGATGTCAGTAAAAACATTATGATGACCTTTTACCACGCATTTATTGAGAGCATTCTGTCCTTTTCATGTACTTGCTGCTTCTACTCTGCCAGTGTTCATAACAGGTCTCAGTTGATCGGAGTGGCTAATGTTTGTTCTAAAATAATTAGTCAACCAGTGAGACCTCTTCCTGCTCTGTGTGACCAACAGCCTGTGAGGGCGGCTCTCAAAATTCTCAGGGACCCCTCACATGTCTGACACTCCAGATTTGAATGGCTGCCATCAGGACGCAGACTGTGCTGTGTTCGCTGCACTGTGCTGTATTTTTAAGCTATGAAACCACCTGTAAATGAACAAATGTTTAATGTCATATATATATATATATATATATATATATATATATATATATATATATATATATATATATATATATATATATATATATATATATATATAAATATAAATATAAATATAAAAAAATGGTTTGGGCTCCATGCAGATAGAAAGATTTAAAACCATACTGTGAAACATTCCAGACAGAAAAATAACATTTCCAAGAAGAAAATTTAACGGACCCTCCACCGGAAAAGTGACACAATGGACCTGTTAAAACGCAGTAGGATGTACGTTTGTTTTGCCCCCCTTCAGTCCTGTCCCTTCCTGTCGTGTGCAGATGTACGGGGACATGTGGGCGAAGCTGCAGAGGGCGGTGGCGATCTGGAGCGGCTTCGGGATGACGCTGACGGGGGTTCACACCTGTGGAGACTACATGTTCAGCGGACACACCGTCGTCATCACCATGTTGAACTTCTTTGTCACTGAGTGTAAGTCACGGAGAAAGTGGAAAATATTTAAGAGAATAAAATTATGTGCAAAAGGGATGGAACAATTACCGGAATATCGTGATATCTTATTGTCAAAAGTCTCGCAATAATGTCATGAGCCATCAGAATATATCAAATTACAAGTCTGATTAAATTAATAGTTATTAGACGTGGGACGAGACACAGATTTCACAAGACGCATCATGAAATTGGATCCACAAGAATGAGACAAGATGAGATTTTGTTTCACAATCTTGGCTTCATTTATTTTATGTAATACTTTAGTGATTGTTGTAGCGCTGCATTTTGGAACTATAGCTTCTCCAATTGTGTAACTCAGCAGTTTTTTTTTGTCTAAACCAAATGTAAATTCAGGGGTTTAAACTCTCCTGAGATCATTTTTGTCATGTGTGCACGATCTTGTGGCATTAGATCTTGTCCCATCTCTAATAATTATGATGCAGCAATCGCTAAAACAGCCTTTACGCCGTCTAAACGCCAACTTGACATGACAAAATAACTGTTTTAAGCACTTTAAATTGTTAATTCTTTGGATTATTACAGAAGCAAAGGACTGTCCAGGCATTTTAAAAGCAAAATGCTGCATATTCACAGTTTTGTTTAGCCTCCTCGTGAAAATATTGTATCTAAAGATTTGAATATTGTCCCTTTTGTGCAATCTACGGTGAGTTTGGAATTTAAATGGTTGGATTTTGTAAATTGTAAAAGCTACAATTATGAGACAATTATTTTCTGTATTATCCCATTACCTTGTTTTAAAAAATGTTCTTTTTAAATTGTATTCTTCTTGCAGTTTCTTTGAGTGTTTAGAAAAGTGCTATATGAATAAAATGTATTATTAATTATTTAGATATTTGTTCATTTTTCTTTATTAGTATTAATTTAGTCTAAAACATTACATATTCTTTTAACTGTAGTGTAAAATATTCGAGGGGCCCTGTGTGATCTTTGCATCGATAGGGGAGTTTGGAAATGGCTGGTTTAGGGAATATAACTTCTTCTGCAAGCAAAAAAAACAAAACAAAAACCTTTCTCCATGTAGTCTCGATAAGCTGGACTCACACTGCAACTTTTGGCTGGTTTTGACACACATTTAAACCACACGACCTCCAGAAATTCGGCTTCTCTGTGCGTCACATTTGATTTGTTGTCGAGTCCAAATGCTGTGGGAGTCGGGGAAGAGCTACGTGTGTAAATGAGCAAATATTTGATCACTTTTTACTGTCTAATCCTCTTTCAGACACTCCTCGAAACTGGCACTTCCTGCACACGCTGTCCTGGGTCCTGAACCTGTTTGGGATCTTCTTCATTTTGGCGGCTCACGAGCACTACTCCATTGACGTCTTCATCGCGTTCTACATCACCACCAGACTCTTCCTGTACTACCACACGCTCGCCAACACGCGGGCGTACCAGCAGAGCCGCCGCGCCCGCATCTGGTTCCCCATGTTCTCCTTTTTTGAGTGTAACGTGAACGGGCCGGTGCCAAACGAGTACTGCTGGCCCTTCTCCAGACCCACTGTAATGCGCAGGCTCATCGGGTAAAGTTATGGTGGTCTTATTAAGCGTAATGGACTGAAAATACTGAAAATACTGACTGAATTTACACGTGCACTGATGGTTAACGTTACACTGGGAAAATGGCTGTCTTAAAGGTGTGCTGTGTAACTTTTCTGGTGAGGGGTTTCCATGGAGATTTCAAAGTTTTCCTTGGAATGTTCCTCAGAGTGGCATTAAATGTATTTCGCTCGTATTTATTCAATTACAGGTGTTTTAATCACGAAAAAAATGCATTTCTCGCCGTGAGCTTGCTCGCCTCTCCACGGTTTTGACTTGTAACTTGCCCTGGTAGCGTCAACAGCTTGTGTCCATGGCGATAGAGATAGAAAAGTTTAATGCCATACTGTGAAACATTAAAGGCAAAGCAATAAGTTACATTTTGCACATTTAAATGAGCTAAATGGCTTGAATTACGAATTATGAATCCTGATTTTTAATAAATTTCCAAGTCACTTACTAAATTAATGTTACTTTTTATGTATTTTAAGTGGATTAAGATTGATTTATTTTGCTTTTGAAGTGAAAATATAGTTATGATTTTCTATTTTTAAGCAAAATAAACATTGAACCATTGATAATTTTATTTTTGTGAAAAACTGGACTCAAACCAAGATATGAAAACACTTAATTCATGCCATTTTCTTATTTAAGACGGTCTTTTTAGCAGTGCATCTTAAGGAATATGTAAGAGGTTTAAATTGGCTTTGTTCATGATAATGTTTAATAATTTGTAGATCAGAGATGTCTTAACTTTCATAGACCCCCTCCTCCGTTTAGACATGTTTTTGTAATTATGAACACTAATTTGAGTATTCCTGACCTTTTTGCTTGAATTTTTTTTATTTATTTCAGTTTTTTAAGACCATTTTAAATCTCTTAAATATTCTAGCTGTTCATTTGTCAATAACGATTTCTCTCAAGTTGCCATGGGAATTTGAAGCAATCCCAGATCTAGAGCCATAGCATTTACGCAGTCTGATAACTACTATTGTTATTATATTTTATGTGCATTAAAATAACCGCAGGACGTTTCATAAACCACTTTAAGAGACAATAAAGTGAGTAGACCACCCCCATGGCATTAGTCCTATCTCGCAATGACAGTAAAGTGGTGCCCAGACTGATACTTCTATAGCTGGAGTTATTATTGCTAGCCTTGTCCAAAAAATATAGAGGAAGCAATTACTTAAAAATGCTGTTTGTTAACGGTTTGTCATAACAGTTCAAAGAGTATATCCACGCAAGTCCTTTTATCGCCTACGGTAGCCTTGCTGGGACAAGTTCTTCAATGTGAATGGAAAACGTAACATGAAAAACATGTTAAAAAAAAAAAAAAAAAGTCTGATTAAAATTTATGTTAAAGGTGCACTACGTAACTTTGGAGATGTTATTCCACAGTACAGCATTAAATCGACATAACTAGCAGCAGGTGAAGCCACAAGGCCGAGTTACAGGTCAGATCTGTGGAGAGATGAACTTGCTTTAGATGTTTTTCAAGGGGTTTTCGAGCTATAAAAATACTGTGGAATATTCCAGGCAAGCAATAACATCTCCATGGAGACAAGCAAGTGGCATGGCCCCCACTAGTAAAGTTACATAGTTCACCTTTAATGTCTATTTTAGCCCGTTGATGTACAAAACTCCTTAAAAAGTGACCAATTCTAGTGTATACTGCCTTTTGTTTTGATTTGACAAAACACAAATAGCCATATTAACCCTTTATCCCACAGATAATACACCAATCAACCATAGCATTATGACTTGGTTTAGTCCTGGGTTAGTCTTGGTTTAGACCTGGTTTAGACTTGGTTTAGACCTAGTTTGGACCTGATTTAGAATTGGTTTAGTACAGCTCTTTTGGGATGTTCCTGATCTGTCAAATGTGCTTTTGACCTGGTTTCGAGCGGGTTTTGACCGGGTTTCGAGTGGGTTTAGATCTGGTTTAGTACAGCTATTTTGGGATGTTTCTGATCTATCAGATGTGCTTTAGATCTGATTTAGTCCTGGTTTCGACCTGGTTTCGACCTGATTTAGACCCGATTTAGTCCTAATTTAGTCCTAATTTAGTCCTGGTTTAGACCTGGTTTAGTCCTAGTTTCGACCTGGTTTAGATTTGGTTTCGACCAGGTTTTGACTGGGTTTCAACCGGGTTTCAACTGGGTTTCGACCTGGTTTAGACCTGCTTTTCACCTGATTTAAACCTGATTTCGAACTGGTTTAGTCCTGTTTTTTAGCTGGTTTTTGAGCTGGATTTTGAGCTGGTTTAGTCCCGGTTTAGACCTTATCTAACCAGCCAGAACTACATGCTTTGACAAAACTGGCTGTTCAAGCAAGTTTGGATCTGGTTTAGACCTAATTTAGACCTTGTTTAGTCCTGGTTTAGACCTGGTTTGGATCTGATTTATTCCTGATTAAGTCCTGGTTTATCGGATTGGTGGTCATGATGTTATGTTTGATTCATGTAAAGAGATAATGATAATTTACTTGTTTAAAACTGTGAATTGTCGTCATAGTAACCATAGCATTTCAACAGTCGTGAGCCAAATCATGTAAGTATTTGTCTCATAGATGAAAACTTGCCAATAATACTTTGAGTGTTATTATTGCTTTTGTGTCTAAACTATTTCAGTTTTTTGGTAGATGTCTAGTGTTTTATATGCTATGAGGCAGTGTAAATATCATTGAAAACCTTAGTAGTGGCCAAGTTCCTTAAATTTCTATGTATGTTTGTATTATAATTTATTCTTTTTTGTAAGCATTGATAGTTTTTATATATATTACCAAGTCTAAGCAACATGCACATAAAAAAATAATGTTTACAGTTGCTCTGGGTGATAAATTTGTTTTTGTAATTTTCATTTGAGATTTAAAAAAAGTGAAGTTATTGTTTTCATAGCTTTCAAAGTGTATCACCTTATACTTTGACTGGTGCAGTGCAGTAGTGCTCATTTCATGTCATTTTCCCATTTCGAAAATTCAATAAAAAACTGAAATCGCTTGTATTTGTCTATTGCCTCACTCCCTCCTGAATGGCCACATACCTTTACTATCAGAACTTGCCAGACATTGAAAATCTACCTATCTACAAAGTGTTTTACCTACAAAATGTACCGGTAGTTTATGGAGTGTGTTTAAATAGCGATTTGAATTTTACAAATACAGTGATGTGTTTATGTTATAGTGGTTAATTGAGATGATAATTTTGTCATGATTTCTGATTTTTTTTTTTTTTTTTGGTATGCTTTTTAATTTGCCTTTTTTTACTCTAAACAGAAAGTCACAGTATAAGGGTACTATGAAAAAATGTTTTGGTTTATGGTTTAAGTTAGGGTGACAGTCCCGGTTTTGAGCCCCTGTCCAGGCAGATTTATACAAAACCAGTGATTTATCCCAGTTTCACACAAGAAATTCCCAAGTGTTCCTATTTTTGACCAATCTAATCTTTGCCAACAGTAAAGAGAGGCATAAATTGTCATTTGTTTAGGTAAAATACAGAAAAGCTGCTTAAAAATTACCAAAACACAAAGAAAATGTGGTTATACTGACTCACATGAGTGCAAAATGCGTAATGATTTTCCTTAATCACCCACTTTTTTCACAATTTTATTTTACTAATCCAAACCAGGGATGTCCTAGTTTTTTATTTTGACAATTTGGTCACCCTAAGTTTGGTGTGATTTATGACTTTATTGTATGACATTATATTAATTAACAAATGCTTTATTACAAGCTTTCCTCAGCATGTCAGTGAATAATTACAGACTTAAAATGTAAAAAAAAAAAAAATGTTTAGAATAGGTATTTAGTATGTTAAATGTAGAAAATAAACTTTTTTTTTGCTTTTTATACCTTGGTCGCCATTTTAGACAGGCGCTTGTCGGGCAGCTGTGTCTGGGGTCCTGCAGTGCGAGGTCAGCTCTCCTTCATATCGTCCTACACCGGCTTGCACAATTTACTCTCTCTCTGTTTACTTTAGCCTTTTTAGACACATTTACGACTACAAACGGTAAGTGAACCAACATTTCCAATCATGTATATTCAAATCTTTTTGCATTTCGTGTCTGATTTTTGAAGGTGAGATGCTAAAGACAATGCTAGCTTCTCTGTGCGTGACATATACGCCCCCTCTGCGCTCAGGTTCACTATACTATACCACACTAGTTACGTAAATGTACCTTTTTCATGCTATTTCGTAAATAATTTAGACACTATACTCACATAGTTTGATTTAAGGAGCATGGTTCTGTTATGTGATTGCCGGCAAATACATTATAATTGCAGGATTAACCAACATGGTAAGGATTATTGTCGACCAGTCACGCACATTTACCTTGTCAGTATCTGGCCAAGGTGATAACAAACTAAAGCCACTTTGAAACAAGATAACTTAAAGAATTCAATTAAAATGATCATGTTTTGACTTTGAAATTGTTGAGTAACCATTTCACTTTCAAAATAAATTGCAACTTTTATTTAATTATCTTCCAAGATGTGTAAATGTGTGGTTTATTTTTGTGATTTTCATTTTGTACACTAATTAAAGATGCATTGTGTAACTTTTTTGTCAAATCTGTCGATGCTTTTCTCTATGGAGATATTTTTGATTAGGAATGTTTCACAGTATGGTATTAAACCTTTCTAGCTTCATGGAGGCCAAACCACACCAAGTTACAGGTCAGCTCACAGTCAGAATGCCTGTTTTTCTAGTTCTTCTTGAGCTATAAAACCATCTGTAATTGAATAAAGGCAAGGTAGAGCTGTTTAATGTCATACTGTGGAACATTCCAGGCAGAGCAATAACATATGTATAGAAACAAGCAGGTTATGGACCCCCAACCAAACCTTTTAACATTTAACTTTGTTATTTTCATCCACAGGCGTCATGGCAATCCCTCCCGCGTTCGCAGATCTGGGAAAATCCGCTAAAGACATTTTCAACAAAGGATATGGTAACTGCTGATCATCTGATGACATGTGTGGCTATATTATCTATAAACACTTAAGTTGTGTATTCAAAACAGTGTCGCTAATGTAGAGTCTGTAGAGGACGTTATAGTTTTCCAGAGACATTATTGGATCTTAAAAATAGTTCTGTTGAATGAATTTTATAATAGAAACATTAGTTATAGAGTTACATACTTATTTTTGTCTTTAAAGTCACATTAGCTGTCAGTGGTCTTTGTGTTTTGTAAGTTTGTGTTTTTGTAGCTTGTTTTAATCAGTTGTTTTATGTCTGTAGGATTTGGTTTGATCAAACTTGACGTGAAAACAAAATCTTCAAATGGTGTGGTAAGTTACATCACCAAGTAGTAAAGATTTATTTCGATCTGTTCCTTAACTTGGTAAAGCTTTGTGTGAAACCACTGCAGTGCTTTGACCTTCTTAGTCCTGCTTTAGTCACAACCCTAATTAAACTCTTGCATTTTTAAAGATTTTAATTATTTATTTGTAACCGTTTACATTGTTACAGTGGTAGTTTGAGTGAAAAAACAGAATTTCCTTGAACTTACTGATTTAATACTGGTATTCAGCCTCTCAATATGACAGTATGATTAATTGCATTCAAATTAAAATATTATTATATTTCAATGGTCGCAGTTATTCAGGTATAGACTTAGATTAAAGCCAGGCATACACTGTGCGATATTTTCGATCGTTCCACTCAGCCCCAGTTTTAGACAAACTTTATTGATCCATAAGGGACATTATTTGGACACGGTGACTCACTCACCACAATATAATATAATAACAAAGAGTAAAAAATATAAATGGTAATAATAAATTCTAAATAAGTATCAAAAAAATAGCAAGAGACAGGTGTTAAATAAGGCATAGTTATATAAATGTATACGACAAGTCAAAATAAAATAGAAAAATAAGCAATAAAATATAAAATCTCAGCTGTATACAAGTTCAAGGTACAAAGGAAGAACGTGCAATAATAATGTGACGAATGACAGGACACAGGGTTATCTGTTATACAAGCGTGAGTTGTTGTACAGGTAAATTACAGTAGTAGGTATGTGTACTGGTTTATCATGTAAAACCTGTTTTAAACCTGTTAGAAATAAATCACAAAGCTCATTTTAATTGCTAACTGCAGTATCAGAAACAAAATCTATTTCTTTAATGATTAGGGATGAGACAAGACCTCATTCCACAAGATCTTGCAAGACAAAATTGTCCCAAGATTGTGCACACACTGTTTTTACTTTTGGCGAGATAAATTTTTTGAGAAGCTGTAGTCACAAAAAGCAGGGGTACAGCAAAAATATTAAATAAAGTCAAATAAAAAATGGTGTGAATACAATTAGGAACTTGATTGCACAATTTATTTATAGAAAATAATGTCAAAATCTCATCTTGTCTCATTCTCTTTTCTTGTGGAAATTGTATCTCATCCCACCCCTTCTAATGATTCAGCCCTTCTTCTTAATACATTATCATCTTGCAGGCGTCAAATATTTAAATTCTCTATTTTTTCTCCCCTTGTAGGAGTTCAAAACCACTGGCTCGTCCAACACTGACACCAGTAAAGTGACTGGAGCTCTGGAGACAAAGTACAAATGGTCAGAATACGGTTTGACTTTTACTGAGAAATGGACCACAGAAAACACACTGGGGACTGAAGTCTGCATCGAAGACAAGGTACAGACAAATTGCAAAATTATTTAATATTTTTCTAATGTTTTTTTATTTTTAAAGGTCATGTTCAAACTCATTAAAATTCCAAAAGAAATTATGATTTGTACTAGATTTAGCAACTCCTATTTAATTTAAATAGCCATACAGATGTACATTACAGATTTCCTTTTCATGTGTTTAAGCTTCCTGTTTATAGGCACCATTTTGAGGACTTTTCTTGAGATGTAACCCTGACCTGACATGTTCTCCATTTCAGATTACTAAAGGCATGAAACTCAACTTTGAAACTACTTTTTGTCCAAACACTGGGTATGTGTGTGCTTTTTATTATAATCTTTTAATTTATACTAAAAGTGTGTGTTAATTGACCACAATTTTCACAAAATCTTATTGAAAAAAATTAAAATGGCTTCTTAATATCAAATGCATGATTTAAATAAAGACAAGACCCAAGTTGGACCCAAGTTGGACCCAAGTTGGACCCAAGTTGGACCCAAGTTGGACCCAAGTTGGACCCAAGTTGGACCCAAGTTGGACCCAACTTGGACCCAACTTGGACCCAACTTGGACCCAACTTGGACCCAACTTGGACCCAACTTGGACCCTTGTAGACCTCTCGATCATTGACAGTCAATTTACTAACTATATATTCACCGGTACTGGTTTAAGTAGGAGTAATAGTTATGTAAGAGCTGGTCTAGTATGTATTGTATTGGTGATAACAGGAGTTAAAGGTGCATTGTGTAACTTTTCTGGTGGAGGGTCTGCCACATGCTTTTTATTGCTTTGTCTGGAATGCTTCACAGTATAAACCTTTATATTTTCATGGAGAGTTGACCCCGCTCACAGTCAGAATACCTGTTTTTGAGCTATAAAAACTGAATAAATTGAATAATTGAGTAATTGAATAAATATAAGGTAGAGCTGTTTAATGTCATACTGTGGAACTTTCCAGATAAAGCATTGATTATATCCATAGAAACAAGCAGGTGACGAACCCACACCCAAAAGTTTACATAGTGCGCCTTGGTGTTTGTTCCTCCGCAGTAAGAAGAGCGGTAAAGTGCGGGGAGCGTACAAGCGCGAGTTCCTAAACGTGGGTATTGACGTGGACCTGGACTTCGCCGGACCCACCATCCACGGGGCGGGCGTGGCCGGGTACGAGGGCTGGCTCGCCGGGTACCAGATGACCATCGACTCGGCCAAATCCAAAGTGACCCACAGCAACATCGCCGTGGGGTACAGGACCGGGGACTTCCAGCTCCATACCAACGTGTAAGTTTCATATTTTATTTCTATTAATCTTTTTTCTCATTACATTTTTTTGTTTCATTCATTTAAGATGGATATAAAATAATAATGTTACATCAAAGTGAATGAAAAGGAGTGGTCATAGTAAGTTTTATAGTTGTATAACATTAATATCTTTCCACTTTTCACTCCAAAAAATCTAAAACGGGATTATAAGGTCTAGAAAATATATTGCGATCAAATCAAAATCAAAATTTAAGTTGACAAAATTAGCGAACTGTAAGGGCTAGAATTATTTAGATAATACTGACCTAAGCAAAAACAAAATATCCAGACTTTGTATTTAAATATCTTGTTGTATCTGTAGTTTATACCTCTGGATGCATGGGATTCTTCTGTTAGTTTATCACTTCATATTTCTTCTCTCAGATTTTTAATGCTCTTCCAGATGTTTTCAGTGTGCATCCTGAAACAGAATTCTACTTTCTTTTTTTAAAACATAAATGGCTAATTTTATGTCATTTAATCATAATTGCACTATACTTTGTCAGAAAAGTCACTGTTTCTTTCTTTATTTTTCAAAATCGTGCCACCTTACAGGATATGAGCTTCTTTTTAATCAAATTTTAATTAAACCTGTGATAATCTCACTATACAGAGATGGTAATTTGACGATTCAATGCTTTTATGTTAAAACTGGGGTATTCAACAAATCAATTCTTGTTAATAAATGCATTTAATTTTTTCTCCTAGAGTGTATTGTAAAAAACAGTCCTGTTGCAAAATCAGACCCCTGTGCGCTGTCTGCATCTAATAATAAAGTATTTTATTGATCCGTAAACCCAGGAGCCAGAGCTTTTAGCAGCGTTGTTTATTGGCTGTGCTTTAGTGATTTGCCTGTTTCACATCACCGAAGCAGTTTTAAAGCTGTGTACAGGCCTAAAAATACAGGCTCTTATTTTGCCCACTATAGTACGTTTCAGATTGTCTTCTAATCCTGTATTTTATGTATATATTAGTGCTGAGGTCCATTAATCTGTTACGTTAACCTAGTCTTACTATAAAATAACAATATTAACATGTAACAATAATGGTATTTTCTCAGTTAAACTCTTAAACTCTGAACGAATCTGAACTCTGCCCTAAATCTGATGCTTTTACTGACTGACGACTGATTCTGAACCTTCGTCATTTGATTAAAGGTCCAATATTATACAAAATTAACTATTGACTTACTGAGATGTTTTAGCTTGTTTTGTTTCATTCACACACGTTCAAGTACCTCTTTATTATTAGTCTGTCTTCATCTCAAAGCTCAAAATGCTCCGTTCCACCTTGTGATGTCCTGAAGGTGTAGTTTTCAAGTTAAAAGCTCCATTTTTACCTTTTAGTTCAGCAGAGATCGGCAATTCCAGGACTGACATTATCCATGTGATTCTAGTGAAGGTGTGTGGAGTTTAAGAACACAGTGGACCACTTCCTGTACAGCTACATGACATCACAAGGTGGAACAGGGTGTTTTCAGGGGTTCGTGTGTTAAACGTGTGTGAACGAAACAAAACACAACTCCAGTTAAGAAATTAAGATGCTACTGACCGACTAATCAGTGAGTTTAGAGGATCAATTTACCAAAAAATGAACATAAATACACCATGTTTTAAAGTTTGAATTAAATGCACTGTGTGGTATCTGCAGCCAACAGCGCCATCTGCTGGTTTGTTCAAAAGTCAGTGCTAAAGAAACTGAACATTCGGCATCGTTGGTCTCTACGCTGTGGTGTGTGGAGTCCTGGTTAATGTGTTGAGACAGTTTCAACTGCATTTAAATAGATTTGAAGAGATTTCCTCAAATTTTTTGCAAAAATATTTTTCAGTGAAGATGACAGTGAGTTTGGATCTGCTAAATTTCTAGTTGCACATATAGATAAGTATTTCTTTCAAATGCAACTACTGCTTGTTAGAGTGTATGATATTGAACTTTAACAAAATCAGGTTCCTCAGTGTTTCCCATCGATTTTGTTAAGATTTTGGTGGCATTTTTATTATTTTTAAGTACAGTTCATTCAATTTATGGAGCATAAATGTCATTCACGGCCTCTTTTCTAAGCTGGAGGTCACAAATTTGGCCAAAACATAAATGATCCACAGCTACGAAAATGTGTAGAGAGAACAGCAACTTATGAAACTCTTCAACAAAAACAGAAATGAGGTAGATTTAAAACAATTCTGGACTTATTTACACACGAGACGGGTTTATTTGACCAATTTGAAGACATTTCTGAATCATTTCAAGATAATAAACCTCTGTAAAATAAGTTTATGATAATACAGTGACAACAAAGTCAGTGTTATGCCCTTGTATAGTCCATATTATTATTATTTTCGACAATTAGTCTCCTGTATTAAAGAGACTAAAGTGACTGGTTTTGAATAATGAACATTAAGAAAGTGAAATTTGAAGTAGAGCATCATTGACATACTTTTTTGCTCATACTTTTCGACTAATTCTTGTTAATTTCACGTGTTTCGCAGTAAAGACGGCAGCGAGTTCGGCGGGTCCATTTACCAGAAGGTGAACGATAAGCTGGAGACGGCGGTGGACTTGGCCTGGAGCGCCGGGAGCAACGGGACCTGCTTCGGAATCGCAGCCAAATACCAGCTCGACCCAGACGCATCTATATCTGTGAGATTAGCCCCTGTGTTATTTAGACAAACTGTAAAAGCTACGGTGGTTTTATGCCACAACAGACGCGAATAATGGCGACAAAATAAAACAGTCGGAGTCATTTGAGCGCCCTCTGCTGACAGTTTGAGGACATTATGCAGAAATTGACTGTTGGAAATGCAGATATAGTTTTCCAAGTGTGTTTTCCAAATGTAAATGTAAAAAAATGTTCATGTAAAATGTTTTAAAGTGTCTTAAAGCACGCTCAAAAGCCAGTTAAACCCACAAAAATTAAGTTATTCAGAGCAGATCATTTTCACATAAAGCTCACATTTGACTACGCGTGTGCAAAAACATTAAAATATCGATATATTTTATAGTTTAATGTGATGATACAGTATCGATATTGTGGGCTGCTATATCGATATATCGCCAAGAGTATTTGTAGGTATATTTTACTAAATTATTTTGTGTAAGAGCTACAATTGTGATAACTTTTTCACGGTTTAGATGGGTAAAATGGGTGTTTTTCATCTTAACTTTGCACCAAATTAGTGGACTTAGTAGATAAAGTAGTGTTAGTAGTGTTTAGAAGATAAACACTGCAGGTTTCAGTTTTTTTATCAGTGTTTTTTTCTTATCATCAAACAGCATATTTCTGTTTTGCTTGTGTTGTCGGTTTTAAAATTTAATACTGATTTCCTCTCTTAATGTTTTGCTTTTTTAGGCCAAAGTGAACAATGCCAGTCTGGTAGGAATCGGCTACAGCCAGAACCTGAGGCCTGGTGAGTTTCAGGATTTTTTATTTGAATTAAACCCAGTGTCGAATGTAATAATCTTTATTAATGGTGAAATCCTTTTTATCCCGTGATTCCCACATTAAAAATCTTTTCACATTTTGTATCATGAGCTGTTAAAGGACCTATTTGCACTTTCTAAGACGCAAGTTTGTGCTTAATTTTATTCGCAAAAGGTCCCTGTACCATTTTTCCTTTAGAATTTCACTTGACAAAAAACAATAAAATGGGAAAACAGTTTATTTCATTATTCTGTTTTTAGTGTCAAACAAAAAAAACAGATTTTGATTCTATTTCCACACTAAAACTGAACAAAATAATGAAATAACAAACTGTTTTTCCATTTTATTGTTTTTTGTTAAGTGAAATTCAAAAGTAATCCTGAGTCTGAATGTGTTGTCCCACTGCACGATGTCACTAGGTGGTATTAAAAAAAAAAAAAAAGTACATTTAATTTTTTTTGTTTAATTAACCTTCGCTTTTTGAGAATATGGTAGAACAATCTTGGGTTTCAGCTTCTTGTTATCTGCCTTTTTTTTTATTTGAAAAGATATAATATTTTGTTTCGAATTGTTAATTGCTATGGCAACGGCCCATGGAGCAGAGCAGGAAACTCTCCACCAGAAAAGTGACACAGTGCGCCTTTATAATGTCATTATAATTTACCTTTTAGGACATTTTAAGGCCTGTACAATGTGATTTAATCTGTTTTTTCCTTCGCAGGTATGAAGTTGGTGCTGTCGGCTTTGGTCGATGGCAAAAACATCAACGCCGGAGGTCACAAACTCGGCCTGGGTCTAGAACTGGAGGCATGAGGAAGGTTAAATACAAAAAAAAATCCACAGCTACGGAAATGTAGAGAGAACTGCAAATATTTTAGCTAATACCTAGTATTTCTGGACTTCTTTGCATGTGAGACTGGTGTATTTCACCAATTTGAAGATGTTTCCAAATATTTTCAATAGAATAAGAACAAAACTCCTATTTAAAATATGTTTTATTTATTAAATATGCAAGTTTATCCTATACTTCAGCTCCAAATTGGCTAGAAATCAAAAACATAGATGTAATAATTAGCAAGATCTTGAGACAAAATGAGTCAAATGATCAGAATTATCATCAAAATGGAGTAATTATATCAGAATTGTGTCCTAGTATTTCAGATTTCTCAGTGTGTGTTAAATAATTTGAACAAAATATTGTGTTTTGAAGAAAAGGGAACATACTTAAGTTCATACATTGTTATTTTGGACATTTGTGGAGCTACATTTAACCAAAAAATACATGTAACTAGACATTTTGTAGTTTTCTCTATCATTTCCTTAGCTGTATAAATTAAAACCGCTATGATTATTAAACTACAATGCCCAGTTCTCAAGCACTTTGTGGTCACTGACTTTTCCATCTTAAGTCAAGTCTGTGTATCTTTATCTTTATCCTCCTCTTTTATTTTATTTAACCCAGGCTTATTAAACCAGAGTTACTTGAGTTGCTGAGTGCGTGATGACCTAGAATGTAACCCACCTTTTGCACATCTAGAAATGACTTAAACTTTTATTTTCTTTGCACATTTTTAACCCCAAAATCAAAAAAAAAAAAAAAAAAGTGTATTAAAAATGCTCCCACAGAAATATCGTGTAAGCAGAAAACTCATTGTGACCGTAAATATCAGGGATAGAGACTAAATAATGATTAGAAATGTGTTTTAAAACAGATGCCCTACCTGGAGAAGTTAAACTCTTATAATGAAATGTTATAAATGATCTATTTCTGTGTCACGTTAAAAGGAATTACAATTTTTAACCAAATATATCTTAAAATTTAGTTTAATCTTGTTCCAGTTTCAATGTTTTAAACTTTGCCCTGACAAAATGACTCAAGTTAACATTCAGAAAGCCGCTTTTCAGCTTTGGAGGGTCCGCTACCATGGAGATGCTGTTGCTGTACCTGTAATGTTCCACAATATGGTATTAAACTCATATAAAATGCAATTATTATTCAATTTATTGCCCGAAAATACCTTTAAAAACATTCTGACTGTGTGGGGTCACCTGTAAATTGGCCGGGTCTCCTGCTCGTTTCTATGGAGATTGTGAAGTTTAATGCCATACTTTGGAACATTGGCGGTAAAGTAATAACATCTCCATGGAGACAAGTAGCTGGGCAAACCCTCTACCAGAAAAGTTACACGTTTCACATTTAAAGGTGCACTGTGTCACTGCTTTTCTCTGTGGAAATGTTATCGCTTTGTCTGGAATGTTTCACAGTATGGCATTACAACTTTCAATCTCCACGGAGACCAAAGTTACAGGTCAGATCTGTGGAAAGGCGACGCCGCTCACAGTCAGAACGCCTGTTTTTTCTAGGGATTTTCGGAGCTTTAAAAAAAAAAAAAAAAACACAGCTGTAATTGAATAAATAAGGGAATAAGTTCAAGCTGTTTAATGTCATACTGTGGAACATTTCAGAGCGTATCCATAGAAACAAGCAGCCACCAAAAAGTTACATAATGCACTTATAAAGAAGACTTTATTGTCCCAGTATTCGTTCCTTTAGCACCTCTGGGTCTAATCCCTGATATTTATTGGTGTAAATGAGTTTATTTTAACCATTTTGTGTCTTATTCCAGCTTTTTACACCGACGTCTGCTGTTTTTTTTCTCTTTCCTTTTTGTGCTAATCTTACATGAACAATCACGATGATGAGGACTGTGAATCTGGACAAAACTACATCTGATCTGAGTGTGTGCTAACTTTGCAATAAACACTTGAATTTCACCACAAACCTCTGGAAAAGTTCATTACGTTTATTCGATTCATAATTGATTATCGCAGGAAATGGCAAAATAAACCACAATTGAATCAAAAAATTAGCAAATGGCAAAGGCTGTATTTTTTGTGGTACCATAATTAATTAATTTTCTCCACAAACAACAAAAAAACTGCTCATTTTGTAGTTTAGATCTGTACAAACATGTTCTGAAATCTGATTCTTTGTTCAGAACAAATATTTTAAATAGAAAATTGTTTGAAACTATGGTAATTCTTACAGGAATGATCTAATATTGTTTGATAATATAAGACTGAGGTAAGTTTGTTTTTCTCTCTTCAATTTAACTTTTTATCATGACAAAAATCTATATTGTAATTAGTGGTGGGCATAGATTAATTTTTTTAATCTAGATTAATCTCACTGAAATCTTGAAATTAATCTAGATTAAAATGGCTCCTTCAGAATATGCAAAATACCTAAGTAATGATTAAAAGTAAGTCTTTGAGACTTCCCAGCTAGCATCGATGAGGTGCACAGTAACGCCGAGGTAGTTGTCATTGTTTACGGATGTCCAATGGGCCCCGTCAGTGCAACACACCTGGCCTCTGCCATCTTTGCGTCCTTTGCGGCTTTCTCTGCGGTGTATTGGTCATATATCCTCCGAACAATAGTTTGTCTTGCAGGTAGTTTATAAGATGGGTCACCTGTGGCCGCCTGAAGAACAAGCTCGAGCCCTTCGTCCTCAACCATGCTAATGGGTCGGCAGCTAGTGGCAATCCACCGGGCGAGAAGATTAGTGAGCTTCTCTGATAAAGCTGTGCTGACAGGCTTGCCTCGGTTGCATTCAAACAAAGTAGTTTGGCGGCTACTCTTTCCCGGCGTTTTATCGGTGCTTGAACCGGCATCAGAAGCATTAGCAAAGGGATGCTTTGCATTCAGATGGTATCTGAGACTGGTAGAACTCCTACAGTAAACCAATTCTGCATTGCATAAAGTACACACAACTTTAGTTTTGTCGATTTCGCCATCGGGAAGCTTCTTAAAAATGAATTTTCCTTGAAGCAAGCCTTGCGGCTTCATGGCTGTGTCCATGTCAGAATGTCAGGCTTGGTGTTATTGGTTGGTTGGTGTGGTTGGTTGGTGTGGTTGGTTGGTTGGTGTGGTTGGTTGGTTGGTTGGTGTGGTTGGTTGGTTGGTTGGTGTGTGTGGTTGGTGTGTGTGGTTGGTTGGTTGGTTGGTTGGTTGGTGTGGTTGGTTGGTTGGTTGGTTGGTTGGTGTGTGTGGTTGGTTGGTTGGTTGGTGTGGTTGGTTGGTTGGTTGGTTGGTTGGTTGGTGTGGTTGGTTGGTTGGTTGGTTGGTTGGTGTGGTTGGTTGGTTGGTTGGTGTGGTTGGTTGGTTGGTTGGTTGGTGTGTGTGGTTGGTTGGTTGGTTGGTGTGGTTGGTTGGTTGGTTGGTTGGTGTGTGTGGTTGGTTGGTGTGTGTGGTTGGTTGGTGTGTGTGGTTGGTTGGTTGGTTGGTGTGTGTGGTTGGTTGGTTGGTGTGGTTGGTTGGTTGGTTGGTTGGTGTGTGTGGTTGGTGTGTGTGGTTGGTTGGTTGGTTGGTGTGGTTGGTTGGTTGGTGTGTGTGGTTGGTTGGTTGGTGTGGTTGGTTGGTTGGTTGGTTGGTGTGGTTGGTTGGTTGGTTGTTAGCCTAGTTTGGGTAATTCACAGGTGCTTAGAGGTTGGAAAACTCGTTCTCGCCCCCTACTGTGCAATTCGGCTATGTATACATCCGCCCTAAAACATGGTGCTGAAAGTCATCATTTTGCTTCGTCGGCTATAGGACCCAGCTCCAAACCCAATTTTGATGATAGATTAACGGCGGTATTTTTTTATATCGCTCGTTAAGAGTCTCACATTATCACAGCACGTTAACGCCGATAACGGCCCACCACTAATTGTAATACTAAATAACATTCTTAATATGTAAATATCATTGGACCAGTGCTTTATACAGTAAGAAAACAGAAGCCATTGTATAAAGTTATTGTAAAATTCATTATTTTATGTTTTATTTGACAAGTTATTCGTTACAGTGTGTGAAATTTTATATTATTAGAACAATATAGGCAGTGACAAGAGTTTGAAATAACACTAAAAACAATTAACATTTCAATTTATCTTAAAATAATTTAGCTGTTTTCAATATAGTGGTAAAAATGTAGAAGTACTTATGATTATTTTGGTGTTTTCGTCTGCAAAAATGGAGCTCAACAGTGACCTGGATGTAAATTTTCCATTCATTTTTCCCCATAGACTTCAGAAAATTTCAATTAAGTAAAAAAAATTATATTATATTAGGAGTTCAAAGGCTTCGCGGAGGCTAATCTTAACACTTTTAAGACCAAAAAGCAAGATTCAGTGAAATGTTTGAATAACTTAGCAGCTTATAAAGTTTCAGAAACAGATTTTAAATAAAACTATAATTATTTTGGTTATTACGGTAGTTGCCATAAAGCTGATTAGCCCTGAGTAACTTAAATGTTTTTGTAAGTTTATGAAAAAAATTAACTTTTGGAGCCGGGGGGCGCTGTTGAGTTCCATTAATGTCATATATGCGAGACTGATGAGAAAAATATAAAAAACTGTAAAAAATGAAATTAAGCAATTCGTTATGTCCTAAAAATGTACTGAATTTAGGCCTGTCACAATAATTTCTATACTGATCTTTTTAAAATCTTTTCTTTTAGATTTTAGACAGATTACATTTTTTGAGTTTATAAGCGCTTTTCACAACTTTCAGAGACCAAAGCAGAGTTTTGCCATCCTTGTAGTCCTAACAATGACTCGCATGCTAATACACACTTCCTGATTATAACGTTATTATAATTATGCTCAAATATCTGGAAAAAAATTGAATATACGATGCATTACTGATTTCCTGTTTTTACTGACCATGTAAACGCACCCAGTGTCATTAACCAGTTTCAGTATTACTGCGTATAATATTTTCTGTGGTAAAGTTATATAGAGCCCTTAAAAAAGTACACAAAAACATCCTAAATTCCCAAATGGAGGCAGCGGGAGGCAAAAGTGAAACTGGAACATAATGGGATTTCAATGGGAAAACTGGGATTAACTTCAGAATTTCACAAAATATGAAAAATCCAGGGAAATTTGGCAAATGAAAACCACTCGGATACAAGTGAGTGATACCAGAGCCCAGTTTAAATACACGTACAATGGTGTTTTATATTATTTGTCTATTTAAGAAGAGATTATAATAGACTCTAAGGATTTTTGAGCAAGGAAAAATCCAGATTTTTGGGTTTTAGGGTTTAAATTCTTAGAGAAAACCTGAGCTCACTACAATTTTCCACTTCATCTACAGATATATGACACATTTCATAATAAATTATACTTTTTTGAAGCTCGAATACAATTTTCAGGTTGGAGAATAGTACTTTTCCATCCTTCTTAACGGAAAACCAATGTAAATTATATTTGTACCTTGGAAATTCAAAAGTGTTGCTTATTTTGTCAGGTTCACTTTGCCTCCATTTCAGAATTTTGAATATTCTGATGCCGTAGGGTTTTAAAGGGTCAATATATTTGTTATCGTGACAGGCTTATGATTGTAGATGGTTGTAGTATTACTTTTCCTGAGGTGTTATAATTTTATAGCCAGCGACAGTCCATCTCCCACCGGCAGCATGCTCAGGCTGATCCTGGTGTCACGGACAAGCTTTTTGTTCAGTTTGTCGATGGCGATGGTGTCGTCATCTTTGGGATTCAAGACGCTTCCTCCCCACAAAACCTGAAATACAAGACAAATAAGAAGATTTTGAATTTTTTTAATTATTATTATCTTTATTTAACCAGGAGCTCAGATCTTTTTCGATGAGAGACCTGCCCAAGGTAGCGGAAATCACAAAATATCACATAATAATAATACATAACACTTGTATAGCGCTTTTTCAAGATACTCAAAGACGCTTTACATGGAGAGACAAAGGCAAAAGAAATAAGATGATTAATAAAAGGTTTTCAGGGCTTTTTTAAACATGCAGAGTGTGGAGGAGTCTCTGATGTGTTTGGGCAGGGAGTTCCAGGGGGTGTGGGCCCTAAAATGTTCTCTCCTCATCAGAAACTTGACTTTGTGACTTGGAAAACAATCACTAAATGACATCACAAGGTGGAACAGATCATTTTCAGCTTTTGGAGATGTAGACAAACCAATAATAGTGTTTTGTTTCATTGACACACCAACTCCAGGTATGTTTTTGAGGAGGGAACATTATAACACAGCTTAACGCTCAAAAGAAACAATTTTGTGTAATATAACACCTTTAAATATTAGTTGAATTTCGTTATAGTTCAAAGTTTATTTAAAATTCAGCAAACGTACGTTGTCGATGGCGATGACTCCTCCTTTCCTGAGCAGCTTTAGCGATTGCTCGTAGTAGCTGTCGTAGCCGGTTTTATCTGCGTCGATGAAAATAAAGTCAAAAGTCTCAGCCTCTCCAGCAGCGAGAAGATCGTCTGGAAATACAGAGGAAACAAAACAATTAGACAGGACCAACAAAATGATGATCTGTTTGTAGGTGCCATTTTGAGTACTTTTGACCATTGAAAAGAGATCATATTTATCTTAGAATTGCAGCAGGAGAAAACCAAGATTAGACCAGGATTAAACTAAGACTAAACAGGAAAAAAACAGGACTAAAAACAGGACTAAAACCAAGACTAAAACCAAGAATAAACAGGACAAAACCGGGACTAGACCAGGACTAAAACAAAGACTAAAACAAAGGCTAAAACCAAGACAAAACCGGGAATAGACCAGGAATAAATTAAGACTAAAACCAAGATTAAAACAAAAACCTAAACCAAGACTAAACAGGACAAAACCAGGTCTAGACTGAGACTGAAACCAAGAAGAAACCGGGACTAGACCAGGACTTAAACCAAGACTAAACCAAGACAAAACCGGGAATAAACCAGGACTGGACTAAGACGAAACCCAAGACTAAGCCAAGACTAAACCAAGACTAAACGGGACAAAACTGGGACTAGACTGAGACTAAAACCAAGACTAAACCGGGATTAGACCAGGACTAGACTAAGACTAAAGCAAAGACTAAAACAAAAACCTAAACCAAGACTAAACTGGACAAAACCAGGACTAGACTAAAACCAAAACTAAAGCCAAGACTAAAATCGAGACTAAAAACCAAGACTAAAACCAGTACTAAAACCAAGAATAAACAGGACAAAACCGGGACTAGACCAGGATTAAAACAAAGACAAAACCAGGATTTAACTAGAACTAGACTAAGACTAAACCAAACACTAAACAAAGACTAAACAGGACAAAACCAGGTCTAGACCAGGACTAGACTAAGACTAAAACAAAGACTAAACAGGACTAAATCGGGACTAAAACAAAGACTAAACTAAGACTAAATAAACCAGGACTAAACCAAGATCAGACCAAACAAGAACATCATAGACTTGCGTTATGGTCACACTGACAAACCATCTAAAAAACTGGGATTAGATGAGGACTAGAACAGGACTAAACCAAGGACTGATTATGGACTAAAAAGACGTGGACCAGGATTTAATTAGAGCTAAATCAGTTCCAAATCGGGATAAAATTAGGATTAAACTTGTATATTGTGGTACCTAAAGTCTTCAGAGCAGGCTGTAAGCGCAGGTCAATCTTTTGTTCAACTCCAGCCTGTAAAAAATGAAATTCATCAAAAAACATAAAGTAAAAGTGTAAACCAGTGATATACTTGTAGAGTTTTAATTCTGAAACTTTGGCACAGAAGTCCATTTGAATATTTTTGGATTACAAACTTTCCAGGTCCTACATTACATAAAATTGACTCTTGTGAGCTTTAAGCCACATTATAATGTTGTTACGGTGTGAAAAACATACCCGAGTTGTGATTTGTTTCATTCATCAACTTGAAAACTACCACTACATGACATCACAAGGTGGAGCGGAGGTTTTTTTTTTTCAGTTTGACCCAAGAACTCAGCCTAAATATGCAGCGTTTGTGTGTTAAATGTGTGAATGAAAGAAAACCCAACGCTGATTTTGAATTGAATTACAACTAAACCAAGACTAGAACGGGACTAAACCAGGACCAAACTGAACCAGGACCAGTGTGAATGTACCAAACCAGGTCCAAATCAGGTGTAAAGCATATTGTAATAACGTGGATTAAAAAGTGGTACCTCTTTCCAGAAGGGTTTTCCGAGGTTGATGTATTCTTCACTGATGTCACAGGCCACGATCACTCCGTCATCAGGTAAACCCAGCGCCATGTTCAAAGTGTTATATCCTGTGTACACTCCTAATACAAACACAGGAGAACAGTCCATTCATCTGTCCTGGTTTAAGGGTCTATAATAGTCTGAGAGCTGAAGGTTAGACCAGACTAAAAAGAAGTAAACAAGTACAGCAGCAGGACACAAAAGTCAAATTTCTTCCTCCACAGTCTAAACTCAGCCCCAAACCTCATGCTTTAACTGACAGAGGATTACATATGGACATCTATACATGTATAAAAATATATTATGTGCAATTACAGTGGTTCCTTGTTTAACACGGGTTACGTTCTATAAATAACCCACAATAGGCGAAATCCGCCAAGTACCGTATTTTCTGGACTATAAGCCGCTACTTTTTTCCCAGGCTTTGAACCATGCGGCTTTTACAAAGGTGCGGCGGCTATTCTGTGGATTTTTCTTCCACCACTAACCGGAATTTCAAAAACAAGATAGACGGAAAATTAATGCAAAGAAGAATACGCTACTTTTTTATTTAGCAGATATAACACGCACGACAAATTACTAACTGGTAATTATTTTCAAATCCTCGCCCCTTCATCATGAAAAGCACAAGAAGGAGTTTGTATGATGCAAGTTTTAAGTTGAAGGCATCGATCTTGCTCCAGGAAGGAAACAGCTGTAGAGCCCTGCACCCGCTGCACCCGCGGGACCAACACAAAACAATGCGCCGCGGGACCATGGATGTAATAAGAGCATCTGAAAGAACATTCTGAAAGCTTATTGTGGGAGCGGGCGGGAGCAGGACTGAAAATTGTGTCCCATGCAGACCTCTACCGTGCTGCTGCTGTAAGCTCGGCATCAGCGAAGATGGTTAAAGTGACTTGTGGTTTCACTGCACAGGAGAAATGAAGCTAATCAATTACCGGTTCTTTTCTGTTTTTGACCTCGTTTTAACCGTGTTAAAAGGCACTGTTTGGAAAGAATCTGTTCAGGTACATAAATGTACATTTACAGTACAAAATCGTTCTGTATATGCAGTAAATATCTCATTTTTCAACACAGATATCAGCGGCTTATAGCCCGGTTGCGGCTTGTATATCTTTTTTCTTAATTAAAAAAAAAAATAGAGTGGATGCGGCTTATATACCGGTGCCTCTATAGTCCGGAAAATACGGTAATCAGCTTTATTTTGTACAATTATTATATATGTTTTAAGGCTGTAAAACCCCTCACCACACACTTTACACACTTTTCTCAGGGCGTAGAACACAAAGCGCGTTCATACGCTGGGGAAAAAAAAGCAGGCAAAATTGCACACAAAACAATCCATGCAACAGTGAGGCCGCAAACGGTGAACAGTGTTATAGTGAGGGACGACTGTAGAATAAAAAATAATAACAATAATAAAATAATAAAAAAACATTAAATGAAATATCTTGTTCAAATCTGAAGTATACTGTATTTAAGTCCTGTTTTCAGCGCCATCAAATATAAACTCTCCCAAATAATTTTAAAGGGCCCATATTGCACTATTTTCTATGTTAAAATGTTTCCTCATCACAAACAGACCTGGAGTTGTGTTTTGTTTCATTCGCACATGATTGACACACAAATCCTGTACATTTAAACTGTGTATAAATAATAGAAAACGCTGTGTTCCACCTTGTGACACCCTGTGGTAATACAGGAAGTGCTCCAATATGTTTTTAAACTTCATACATTCTCATTTGGATCATTTCAGCCAATCTCTACTGAAACAAAAGGTAAAAAGTAGGGGATGAAACTTGAAAACAGGACATCATAAGTCATGCTTTTACTGGGGAACCTTCCCGGATACTTTAGTAATCTCCTTAAAAAGAGCTCAGTGCCTCTGAGTTGGGAAAATCTGACTTTTCCCACACAGCACCCTGATCTTGGAATCATTTACAGAAAGATCTTAAATTGGAATCTATGGTGTCACTTGATAAGTTCAAGAAAATAGCAAAGAGTGTGTTGACTGAGACGTGTGTGTTTTTCTTGAGAGATGCAAATGGTGTGTTATTTGTAATGTGATATTTGGGGATTTTACAACAACACGGTTCTCCGGGTATGTTTTTGACAATTTAACAATATTATAACAAGGCTAAAAGCTCACAAGAGTCAATTTTGTGCAATATATGGCCTTTAAATTAAACTAAACTAACTATTCTTCTAACCATTCTTCTAACTATTCTTCTTCTTGTACTAAAGAGTGTTTTTCTCACCGATTTCCACCACTTTCTTCGCTTTGATGAGTTTGGCCAGATTCACCATAAACTGGGACTGTTCACAAGCGACCATCATGATGTTCAAACTGTGCTCCATCGTCCTCTGGAAAAGAAAACAAATGCAACGGAACGGTTACATCTGGGTTTAATCCTTGGTCCTGGTTCAGTCCTGCTTCAGTCCTGGTCCAGTCCCGCTTTAGTCCTGGATCAGTTCCGATTTTGTTTAGCTTCACTCTAAAGTCAAAACCTTAGTCCTGGTTTACTCCTAGTTAAATTCTGGTTTAGTCCTGGTTAAATCCTGGTTTGATGCTAGTTTAGTCCTGGTTAAATCCTGGTTTAGTTCTGGTTGACTCTTGGTTAAATCCTGGTTTTAATCCTGGTTTTGTTCTGGTTTAATCCTGGTTTAGTTCCGGTTTATTCCTGGTTAAATCTTGGTTTAGTCCTGGTTAAATCCTGGTTTTAATCCTGGTTTTGTCCTGGTTTAATCCTGGTTTAGTTCTGGTTTATTCCCGGTTAAATCTTGGTTTAGTCCTGGTTAAATCCTGGTTTTAATCCTGGTTTTGTCCTGGTTTTGTCCTGGTTTAATGCTGAACAGTTTATAAGTGCTGAAGGCCTTTAGCCAATAAGTGAATTTAATGGTAGATTGTGTTTTAGGATGCGTTCATGGTCTTGTTTGATCCGGGTTTTGAGAGCAGTTTAGACCAGATGTAGACTTGGTTTGGTCCTGGTTCCAGTCCTGGTTTAGTCCAATGTGCAAGTGTGAAGGCGAGTTCACCAGCATTTGAATTAGTCTGATTATAACGGATTTACATAGACAACAGAAAGGAAAGGTTATCTGGAGATTTGGGTTTTTCCTTCAAATATCAAATTAACAAGAGCTTAACTTGCCCCATAGAAGCCAAAGCAACTCTGACAGTGTGAAATGTAATGGGAATTTAGCTTTTATTTTATTTTCTTGTCACTACACTTTGGGTTCATAGAGACTAACTGATGCAACCAAGGAGAAACCAAGAATTTCTTTAGTTAATTACAATGTTGTAGTTTAAAACAGTGAGATCAGTAAAACATGGTCCTGGTCCAGTCCTCACTTGCTCCTGGTTTGGACTTGAGTTCTGGTTTGGTTTCCAGAAATTTTCCATGGGCTTAAATTAGTTTAGCTTTCAGTCAATTCAATCATGTAAAGTGCTTTTCATTAAATTTAGCCCATTTCTTTAAACTACTTATGATGAAAAATAATGCATTTAGTATGACCTTATGGGAGCTGGCTTCACCATCTGGTGCTCGCTTAGAGAGTCCTGCTTCAGTCCTGCTTCAGTCCGGCTTCAGTCCGGCTTCAGTCCGGCTTCAGTCCGGCTTCAGTCCGGCTTCAGTCCGGCTTCAGTCCGGCTTCAGTCCGGCTTCAGTCCGGCTTCAGTCCGGCTTCAGTCCGGCTTCAGTCCGGCTTTAGTCCGGCTTCAGTCCGGCTTTAGTCCGGCTTCAGTCCGGCTTTAGTCCCGCTTCAGTCCGGCTTCAGTCCGGCTTCAGTCCGGCTTCAGTCCGGCTTTAGTCCGGCTTCAGTCCGGCTTCAGTCCGGCTTCAGTCCAGCTTTAGTCCAGCTTCAGTCCTGCTTCAGTCCGGCTTCAGTCCTGCTTCAGTCCTGCTTCAGTCCAGCTTTAGTCCTGCTTTAGTCCTAGTTTTGCATGCTATCCTGGTCTCTCTCTTTTTGTAGTCTCAATTTAGTCCTAGATTAGTCTGACTTTGTCCTCATAACTGATTTAGTACTGGTTTAGTGCTCGTTCAGTCCTAGTTTAGTCCCAGTCCCAGTCTAGTATGAGTCCTGGTTTAGTCCTGGTTGAATCATGGCGGCACAGTGGCTGAGTGGCAACACTCAGGCCTCACAGCAAGAAGGTTGCGGGTTCGATCCCCGGGTCGCCCGGGCCTTTCTGTGTGGAGTTTGCATGTTCTCCTCGTGTCTGGATGGGTTTCCTCCGGGTACTCCGGTTTCCCCCATCAACCCAAAACATGCCAGCCCCCCTATGAACTAACATCAAGGACCATAACGTCCACCCTCCTGTGGGCTCACCACCTGCAGAGGGGTTCATGGGGGGATCAGGTGCTATGAGGATTGGGCAGCAAACTGCCCCCGCGATCCAGCCGGATTAAGTGGGAGAAGATGGATGGATGAATCATGGTTAAATCCTAGGTTAGTCCTGAACCTGGTTTAGTCCTGGTTGAATCATGGTTCAGTCCTGCACTCACTTCTCGTAGTTTCTTCAGGACCGGGTGCTCCCTCAGTGAGTGAGTGAGTAAATACTGCATCAGAGGATCATTCTGAGCTCCACCGTGACTTTTGGAGATACTCATGGTCGGTTTTCTTCTGCCTAAAAAACAGAGAAGTTATTTCTATTATTTTTATTTAGAAGTGTGAATATATCGTCAACAAGGTAATACTGAAACAGCTGTACTTAGGGCCCATGTTACAATATTTGATCTGTTATAATGTTATTTCCTCATCACAAACAAACCTGGATTTGTGTTAGTTTCATTCGCACATGTTTAACACATAAATCCTGTACATTTGTGATACAGAAAACACTCTGTTCCACCTTGTGATGTCATGTGGTGATACAGGAAGTGCTTCTGCGTCTATAATCATATGGATATTCCAGGGCTGAAGTTTTCTCTACTGAACTAAAGGTAAAAGGTAGCTGCTGAAAACTAACTTGAAAGCTACCACTTCATGACATCACAAGGTGGAACAGAGCATTTTGAGCTTTGGAGATGCAGACAAACTAATAATAAAGAATTACTTACACATGTGCGAATGAAACAAAATACAACTTTTATTAAATTTTATGTAGGGGGGCCTTTAAAGTAATTTGTATGTAGGTTTTCCAAACAAGGTTAAACACATCATTTTCCGTGATACCTGAATCTCAATCAAGGCGTTTATTAGGTATTTTTCTAGTACATTTCGGCTGGATTGCAAAAATATAATACACATTTTTCATTATCAGGATACGGCACTCCCAGCTGGGTGTTTTGTGGTCGGGGGTTAAACCAGAATTCACACTAATTAATTTCTTTCTAACCATAGTCTAGAAATAAGATAACTAAACTAAATTAGTTTAATAAATTTGCTCCTTGTTCCTTGTAATGTCATAAAGGTAGTAATTATTAACTTGTCCATTAGGTAAATAAAAGGCAAATGTAAATAATAGGCAAAAGCAAATATTTGAGAATGAGTGCCATTGCCTGGGATTAGAAAGTTAAAAAACCTGATTAGATCCTAACGGCAAACTTTGACTTTGTACTAATGCGATAAGTGACAGGTAAGTCAACAGTAAAAAGGGTAAATATGTTAGACAAACTATCTATACTGAGACCATAAAGACCGAGGACTATATGTGAGAAATATGGACTTTGGTTTATTATTAGTACAGACACTTAGTTAGATCATGTGACACAACTGACTTTAAGAAAAAATGATTCAGAAGTTCTGAGTTGTCCTGGGACATTAAACAGGAACATTAAAATATCAGAACTGACATAATTATAACAATATACATTAACCGTCTACAAATCTCCACATGGGAAACAGGATTAGTAGGTCAACCATTCTCTCTATAGGGTATATAAAGGAGGGTTTGCTCTAGTTTTAAACATAAATACTTTGACTAAATTCTTTAAAACTGTGTTACAGCATAGCTCTCAACCAAACTGGTTACAAATAATGTAAATAATAATGTTATTTTGATGTATGTATATAGCCATAGGTTTATCCTGAATCATTTTATTGAATACAATTTTCTGGATGGACAAAACTCACTTATTCCCTAAAAAAAACATTGATTACAGATAAAATATAGGTAATTATATGTTTATGAATGAATCAGTACTACAAGCGTAATGTAGGCCCATGATTTGCATTACCACTTTCTATTGAGGAAACATATTTTCTTAATTTTATCAAACCACAATATTATTCTTCTTGACTCGGGTATATTTTTTGCGTGGATCTTTTTTCATTTAGATTTTTAATAAGAAAAAAAGAAAAGGAAAAAGAAAATATTGCTTTTTTACATATTAAAACCTAATTAACCTAATTTTATAATCCTGGTCACCTTGGCAATGGAAGCTTACCACGAGATTCACCTGCTGGCTTAAAACATTTTAAATTTACTTACCCAAGTAATACCCGGCCACAAACACGGCTCCTAACGAGAGACAACCTGCGACAGCTTCTCTGGAAATAGTTTGAAGCGCCATCACGAACGGAAAAGTAGTTTTATAAGAAAAAAATTAGCACAACGCGCTACTTAAGCCGTGTTTTTGTTGCGCTTCCGGGTTTTTACCGTAATGCCGCTAATCACGTGCACCGCCTTTCCGCCTTTTCTTACAGTGTAATTAACCTTAACGGGTCTTACAAGTTTATAACCTTGCCAAAACGCATTTAAAACACCTGAAATCGCTTCGTATGGGTTAAAAGAATATGCTTACGATGGTTGATGCTAATTCAACGTGTGGATGTTGCAAAATAAAGCAAGCTAAAAATGGCTAGTAGCAACAAAGAGAGAAGAAGCGTGGTGCAGCAGCGGTAATGTGAATGAAAAGTCGGCTATTGTCATGAAAAAATGAGTAAAGTTTACCTGTTTAAAGATCAAAAGTGAAAATTTGAGGAGGTTTGAAGGAATCTCGGAGACTGGAGGCAGGAGATGGCAGCATCAGGTTTAATATGCGCAGTTTTGTTGATCACGTGACTTCAAATACAAGCCTCGATACGTCCGTAAACAAGTGATAGTCAGTGATAGTAAAAATAAGCTCGGATACTTGTTGAGTCACTATTATGTACCAGTTTCTTTACTGCCTTCAACATTTTAGATACATACTGGAGACATAAAATATATCATGCAAAATATATGCAATTACAGTAAATAGCAAATAAAAAAAACGTTAAATAACCCAACTATTTTTTGCATTTTATATTCAGATTTCTCAAAATATCCACCCTTTACTTTGTCGTCAGTGCTGCTGCTTGGTCTTCTCTATGGCTTTTGTGATTAAAGCTCCTGAAATGGTTTTCACTTCACATATGTGCTTTGTTAGGGTCAAGAAATGCCAAAAGTGCAATGCAGTGATCAAAGGAAAGGGTATTTTGAGCATAGACAGACAGGCAGATAGACACATACACTTGTCAAACACAGATATAAACAATAAAGAATAATGGACAGAGGACAGGAACAAACACAGATCCAGATTCCTGTTGGTTGTTGAGAGCAGTGATGGCAGAAGAGACAAAGCTTTTACTGAAGCGTGTCCACTTCCACCTCACAGTCCTCTGAGGGCAAAAAACAGGAGTGTCTGCGTATCTGGGGAGAGGGTGGTCTGAGTCCCTGCTGACTGTCTGGGCCGTACGTGTGACGGCTCTGTTTTTGGGAGAGGTCCGTGATGGGCAAACTGATCATTTTGGATGCTGTGTGTGTGTGGCCTTTGTGAGTTTATTCCTGTGGGTGATGGAGAGAATACTGAAGTAACGGGGAGCAGTCGAGACGGATGAGTCAGACAATAATAACAGAAGATGTGGGGAGACAGAGGGCACGGAGCTTGGGGAGGATGCGGAGTCTTTGTTGGGAATGTTTATGGGAATTGTTTAAGCTTATTGTCTAGTGTAACTCTAAGATATTTGATGTGACTGACACGTACTACTTGTTTGTTGTTAATGATGATCAGTGCCTGTGGCCAGGTCTGTGATGTGTGAGTGAGTATAGATCAGTAGTTCCTTCCTTGAACATCTTGTCCACGTTCAGCTCCAGGGAGTTTCTGGAGCACCACTTGGTGAAATGGTGATAAGCAGTTATGGAGCTATTGTCCCTGAGGAGTACAACAATGGCAGTGTCATCGGAGTACTTGAAATACAATATGTAGTGGTGGGTGTGGGGCTACGTTCATCCACAGTTTTGATGCCTTCATGAAAATAAAGAAACATGAAAAAATAGTGTTTAAATTTGGACTGATACAATACATTTATTTCTCCTAACCAGACTCAGAATCCTTCTGAATGTGTCTTTACAGGTGAACGGGAGATCAGCACAAGGACTGACTTATGTTAGACCAGTGGTTCTTAACCTTGTTGGAGGTACTGAACCCCACTAGTTTCATCTGTGCATTCACCAAACCCTTCTTAACTGGAAAAATAAATATGTTTTTTTCAAATTCAAAACATAGGTATATATATTTTATTGGTGCACGTGAATCCATATTGCACATATTCGTCTGACCACTTTCTTTTTTTTGCTCAACATAGTTAGTATGAAGGGAAGTATTAAGAAAGAAATTACACGACACCATTATGACAGTCACAAGACGCACAAAATCTCCTGCAGCCAATACCGGCCAAACGGGGAGTGTCATCACGAATCATATGAGTTGAATGTGAGTCTTGACCCCTTGCTGTAAATACTGTATGTTAGATCGCTTTTTTGTATAATTTATCTTGTACAGCCTTCTTAATTAAATTACTTTATTTATTCCATTTTCCATAGACTAGACATTAGAGTCGTGCATATTTACATAAACATACACAAAGAACAAAAGGACAATAGAATGAGGGAGGAAAAGCTAGAACTTCTTTATTATAAATAGCAGTACAGGAGCCCCAAAACTGAACTGGAGAACAGATTTCTATGGTAGAATTTTCCATTTAACTGTGAGATTGCAGATTTGGTTATACTGGTTTGTTTTTGGGGGAGGTAACAACATTATAGCATGACTTAAAGCTCACCAGAGTCCATTTTGTGTGATATAGGAGCTTTAAACTAGCTTCACCAAACTAGTATAAGATCACATAGTAATTGTTATTTTGTGTTGACAATTTATGGTTTAAAAAAGAGCCTTATATTGTCATTGAAGTGCTGAAATCTGTATTGAAACAACTCTTTAGTATAGAAATCAAGTTTGAAATGTTTGTATCGTCACTAACACTATTTCGTACAGCCTCTATTTTTTTATTTAGTTTTATCCTAACCAACTAACACATAATTATTAGTTATTCAAGGGGGAATCTTGAATTTATTAGGTAGGGCAACTTTTTCCACTGCTTCAAAATCATTGTGCTGTGTCATGCTGCCATCCTCCTCATCACCAGAAGAGGGCGGTGTTACACAATAGAAAAACCCTTATATTTTGCGGCAGGATCGTATTGTAATGCACTTCTAAGCCTTGTACAAACGCAAACCGCTGCTTTTGTCGATATGGAAACGACATCTGCCCAGTTTGTCGCGTTATTTTGGTCGCGGGAGGTCAGATATCGTACACGGTCTCATTGTTACGCAGATGCTGATGCTGATGCTGCACATGCCGCTGTTAAAGGGGAGGGGGTGGGATGACGAAGCACTTCCTCCGATTAAAATGATGGCCCAAAAGTCTTAAAGGGATAGGCAGACAGGAGCAGACAGGGGCAGGCAGGGACATCGGGTTTAATATCATTATTGCCCTCATCGTACGGTTACCCCGAGTATCGTAAAGTCACGAGGACAAACAGTTAAGATGATATTAATGAACGAACTGATTAGAATTATGTCTGTCTCTTCTCTCTCTCTCCTCCTCTTCCTTTCTTTCACTCTCTCTCTCCTTTCCCTGCCTCTTTTTCCTTTCTTCTTTTTGTTTTCCTTTCTCTCTCCTCTTCCCTTCTCGCTGTCCCTCTTTCTCCATGCCTCTCTCTCCTCTTCTCTTTCCTCTCTCCTTTCTCTTCCTCCTCTCTCTCTTTCCCTTTTCTTTCTCTCCCCTCCTTCCTTCCTTCCTTCCTTCCTTCCTTCCTTCCTTCCTCCTCTTCTATCCATACTTTGTCTCTTCCCACTCTCTCTCTCTGTTCTCTCTGTCTATATCCTTTCTCTCTCTATCTCTTCCTCCTCTCTCTCTTCCTTCCTTGCTTCCTTCCTCCTCTTCTATCGATACTTTCTCTCTTCCCTCTACTCTCTCTCTTCTCTCTCTCCTCTCTCTCCTCCTCTTCGGTCTCTTCTTTCGCTCTCCCACTTCTGTCTATCCTCTCTCTTTCTCTCTCTCATTCTCTCTTTCTTCCTCTTTCTCTCCTTCCTCTTCTCTCTATTTTCTTCTCTCTCTCCCTTCTCTCTGTCTCTCCTCTCTCCTCCTCTTCAGTCTCTTCTCTCTCCCCCCCCTCTCTCTCCCTTCTCTTTGTCTCTCCTCTCTCTGTATCTTCTCTCTTTTTTCTCTGTCTCTCCTCTCTCTTTTCCTCTTTGGTCTCTTCTCTCTCTCTCTCTCTCTCTCTCTCTCTCCTCTCTCTCCCCCTCTTGGTCTCTTCTCTCTCCCTCTTCTGTCTATCCTCTCTCTTTCCCTCTCTCTCTTTCTCTCTCTCCCTTCTCTTTGTCTCTCCTCTCTCTCTCTGTATCTTCTCTCTTTTTTCTCTGTCTCTCCTCTTGCTCCTCCTCTTCGGCCTCTTCTTTCTTTCTCTCTCTCTCCTCTCTTTTCTCTCTGTCTCTCCTCTTCAGTCTCTTCTCTCTCTTTCCCTTTTGTCATCCTCACTCTTTCCCTCTCTTCCCTTCCTCTCTTTTTATCTTCTTCTCGATCTCCCTGCTCTTCTATTAGTCCCCCCCTCTCTTCCTCCCTTCTCTCTGTCTCTCCTCTTGCTCCTCCTCTTCGGCCTCTTCTTTCTCTCTCTCCTCTCTTTTCTCTCTGTCTCTCCTTCTCTTCAGTCTTTTCGCTCTCTTTCCCTTTTCTGTCTATCCTCACTCTTTCCCTCTCTTCCCTTCCTCTCTTTTTTATTTCCCTCTCGCTCTCCCTGCTCTTCTATCAGTCCTCTTTCTCCCCCTCTCTCTCTTCCTCCCTTTTTTCTGTCTATCCTCTCTCTTTCTCTCTCTCATTCTCTTTCTTTCTTTCTTTCTCTTTCTCTCGCTCTTTTCTTCCTCTTCTCTCTATCTTCTTCTCTCTCTCTCCCTTCTCTCTGTCTCTCCTCTCTCCTCCTCTTCAGTTTCTTCTCTCTCTCTTTCCCCCCTCTCTCTCCCTTTTCTGTCTATCCTCTCTCTCTCTCTCTCTTTCTTCTCTTTGTCTCTCCTCTCTCTGTATCTTCTCTCTTTTTTCTCTGTCACTCTTCTCTCTTTCCCTCTTCGGTCTCTTCTTTCTCTGTCTCTCCTCTCTCTCCTCCTCTTGGTCTCTTCTCTCTACCTCTTCTGTCTATCCTCTCTCTTTCTCTCTCTCTCTCCTTCTCCCTCTCCCTCCTCTTCTCTCCATCCTGTCTCTCTCTTTCCCTCTCTCTATCTCTTTCTTCCTCCCTTCTCTCTGTCTCTCCTCTTGCTCCTCCCCTCCGGCTCTTTTTTCTCTCTCTCCTCTCTTTTCTCTCTGTCTCTCCTTCTCTTCAGTCTCTTCTCTCTCTTTCCCTTTTCTGTCTATCCTCACTCTTTTCTTCTCTTCCCTTCCTCTCTTTTTTATCTCCCTCTCGCTCTCCCTGCTCTTCTGTCAGTCTTCTTTCTCCCCCCTCTCTCTCTTCCTCCCTTTTCTTTGTCTCTCCTTTCCTTCTCTTCTCTTTCCTTCTCTGTACAATTGAAGAAAGCCACAACTTCTTTATAAAAACACAATTTATCACAATCGTGGTAAAAAGTAGAGAAATAAACATATTAAAATGAACTGGCCGATATTCATGGTTTCAGTTCAGTTATGTGCAACATTTTTAGCTCTTTTTTCCATTCAAAAACATATTACAAGTTGTTTTAAATTTTTAATCACTATGGCAACGGTTATAATTTCTCATCGTTCTGAAATCCATGAATAGAGACAACAGCTTTACATTGTTTTTTGGGGGGATTTATTCTGATTTGGGACATTTATTAACAGATTATGTATGCCATCGCTTTGCCTAAAATGTTCCACAGCGTTGCATTAAAATTATCTATCTCCATGGAAACATAAAGGCCAAGATACAGACTCACAGTAAGGTATTTTTAAGCAATAAAACTACCCAAATGAATGCTGTATAGATAAGTTTAATGCCATACTGCGGAACATAACAGGCAAAGCGAAGGCATCTCCATGGAAACAAATCATTTTTATGTCATCTAGCACATCTTGAAATTATACGCACAGTCTGGTTTGGTTCTGGTTTAGTCCTAGTTTAGTCCGGGAATCCGGATTTAGTCCTGGTTTTTCATTTTAGTGACTCAGTCTTGATATAATCCAAGAGGACTAGGACTAAACCAGGACTAAACTAGGACTTAAAAGAACTACTATCTTTGGATTCAAACCAGGTCAAAACAAGAACTTGTTCAAAACTAAATCTGGTCTAAAATAGGACTAAACTCGGTCTAAACCAGTGCTAAACCAGGACTAAATCAGGACTAAACCAGGGCTTACCAGAATTACTAATTTTGGATTTAAACCAGGTCAAAACAAGAACTTGACCAAGACTAAATCTGGTCTAAAATAGGACTAAACCAGGACTAAACCAGGACTTAAAAGAACTACTATCTTTGGATTTAAGACAGGTCAAAACAAGAAATTATTCAAGACTAAATCAGGTCTAAAGTAGAACTAAACTAGGACTAAATCAGGACTAAACCAGGATTTACCAGAATTATCAATTCTGGATTCAAACCAGGTCAAAACAAGAAATTGTCCAAGACTAAATCCAGTCTAAAGTAGGACTAAACCAGGACTAAACCAGGACTAAACCAGGGCTAAACCAGGACTAAACCAGGACTAAACCAGGACTTAAAAGAACTATCATCTTTGGATTTAAACCAGGTCAAAACAAGAACTTGACCAAGACTAAATCAGGTCTAAAGTAGGACTTAACTAGGACTAAACCAGGACTAAACCCGGATTATACTAGGATTTAACAGCATTATCAACTTTGGATTCAAACCAGGTCAAAACAAGACTAAATCAGGTCTAAAATAGGACTAAACTAGGTCTAAACCAGGTCTAATTAAGAATGTACACAGTTCTAAACCAGGACTGAACCAGACCAAGACTAAACCAGGACTAAGTGAGATCTAAACCAGGTCCAAACTGGGACTTTAAGATATCTGACAAACCTCAGGATTGTCCCCACATTTTAAGAAACACTGGCATATACTAGTAGTTGTTTTTATTTTACGCCAGATGTCCTTCCGTCTCTTTGTGCCCTGTTTTGATTTAATTTTGAAATATCTTAAATATTTATGCAGAAAACTATAATTATTTGAAATGAAAAAGGCCGTAGCTTTGTGAGTTTGCAGTGATTAAATGGCATTAAAGCTGTTGTGGTTTGTCCAAACAGCAGTAAAACAGAAGCTGAGTCTGTAGAGGTAATGGACAGATTAAAATCCAATAACTGCCCCAGGATCCGAGTGGAATTAAGGACTAAACCAGGACTAAATCCGGACTTTAGTGAATCGTTTTAATATATACTGGGGTCAGGAACTAAACTAGAACTCACAATAATTCATTTTCAAATGCTTTAACAGAGAAATATGTGAAACCTCTGCAACGCGGCATGTAAAACCAGGATTAGAAAAGGTCTAAACCAGGACTAAACCAGGACTAAACCAGATCTATGGGAAAGGGTGTAAATCAGGACTAAACCAAGACTAAACAGGACAAAACCAGGACTAAACCAGGACTAAATCCGGTATATGTCCAAACCCGAATTAGAAAATATCTAAATCAGGACTAAACTAGGACCAAACCAGATCTAAACCAGGTCTAGCAAAGTCAAACCAGTGTTAAAAGGGTATAATTCAGAGAGTATCTAAACTGGACCAAAGATGGACTAAACCTGGACTAAACCAGGACCAGTCCAACCAAATACAAGTCTAAACCTGGTCTTTATCTAGTAGATCTAAACCAGGACTAGAATCAGGGCTTTACCAGGACTAAACTCATCTAAACCAGGACTAAACCAGGTCTAAACCAGGACTAAACCAGGACTAAACAGGACTAAACCAGAACTGAACAGGACTAAACCAGATCTAAACCGGGTCTAAACCAGGACTAAACCAGGTCTAAACCAGGACTAAACAGGACTAAACCAGGACTGAACAGGATTAAACCAGGTCTAAACCAGGTCTAAACCAGGACTAAACAGGACTAAACCAGGACTGAACAGGATTAAACCAGGTCAAAACCAGGACTAAACCAGGACTAAACCAAATCTAAACCAGAACTAAACCGGTTATAAATCGGGATTAAACAGGTCTAAACCAGGACTAAACTAGGACTAAACCAGAACTAAACCAGGACTGAACAGGACTAAAGGTCTAAGATCAACTAAACTGAGACTAAACCAGTTCTAAATCAGGATTAGACAGGTCTAAGCCAGGTCTAAACCAGGTCTAAACCAGGTATAAACCAGGTCTAAATCAGGACTAAACCAGGTCTAAACCAGATCTAAACCCGGCCTAAACCAGGACTGAACAGGACTAAAACTCTAAGATCGACTAAATCAGGTCTAAATCAGGTTTAAACCAGAACTAAACCAGGACTAAACCAGGTCTAAACCAGAACTAAACCAGGACTGAACAGGACTAAAGGTCTAAACTCGACTAAATCAGGACTAAATCAGTTCTAAATCAGGATTAAACAGGTCTAAACCAGGTCTAAACCGGATCTAAACCAGGTCTGGGCTCTGCTGGAGGAGGTGGAGGCTGCAGCAGAATGACTCGCCAAAGTGCTGCAGCGTCAGACCCTCCCCCCGTCCTGCTCCACCCCTCCTCCCTCTCTCCTCTCTTCCTCTCATCCCCTCTGTCTCTCCTTTCCCTCCCCATCTCTCCTCATCCCTCTCTTTCCCCTCCCTCATATTTTTCTCTCTCTCCCTCCGGCTTTCAACACTCCTCTTCCCTTTTTTTCTCTTTCTTTCACCTGCTATATTTATCCCTCTTTCCTCTCGTTCTCTTGCTTCCTCTCTTTTCTTTCATCACCCTTTCTCTCTCCCTTATTCTCCTCCTTGTCCTTTCTTTCACTCTCTCTCTCTCTTTTCCCTCTCTTTTTCCTTTCTCTTTCTTTCTCTCTCTCTCTCTGCTTCAAACCCTTTATCCATCACTGTCTCCTCCTCCGTTCTCTCTGTCCCTCTTTCGTCATGTCTTTCTCTCTTCTTTTCTTCCCTCTCTTCTTTTTTCTCTTCCTCCTCTCTCTCTTTCCCTCTCTTCTTTCTCTCCCCTTCTTCCTTCATCCTTCCTCCTCTTCTGTCCATCCTTTCTCTCTTTCCCTCTCTCCCTCATCTTCTGTCTATCCTCTCTCCCTTCTTTCTCTCCTCTCTCTCTTTCCCTCTCTTCTCTTCTCTCTTCTTTTTTATCTCCCTCTCTCTCTCTCGCTCCACTTCTATCCATCCTCTCTCCTTTCCCTCTTCTCTTTCCTTTTCTCTCTCTTCTTTTTTATTTCCCTCTCATTCCCTCTTCTCTTCTGTCTATCCTCTTTCTTTCCCTCCCTCCCTCCCTCCCTCCCTCCCTCCCTCTTCTTCCCCCTCCTCTTCTCTCTCTCTCCTCCTCCTCCTCCTCCTCATCTCTCTATCCTCTTTCCCTTCCTCTGCTTCATCCCCCTCCTCTTCTCTCTCCCTCCCTCTGCTTCATCCCTCCTCCTCTTCTCACCCCTCTCTCTCCTCCTCCTCTTCATCCCTCCCTCCCTCTTCATCCCCCTCCTCTTCTCTTCTCCCTCCCTCCCTCCCTCTTCTTCCCCCTCCTCTTCTCTCTCTCCTCCTCCTCTTCATCCCCTCCTCTTCTCTCCCCCTCTCTCTCCTCCTCCTCTTCTCTTTATCCTCTCTCCCTCCCTCTGCTTCATCCCCTCCTCTTCCTCTTCTCTCCCTCTTTCTCTCCTCATCCTCTTCATCCCGCCTCCTCTTCTCTCCTCCCTCTCTTCTGTCTCTCCTCTCCTCCTCTTCATCCCCCCTCCTCTTCTCTCCTCCCTCCCTCTTCTTCCCCCCTCCTCTTCTCTCTCTCCTCCTCCTCCTCTTCATCCCCTCCTCTTCTCCCCCTCTCTCTCTCCCTGCCTCTGCTTCATCCCCCTCCTCTTCTCTCCCGCTCTCACACCTCCTCCTCCTCTTCTCTCTATCCTCTCTCCCTCCCTCTGCTTCATCCCTCCTCCTCCTCCTCCTCTTCTCCCTCTCTCTTTCCTCCTGCTCCTCCTCATCCTCCTCATCCTCCTCTTCTCTTTATCCTCTCTCCCTCCCTCTTTCCCCCCCTCCTCTTCATTCCGTCCTCCCTCCTCCTCTTCCTCTTCACCCTTTTCTCTCTCTCCTCCTCTTCATCCCCCCCTCCTCTCTGCACTCTGTATTTCCACCTCTCCGTACACCACATCACATCTGAGCTCGCAGCAGGACGCAGAACACCCAAAACCTCCGAAGAAAAACACTCAAACTGATAAAGAAATTCTCAGTTTACATTTCAAATTTTACTTTTTTCTTCCTCTCCCACAATGGACGTGTTCATGAAGGGGTTTTCGATGGCCAAGGAGGGAGTGGTAGCTGCTGCGGAGAAGACCAAAGCAGGGATGGAGGAGGCTGCAGCTAAAACTAAAGAGGGAGTCATGTATGTAGGTAGGTGTAAACGCTCAAACCTGCGCCGAACCAGGACAAATACAAGTCTGTGTGTGAGATAAGTCTGAAACAGGGTTAAACTAGAGCTAAAGCAGGACTAAACCAGGTCTAAACCAGGACTAAATCAGTTAGGTCTAAACTTGATCTAAACCAGGTCTATTCCCGATTTGCCAAGGACTGAACCAGGTCTAAACGAAGAATAAACCAGGAGTAAACCAGGACTAAACCAGGACAAAACCAGGAGTAAACCAGGACTAAACCAGGACAAATCCAGGACAAAACCAGGAGAAAACCAGGTCTAAACCTGATCTACATCTTGATTACCCCAGTCTGAACAAGGACTACACAGGTCTAAACCAGATCTAAACCAGGACTAAATTACGTCTAAATCAGGTCTAAGCTTATCAAAATCAAGACTAAACCAGGACTAAACCCGGTCTAAACCAGGATTAAATCAGCTCTAAACCAGGTCTAAACTAAGACTAAACCAGCTCTAAGCCCGATCTAAACCAGGACTATACCAGATCTAAATCAGGCTTAAACCAGGATTAAACCAAGCTTCTAAGCCAAGACTAAACCAGGACTAAACCAGGACTAAACCAGCTCTAAACCAGCTCTAATCTCTTGTAGGTAAGTCTCAAAATTCAAAATTGCCTCATGTAGAAATTTGTGACTGTAATGAGACAATTAATATCATACAAATCATTAAAAAATAACATTTGTTTGGTTAATTTTACAGTAGTACTACACAGAAATAACTGCCCCATTTAGACACATGTAACTGTTATGGGACAATTCACATCACGTAATTTGGTGCAGCCCTTTTCTTGCCTTATATCTTACCAAATAATGATCTAAAACGAATAATCGCTTTGAAAATTTGAAAGTAGTAGTATATAGAGACATATAAAAGACTACATTTATATAGAAATAAGAGAGAGTTAAATCATATTTGGGTGTATCCTAGTTTGGGACAGCTGGAGGATGATGGTGCAAAATTTGAGAGAGACATTTGCTAATTTAGGGATAATTTTTAATATTTTACCATTAGTAACTTGAGAAAAACAAAAATCTTAACAAATTTTCTCCCTTTAATCCCATTTATTATGTATTTTTAATGTGACAATTTGATGCAAAGCTCTTCTTGGCCATAGCATTACGAACAAATATCGAAAAATGAAGCAAATTTGAAGTAAAAACTATAGGCAGACATTTTGAAACAGGCAGAAATTTGACGATTTTTACGTTCGATTTGGGTGCATCCTCGTTTGGGACAGTTGAAGGAGGAGGATGATGCGAAATTTGAGTAAAACAATTGGAAATTTAGGAATAATTTCAAATATTTTCCGGTTAAGTAACCCGAAAAAGTCGATAATGACGCCTCGATTGCCTCGTTTGGCGTTGTGTCGGGGCAGTTCTGTGGTGCAAAGCTGGTGCAGACTTTGACCATTGCCGCATTTCAGACTGATTTATTATTGAAAAGCAGGATCCGTAAATAGCCACAGAGGAAAGAGAAGTTCCCGTTTGTGGCTACGGGGCTGGATTGGGATGTGGGTGTATCCTGGTTTGGGGCAGTTGGGGCAGTCGGGGCAGTGAAGCAGATCTGGTGCAGGTTTGATCTGGTGCAGGTTTGACTATTGGTGCATTTCGAAATTTCTGGCACAGGGTCTAAACCAGGACTAAATCAGAGCTGAGCTAAGACGGATCAGAGCTGGACTAAATCAGGGTAATCCGGATTAAAATTTAGGACTAAACCAGGACTAACCAGGGATACAAATACTACATCAGAACTAAGACGAGGACTAAAACAAGACTAAACCAGGAAAGTATTATATCAGGGAAAATCAGGACTAAACCAGGACTAAACCAGAACTAAACCTGGACTAAACCAGGGCTAAATTAGGACTAAACCAGAATTAAACCTGGATTAAACCAGGACTAAATTAGGACTAAACCAGAATTAAACCTGGATTAAACCAGGGCTAAATCAGGACTAAACAGGACATAATCAGGACTAAACCAGAACTAAACCTGGATTAAACCAGGGCTAAATTAGGACTAAACCAGGACTAAATCAGGACTAAACCAGAATTAAACCTGGATTAAACCAGGGCTAAATCAGTACTAAACAGGGGAAAAAATCAGGACTAAACCAGAACTAAACCTGGACTAAACAAGGACTAACTTCAGACTAAATCAGGATTGAACCAGGGCTAAGCCAGAATATAACCAGGACTAAACTATAACTAAACCTGGACTAAATCAAGACTAAACTAGGTCTAAACCAGGACTAACTTCAGACTAAATTGAGACTAAATCAGGACAAAACCTGGACTAAATCAGGACTAAACTAGGTCTAAACCAGGATTAATTTCAGACTAAATTGAGACTAAATCAGGACAAAACCTGGACTAAATCAGGACTAAACTAGGTCTAAACCAGGACTAACTTCAGACTAAATCAGGACTGAACCAGGACTAAACCAGGACTAAACCAGAACTAAACCTGGACTAAATTGGGGCTAAACTATATCTAAACCAGGACTAACTTCAGACTAAATCAGGACTAAACCAGGACTAAATAGACCAACACAAATTAGGACTAAACTAAATTTAAACCAAGATTTACTTGGACTAAACCAGGACTAAATCAGAATTAAACCAGAACTAACCCAGGACTAAACCAGGACTAAATCAGAATTAAACCAGAACTAACCCAGGACTAAACCAGGATTAACTCCAGACTAAACAAGGACTAAACCAGGCCTAAAATAGACCTAAACCAGGACTAAAAACATTCCCTATCCATCAAAACCCAGCGCTGGGTAAATCCTGGTTTGGGACAGTTGTAAAATGATGGGGCAAAACTGGTGCAGGATATAAACTTAAACCAGTAGAACAAATTAAAATATTTACTATCCTTTTTATTATGGAAAATGAAATAAAATCCTAAACATACCGAAAAGAATTCCTCAGTATCCAGGTTTGGGACAGTTGGAGGATGATGCTGCAGGTTTACGATGTTAAATTAATTATGTATAATATTTAACTGCATGGAAAGTTTAAAGTAGAATAATTTGCTACGTTTAAATCAACTCATTTCCATTTTACAAAATAGATTTCACATTTAGAAGTGGTTTGGGACAGTTTACAGGCAGTGGTACAAGACTGGTGCTTAAAGGTGTAACTATGTAACTTTTTGATTGGGCTTGTTTCTATGGATATGTCATTTCTCCGCCTGGAATGTTCCACAGTGCGACATTAAACAGCACCACCTTACATTTAACCAATTACAGGTGGTTTTATAGCTCAAAAAGTACCTGTAACTTGGTCTAGTTTGGTCTCCGTGGACTGTGAAACATTCCAGACAAAGCAATAACATCTCCATGGAGATCTGACGGACCCTCCGCCAGAAAAGTTACACAATGCACCTTTAAGTAGTATTTAGAAATGATGATCCACCAGTACTAATGCAGGTTGGACAGGTTGGTGCCTCTAGATGGCGCTGTGCAAGTGTTAAGGAACAGGAAAACATGTAAAAAATAGAAATAGCTTTAGTGTTTAATGGATTTATTTATGCCTGACTTTTTATTTTAGTTTGTTTGACTTTGATTAAACAAAAATGTAAATTGTGGAAAATGTAATTACTATAATATACATAGTTAGAAATAAGAAAGTTAAAATATTCTTATATATAGTTTTGAACTGTTTATTTATTTGCAGAATTTATTTATTTATATTTATTTTTTGTAATTTTGTGTAGCGTTATTCCACATTTTAAGATAAAAAGGTGCAATATGTAACTTCCCCGGTGGAAAGTCTGCTTCTTGTAACCATGGAGATGCTATTTCTCTACCTGGAATGTTCCGCAGTATGGCATTAACCTTCCCTATCCCCACGGCGACGAGCGGGACACACCAAAAGGCAAGTTACGGGTCTGATCTGTGGAGTGGCAAGAATACAAAGTGTTTTTGAATGCAACACCTCTAAGTGAATACAGGCATGATGGATAAGTTTAATGCCATACCGTGGGACATTCCAGGCAAATCTATAAGGTTTCGATCAGAAAAGTTACACAGTGCATCTTTAAACATTAACATTTGATTATTAGGTATTATAATTTTGAGAGTTTGACCTTTTTGCGCGCGTAATTGTTAGTTTAGTGACCAATTAACACCGTCTTGTACAGGTTTAAATGGACTTTTCTCTCCACGTTCGGGACAGTGACTTTATAACACTGCAGACTGGTGCAGGACCCATGTGGGGTGGGGGCCGGGGAGAGCGCGGAGGATAAAAATAGTACAACGAAGCCTGCGCGTTTTGGATAATTTACGCAACATTAAATATTAAATTGTCCGAAAGGCAAAGCGTGTTTTGTGTTCTCACTTATTTGCGTCCTGTAAGCTCAGCGTGAGTGACCCCGGACTGAAAATGACTACACCGCAGTCTTGCGCAGTTGCCTACATTAATTTAGCTAATGTCTTTCGTGGGACAAGCTGCGCCAGAACAGCTCCATCTGCTACAGTAGCTTTTAAACAGGTATTTTCCCCCCATGGCGTTGCAATAAGTCGATATAAAGCGACGCAATGTTGGCAAAAATGAGTATGTGTGTCCATTTTTTTGGCATTGCAGCGATAATGTTATTCAAATGGGATTTCAAAGGGTTTATATTAGGTTATTTTCTGATCTAACGCACAAAATCTGTCAAACTAAACTAAAAAAAAACTCTTGTGATGCCATGTGGTTATACAGGAAGTGCTCCAATGTGTTTTTAATCTCCACACACCTTCACTTCACATCATTTGGATCATTTCAGACCTGGAATTGCCAATGTCGACTGAGCTAAAGGTAAAACGTAGATGCTAAGTTGATGTAAACAGACAAATAATGAACGGTTACTCAAGCGTCTAATGTGTGAATGAAACAAAACACAACTCCAGGTACGTTTTTGATGAGGTAACAACATTATAACACGATTTAAAGCTCATAAGAGTCAATTTTGTGTAATCTAGGGCCTTTAATAATGCAGAAATGTACCAAAATGTGATTATAAATGTCTTGGGTGAAGTTTAAGTCTAGCACAAAACATGAATGAAACATAAAATTAAACCTAAACGTGTAGAATTATCTTGTTTGGAGGATTACACTAGACACGTGGACAAATGCACGGGATTCTTGTGTTACTTTTTCAGTTTATGTTTTAGTTTTCTCTCAAATGTTGATGTTCCTGGAGTTGTTTACGATTCTCACTCTGAAAACAGAAAGCTTTGTTTCTTTTTTTCTTCATAAATTTCAGTTTCTGCTCATTTTATATATTTATAATTAATAGTTTTAATTATAAACGTTCAACTCAATATTCTAATTTTGCATCTCTATCTTTTAAAAAAAAAAAGTTTATTCCAGTGCAAATCAGCACTAAACTAGGTCTAAATCAGAACTAACCTTGGACTAAACAGGACTAACTCAAGACTAAACCAGGACTAAACAAATCAGGGCAAATCAGGACTGAACCAGGACTAAATTTGAAGTTAACCAGCACTAAAAGAGGACTAAACCAGGACTAAACCAGGTTTAAACCAGGACAAATTTGAACTAAACAAAACTGAATAAACCAGGGCAAATCAATCATGACTAACCCTGGACTAAACCAGGACTATCTCAGGACTAACTCAGGACTAACCCTGGACTAAACCAGGACTATCTCAGGACTAACTCAGGACTAAACCATGACTACATTTGAACTTAATCAACACTAAATCAGGACTAAACCAGGTCTAAACCAGGACTAAATTTGAACTAAACCAAACTAAATAGACCAGGGCAAATCAACCAGGACTAACCCTGGACTAAACCAAGACTATCTCAGGACTAACTCAGGACTAACTCAGGACTAAACCATGACTAAATTTTAACTTAACCAGGACTAAACCGGGTCTAAACCAGGACAAATTTACACTAAACCAAACTGAAAAAAAAAACAGGGCAAATCAACCAAGACTAAACCTGGACTAAACCAGGACTATCTCAGGACTAAACAAAGACTAAATTTGAACTTAACCAGGACTAAACTAGGACTAAACCAGGTCTAAACCAGGACAAAACCAGGACTATCTCAGGACTTGGAGGTTGAGGTGAAAGTATTGCACAAAACATGAATAAATAAAGAATAAAAGTGCAGAAATAACACTTTGCACCATTGTTTGGAAGATTCCACTATACATTTCTGTTTGTTGTATTTTCACTCAGCTCGATATACTCAATATTTCACTTTTACATTTCTCTAGAACAGATATTCTATATTTTTATAGCACTATCACCTCTAGGTACATATAATAACGTTGTCCTTATTGGTATTCTGCAGTATTGCTGAAGTTAACGTTCCGTATCCCTTGAAAACGATTGCCTGAAATCATCCTTACTTTCTAGTTACATTTTGTTCGTAGTGGACGTTTCATGCATCGTAGATTAGAGGGGGAAGGGGGACTACACTGTGAAAGAAAAAAAAAACAACTAAAATAACTTTGAATTTCTTACAATATTCACTTTTCGCCTACAAAATATAATAATAAGCACATAAATGTACCTAAATGTGTATAAATGTAATGTAAAGGTACTGTAGCCACCTGCTTAGCTGCCTAAAATATTCCAAAGTATGGCATTATGTGTCTGTCCTTCATTTATTCAGTTAAATTTCATTGTTACCAAGTAGAGTTGCCTCTCCACAGATCTTACCTGTAACTTTCCCTGGTATTTAGCATAAAGGTGCATTAATTTTGAAGCTAAATTAAAATAAATATTGTTTTTTGGGGGGGAAACCTCAGCCACTGTCATACCCTGGTACATCTATATTGATTCTGAGTCTGATATTTTGACAGAGGGCGCCCCCTGCTGGTGGAAAGGAGGAAGACAGTTGTGATTATTTGAGATCCTGGCGCTGTCCCACTTTTGCACTTACATAACATCGTGAGAAATCTGCTCTAAACCACTTTCACAGTATTACATAATAATGACACAATAATGCAACAGCTCTGAAGCCTTTCACACCAAAACATACTGAGCAGGAACGGGACGAGACAAGATTTTGATATCTTTTTTCAATTCCAGTCGCAATTTTGGCTTCACAGTTTTGGGTTTATTTCATTTTATATAGGTTTGCTGTCGTTGTAGCGCCGCTTTTTTGGAGTTACAGCTTCTCAAGAGGACTTATTCTACAAAGATAAACCCCTATTTATCCAAAGAAAATGTAAAAATATGAGGAAAAAAACTCACAAGATTATTTTTGTCTCGCGAGATCTTGTCCCATTCCTAATATTTAGCTTTTCTGAATTAAACTGGTCTAAAATGGAGCAAGTCCTAAGTTCCGTGAGGGTTTAAATAATAAAGAAATATCATATTTATAAATAATTGTTTTAATTATAAACCTTAAACTTCAAATTTTACCTCCAAACCAGGACTACACCAGGGATAAAATGATACCAGTGCAAATGAGGACTAAACTAGGTCTAAATCAGGACTAAACCTGGATCAAACCTGGACTAACTCAGGACTAAACCAAGAAAAAACTCAGGACTAAACCAGGAATAACTCAGGACTAAACCCGGACTAACTCAGGACTAAATCAGGACTAAACCCGGACTAACTCAGGACTAAATCAGGACTAACTCTGGACTAAACCAGGACTAAACCAGAACTAACTTGGGACTAAATCAGGACTAACTCTGGACTAAACCAGGACTAAACCAGAACTAACTTGGGACTAAATCAGGACTAACTCAGGACTAAACCAGGACTAAACCAGGTCTAAACCAGGGACAAATTTTAACTAAACCAGGACTAAATAGACTAGGGCAAATCAACCAGGGCTAACCCTGGACTAAACCAGGACTATCTCAGGACTAACTCAGGACTAAACCAAGGCTAAATTTTAACTTAACCAGGACTAAACAAATTTTTGAACTAAACCAAACTAAATAGACCGGAGCAAAACAACCAGTACTAGGATAAATTTTATCTGTAATTAAATAAAATCATCATTAAATAATAAAGAAATAACATTGACAAATTAATATTTTTATATAGAAAACTTGGCTGCAGTTTATTATACTAAAATGTAATTGTTTTTGCTGAATTAACTGCACAACTGTTAGTATAATGAAAGTCTGTAAGCCGATATTAAAGCTGCACTATGCAACTTTTCTAAAATGCAGACAAACACATATACCCTTCACCAGAAAAGTTACACAGTGCATCTTTAAGCATGTAAATATATGTATTTTTATTTTTCACAGGCAACAAGACGAAGGAGGGAGTGACTGCATCAGTAAACACAGGTAAGAATACACGTAGTGAACAAAATAATATTACTTTTTATATTGGCTCGATATGGCTGTAATAAACATAAAAACTTATCCTGAAGCGCTAATAAAACACTTGGGTTAAAGGGGAGCGGAGTGATAGGGCTATGAGGAAAAGTGTGATTGGTTTAACAGGTATCCACACTTCAAACTCTGGTGTTTATAATCAGAAATACCCGACTCTAATCATTGCAGTGCTGTGTGATGTCATGTAGCGCTTGAAATTCCAGTGATTTCAGTTTATTTTAACTATAAAGCAAACCTATTAGCCTTAGGGAAACTTTATTGATCCACAAGGGAAATTATTTGGACACAGCAGCTCACATATCCCAATATAATATGATAACAAAGAGTAAAACATTGTAAATAAGTGTCAAATAAGACATAATTATAGAAATGTATATGTACAAGTGAAAATAAAAGTAATAAAACATAAAATCTCAACTTTATTCCAGAGGATATAAGACGACAGTGCAACAATGATGTGACGATTGACAGGACATAGGATTATCTGTTAAAAATGAGTTTGGTAAATGTCTTTAAAAACATGGAGGAGCACTTTCTGGCATAGTTTAGCCTAAATCGCATAATATAAGATCTTTAAAGCCTAAACAATGGAGAATTTATGGCCTTTTAAGCCTTTTAACTCTACAATAATAGCTATATTTATTGAAACACCTGGTCTTTTTTGTCTGTTTTTCTTTTTTTAATGATTATTATTATTTTTTACAGACTTGCTTACTATGAACCAGATATTATGAGTTCTTAATAAAGACTGAGTTGAATTGAATAGTCTATTTTTGTAAATAATTGTGTCAAAGAATTCCCCATGTGTAAACAGTTTACACCAGGCATGTCCAAACTATGGCCCGGGGGCCAATTGTGGCCCTCAGACCAATTGTTTTGGCCCTCAGGCTTCCAGGTGAATTGGCCCATACTACCACAGTAGTACTTTTTACTGCATGTTTTTGAACTCTACCTTGATCAAGCAAATTTAGTGTGTCCTTTTGAGGGTCTAAGCATGAACAAAGGTCTGGAGGGTCATTCAAACCTGTTATAAATGCACAGATTTGAATTACTCACTGTTTGACCACCAGTTTATGCCCCTCGATCGGCCCTGACGCTGGTTTGTGTTTTAATATGTGGCCCTTAATGAAAAAAGTTTGGACCTGGTTTACACCCTTTTCCAGGAGAAGTATTTACCATTCTTATGTAATTAAATACCTAAAACTGTGTGTTATAAGATGAAAAGGCCAAAAAGGAATTGAGTTTTCTTCAACTTTTATGCCCCGTTTCAAGCCCCGTTTCACATCGTTCGGGGGCAGTTTGATTTATTAAAATTGCACGAAGTAGCGAGGAGTTAATTTGAAATAGTGGGGTCACCGCTGATCCCTGTGGTAGTAAAATTAATGCCATTTTAATTCACTCATCTCATCTGGTCTCGGGGCGCAGTGGCTAACAAGACTGTGGACCAGGCCAACATCGTCGCAGACACAACGGTTGCCGGGGCCAACGAGGTTTCCCAGGCAACGGTGGAGGGAGTCGAGAACGTCGCCGCGTCAACCGGATACATCAACCAGGTTCGGGTACCACGTCAAATAATGTGTTAATCAATGAAACTGTTAGTCAATAATTTATTCAGTCAATCAATCGGGAAATAGTGCAGAACGACAACTACTACTTTAAACTACTAATATAGTTACTAATATAGTTATAGGGTTGCAAAATTCTGGGAATTTTCTAAGTTGGAAACTTTCCATGGGAATTTTTGGGAATTAATGGGAATTTTGGGATAGTAACAGGAATTAACAAGGATAAATAGGGAATTATCAAAGTTGAAGGTTAGGGGCATCAGTAAAGTTGGTAGAAAAAAATGTAGCACAATCGTGGCTGCAACAGATAGATTTCTGTAAATGAAGTTGTGTAGAGCTGCTGTTCCTGACTCATATGGACAAAGACACTATTTTCTGAAGAGCCATTGAAGCCACACCCCCGACATACATTTTGTGTCACATGCACAGCAAATAAAATAAATCTAGTGCTAGTTTAGCTGCAAATTAGGCTTGTGCCATGTCACTGAAGTAGTTAGCTTATGATGCTAGTTACTGGTAAAATGTGCTAGTGCTAGCTTAAGCTTAATGGGAAACCAGATATGTGCTAAATGTGCTTTCTATGGACTAGAAAGAAAAAGCAAAAATAAGGCCTGAGAAACTAGAAATACCTAGAAATAAGGCTTTGAGTTTTTGAGACCAGAGGATTTTTTTTATTTTGAAGTTGGAGCTGTAAGCAACATTTTAACAAACGTTGATGTTTTGTTGTTCAGTAAACAAAATAAGCATAAGTTCTTCTGATAAATAACTCAGAGTCGTGTGTGTTAATTATCTCCCTTTTGCAATAATGCCTGCTGATGACAAAATAAAATGTTTATATTTTTGTTACAATAATTCCCCTAAATTCCTGTGCAAAGTTACCCATTTGAAAATTCCCAAAATTCCCATACCAAAGTTTACATGGAAATTGTCAATGAATTTTCCACCCCTTTGCAACCCTACTTAGCGTACATTCAGAAGTATAACATATTGACACTAGCCACAGGTTTCAGAATGATGAAAAGTTAGGACCGTTACCATAGCAATTAGCAATTTAATACAAAATATCAGTCATCAACAGTCCTCAAAATGGCGCCATGTAACAGGAAGCTTAAACTCATACTTATGTGATGAATATATTAACAACCCGGCATCTTTTTTGCCACTTCATCTAATTAAAAGGTGTAATATTTCTAGTGGAGGGTCTGCCACCTGACGTCTCCATGGATATGTTGCTTTGTCTAGAATGTTCCACAGTACAGATTAAACCTGTCATAAGCAGGTTACAGCACTACGCTACATTGTTCTCTTAATTTGAACAAAACAAGATAAATAAATTGAACTATATTGATTTGAGTTGTTTTCACTAGTTTTTTTTTTACTTCCTAGATCTAATTTATCTTAATTAAAGAAATTAGTTCGAAAAAAACATAACGCAACAACAAAAACACAAGAAAACGTACAATATTATGAACTGAAATGAAATGTTTTGCAGAGCATTTTTAAATAATAATCTATAACCTATAATCTAACATCTATAAAAGATTAAAAAAGACATGAAACAACAAAACTCAACACAACCTACAATATTCGGAGGTGAAATGATTTGTTTTGCAGACCATTTCCTAACAATAATCTATAATCTAATGTCTATAAAAGTTTAAGAAAAGACAATAAAGCAACAACAAAACTCAACACAATCTACAATATTCTGAATTGACATTATTTGTTTTTCAGAACATTTTCTAATAATAATCTATAATCTAACATCTATAAAAGTAAAAAAAAAAAAAAAAAAGACAGTAAAGCAACAACAAAACTCAACACAACCTACAATATTCTGAATTGAAATGATTTGTTTTGCAGAGCATTTCCTGTTGTGAATCTCATTTTTCATTTTCTTGTGTCTCATTTTGTCCTGATAGGAGGAGCCAGTATACGAGGTGTCTGTGGGAGTTTTGCATGGGCTTTAGACAATAAGATTATAAAGCATCATTCTACTTTGTAAAGTTCGGATGGATTTGGTTAGCCTGCATGCGATAAGTGTAGGCTGTTAGAAAGACTTACTGATTAGTATCTTGCGTCAGTGGTTCTCAACTTTAACTTTATATTACTTTATACTTTATATTTAAAAATACACAAAATAATAATGTCGATTTTACATTGAAGTCATGTTATAATGTTTTTACCTCGTCAAAAACGTACCTGGAGTTGGGTTTTGTTTCATTCGCACATGTTTGAGTAACACTTTATGATTGTGCATCTCCAAAGCTCAAAATGCTCTGTTCCACCTTGTGATGTCATGAAGTGGTAGTTTTCAAGTTAACAGCTCCTTTTACCTTTAGCTCAGATTACAGTTACAATTCTAGGCCTAAAATCACCCAACTGATTCTAGTGAAGGTGTATGGAGCTTAAAACCTCAATGGAGCACTTCCTGTATTACCATATGACATCAAGAGGTGGAACAAATATTTTCTGCTTGAGAGAAGAAGAAGCTTTAAACCAGGTCTAAACCAGGTCTAAATCAGGTCTAAACCAGGACTAAACCAAGACTAAACCAGGACGAAACCAGGACTAAACCAAGACTGAACTAGGTCTAAAACCAGGTCTAAACCAAGACTACACCAGGACTAAACCAGCTCTAAACCAAGACTAAACCAGGTTTGAACCAGGTCTAAACCAGGACTAAAGCAAGACTGAACCAGGTCTAACCCAGGTCTAAACAAAGACTAAACCAGGTCTAAACCAAGACTAAACCAGGTTTGAGCCAGGTCTAAACCAGGTCTAAACCAGGACTAAAGCAAGACTGAACCAGGTCTAAACCAGGTCTAAACCAGGTCTAAACCAGGACTAAACCAGGTCTAAACCAAGACTAAACTAAGTCTAAACCAAGACTGAACCAGGTCTAAAACCAGGTCTAAACCAGGACTACACCAGAAATAAACCAGTTCTAAACCAGGTCTAACCCAAGACTAAACTAGGTTTGAACCAGGTCTAAATCAGGTCTAAACCAGGACTAAACCAGGACTAAACCAGGTCTAAACCAAGACTAAACTAAGTCTAAACCAAGACTGAACCAGGTCTAAAACCAGGTCTAAACCAAGACTAAACCAGGTTTGAACCAGGTCTAAACCAGGACTAAAGCAAGACTGAACCAGGTCTAAACCAGGTCTAAACCAAGACTAAACCAGGTTTGAACCAGGTCTAAGCCAAGTCTAAACCAAGACTAAACCAGGTCTAAACCAGGACTATGTTTTTGGACACTGTGGTGTGAACGCACTATAAAGGTTGGGTTGTCGTAAAAAAAACGGAACATTCAGTGTCCGGGAATCATTTTTTTTCCCCGGGACACACCATTAAAATCCTAAAATGATCTCCCCGAGTTGAGAACCACTGACTTCATTTTAAAAAGTAATACAATATACGTGTTGTACAGAATTATTCATTTATAAGAAAACCAAATTATTTAGCCATAGTTTTAACCACAAAAATTCAAGTCAAATTTAAAGTGAATCACATTTTACTAAAACTACTAACATTTTAAAATAACGCAGAAGTTTAACATTAGCTATAAGGCTGAACATGTCGTAGGCTACTCACAGCATGTGCCAGCGAACATGTGTCTTGAGGGCTAAAGCTAACGATGCTAAAGCTAAAGTAGGCCAGTGCACAATAAACATGCTAACACGCTAACACGCTATCTAAATGTTTGATGCCGTGAAGCTCCACTGAACAATGCGACGAATCTGTAAGAGCTGGTCCTGCCATAGCCAAACTGACAGCATGATCTGAATTAATTGCGTTCATTTTTATTTAATCAGGTAAGTTACTAAAAACAGAATAAGAATTGTGCACTAGAACGCATTTGGATGGGGTCTGTCACAATAATGGTATATATAAAGGAATAATCGATCATACTGAAGTAGGGTGACCAGATTTTCTAAATAAAACACTGGGACATCCCTGGTTTGGGCTGGTTGGTAATAATAAAACTGTGAAAAGGGTAATTAAGGAAAATTGTTCTGCACTCGGCACTAATGTGAGTCAGTATAGTTTAGGGGTGGCACAGTACACAAAATTCACGGTACGGTACGTACCTCGGTACAGACCACACGGTTCGGTACATTTTCGGTACAGTGCAGGAAAAAAAACATAACCAGAAAGGCTGTCCTCAAAGGCAGCTTTTTATTGCCTAAATCTCCAGCTGAGATAACTGCAACTTGTAGTAAAACAAGTAAAAGTAAAACATGTAAAACAAGTGAACACGCAAGCACCACGTTGAGTATATTGATTGGTTACTGAGCTGGGTACATCAGTGAAGTTTTAACACATGGTCTTTTTAGGTGCCTTTTAGGTACCTTCTGGGTGCGCGCAGTGGTGGATGAGCCGCGCACTGGCGGTGCCGCACGGAGTGTCCGCGTCGCTCCAGCGCATAGGTCCCGCACACCGGCACAAGTTTATTGCGCGCACTGAACCGTGACCCCCGTACCGCGATGGTTCAATACGAATACATATACCGTGCCACCCCTAGTATAGTCACATTTTCTTTGTGTTTTAGTCGTTTTTAAGCAGCTTTTCTGTAGTTTACTTAAAGAAATGAAGTTTATGCCTCTCTTTAGTGTTGGCAGGGATCAGATTGGTCAAAACTAGGGACATTTCTTGCTTAAAACTGGGCTAAATCAGTGGTTTTGGATAAATCTGCTGGGACAGGGGACACAGGGCTCAAACCTGGGACTGTCCTGGGTAAATAGGGACGTCTGGTCACCCTAAACTGATGACATAACTCTTTTTAAAATGAACCATATTGCCAAAAATATAAAACAACACTTGAAGGTGCCTTATGTCACTTATCTAGAAGAGATCTGCTGCCTGTTTGTCTCCGTGGAGATGTTAGTACTTTGCTTGGAATGTTCCACAGTTTGGCATTAAACTTCTCTAACACCACCAGGTTACAGGTCAGGTCTATGGAGAAGAGACCCTGCTCACAGTAAGAATGCATGTTTTTTCAAGGTGTTTTGAACATTAAAAATACCTGTAATTGAATAAAAGCAATATGGATAAGTTTAATGCCAATCTGTGAAATATTTGAGGAAAAGATGTGCCCCGAAAAGTTACATAGTGCACCTTTAAGTAGCCACGTAGCTTCTTTTAGGAACAATAATTGGAAACTTGTGATATCGTATCGTCAGAAGTCACAATTATATAGTGGGCTGTCATAATATTGATACTTTGCAGTGACATCATGCTGGAGGTGTTTTACATGTATGTGTATGGCAGAATGTTCATCAGTTACCAACCGAGACACAATACACGCATTAGCAAACACAGTCAAAAATTTAGGATTGTCTAAAAACTCAAGAAAAAATACAAAATGGATTCAAGCACCACCTTTTCAAGAGCCGGTGATCAATACGTTCGTGGTCCTGTTTGAGTTGAGTCCATGGATTGTTGACTTCTGTTAAATCGTAGGAAAAATCATAGTAAAAAAACAGGGCAGATGCACGGAGATCATTCTTACAGTATCTTTAATGATGTTACAGCAGGATTCAAGGCATCAGGGTGACAAACAGGCAAAATGTCAGAGACTCTACAGAATCTCCTGAGGTTTCTGATGGTCTGAGCGATTCCAGGTGTCTAACAAACCTTGGTATATTCTAATTATGAATGTTATCTTTTAGCTGATACATAAGTCTGGGAAGAACACAGATGTATTATAAATGTTGTTCTTTAGCTGTTCTTTACCCTGGGAAGATCTCGGAATTTCTACAATTTATCTCTTATCTCAATTTATCTTGGCGGCACGGAGGCTGAGTGGCAACACTCAAGCCTCACAGCAAGAAGGTTGCGGGTTCGATCCCCGGGTCGCCCAGGCCTTTCTGTGTGGAGTTTGCATGTTCCTCCCCGTGTCTGGATGGGTTTCCTCCGGGTACTCCGGTTTCCCCCATCAACCTAAAACATGCCCGCACCCCTATGAACTAACATCAAGGACCATGTTGTCCACCCTCCTGTGGGCTCACCACCTGCAGAGGGGTTCATAGGGGGGGTCAGGTGCTATGAGGATTGGGCAGTAAACTGCCCCCGCGACCCAGCCGGATTAAGCGGGAGAAGATGGATGGATGGATGGATGGATATCTCTTAGAAACACCTCCGGGAAGTTGGCCCCCATCAAATGCAAACCTACACAAAAACTATGTCAATCGTTTGTGCTTCGTTTGTGCTGCAAAAAGTTTCATTTGTGCTTCTTTAGTTTTGGAGAAATTAACAATTCTTTTATAGGTCAAATTGGGGTCAGCAGCCCCCCAGGAATCTTAAAAATGCTCTAAAACATCCAAAATGGTGTCAATCGTTTCTGCTTCATTTGTGCTGTTTTGTGCTGTGACAGTTTTCATTTGTGCGAGTTTATTTCTAAAGTTATTCATTATTATTTCTGCGGTAATTATAGGATGTCATTTCCGCTCAGCTGACGGTGGCAAACTTTGCAAAACTAGTGGTGATAAACGATCTCAGGCTGCAGAAAAGTATGTATGAGTCTTCAGTAATTTGCTTTTGATTAATATTTTATATAATAATACAGACTTCCGCAGAAATAATTAATAAATAACAATTCATAATTTTAGAAATATACTCGCACAAATGAAAATTGTCACACCACAAAACAGCACAAACGAAATGCAAACGTTTTCTATAATTTTCTGCCTGTTTTAAACTCTATTTCACATGGATGACGTCATCGGCTGAAAATAAAAAAAACTGCAAATATCTTAAGAACCAGAATTGCACAAATGAAACTTTTTGCAGCACAAACCACACAAATGAAGCACAAATGATTGACATCATTTTGGACTGTTTTAGAGCATTTTTAAGCTTCCTGGGGGTCTGGCTGATCCCAATTTGACCTATAAAAGAATCGTACATTTTTTTGTGTAGGTTTGCGTTTGATGGGGGCCAACTTCACGCAAGTCTTATAAACAGAGCACCTTCATTGTCAAGGCTGCAGCTGTAGTTTGTATTATTTAAAGTTACTGAACAGAACATTTTGCACTTTAGCTATAGCAAGCATTAAGTTTGAAATGAATACAAGGAGAATTATTGTTCACAGAATCTATAATAAAAACTGGATGAGCTCCAGTTTTGTAGAGATTTTGTAGGGATTCTTTTCTATTATCACAACATAAACTTTTTAAATCTTCAGGGCACCTAAAAGTTAGTTTTGACCCCGCCCTAACAGCTCTTGCTCTGATTAGATTCAAGATTGTTTATTTGTCATATGTTTAGGAAGAGAAGAACCATTGACTTGCCAATATTCAAGAAGTACTAATACTATGCAATAAATAGTACTGTTAAAAAGTGTTTGCAAATACAAGGGAAATAGTAAACAATACAGTAAAAAAATGAATAAAATATAATAAAATACAGATATAATATTAACCCTAATAAAATATAATAACATATAAAGGGTCCAAATGCTCCACAATGTGCAGGTTAGACACCACACAAGTGGGAGGTGCTCACCTGTATTGAGAAAGTAAATGCGATAGATTTTTTGAGGGGGCCGTACGCCAATGAGCACAGGCCACTGAAAAACAACACGACGCCATCTTGGGTTCACCTTCCAGATTTTATTATAGTTCTGTGGTTCTGATTGATTGGAGTTTGATTTTCAGACAAAAATGAAAACCTGTCAGCTGTAATTTTACGTGTGAGAGACTTGTTTAACAGCACAAATCATCTCATCTGTTGTAGTTACAACCAAGCAGCTCTTTCTGGTCAGATTGCGTTAAAAAAAAAGATCAGATTAAAGTCTAATAAAGCCTCAGACAGTGCAGATTCTACAGTATCAATAGTGTGTGGACATTTAAACAGGAAGAGTGTCTGTATCTGTCAGCCAATCGCAGCCTGACACCGGTGCCTCTCAACCAATCCGCTTTCAAGTTGTTCACATGAATGCATTCTCTCTCCCCTCCTTCATCCAGCCATTCCAGCACAGCGCCCTAACTCCTCTCATCTCCACCGCAGCAGCAGAAACAACCACCTCCTCAGCCTCGCCATCTCCACTTTACCACCGCCAGTGTCAAGACCCCGAATGGAGATTTTATTTTCTCTATAACAACTAAATCTCATTAATTTGTCCGTGTTTACTGTCTAATAAATAAATACATATAACTAACCTTTTGGCGACTCTCCCCCCGCTGCATGGCTGTTTGGTGCCTGAAGCCTGTAACAGCATTTGCCAGTATTAACCAGTTTAAGAACAAATAATCTGTGTAATCTGTGGTTTATCATATGTTGTTTTTGTCTATTTTACAGGGAGAATATGGCGGAATGGAACAGGGTGGTCAAGGAGGGGAGGTAAGACGACAAAAAAAATAAAAAATACATGCACGTTTAAATGCAGCAACCAGTATTATATTCGGACAAACATGGTGCAACTACAGTGATATGAATGTAGTTTTTTATTGTTTTAATTGTCACGTATTTGGTTATTTTAAGACGGGTTTTGAGCGATATTATCTGAAAAAGAGCTGCCTCGGATCCAGAATACACATTACTATTCAGTTCCAATACCGATGCCGATACTTTAGCTTTACCCCTGACTGACCGATACCAATACCAAAAGAGACCGAAAAGATAATTTATTTTCTTTAAACAAAAACAGTGTATGGTAAAAAATGTTTCCTAATGAGCTTCATAACTGTTGTTGTATCATTTAAAGTAGCTACAATTTGGAAAAATATTGACTTAAGCGCTATTTGCACGGGATAAGTACAACCTGGGGATGTCTGGTAATTTGCAAATTACCGCCCCACCTCTGTGTTACTTGCAGCACATTCGCACGGGATAAGCGAAGTCTGTAAATGACTCTATTTTACTGAAATTATGACTGGATATGTCGTAACATCACATCCGTTTCTATCTGTTTCGCGCTGCTAAGTAAGTAAATTTATAAAGTATGCTAAAAAAATAATAAAAAAATGTTCCTTACCGCATGCGGCTACACGTCATCCAGGTCAACATCCTGTGAGAATTGTCTCTCCTCTTGGATCTCTTGTCCTTTTTGTGGATCAGTTTCCATGTAGAGGCTATGAGGCTGTATTATAATTTGCCCCTAAAAAGCTATGAAAACTGCTAATCAAAATTTCTACCACAGCCTCCATTACTCAAGCCAGAAAGAGACATAAAAGGCATGCGAAGCGATATAAAATGCGCGCAATATATAGAGAAAAGACCGCCGAAATAAAAGGAATAGACAGAAAAAAAGTGCAATTACAACAACAAACACTGACATGCAGATTCGCACGGGACTCGTATTAACACCGGACGTCTGTGTTTGGTGAAATATAGTACGGTAGGTAATTTGCGGCAGAATTTTTACTTTACAAATTACAGAAATGGCGTATTTGCACAGGATTAAGATCTCAGACATCCTTCGCAATTATTACAAATCACCAAAGGTCCACAGGTAACACTAATCCCGTGTGAATAGGGCTTTAGCATTAGTTTGTCGATTTCACACTGCGCATGCGAAAGCCCAAAAGACTCGATCGCCAATGTAGTTTCTAATCCCATTTATTTACGAGTGAATTATATTTTTTGAAAACACTAAAAAAATACATTCCCGAACCACTTTCTTTCAACAACTTTCAGTTTCTATTGTTCTTCACCGTCAGTAGTCGATCGTCACTTGTTTCCGTTCGCCGCTGCTGGAGTCGGGAATCGAGTCTTTTGGGCTTTTGCATGCGCAGTGGGAAATCAACAAGCTAATGCTAAGGCTGCTTATAAAGTTAATTCATAACATTTCCAGACACTAATGAGTGAGCCAGGCAGAGTGTTTTGTTTGTTAGACTCGTGGCTGTTGTAAGATGGGTTAGAAAGTGGTATTAAGCCTCTTCTGTGCAAAGTGGAGTTTTACATGGAAGCTAAGAACTTGCCCCCATCACTACACTAGTTTGTTGCCTTGACAGACTCACTGCCACAGCGAGATCTCCGCCGAGGAAACACTGATCTGTGCCGTTTTTTGGCTTCTGACAGTATTCGACCACCTCTAGAAACTGACTTTAGCTTCAAACATGCCAGAGTTCCCCTTTAATTTACATTTATTCTACCTACCTTTAGGATCCTTGCTAACTTATTTCATTGCAACTCTGCTCTTCTCCACAGGGATATTAGCCCACCCACCTCAGGACCCCCCTCCTCGCCCGTACCCTCGCCTTGCTGTACCAGACTCCAGATGTTCAGCATATTTTTTGTGACTTTATCGAACCAAATCTACAAAAAAACAGACTTTTCTTGGTCGCTCCTCTGCCTCTAAATACCTCCACATTACATCGTCACGAGCCCAGCAGAAGCAGCAGCAACTAGCAGCAATGTATTTTTCTTGCCTTTAAAATTCCTCGAGTTTTCTTGCTTGTAGCTTTCTCCCCGTGTCACTGTGTTGTAACCCTGTTGTAATTCGCCAACATGCTAAACCTTTTGAGATGCTTCACTTGCTAACATGACAAAAAAAAGCATACGAACTGTGAAATTTTAGCCCTGTACCAAAAATTGTATACACGTAATCAGGCCCGTCGACAGGAATTTGCAAGTCCGGGGCAAACACCTCACATGGGCCACCCTCTAATATAAATAAACGTAATACAAAACTACCGATCGTGATATTGTATTCAGAAAACCACAAATCTGCCGAATTAATAATGTGGGAAAGAAATGCACTAACAATCATATAGGCCCAGTAATGTCTAGCAAGCATGTAGCCTATAACTTAAACATAAAGAAACTTATAGCAAGAATGTTAAGGCCTACAAGAATTGTGTCTCTGCCCTACAAAGGCAAAACACTTTAACTCGCCAGATTGTCAAACTGAGAAAAATAACTTCAAAGTTTTAGGTCGGGCTCCCAACTTTTGACAACTAGTTGCTATAATGAAGAAATATTTGTATGCGAAAAATATTGAGCTCAAAATTGACCTCTGACCCTTATGTGGCAGTTACTCTTAATTTTATTAACCATCAATAATCCAGGCCCGGGGAGACTTGACAAATCAATGTACCATATTTTCCGGACTATATTTTCACCAGACTTACATCCATGATAAAAACACCTGACCAAGGTCTAGTCCTCATGGTGTTTGTTTTAAATTATACTGAAGACCTTTGGATTTCCTATTTAGTGCAGTTCAGGATAGCGTGGCAACACTTATACAGTTAAATAATTTGACAGACAAGTTACTTAGCTCTATAGTATGTACAATATGAATAAATACACAAAATACGTCCACGTTAAAGATAATTCAGCTATAATTGAATACAAAGGTGTACTTATTTCATGTGTTAAGACCCTGTGCCAAGGGTGCAACAAAAAAATTGGAGGAGAGGGGTTGGATTTTAAAATTAAATATATTTATTAACTAAATCACAAACAAAACATACACTGTTACTGCCTTTTGCCTTTGCACGACTCCTTATTTTTGGGACGATACAAAGGCAAATACCAAATAAGGCTCAAAGGTTAATTTTGAGCTCAGTATTTTTCACAATATGTATTCACACGATAAAGGAAATCTCAAATCCCCCCTAAAATAACACAAACTCATTTTTGACCAAACATGATGTTACGGCGTTTTGCCTTCGTGGGACAGATCTGGTAACTGCATGTATAGTAAAGTAAATCTTATAACATTAGTAGCCACGTAGTCCAGTTAGCATTACAGACTATAGCCTTGTTAGCGTAGCATTTACTAGCTCTAACCCCCAACTAAAGGGAAGGATAATCCTGTATGCCATTTTATAATCAAGCTACTAAAATTCATATTAATGTCTCTGAATAAAAATATTAATTCAAAATAACAACGCTAACCATATTAAAAGCAATGTACGATTAGCCTATATGCTAACATGCTAACATCTTAATCAAATTTAACTAGCATTTCTGTTTAGCATAGGGTGACCAGATGTCCCTATTTACCCGGGACAGTCCCAGTTTTGAGCCCCGTGTCCACTGTCCCAGCAGATTTATCCAAAACCAGTGATTTGTCCCAGTTTTATACAAGAAAAGTCCCTGGCGTCCTTATTTTTGACCAATCTGAACCCTGCCAACAGTAATACATTGGCATTTGTTTAGGTAAAATACAGAAAAGCTGCTTAAAAATGACCAAAACACAAAGAAAATGTGACTATACAGGTACTAGACTGGGACTAAACCAGATACTAGCCCAGGACTAGACTGGGACTAAACCAGATACGAGACTGAGACTAAACCAGATACTAGCCCAGGACTAGACTGGGACTAAACCAGGTACTAAACTGGGACTAAACCAGATACTAGACTGGGACTAAACCAGATACTTGTCCGGTACTAGACTGGGACTCAACCAGATACTATAAGGTACTCGACTGGGACTAAGCCAGGTGCTATAAGGTACTAAACTGGGACTAAACCAGGTACTATAAGGTACTAGACTGGGACTAAACCAGATACTATAAGGTACTAGACTGGTACTAAACCAGATATTTATCCGGGACTAAACCAGATACTATAAAGTACTAGACCAGGACTAGACCAGATACTAGACCAGGACTAGACCAGATACTAGACTGGGACTAAACCAGATACTAGCCCGGGAATAGACCAGATACTAGACCAGGACTAGACTAGATACTAGACTGGGACTAAACCAGATACTAGACTGGGACTGGACCAGATATTAGACTGGGACTAGACCAGATACTAGACAGGGACTAGACCAGATACTAGACTGGGACTAGAACAGATACTAGACCAGATATTAGACCAGGACTAGACCAGATATTAGACTGGGACTAGACCAGATACTAGACTGGGACTAGAACAGATACTAGACCAGATATTAGACAGGGACTAGACCAGATATTAGACTGGGACTAGACCAGATACTAGACTGGGACTAGACCAGATATTAGACCGGGACTAGACCAGATATTAGATCAGCACTAGACCAGGACTAGACCAGGTACTAGATACATTAGTGCCGAGTGCATAACAGTTTTCCTTAATTACTCGTTCCACCACAAACTGAGGATGTCCCAGTTTTTTATTTTGAAAATCTGGTCTCCCTAATTTAGCATGATTTGTCTATGAGGAGCTAACACAAGTTTAACTGAAGAAGCCCCAGCAGTGATATTTATGATCCTTGCCAAAAACAAAATGCAGAAAACTTTCTTTATTCAAAGGATATGAATGGTTTAAGGATACTCTTCTTGTAACTGAAATAAAAGGTGTACAGCAAAAATTAAAAAGTTCCTGAGGGTAGCATTGGGGTCCTAATTTCGACATTCTCAAACAAACTATATCACATATCGGGAAGTAGCCTAAATATCTATGCAATAAATATGTAATCACCGAAAACTATAAGAGCCAATAAATTAACTTAAAATTTAAATAGACAAAATTATGGTTTAATAGTGTTTGAAGGGCACTCAGCTCGATTAACCTTTAGCTTATGTTTGTAGAGACTGGTAAGGCTGGTTTAGTCAAACAGAAAGTTTGTCAGGAGTACAAAGCCTATTATGAGATTATATCTTTGTCTCCAGGTATGTTTTGTTTGGGCTCATTCAAAAAAAGGGTTATGGAATGTAGGTAGGTAGGAAGGTAATGAATTGCATAGTAACCTGCATCTGCTGCCAATGTTTGTTTTGCCTAATGATGGGTGGATGAAAAGTATTCTCAATAACAATCCTTAGTGAAGCTACATATTACAAAAAGAAAGAAGTAAAATGTTAAAAGATATTTCCTCAATCTAGTTACTTTATAGATCGTAACACTATTATATAAGAGTAGATATAGAAGTGCAATTTGTGAATCATTTTTGGATGATTGAGGGAGAAAAATGGTCAAATCCATCCAGTTCTTTATTTAGTGTAGATAAGTGGATATAGGCCTAATATTCACGCTGACATTAGCCTGTGAAGCATCTCTGTTTTACTTTGAAGCCGATGGAAAGTAAAGCCTGCATGTTGCCTTATCATGTACACACTACACTTAACTTATTCTAACACGAAAACACACCACACACCCAAAATACAGAACAAAAATAGAAGTTCAAAGCAGATTCCCTGATTTTATAAACTGTGCCAGACAAAATAAATTGTTTTGTTCAATTCCACCAAGGTTTTGACTTTTTGTACAAAGTGAATAAGTGGACACGGGCGACCAGGGGAGCAACTGGAAATGATAAACTACTCAGAGACAATAATTCAAAGTATAATCAGGCTAAAATAATTATCTCAACGTAAAAGAGATCACATTAACCTGAAGACATTTTGTCTTATAGGCCCCCTTTTTAAGAACTATGTAACCTTGCTGATTAAAGCAAGATACACAGATAATACTTGATTTTTCATGAATGAAATTCATTATAGTCCATCTCTATCCAGTTACACCTTAACATGTGCGTTCTAGTTGAAGGTGAGTGGACTTAAATCACACCAATATGCTCCACAGATGAGAGCTGGACTTTTGGCCAAGACAAATAGATTAGTTCATGACATAGACCGTATATATGAGTGGACTAAGCTATCCCGTTAGCCGCCATGCGACATGAGGCTCTTCCGGCTCCTTCTCTCCCTTTTTCCCATTGACATACATTGGGATCTTATCACTCTTCTTTCTGTATCTTTCAGTGAGTCTCGTCATTTTGGTCTTAAAATGTTCGTATGAACCCGCTCTACATGGTCTTGATTTTTTTTTTTCACTATTTTGTCTGCCAAAAAAAAACCCTATTCATAACATAGAGCCTGGCTCTAGATTTGCTCCTGTAGCCGTTAGCATCACGAGCCTCATTTGAGCTGCGCTAAACGCTATGGGTGACGTCACACTCACTTAGTCCACTTCTTTTATACGGTCTATGGTTCATGAATATGTGTGATTTAACACATATTTGTTCAGATAAAAACACTTTTACACTTTTACTCAACTTCCTTATAGTTAAATAGTAATAGGTTATAATATGTTTTACATAACACAATTGTGACTGGTGGGATAAAACTTTGTATTGTGAATTAAAGGTGTTGTAAGAAATTTTTGATCAGTTTAATGTAAAAATACTTGCTCTTTTGACTTTAGTCACTGAGATAGTTGACACGTGTATTTTTATTTTCAGATATGTCCCTATAGCAACTAACTTACTTTAGCTTTTCAACAATGAATGCACAATGTTCAGTCCTAAAGGGAAGGATAATCCTGTACGTCTTTTTATAATTAAGCTACTAACATTCATATTAATGTCTCTGAATAAAAAATATTAATTCAAAATAACAACGCTAACCATATTAAAAGCAATGTACAATTAGCCTATATGCTAACATGCTAACATCTTAATCAAATTTAACTAGCATTTCTACTTAGCATAGGGTGACCAGACGTTCCTATTTACCCGGGACAGTCCCAGTTTTAAGCCCCGTGTCCACTGTCCCAGCAGATTTATCCAAAACCAGTGATTTGTCCCAGTTTTATACAAGAAATGTCCCTGGTGGTGTCCTTATTTTTGACCAATCTGATCCCTGCCAACAGTAATACATTGGCATTTGTTTAGGTAAAATACAGAAAAGCTACTTAAAAATGACCAAAAACAAAGAAAATGTGACTATACAGGTACTAGACTGGGACTAAACCAGATACTATAAAGTACTAGACCAGGACTACACCAGATACTAGACCGGGACTAGACCAGATACTAGACCGGGACTAGACCAGATACTAGACCGGGACTAGACCAGATATTAGACCAGGACTAGACCAGATACTAGACCGGGACTAGACCAGATACTAGACCAGGACTACACCAGATACTAGACCAGGACTACACCAGACACTAGACCGGGACTAGACCAGATATTAGACCAGGACTACACCAGATACTAGACCGGGACTAGACCAGATATTAGACCAGGACTAGACCAGATATTAGACAGGGACTAGACCAGATACTAGACTGGGACTAGACCAGATATTAGACCAGGACTAGACCAGATATTAGATCAGCACTAGACCAGGACTAGACCAGGTACTAGATACATTAGTGCCGAGTGCATAACAGTTTTCCTTAATTACTCGTTCCACCACAAACTGAGGATGTCCCAGTTTTTTATTTTGAAAATCTGGTCTCCCTAATTTAGCATGATTTGTCTATGAGGAGCTAACACAAGTTTAACTGAAGAAGCCCCAGCAGTGATATTTATGATCCTTGCCAAAAACAAAATGCAGAAAACTTTCTTTATTCAAAGGATATGAATGGTTTAAGGATACTCTTCCTGTAACTGAAATAAAAGGTGTACAGCAAAAATAAAAAAGTTCCTGAGGGTAGCATTGGGGTCCTAGTTTCGACATTCTCAAACAAACTATATCACATATCACATATCAGGAAGTAGCCTAAATATCTATGCAATAAATATGTAATCACCGAAAACTATAAGAGCCAATAAATTAACTTAAAATTTAAATAGACAAAATTATGGTTTAATAGTGTTTGAAGGGCACTCAACTCGATTAACCTTTATCTTATGTTTGTAGAGACTGGTAAGGCTGGTTTAGTCAAACAGAAAGTTTGTCAGGAGTACAAAGCCTATTATGAGATTATATCTTTGTCTCCAGGTATGTTTTGTTTGGGCTCATTCAAAAAAAGGGTTATGGAATAAGGTAATGAATTGCATAGTAACCTGCATCTGCTGCCAATGTTTGTTTTGCCTAATGATGGGTGGATGAAAAGTATTCTCAATAACATTCCTTAGTGAAGCTACATATTACAAAAAGAAAGAAGTAAAATGTTAAAAGATATTTCCTCAATCTAGTTACTTTATAGATCGTAACACTATTATATAAGAGTAGATATAGAAGTGCAATTTGTGAATCATTTTTGGATGATTGAGGGAGAAAAATGGTCAAATCCATCCAGTTCTTTATTTAGTGTAGATAAGTGGATATAGGCCTAATATTCACGCTGACATTAGCCTGTGAAGCATCTCTGTTTTACTTTGAAGCCGATGGAAAGTAAAGCCTGCATGTTGCCTTATCATGTACACACTACACTTAACTTATTCTAACACGAAAACACACCACACACCCAAAATACAGAACAAAAATAGAAGTTCAAAGCAGATTCCCTGATTTTATAAACTGTGCCAGACAAAATAAATTGTTTTGTTCAATTCCACCAAGGTTTTGACTTTTTGTACAAAGTGAATAAGTGGACACGGGCGACCAGGGGAGCAACTGGAAATGATAAACTACTCAGAGACAATAATTCAAAGTATAATCAGGCTAAAATAATTATCTCAACGTAAAAGAGATCACATTAACCTGAAGACATTTTGTCTTATAGGCCCCCTTTTTAAGAACTATGTAACCTTGCTGATTAAAGCAAGATACACAGATAATACTTGATTTTTCATGAATGAAATTCATTATAGTCCATCTCTATCCAGTTACAACTTAACATGTGCGTTCTAGTCGAAGGTGAGTGGACTTAAATCACACCAATATGCTCCACAGATGAGAGCTGGACTTTTGGCCAAGACAAATAGATCAGTTCATGAATGTGTGATTTAACACATATTTGTTCAGATAAAAACACTTTTACACTTTTACTCAACTTTTGCTTATAGTTAAATAGTAATAGGTTAAAATATGTTTTACATGAGCAAAATTTATCACAATAACACAATTGTGACTGGTGGGATAAAACCTTGTATTGTGAATTAAAGGTGTTGTAAGAGATTTTTGATCAGTTTAATGTAAAAATACTTGCTCTTTTGACTTTAGTCACTGAGATAGTTCACACGTGTATTTTTATTTTCCCTATAGCAGCTAACTTACTTTAGCTTTTCAATAATGAATGTACAATGTTCTGTCCCAGCGGTCACAATATGTTTGGGTTAAATTTAAATGATTTTACCTCCTGTTAATTTGAGGCGTTTTCAGCACCATCTTCTCCTTTCCTTTGTACATAAACACCTCTGGTCATGTGACAATGTGCTGTGATGTTGCACACATTTCATCCTAACTTTTTATTATTTCAGAAAATACTGAGAACACATTGAACTATACACATTTTTGTGACTCTTTAAAAATGATGTAACCTCATCCAAAGTTCTTCTTGTGCTCCAAATTTTAAAGGGGATTGTTAAATTAGGTCTATCAAATGTTGTTTAGCTCATAAAACACTCAAATAGCAGGACCTTTTCCAGTAAATGGACACACTGGTTATACCCCATTATTTACATTGTTTAAACTTATTCCCAATGACCTTTCAATGTGTGTTTCATTCAAAGGGAAGTGGACTTAAATAATCATAAAACATGTCCATATGTCCATGTCCGCATCTATAGAAACGAGGAGTTAATGAAAACCATTAAAGAGAAGGTTGATGATTTTTTTAAAAATTCTTATTTGGGGGCTTTTCTTAAGTTCAAGAACCGCAAGGGAGAGGATGAAAAAAAGGAAAAGAATGAAGAGGAGGAAGAGGGGGATGAAGGAGGTAAAGGGGGAAGAGGGGGCAAAGGAGGAGAGCAGGATGAAGGACATAAAGGGGGAAAAGGGGCAAAAGGTAAATGTGAGTAAAGGGGGCAAAGGAAAATGAATTTCTGCAGTTTTAAAGTAGCACAATGAAAGTCCAACAGTGTCAAAAATAAACTGAGTGTCAAACTGTTGCCTACTCTGGTCATGTTTTTTGTACTTTAGTTAATATTTGAGAATTACTCACTGAGCAGGTGGTAGTTGGGAGTCCCTCTTGTATTTGAAGGTGAGAGGGGAATTGATATTTGATTAAGTGACCCAAATTTTAAAGTAGATTTAAATGTGTTTTCATATAAGCCTATCACATTTTATAATAGTCCATATCACACTGAAATGTAAAGTTTAAAGCCGGACCTTTTCCAGTAAATGGACACACTGGTCATACCTCATTCTTTAAACTTACTCCCAATGATAAATTCTTACACCTTTCAATGTGCATTTCATTCAAAGGGTGTGGACTTAAATCACCATAAAATATGTCCCACAGATGAGGCTGGGATGTTGGCCAAGACAAACAAACCCGTAATACGTAGAAACACATACTTGTTCAGAGTTAATCACATGCACAGAGGTATTTTCTGAAAATCAGAACCTTTTTTAGACTTTTACTCAACTCTGGCTCAGTTAAATAGTAATAGGCTATAATATATTTTACATGTGCAAAAACGATAGTGACATGTTCACATTTAAACTTCAAAATGTCAACTTCTCTGATCACATTGACCACGACTACATGTGATATTATCAATATTTTATTGGTTTTGAAAAACAATGAAAATAAAAATACAGTAATTTATTGATAAACAACTTTGTGAGGGAAATGGACGGTTACAATGAAAAACCTGTTGCAGAAACATCTCGTCTCAGTGGAGGAGCTGTCACATAAATGTATCAAACAGCTCAAGTCTGAACTGAACTAAATCTGGACCTTTGCTACAGACAGAACAACAATGATTTTAATCATTACAATTTGTTTTCTAATAAATCTAATAAATCCCTTTAATGAACTGTAGTTAAAGTGGCCGTCTCCCTCTCAGAGCAGTCCTGATATAAGGCATCTGTAGAACAGTGGACGCATGTGTACAGGAAACATCATGTTCAAAATAAACTATGACCGAGGACACTGAAGAGACGCAGCCCGGGACTAAACTTAAACAGGATATGAGCAGAACGATGTGGCGGTAAACGGCGTATTCTGACGGATCAGGTCTATGTGAAGGTGAGTCCAGCCTCGTTGTACACTTTAAAGACCTTCTCGATGGCGTTGACGTAGGCAGCCGTCCTCAGGTCCAGGCCCAGGTTGTACTTACTGGCCGTGCGCATGATTTGCTGAAAAGGATAAAAAGGAAAAGTCACGTCTCCAGATCGATTCAAAGAACCGACCATTTTCACTCAACTGTTACATTTTATTTGTTCATTTCATAAACTTCCACAGAGATTTGGATTCTTATTTCAAAAGGAGTCCTGGCCCCAGACAAGACAAGACTAAATTAATTAAATTTAAATGTGAAATCATCAAAACTGCCAAACTGCTGTGTTTGCATCACTTTTAAAAGGAACATTTTTTTTCTGAAGGAGGGTTCAGCCACAGCACAGGCAGAATAGTGCCTGTGCTGTGGCTGTGACATACCAGAAAAGTTACGGATTACTCTAGAGGGCGCTACACATGATGGCGTCACATTAAAGGGTGTTACACTAGAGGGCGTCACACTACAGGGCGTCAAACTTGAGGGCGTCGCACTTGAGGGCGTCGCACTTGAGGGCGTCGCACTTGAGGGCGTCGCACTTGAGGACGTCGCACTTGAGGACGTCGCACTTGAGGACGTCGCACTACAGGGCGTCGCACTAGAGGGCGTCGCACTTGAGGGCGTCGCACTAGAGGGCGTCACACTTGAGGGCGTCACACTTGAGGGCGTCACATTAGAGGGCGTCACACTAGAGGGCGTCACACTAAAGGGTGTTACACTAGAGGGCGTCACACTAGAGGGCGTCACACTACAGGGCGTCACACTACAGGGCGTCACACTACAGGGCGTCAAACTTGAGGGCGTCAAACTTGAGGGCGTCAAACTTGAGGGCGTCGCACTTGAGGGCGTCGCACTTGAGGGCGTCGCACTTGAGGGCGTCGCACTTGAGGGCGTCGCACTTGAGGGCGTCGCACTTGAGGGCGTCGCACTTGAGGGCGTCAGACTAGAGGGCGTCACACTAGAGGGCGTCACACTAGAGGGCGTCACACTAGAGGGCGTCACACTAGAGGGCGTCACACTTGAGGGCGTCACACTTGAGGGCGTCACACTTGAATTACATTTGTGGAATGTGAATAGTGTATTTTTAGTGTACTTTGCCAACACCTTCTAATGATTACACTGAAATGTGTTGATATATTAATTAGTGAAATTATGATTAGAAAATACTAACCCGAGCAGATCTCTCCATTGTGTAGGCCAAGCCTGAGTGAACAATGTCCTTCTCTGACGCACCCTAAAAAAGAAATGATTGAAACAAGCCTGTTCAGTTAGACAGCATTGCCTCTTACCCATTTCTTTCCTCCACTTTCATATTGATGCACTTACTTTTCAGTTCCTTCAGTTTTAACTTATAAAAGTGTGATTGAACTTTGTGCACTTACAGCGACTCGAGCCTGGAAGTCAGCGGTGGGGACGATGGGGATGGGTCCTCCTTGTTTCCCAAACTTCCGCTCTAAACTCTCCTGCACAGACACTGGACAGAAGAGAACATTATTTATTTTTATTTTTTTTTTTCTTTGTGTGTGGTTTTCAAGTGCTGCTCATCACATACTCACATTATTTTATTATTTCCCCTTTTTTCTAAAGTGTGAGGCCATTCAATAAAAAGGAATAATTAAATATCCAATTGCCTGTAAACATATGCTAAGTAAGGATGGAACAAGATACAATTTCCACAAATATAAAAACATGGAAATAAAAATCTCAGGAGATAATTTGCAAAATGTGTGCACAACCCTCTTCTGGCACGAGATCTAGTCCCATTCTTAATGTTAAGCAAACCCATATAAAATAAATAAAATAAAGTAATGTAATAAAATAAAAATATGTTCAGGTATAAAAGAACAACTAGAGACTACAAGAGATGAATGTGTAATTTTTTTTGGCACCACATTCCTAAGAAAGGAGCAGTTTCTGTTTCATCATTTCAAACTGCCTGTGATTGGTCCAGAAACTAAATAAATAGAGAAGCAACTTCAACTCAGACACCAGACACCAACTTTTGACTTTTCAGATACCTGCACAGCACAGCCACAACTGCTTCACTTGTGGTGAGTATCTTCCACTTGATAAGAGATTAAAAATACAAGTAAATCAATATTAGACAAAATATTCTGTTAGATTAGGGCTGCGACTCCAGATTATTTTAGCAATTTAAAATAAAAACACGTCAACTGGAGTCTGAAAGTGTAGATAAATTGTTGTGTTTTTTTTTTTCAATTAAAATGACAACATGCATTACTCATTTGGATTTTACAACTGTGCCGTCTTTGTGATATAACCTGGATACTTAGACAACAGCATTGGTTAGAATCTGTTAATACTTCAGCTTCCACCATTACTACAGATGGAAATAAGAGCATGAAGTTAACAATTACATTTATTTTCTGTAGTGCCATGGCAGATGCACCTCCACCACCTTCCCCACCAGGAGAGGAAACAGATAAGCAAAATATTGAGGAAGGAATTAAATCTCTGAGCATTAGCGATGAGCGAGAGAAAGAGCTAACCCCACCACTTTTGCCTCTTGATGGCTACAGACTGGAACTGGATGAGTTAAAATGCAAAGAGGAGGAAAGGGAACATCTAGACAGTCTGAAAGTCACCTGGGAACAGGCACGCGAGTATGAAAAGAACACCAGAAGACAGAGCTCAAATAAATTGTGGAAAGACCTTAGGAAGCCAAGGATCACTGCCTCTAACTTTAGGGAGGTGAGTCACGTCAAAGAGGAAAACAAGAAAAATCTGATAAAGCGCCTCCTGGAGGGGATACCTCAGACTGATGCCATGAAGAGAGGATTGGAAATGGAGGGAAAAGCCATCAAACAATACTGCGAGGAAAAAAAAGCAAAGCACTTTCCCTGTGGCTTAGTTATCCATCCTGATGCTTATTGGTTGGGTGCATCTCCAGATGGAATCATTTATGACCCAGAGAAGTCAGAATATGGTCTCATTGAAATTAAGTGTCCCATCAAGATTGAAAACTACCTTGACAAGGAAAACAAAGTCAAAGTATGCGTCCAACATCAATGGCAGATTCAGGGTCAAATGCTGCTGACTGGAATGAAATGGTGTGATTATGTGGTCTGGGACGGAATAAACTTGCATATTGAACGCATCTATAGAGATGAGAAGTTAATGAAAGAGATTAAAGAGAAGGTTGATGATTTTTTTTTAAATTCTTTTTTGGGGGCTTTTCTTGAGTTCAACCGCTGAATAAAAGGAAAAGAACAAAGAGGAGAAAGAGGGGGCAAAGGAGGAGAGCAGGATGAAGGAGGTAAAGGGGGAAAAGGGGCAAAAGGTAAACGTGAGTAAAGGGGGCAAAGAAAAATGAATTTCTGCATTGTTTTAAAGTAGCACAATGAAAGTCCAACAGTGTCAAAAATAAACTGTGTCAAACTGTTGCCTACTCTGGTCATGTTTTTTGTACTTTAGTTAATATTTGAGAATTACTCACTGAGCAGGTGGTAGTTGGGAGTCCCTCTTGTATTTGAAGGTGAGAGGGGAATTGAGATTTGATTAAATGACCTCAATTTTAAAGTAGATTTAAATGTGTTTTCATATAAGCCTATCACATTTTATAATAGTCCATATCACACTGAAATGTAAAGTTTAAAGCCGGACCTTTTCCAGTAAATGGACACACTGGTCATACCTCATTCTTTAAACTTACTCCCAATGATAAATTCTTACACCTTTCAATGTGCGTTTCATTCAAACGGTGTGGACTTAAATCACCATAAAATATGTCCCACAGATGAGGCTGGGATGTTGGCCAAGACAAACAAACCCGTAATACGTAGAAACACATACTTGTTCAGAGTTAATCACATGCACAGAGGTATTTTCTGAAAATCAGAACCTTTTTTAGACTTTTACTCAACTCTGGCTCAGTTAAATAGTAATAGGCTATAATATATTTTACATGTGCAAAAAGTGAGAACTCAGTGTTGTAATAAAACAAGATAGAAGTGTGTGTGTATATGTGTATATGTGTGTGTGCGTGTGTGTATATGTATGCGATATAGAGGTCTGTGGGTATGTAAGCAAGCAGGTTTTTTATTTATAAACAGACTGAAGTCACAAAGACACTACAGATCATTATTCATTCCCTCCACACTCTGTGGTGGTGCTCTGACCGCCACCATCACTCATGCACACACCATGAGGCAATGTGGGTGAAGTGCTTTGCCAAAGGACACAGTGACAGTTTTTGTCACTGGCGTCCTACTGTGGCACCCAATTTTCCCAGTGGTCTCCCATCCAAGTACTAATCAGGCCCAGCCTTGCTTAGTTTTTGAGATCTGACGGGATCAGGTTTTGACAGGCCACGTGTGTGTGTGTGTGTGTGTGTGTGTGTGTGTGTGTGTGCGTGTGTGCGTGTGTGCGTGTGTGCGTGTCTTATTCAGTAACTATTGAGATAAGTTTTCTAACACAGTTCACATATGGTACATGTAATTTCTTGCAGATGCCTGCTAGAAAGTTTGATTATTCACATCTTCCGTAACCGACAACCAGCACAAAGAAAGCTGCCAGGGGAAACCAGTTAGTAGAAAACCCAGATGTTCTCTACAAGAACACAAGGAAGAAGACCATAGTGGAAAATGGCGAAGAAAGAAAGATTGAAGTACGGTGAAACCTGATGTTTAAAACCACATCTATAAATCAGTGGATAAAGGTTTTGCTAAACTTCAAACTGAAAAAACCCCAAAAAAGTTGTAATGCAACTGCATCTGTGGAGGACAACGGAATAATTGTGGTGCGTGGTACAGAGGAAGACCTAGATGTATTTGAAGAAGAATTTGATGCAATGCTGGCGATGGTTAGAATGAAAAATCTCAGTCTGCAAGAGCGACCTGACCAAGGACCATCTGGCCAAGGACCATCTGGCCAAGGACCATCTGGCCAAGGACCATCTGGCCAAGGACCATCTGGCCAAGGACCATCTGACCAAGGACCATCTGGCCAAGGACCATCTGGCCAAGGACCATCTGGCCAAGTCCCAAGTAATGCACCAGAAGATTATGACAATGATGATGACTTTGATGGCATTACAGTGCTGCGCATGCATATGATTTGATACAGAGGGAGAAAAGGGATACAACTGTTCGATGCTATCATAAATGCTGAAGAATAAATAAGCCACATGGGGTTTAGATGACACAATTGAAAACTGATTTTTCTAATGATCTGGGGAACTTAAGCATTAGTTTTAAATTTCTGTATGCACAATTGTTATATAACGGAATCATTTAGCGAGGATTACGTTCATATTAAAACCATGTGAAATATTAATAAATGTGAGGTGGGACATTAATTTAGTAGTACTACAAGAAATGATTTTCCTGCTATGCATCTTCACTACAAATATAAACTATACCTTGTAAATCAAAGTCTTGCAATTTAATAAAAAATGTAAAAAAAAACAAAAGTGCAATCTCTTTTTTTAATCATGTTGCAGTCCAAAACTGACCAAGCAACAACAGACCTCATTCATTACACACAGAAGTACTATCAAAGTATAATAATAATACATTTTATTTACTATGCGCCTTTCTGGACACCCGAGGTCGCCTTACAACAACATGAACAAATTAAGTACGATTAAAACATACAGTTAAAAGCCACAGTTAAAGTGGGACAGTATTTAATTCATTGATTAGTATTTCGACCAAAAAGTTTTACAGTAAAGGTTAAATCAAGCAATTTAGTTCAGGAAATGATCAGTAAAAACCACTCACTGAGCAGGTGGTAGTTGGAGTCCCTCTCGTATTTGAAGGTGAGTCGGCCATAACTGACATGGTTCAGATTCTTCAACCACTCGAAATAAGACACAGTCACACCACCAGCGTTCAGATACATGTCCTGGAAGAGAGAGAAAGAGGAGGGGAGAGATAGAAAGTAGGGGAGAGAGAGTGAGGAGGAGGGGAAAGAACAAGGGAGTCAGATATGAAAGAAAGAAAGAAAGAAAGAAGGGGAGGTGACAGAGCATAAAAAGGAAGAAGACGGAAAGACCGACCCAGAGAGAGAGAAGAGCAGAAAGGATAGATGGAGGGAGGGAACGAGAGAGAGGGAAGAGAGAATAGAAAGATGCGGGAGAAGGGAGAAAGAGTGAAAAAATGAATTTAGAATTTATTATACCATTTCTCTTTGTTATTATAATATGCTGTGAGATCCAAATAATTTTTTAAATTGTGGATCAATAAAATCCAAGTCTAAGTCTCACTCGTGACTGTTATGGTATTATGATGTTATATCTGTTTTGAATATTGTATTTGTATTGTATATTGTTATAGGTTCAGTTTCGTTCACGTACTGGAATAACCATCACGTTGTTTTGCAGGAAGATCTTGTCAGCTTCAGGAGTTGTGGGTCCGTTGGCACCTTCGGCGATGATCTGCTCAAAACAAAAATAAAAGAAATAGTTTAAAAGATGTGCATTGAACTTAATTTCTCCTCGTTTTTTTTTTATTTTTTTTTTATTGTTCATCACTGTAAATGCTGTCTGAACATTTTTAGTTTTATTTAAATCAGGAAAGTCACTCAAACATGTATAGATCACTCAAAACCTTGCTCAACCAGCCAGTCTCCTTTTTCTTCTGCTAATTTGTGTCATGCGTCTCTCAAATGCAGAAGACGTCTCCTCTCGAAACTCTCGGAACATTCAGAACAAAATATACAACTTCCTTTATGGCGATTTTTATCCTTTTTTATGTGTAAAGCAGCCACGTTTGTTTTTGACGTGAAGGGAGCATGTGTCTCTCTGATTGGTTAATCCACCTGTCAATCACGCCCTCTGAAATCATGGAGACGGGACACAGCTCCAGATCCACTCATCTTTGTAAAATTTTGTCAAAATGTGTGGTTCTGGCTGGATAAGCAATTCAAAACCTGCCGTGATATTGATTCTAGTTGCTTATGGAAACAAACTCCAAAGGAAACGTGCATCAACTGTCCAAATATCAGTAATAAACCAGGTAATTTAGTGAGTTTTGAGCTTTCCAGTCACTTATTTCTGTCATGGAATGAGTTGAAATGAAGCTAGTTTCAGCTCAGGATTTCAGGATAAGGGGACAAAAACTCGTCACAGAGCAATAAAATTTGATTCTTTTATCCGACGTCTGCTCCAGAAGCCTCAGGTTTACTCATTCCTTCTATGGGACACTACATTTGTTTGAGAGCTGAAACGTGGAGGATCGAGCGGAGGAATCCAGGAGAAGGAAGCGAGGAAAGAGAAATGAGACCCGTGTTTACACTATACCTTGGCCTTGACCCTGGGAGCGTTGTTCCTGGTGAGCTGCTTCTCTCCAGCCGCAGGGATCAGGATGTGACAGTCTGCCTCCAGGATACTGCCCTCGTACGGCTTTGCCCCTGGGAAGCCTACAATGGTGCCGTTTTGCTGTGGAGAAAACACAAACATACACATTTAGAGATACACGCACACAAACACAGTTCATTTGTGGAGAGTGCATTGGAGCTGCACAATAAATGGCCTTAAAGGTGCACTACAGTTGTGCTCATAAGTTTACATACCCTGGCAGAATTTGATTGATTTCTTGTCCATCTTTCAGAGAATATGAACGATAACACAAAAACTTTTCTTTCACTCATGGTTAGTGCTTGGGTGAAGCCATTTATTATCAAACAACTGTGTTTCCTCTTTTTAAATCATAATGAGAACAGAAACTACACAACTGACCCACTGACAGTTTGGAGTCTTTTGTGATAGTTGTGGATGTGTTATTTTCTCTGATGGTAAAGCTGCTGATTCTTCTTGGCAAAAGGCTCCAGTTCATGTAAATTCTTGGGCTCTTGTCTGAACTGCAGCTTGAATCTGCCCAGAGGCTCAGTGATACTGAGGTCAGAAGAGACGAACACTCCAGAACCTTCACTTTATTCTGCTGGAGCCAATGACAGGTTTGTGTTTTGAATCATTATCATGTTGGAATATCCAAGTACAGCCCATGTGCAGCTTCTGGACCAAGAAATCATCAATTCTGCCAGGGGATGTCAACTTATCAGAAAGAAAGGTTTAATGCCATTGTGAAACATTCCAGAAAAGCATTTGCCAGACACTCCACCACAAAATTAACACAATGCACCTTTAAAATGAGGGAGTTTTATCCTCCTTTTACTCCATTTTGAGAAATCACAGGTATTCAACTTGAAACATACATTGACACTTTGCAGCTAATGTCATCAATGTTCCCTTAGGCGTGGGGCTAACGCGAGGCACTGCTTTGTCTGGAGCTGTTACTCATGATAGATGTTTACATGCATACAAATACACAGAAATTTGATCGTCCTTGTTTCAATTGTTTGTTTCTTGTATTTGGAGTTTGCATGTCTGTACATAGGGTTTCGTGTACTACGTGTTCGAAAAAATAAAGTATTACAAGGTCCTACAAGGTCCTATAGACGTCAAACTGAGCTTTATTTAAACACAATCTGATCCTAAAGAACTGAGCTGGAATTACAATGAGTAAACTGATTTTGCACTGTTAAACAACTCTCAAATTACCGTATATTACATTAGTCAACAATTTTTATTAATGTTAGTCACTCTTACCTTTATGTTGAAAAAAAACCCAAAAGAACACATTTTTACATGTGTGTGACCATGGTAACTGCTAAACATCCCACCATAGACATACACACGCATACATGCTGCTTCCCCCAGTGTGATGTCACGGCAAAGCATCAATTGCAGACTCTGAAAACTGGACTAGAGCGGTTCAGAACGGGATTAAAGAGGTTCAGACCAGTTTGTAGTCCTCCAGCTGCTTGGGGTCGATGCCTTCGGGGTTGTAGATGTTTCCGTCGATCTCGCCCACTCCCACACACTTGGCCCCGAACCTGTGCAGGTACCTCATGGAGTGAAGACCCACGTTACCAAAGCCCTGAGGAGAGAGAAAAGGGCTGCAATTACCGTTCAAAATTATATTACAGCTATGGAATGGCAAAAAAAAGTCCTCAAAATGGCGCCCAGGACACTGAAATATGTGAATACCCTGTGCTATTTCACCCGATTGTGGCCTTAATGTACATCATCTTTGAGAGCTGCAAATATGTAGGGAAACAAAATGCTCTGGCGCCCTCTTGTGGCCATTATGGGCATATTACCAACAAGACTAAACCTATCAACAAAACAACTTATCGTAAAGAACTGAATCAACTCAAAACTTTTGTAAATAAACATGTTTTCATACTTTTAACTGCTTATGTAGGCTTTAATTATATTCTTATTGTTTTATATTTTTCTTATTTAAGTGCATTCCTTCACTTTCACCAACTTTATGCCAAAGTGCCGCAATAATGGGGATTTTTGCTTTTTCATAACTTAAACATGCATAAAAATAAATTAAAAAACACAATTAATCTGCCTGATTAAGTATAAATATTTGACACCATAAATTTACCTAAAAATGTGCACATTTGTAGTGAATCTTCCAATAAATCCTTATTGCAATTTCTAGTAAAGAGGCCTGTATTTGCACTACAATTTACAAGGTACAGTTCAGTTTCTAAACATGTCTCTGTATTGTGCGTTAAAGTATGGACGTCTTGATCTCCTCCTATCGTCTTTAATCTTGAGAATGACATAATCCTTCAGTGGCACACAAAGAGATTACAGCTGGTTTACTACCACACGGCCCATGTGCGGACATGAATTATTCAGTAGAGACTTGAAGAAATACCATAGCACCAATCATAAGTAAGACTGTAATGTAATGTAACTGAATGTAATGTAATGTAACTGAATGTAATTAAATACACACAAAACTTATTGTATTTTAGGATAAATATGTACAAACCTAAGATTTTAGGCAAAAAAAGGATTAAACATGGGTCTCATTTCTCTTTCCTCGCTTCCTTCTCACAGATTCCTCGACTCTGCAGGAAATGGGTGAGGAAGTCCTGCCCACAGAGGAGCTACAGCAAGGAGAGAGAATATAAAATCCTCACTGAAATCACTAAAGTTTGATTCTTTTATCTGAGTTTTTTCTCCTGAAGCCTCTTCATGTTTACTTCTTTGAGACACCACTTAATACAATAATTTGATTGACAGCTGAAAAATGGAGGATCGAAAAGAGGAATCAAGGAGAAGGAAGCGAGGAAAGTTAAAATGTCAAAATTAGAGCCCGACCGATATGGGCAAATATGGGCTCATGGAAACATATCGGGCAAAATCTTGCTGATATGGGCCAATATTCCACGTGGACATGTTTTACCTTGTTATAAATCTTAGACTCTTTATATTATGCCTATTTAATCTAATTTACAAACAGATAAATGTCCTGATGTGTAGCGCCGCATCAGGATTTATCTGCAGAGTCATTTGTCTGTGTCCATCCTGCCCCTGAACGCATCGCCATGTGCACTTGTTTACACCCGCAGCCATAGATCCATGTGCGCAACACTGAGATTATTTTCTTTTTATGGACGATCAGTTTGAGTCTGGATTAAAAGGACAGTTCTTAGTGCAGACTTGTGATCTGAGAGGAGCCTGTGTGAGGCTGAGTGTTGGAAATGTGTCGGTTTTGAAGCTCGTTTTGGTTCTTTCTCATTGGTTAGCGATTAGCTGCTGCTCCACACATAAACAGGCTGTTTTCTCTTCTATTAGCGACTGTAAAGTGACTATAGTGGCCGTATATATGTTACTGGACATGCACTGATATGTAAATGAGCTGTGAATAGAAGTGTGAATTATCTGCATTTAGCAGATCATTAATTACCACGGCGCACACGCATTTACCGCTAAAAGCTAATAGCAGTAGTTTACTTACAGTACTTTCTTTACTGGCTAGAATATCATACAAAACACCAATAGGCCGACCTACTGTCATTAAATATGACGTAAAGAGGCAGAATAACTATAAATGTCACCTAAATAAACCCAACTGAAAATCCAATCGAGCCAAACCTAAGTTTTATAAACAACTGAAGATTTACAGTGAATTTTTATGTCAAATATATCGGCGATTATATCGGCAGCTCCAACTCCCATTTTATCGGTATCATATCGGCCACAACAAAATCCTTATCTATCGGGCCCTAGTCAAAATGAACACTGACCTGGACGACGAAGGTCTTGTCCTGGAAGCCTGGGGTGAGTCCGAGCATGCTCATGTAGGAGGCTTCGTGGATGAAGTTCTCAATGCCGTGGAAAACTCCACGTCCGGTGGCAGAGATCCTCCCGTGGATGCCCCCCTGGCTGATGGGCTTCCCGGTCACACAGGCATGAGCGTTTATGTCCTGGAAAAGATACACAAAAAGATTTTAAAGTTACAGTGCGCTGTGTTTTTGTTTTTCATTCACTCTCAAATAAAATATTTGAGTACAATATTTTTTATGGTAGATGATTCTAACCAAGTCTTGGTGACGACATTTCCTCGTGCAACTTTTACTTTTCTGGAGTACCTGGATTTGGTTTTGTCTAAATTTCTAAGATAAAACTGAGCCTAGAACCAAAACACACCAATGACATGTTAGCACCATATGAACCATTCACACTCTGAGGACCTCAAAGACCAGCCTCCTGCTTTAGTCCCTCCTGTAGTCCTGGTTTTAGTCTGCATTTAGTCTTGTATCATCCATCTCAGATCTCAGGGATCAGCCTCCTGCTTTAGTCCTGCTTTAGTCCTTCTTTAGTCCTTCTTTAGTCCTTCTTTAGTCCTTCTTTAGTCCTTCTTTAGTCCTTCTTTAGTCCTTCTTTAGTCCTTCTGTAGACCTTCTGTAGACCTTCTGTAGACCTTCTGTAGACCTTCTGTAGACCTTCTGTAGACCTTCTGTAGACTCAGTTTAGATCAGCTTGAGTTCTAGTTTAGTTCTGATTGAATCTCACATCATCTATCTCGGACCTCAGGAACCGGCATCCTGCTTTAGTCCTTCTGTAGTCCTTCTGTAGACCTTCTGTAGACCTGCTTGAGTACTGGTTTAGTTCTGATTGACTCTCACATCATCTATCTCGGACCTCAGGAACCAGCATCCTGCTTTAGTCCTTCTGTAGACCCTCTGTAGACCCTCTGTAGACCCTCTGTAGACCCTCTGTAGACCTGCTTGAGTACTGGTTTAGTTCTGATTGACTCTCGCATCATCCATCTCGGACCTCAGGGACCAAGCTCCTGCTTGAGTCCCTCTGTAGTCCTGGTTTAGTTCTGGTTTAGTCTTGCATCATCCACCTCAGACCTCAGGAACCAGCCTCCTGCTTTTGTCCCTCTGTAGTCCCTCTGTAGTCCCTCTGTAGTCCCTCTGTAGTCCCTCTGTAGACCCTCTGTAGACCCTCTGTAGACCCTCTGTAGTTCTGCTTGAGTCCTGGTTTAGTTCTGATTGAATCTCACATCATCCATCTCGGACCTCAGGGACCAGGCTCCTGCTTTAGTCCCGCTTTAGTCCCTCTGTAGTCCTGCTTGAGTCCTGGTTTAGTTCTGATTGAATCTCACATCATCCATCTCGGACCTCAGGGACCAGGCTCCTGCTTTAGTCCCGCTTTAGTCCCTCTGTAGACCCTCTGTAGTCCTGCTTGAGTCCTGGTTTAGTTCTGATTGAATCTCACATCATCTATCTCGGACCTCAGGGACCAGGCTCCTGCTTTAGTCCCTCTGTAGTCCCTTTGTAGTCCCAGTTTAGTTCTGGTTTAGTCTTGCATCATCTATCTTTGACTTCAGGGTCCAGCCTCCCGCTTTAATCCTTCTGTAGTCTCTGGTTTAGACCTGTTTGAATCCCAGTTTAGTTCTGATTCTATCTCGCATCACACATCTCGGACCAGGGACCAGCCTCCTGCTTTAGTTCCTCTGTAGTTCTGATGTAGTCCTGGTTTAGACCTGATTGAGTCCAGGTTTAGACTATCTTTAAATCCAGGCTCAAAACTGTTCATATGACTGAAAGATTTTTACTCTACACTTTTCTCTTTTGATGCAAATTGTATGATAATCATTTGTTTTTATTTGTTTGTGTTGTGATTTTATCATCTTTCCGTCTTCTGTAAAACCCTTTGACGCTGAGAAAGGCAACACAAGTTTATCTGTACAGCACAAGTAACTCAAAGTGCAGATGTTTTAATTCGTGGGGTTCAGATTCCCATCTATAGGCGCCATTTGAGCATTTTTGACTATTCCAAAAGACACATTTTGTACTGAATTGTTATTTTTTCACTACTCTGAAATTCATGTAAACAATAACCACATTAGATACGGTAAACATACTATAATATGCTACAATGGCAATCCAACAATTTTGATTAAGCTAGGCTATAAGGGCTATAAAAAAGGCTATAATAGAGAAAATTCAGTAAATAATTCAGGGCAGATCTAAACTAGAATTCCCCACTAGGCATTTTCATTTGGGATGAACCAGATTTAAACCAGGCCAAGATTTCATGCGTTTCGCTGCGTAACTTCTTGGTTTTGGATCCGTCACCTTCTTATTTCTATGGATATGTCATTGTTCTCCCTGAAATGTTCCACAGTACGACATTAAACAGCTCTTCCTTACATTTATTCAATTGCAGGGGGTTTTCCAGTACAGTAATACCTAAAAAACAGGTATTCTGAGGTTTTCTGACTGTGAGTGAAGTTACACACCTTTGAATAAAATCTTCAACTTAAGTATTATTTTGGGGGTACAGACAATATCATTTTCAGCCTGAGCTTGGTAGAAGTCTGGCAGCTGTCTCCATAAACACTGCCCCCTGTGCCACGTGCCCTCGGCGGAAATGTGACACTGAATCCAACACAGCACTGACCCATGAGGCAACACTACAAACCCACTGTACAGACCATTGAATTCCCCCCTCACTAGTGTGTGAACGTTAGAGCAAAAGAAATCGTATTTTTACCAAGGCTGGGAAACTATTTTGAGCTTGATGTAGCTTTCTATCGTCTTGGAGGAAGTAGAGGTCTATAGAGTTCACTGATCGTTGGTAAATCCGCCTGCCACTCAAAGCATTACAAATCACTGCAAAAAGTTATTGGTCTCTTTATACCGTATATATTTATTAATTATTCATATTTTTCTGGAAAATAATACAACATTTAAGATTAAAAGTCTTAAATTATGCAATATAGTGAGCTTTAAGACACATTATAATGTTGTTACCTCCTCAAAAACATACTCCGAGTTGTATTTTGATTTGTTCACACGTCTTTATTATTAGTCTGTCTGCATCCACAAAGCTCAAAATGCTCTGTTCCACCTTGTGATGTCAGTCATCTAAGACCACAGCCATCTCTGACCTTTTGTTTAACAGAGATTGGATTTCCAGAGCTGACATTATCCACAACTCCATGTATGTTTGTGATAAAGAAACGACATTATAACATAGATCAGAAAACAGTGCTTTAACTTCTGCTTTCACTGCTTTCTGTACTTTAGCAGCTTGCACCCAATAATCTACTCTTACTCAAGATCATTTTCAGTATTATTATTTAACAAACGCATAAACAAATACAATAATGCAAAAAAAAAAAACATGGATCTTTTAGCCCTCTTCTGCTCAGGAGATTTTTCTAACTCCAAAACAAAATGACAAAACATTTCCTCAGCAGTAAAGACAAATCGAAAAAAAAACCACAATTCCCTTAAATACTGGATTTACTTCGGATGTCTGGACTTTGTTGATTATATTTCGAACAGCCGAAAAGCTGCTGATTTCAATAGAAAACCCATGAATAAAAATGAAAGGGCAAAGCAGTGTCCTGTTTGAGGCGGGAGAGGCAGGAAGTCTGGGGTCTCGGCCAAAAGCTCATTCCTCATGACTCATTCCTCCCAGAGTTTGACTCATTTTGGAATTGAAAGGAAAAAAACACTACAAACTTTGGTGGGGCATGTAATAAACAAGAGCGTATCCATAGAGATTTAACCAACTAGAACATTTTTTACTTTAGTTCAGTTTAAGTTCTGGGTTAGACAAGGTTTAGACTCATTTTGCGAGGGCCTAGTCTAGTTTAGTAGTTTAGGTATAGATTAAAATGTAACTTTTTCATTAACATTTAGATGGTTATAGGTTATAGAACTGTTTAAAGGATGATCTATGCTATGTTTTAATATCTGGAATTGTGTTTTGTCTTGTTCACACGTTTAACACACAAACCCTGCATATTTAGGCTGGGTTCTTGAAAACAGAACACTTTGAGCTTTGGAAATGTAGACAGACTAACAATAAAGGGTTACTGAAATGTGTGTGGATGAAACAAAACAACTCCAGGTATGTTTTTGATGAGGCATAAATCTGGTACCAGGCTCAGACCTAGTTTAGCTCATTTAGACCCCATATGGCTTTGATAAGTTTTAGTATACAAGAAATTCATTTATCTGACAGTTTGGTCCAGTCTTTCTTTGTCAAGTAATGCATTTTCAGACTCCTACTCTCATTTCATACTTTTATAGATGGTATTTTGTGTGAAAAGTTCAAGTGAAAACTTGCGGATAGCTACGCAGTCCAATTTGATTTACTATAATGAATCCGTAGAATAGTTATTGATCATCAAAATGGCACAAAGTGAAAGTGAAAGTGAAAGTAAACTCACAGTGTGTGCGATGGTGTTGGCGTAAGTGTCTGCGATCCAGGACATCTCCCTCTCTCCAGTGCTCATGTCTGGGGCAGGGACGTCAATGCCAGGCCCTGAACAAAAGGTAAAATACAAGTATTATTAAAAACAATACAAGGCCATTCTACTACAAGGGATTTTTTGTCTTCTTTTATGAACCAAATCTTTACGGATGAATTTTCACTGCTCCTAAAGGGTTTAAGGTGGGTCAAATGCCTGGAATGTTCCACAGTACGGCATTAAAGTTAGCCACATCTATGGAGACAGGTGATGTCATAGGTCACGTATGTGGAGAGGTGGCCCTGCCCAAAGAAAGAACGCATGTTTTTCCAAGGCATTTTTTGCAATGACAACACCTGTAACTGAACAAATGAGATAACAGAGACAGGTTTAATGCCATACTGTGGAACATTCCCCACAACTAGAAACGTTTGTGAAAGAAATGGCAAAGGTAGCTTAAAGGCAGGGGTGCCCAAACTTTTTTTCATCAAGGGCCACATATTAAAACACAGACCAGTATGAGGGCCGATCGAGGGTCATAGACTGATGGTCAAAACAGTGAGTAATTCAAATCTGTGCATTTATAACAGGTTTGAATGACCCTCCAGACCTTTGTTCAGGCTTAGACCCTCAAAAGGACACACTAAATTTGCTTGATCAAGGTAGATTTCAAAAACATGCAGTAAAAAGTACTACTAGCGGTAGTGTGGGCCAATTCAGCTGGAAGCCTGAGGGCCAAAACAACTGGGCCGTAGTTTGGACATTCCTGCTTTAAGTGGTAGTGTGATCAAATACTCATAATATATTGTGATTGTACCGTATTTTTCGGACTATAAGTCACACTTTTTTTCAGGGTTTGGGTGGTTCCTGCGACTTATACTCAGGTGCGACTTATATATTACATTTTTCACACTGACAGTCCATAAATCAAATATATGAATTGTATATATGAATCAAAAATGAAAAAACAAATCGTTATCTGTTTTTTCATTTTGGTTTTAGAGACAAATAATAAAGAAAAGAGTTTTTTTTAATTTTCTTATTTTTGGTTCTATATTGAAAAACAAATCAACAAATGATAGATTCTTCTCTATTCGGTTGTTTTTATCACTTTAAATTCTATAACTTTCCTTTCAAGATGAAAATGTTGGTTCTTGGTCTCTGATTTTATAAAGTAAATTTCCCCCAAAAAGTGCAACTTATTGTCCGATGCGACTAATACATGTTTTTTTCTTCTTCATTATGCATTTTTTGGCTGGTGCGACTTGTACTTATAGTGACTTATATTCCAAAAGATACAGTAAATATTGCTGATTCTTATTTGATAATTTAGCCTTTTTCATAACAATGTTGGCTTATTTGTGAAATGAAAAAGTGAGTTTACTCATCTAAAATACTGCAGAATTCTAAGTATTGTATTGCACTTCTGTCCTATTTTAAATAAACTTCGCTCTTTCATTGAGCTCCGTAAACGTTGCTACACATTATGTCAGTGTGGGTTGAGACAGGTGCAGGAGGCTCCTTTGCAAATGTCCGCGAGAGTGAGTGCTGCGTCCATTAGGGCTGCATGTCCTGGAACCAGCTCCAAAAACAGACAGAGGAACGTGGAGGGGGGAGGAGGGAGGGCAAGAGGGCAAGAGGGGCAGGGGCAAATGGGGAGGGGGCATGAAAGAGCCTCAGTGAATGTGTCTGTGCCATATTCAGAACGTCAACAACAAGGTTAGTCATGTGCACAGTGCTGCTATGGCCCCAGGGAGGAAAAAGAGGGGGAGAAAACAGCTTGTGTCTTTGTATGTGCTGCGTGCACTGTAATAATGTCAGAAAACTGTTTACATATTATTGTTTAATGTGTTCTGTAGTGTAGATTTATTAAATTAAATCAAGATTGTTTTACTTAAGAGTTTATTATGTAGAGTTTATTTATGTAATTTATTATGTATTTTATTGGAGAAGTCCCTGAAGTCTCCCTGCAGTGTGAAGCGGCATTAAACTAGTCCACCTTAAATGTTCTAATGCACCTCTCCACACATCCGACCTGCAACTTGGTCTAAGGGACTCCCCTGCTCGTCTCCATGGAGGGGGATAAAATGCCATACTGTGGAAATTTCCAAGTGGCAAACCAACCATGTACCGGAAAAGTTGCTTAAACCTTGATACATTCCATGCATTTTTTTCATTTCAACCAAAATTATTGCGAATTAATTCAAGAAAAAAGAGCTCACTACATGCCAAATAATAATAAATTGTTAGTAATAGCAAGATAAGAACTTACTATCAATTTAAATGACTTGATATTCCTTTATAAGGGTATAATGGCCTGTCAATGACGTGCACAAGCAGTAATATTAGAATAAAGTACCATAAAACAAGCCATGGACGTTAGAAGTTGCTCAACTCAGTGTAACCCATAACTAACCCCCTTTGTGTAAACTCAATGCAGAATAAACAGCGTGTCACAGATAAATACTGGACCTATGTGGGCATTCAACTTGTCAAACCTGTAATATTTGCCCTCAGTAAACAAAGTAATCTACAGAATACAAACTCAGGTACAAGGAGTATTTGTAACTTGACAAATGTAACATCAGGTGTGTTTAGTGGACGTCATTGAGTCTCATTTTAAATCTCACCAATGAAGCCCTTCTTGGCCAATTCAATGGTGAACCTCCTGGTGATCTTCTCCAGTTCATTATCCTATAGAAAAAACACAGTCGGTTACAAATAAATACATAGAAATGCATTAGACAAGCTCACATTGTAAAAGTGTTGAGTTTACATGTTTTTTAAGGCCCAAGTAATTATGGAATAGTGAAAATTTTATTTAATTTAATCTATTTAAACATGTATTTTACTGTGTTTTTTTTTTCTGTGTCTACTTTTAGTATTATTTCTACTACTAGTTCAATGATAATTATGGACTAATCTGGGTGCTTTCATTGCCTTGTATGTTTTTTTTTTGTTTCAAGCGTTTCTTTTAAACTATGGACCGAATAATATTTGTGTCTGAAATAAAGAATAAAGAAAGTAAAGACAATAGGTAGCGTATAAAACATACAACTACATCCACCCAAATAGTCTAGAGTTTGAAGTGGGCGAGTTTGTTCAAATTCTCCTCATAAAATGAAAAATATTGCACGAGTTGAATGAATGAATGAATGAATGAAGATTAAAAAAATAGGAACGTCGCGATGAAAAGTTTAGAACAAAATATTACATCTTTTTGAATGCGGGAAAAAGCCAAATTGAAATGTTGCATAAACCAGAAAGCTGAAACGGCCTGAATTCATGGGTGCAGGGACGCCATTTTGAGGACTTAAGGAGATTCAAAAGGATCCAGTATTTGGTTTTGATGTTCTAATATTTCATCGCTCAGGTCTAAAGCCCGTGGAAATGTTTTGTAATTTGTTTTTCCCTATGATAATAAAATCTGATTAGAGCCAGATCCACTGTTCGTGTGACGCTCCACATATTTCTGTCCTTAGAAGAACCTCATTTGATACTCGGGGCTTTCACACTACAGAACGATACAGGACGAGTCTGTCGGTCTACGATTACAGCTCTTAGTGTCTCCCTCCCTCTTTCTCTCTCTCCCACCATCTGTCTCCCTCTCTTTCCATCCATTTCTCTCTCTCTTTTTCCGTCTGTTTCTCTCTCTCTCCCAGTCTGTCGGTCTCTCTCTCTCCCCGTTAGTCTCTCTCAATCCATTTCTCTCTCTTTCCATCTGTTTCTCTCTCTTTCCATCTGTCTCCCTCTCTCTCTCCATTTCTCTCTCTCTTTCCGTCCGTTTCTCTCTCTCTCTCCCCCGTTTCTCTCCATCCTCCCTGTGTCTCTGTCAGTCTGTCTGTCTCCATCTCTCTCTCCCTCCATCTCCCTGGTTGTATGGGTGTCTCTTTCTCTCCCCCCTCTCTCTCCATGATTGCATGACTCCCTCTGACTCCCTCTCCGTTTCTCTCCATGGTTGCATGTCTCTCTCTCTCTCTGTCTCCCTCTCCGTCTCTCCCTCTCCGTCACCCTCTCCTTCTCTTTCCGTCTCCTTCTCTCTCTCCGTCTCGCTCTCCTTCTCCCTCTCTGTCTTCCCTCTGTCTCTCCCTCTCTGTCTCTCCCTCTCTGTCTCTCCCTCTCTGTCTCTCCCTCTCTGTCTCTCCCTCTCTGTCTCTCCCTCTCTGTCTCTCCCTCTCTGTCTCTCCCTCTCTGTCTCTCCCTCTCTGTCTCTCCCTCTCTGTCTCTCCCTCTCTGTCTCTCCCTCCATAATTGCATGTCTCTCCCCCTCTCTCTGGGTGTGCCTGTGTGTGCCTGGTATTACAGCAGCTTACAGAGTAATTCCTGGGGTTGATCTTGACTCCGGCTTTGGCTCCTCCGAACGGCACATCTGGAATGAACAACAAAGATTTAAACTAAAAGAGCACGATCACGGAGAGGAGAGATTAGTCAGACCGGCTCGAGGGAGAGAAGACAAAATCAAGAACATTGTGTGGTTTAGTTTGCAGTTTTTGTGTAACTTTTCTGGTAGAGAGTTCGTCAAACGCTTTTCTTCATGGAGATGTTATTGCTTTGTCTGGAATGTTCCACAGTACGGTATTAAACCTTTCTATCTTCATGGAAACCAAACCAGACCAAGGTCCAGGTCAGATCTGTGGAGAGGCGACCCCGCTCACAGTCAGAATGTCTGTTTTTCTGGGTATTTTTGAGCTATAAAACCACCTGTAATTGAATAAATGTAAGGCGGAGGTTAATGTTTAATGTCACACTGTGGAACATTTTTGGCAGAGCAATGATACAACTATTATAAAGCGCATATTTAAAAGATACACTGTGTAACTTTTTGGTTGAGGGTCCGTCACCTGCTTGTTTCTATGGATATGCCAATGCTCAGCTTTGAATGTTCCACAGTGTGACATTAAACAGCACTACTTTACATTTATAGCTCAAAAAAACCTAGAAAACCAGCCATTCTGACTGTGAGCGGGGTCGCCTCTCCACAGATCTGACCTGTAACTTGGTCTGGTTTGGTCTCCATGAAGATAGAACAGTTTAATGCCGTACTGTGAAACATTTCAGACAAAGCAATAACATCTTCATGGAGAAAAGTATCTTACAGATCCTCCACCAAAAAGGTTACAGAGTGCACATTTAAAGTTTTTTTTTTAAATTTATTATTATTATTATTACTTTGTTTGGTGGGACTGTACGTGTGATAAATTATAGTTTTCAATCAATGGCAGTGTATGAAAAATTTACAAAGGGACCACATCATCTGACCACTGTTATTAAAGAGACTGATGAATAAGAAATAAGAAATCAAATCAGGACATTTTGTGGTTTAGTATCTAAGATTTTATTATTTTTGGCTACTCCTGTAGTTTTAATGTGCTCATTTACAGGTAGTTTGTGACACATAAAAACAGCTATATTAATGGAAAGCAGGAGTCAAATAGAAATGTATCAGTTCATTTTTATGATAAAACAGCTTTATAGAAGAGGTAAATAATACGCACCAACAACAGCACATTTGTAGGTCATCAGAGAGGCCAGGGCCTTCACTTCATCCACAGACACATCTGTGCTGTATCTGATACCTGAGAAAACACAAAAATACAATGTAAAGACAGTGTAAAAAACAGTGTAAAAGACAGTGTAAAAGACAGTGTAAAAGACAGTGTAAAGACAACATAAACGAGTGTAAAGACCATGTAAAAGACCGCGTAAAAGACAGTGTAAAGACAACATAAACGAGTGTAAAGACCATGTAAAAGACCGCGTAAAAGACAGTGTAAAGACAACATAAATGAGTGAAAAGAGTGTGAAGAAAGACAACGTAAAGACAATGTAAAAAAACAGTAAAGACAGTGTTAAAATAACGTAAAAAGACAGCGTAAAGACTGTAAAGAAAGACGATGTAACGACAGTGTAAAAGACAGTGTAAGGGAAGTGTAAAGACAGCGTAATACCAGATATGCTAATGGGAAGACAACATAAAAGTCAGTGTAAAGACAACGTAAAAGTCAGTGTAAAAACTACATAAAAGTGTGTAAAGACAGTGTAAAGACAATGTAATGACAATGTAAAAGACAGTGTAAAGACAATGTAAAAAACAGTGGAAAGACAATGTAAAAGACTGTAAAGAAAGACAATGTAAAGACAGTGTAAGGGAAGTGTAAAGACATTGTAAAGACAGCGTAATACCAGACATGCTAATGAACAAGAGATTCAGCAAAATCATTTAGGTTTGCTGGCTTCTTTTTTATGTAAACATTTTATTTATTCCATTTATGTTTAAATCATTGTATGCTACTGTCCACGTATGTCACATCACATATTTAATTATAACTCCATGTGAAATACATTACAAACTACTGACTTCCAATTTGTAACAGAAGTTTAATCAATGAATAGTCAGTTACAAAAGCCTCTTTTTTTCCTCACTACAAACCAAACTTTGCCACTGGTTGACTATGTGCTTTTTGATATTGCTGTGTCAGTTTCTTGCAGTATTTTATTGAGGTTTTCTTTGCGTTACACTGTGAAACAAACTGCTCAAATAAAATAAGAATTAAATTACATTATTATTAGGTTCAATAAACATATACGTTAAGAATGACGTGGCGAAAGTGCTTATCCAAACTCATGTAAAAGGAGATCCAGCCACAAGCACAGACGCTATTAAAAAAGATCACCGCTTCGTCCTAACAAAATGGGCGTGTCCTGGTTTCCGGTCCAATCAGAGCCGTGCGTCCGACCCACAACCCACTTTAACTTCCTGTTATGGGAGGGCGGGGGCGGGGGGGGGGGGGAGTTGTATCGTCGTGGAAACCAACACGAGACCATAGGAAGGCACGCTCCCCCACAGACCAAATATAACCGGGCGAGACTCAGCTTACACACACAGGGAGGAACCAAAGGACGGACGGCAGAAAAAGAAAAGATTTAAGACTCAAAACAAGTGAATAAATCCGGGAAGAACAAAGGCCATCCTGCCCTCAAAGCTCCTATTTATTCAACCACTTTCAGGACAATTCATGAAGCTTTTCCTCCCTGAAAATGTTTTGTCACGATACAGAAATGTTAAAACTTTATTATTTCGATACTAAGGAAGAGACTTGATACTCAACACAGATCCTGATACCACCATAGTAAAAAAACACTTTATTTAGACAATAGAATGACGTTTTCAACATTAAACTGTAGTACTTTCTTTTATTTTCACCATCCGTATCTAGATTTGATACTAGTTTTTCTATCGATTAGCATCCGATTGTTGATACTTTTGACAAACCTACTTCAGATATCAAAAGTCTGGTTTTAATCGTGATTTTAGAACTATAAAGAAACGCATTTCAGTTTTAGGCCACTTCAGCTGAATTGTGAAAGTTTTTAAAAGTCACCGAGTCATTATTTCCATGTAGACGGTTTCTGATCAAAATTAAATAAGCACTTTTTCATAAACAAGGTCGTCATACTTGCTGGAATATGGCTTTGTTGCACGTTGGTAGTTAGTATTAGCAATGTGAGTCATCTTAAGAAACAGAAAGTGTTGTTAAAGACGACCCCGTGTGCTTGTGTTTACTGTATAGTTATAATCGAAGACACTGTGGATCGTTATGTTATAATTCACACATTTCAAATCACAATAATTGATCTAAAAGGACTTTGAGGGCCCATATTATGCCATTTTTTCATGTTATAATGTTTCCTCATCAAAAAAAAAACATACCTGGAATTGTGTTTTGTTCCATTCACACATGTTTAACACACAAACTCTGCATACTCAGGCCGAGTTCTTCTCTCAAACTGAAAACACTCACTGTATACCACATTTTTCAACTCCATACACCTTCACTAGAATGATTTGGAGAAGTTTGGCTGTGGAGTCGCCAATCTCTCCCGAACAAAAGTTTAAAAAGCTACCACTACATGACAACAATTTGAGCTTTGCAGATGCAGACCGCCAAATAATCCAGCATTAAACATGTGTGAATAAAACAAAACACAACTCCAGATATGTTTTTGATCATATAACAGCATTATAACATGGCTTAAAGCTCGCAAGAATCCATTTTGCGTAATATAGGACCTTTAAAGTAACAGTACTGGTTCTTAAAGTGTGATATAAAATGCGTATATTAGCATAAGGTTAAGGTTACGTTTAAATTTTTACATTTTAATTTCAATAAGAGCGCTCATATTGGGTGTGTACAGTGCCTTTAATTTACGTAAGTAGTACAATAGTGCGAGACAGTGAGAGGACAAAGGAGCTAATAAAATTATACACATGAAAGCCTATCTGTCCCAGTCCCATCCGGTCACTGATTTACTGTATTCACTCAACCAGGAGACGCTGTCAGAGGAGCTTTCGGTGGAGTAGGTTTAATTCAAGCCAATTCGCCCTTGAAATCTACTGTAGACCAAACCAAGCAGCAGCTATAATAACATACGCGTTTGTTTTTTTTATTTGCATGAAAATTATATAGATTCTTTGCAGATTTATGTGATAATGAAGCTCACAAATTGATAAAACTGAAGTGAAAGTACAAGTGGATAAGACTTAACGGAATACATGCACATTCAGAGGAAATGAAAGGCGTACAAATTAGACCGTCAGCAACATTGTGTGCTTAGCTTTTCTAAAATGTTATTCATGGTTGGAAAGTGGAAGTGATTGAGAAAGAAAGGCTCACAATACTGATATTCATTTTTACAATAGTATTACTTTTAAAAGGCTATTCCAGACACAATCTTATACAATATAGGCTGCACTGAATGTCTTTATTATGTTTCCACTAAGGTTTTATTTTTATTGTGGGGTTTTTGTACTTTTATTGCACTTTACATCAAAACTAGGCAGTGTTTAATGCTCCAACTTTGTTTTTCTAGGACAATGACAAAATCTTGAATATATTTGGAGATTTTACGGAATTAGTAAAGTTCATATTTGAAAAAGATATTACAAAAACTGGTTAAAATAAGCAGCAAAATTCTTAGCCCTGTCAATTGTCTGTTTAGATTTTATAATTCAAAGCCAAATTATGATACAGTGTTAGGATCAAATCAATACATGTTCGATTTTTTCTCCACATCCCTAACAAACGATAACAGAGCTGGAAAAAAATGTATCACAATGTTTTTCTTCATATTGAACGAACACAATTTCTCTATTTTACCGTCTTCAAACAACTGAGCGGGTCAGAATGTTACAATGAACGAGCTGGATTGTTTGTAGAAAAGTACTTTTTACTTTTCAGTCCAGTTCAAATAAGTCGTAAGTAGAGTATAAAGTACAGATGTCTAGTTTTAAATGCAAGCAAAGCGAATCCACTTTAAAATGTGCTCAAAGATGCACTATGCAACGCTTTGGTTCGCGTTAACGGTAATATTGCAATATCGCGGTATGATAAATCACACCGCACGAGGGTTCAGGTCACCGCTGTAACCGCATTTTGCATCGTTTTATTATTTTACTATGAACCGAGTCATGTTTACGTGGCTCTGAGCAATTTGGTTCAAATATTGGCACCCAACCCAAAGCTGTGCACTTTAAAACTGTGTTCCGCACCACTGCGATTTTGTTGGCGTAACGAATCGCCTTCATTTGGCTATTTACACTACAGAGCACAGTTTGAAATGGACTGAATGGACTGAGTTTGGACTGAAGCACCTGGAACTTGGAGCGAACAGCACCTGACGCAGCGTGGACGTGCTCTGGAGGTCTACGGTCATCTTTTGTGTGGTTTCAATGCGCAGCTATGAAACTATTCATAACGCGTCTGCTCCGTGCGCACAGGACGAATGCGCCTTTTTCTCATCTCTCGTGGTTTTCATTTGGCGATAGTTGCATAAGGACTAAAACTGTCCTCTTTATGCAGGTGACACATGCACACACAAAAGTCCTGTGCCCTCGTTTGTTAATCAGGGCTACAGAAGATGCTTTAGGCGAGGCTGTGATGGGACCCGACTCACCCGACCCTCAATGAGAAGAGGTTTGAGTGAATGGAGGGGTAAGTTTATATTCTGGTCAGTGTGTGGTGTGTATAATATTAGATGAATTGATATGTTTTTGGTGTGATGGTATTGAAGACCAGAGTATAGTTTGATTGTATAAGTGCAGCATTTTAATAATGACTGAATGACTGTACCTCTGATGTGTTGATGGTGTGTGGTGTGTGTGACCTGCCCAAGGACTACAGATGGAAAATAGCTATTAGCTAAATCTGGTGCAGAGCATCTCTTCTCACTAGAGATTAGTGTTTTCTGCACATTGTCCTTGTTTAATAAATAAATAAATAATAAATAATAATAAATAAACTCTTCTCATTGAGTTGGGTTAACCGCGAGTTACAGGTCGACCCGTGTGTCACTACTACCCAGTGTCAGAAAGAACAGTTTTGGTGAACCATTTGGTCATTCATCACTAATCACTCCTCCACGCCTAATTTGGGACTTTCATTTGGATTCAATAGGGACATTAAAGGCAGGCGTACGGGCTTTACCCGTCACTTACTGAAGAATCAGAATATATCCTCATCTGTAAAACTAAATTAAGCACGTGTCTGTGACTTAGGCCTGGCTGTGGTTTTATAGATATTTGTCAAATGCATCGTTAATGTACATGTATTATTATTGTTATGGCCTCTGTGCCAAACTGCACACACACCGCAAACCGCAGTGCAGAGTTATGTCAAGTTACCACAAGGGAAATTCTTAAAATCACGACAGCCCAAGGTCCGTCACCTGCTTGTTTCTATGGATATATCATTACTCTGCCTGGAATGTCCCACAGTATGACATTAAACCTTACATTTATTAAATTACAGGTGGTTTTAGAGTTAAAAAATACCTAGAAAAACGCTCACAGTCAACATTCTGACTGTGAGCGGGGTCGCCTCTCCACAGATTGGACCTGTGTAACTTGGTCTGGTTTGGTTTCCCTGGAGATAAAGGTTTAATGCCACACTGTGAAGCATTCGAGCCAAAGCAACAACATCTCCATGAAGAAAAGCCTTTGATGGACTTTTCTCCACCAGGAAAGTTACATAACGCACCTCTATAGCTACAAATGTACTTTCCACCAGAGGAAAAGACAATCTACATCTCGACTAAAACTGAATTAATTGCACAATCTCCTCCCTCAGATCAGTTCAAACCAGCGTCGACTGCTTTCACCGCCCTGGGCTTTAAACAGTGCCCTTTGTATTTTAACCCGACTGAAGGGTCTGTGAACTGCATCAATGATTAATCTCGAAAAATAACTAGAGTCCAGAGGGAGTTTGTACATTCAACTGGACTATAGGAATTTAGACCCAAAGAACAATGAGTTTGCAAGAGAGCGTGCTGATACAAGCAGTTATGTTTTATCTGTTTGGCTATAGGAAGAGCTTTATAGGGATGTAACGATACTTTCACGATATGCTTTTCACGGTACAATATTAGGCTAAAAAACTGTGAATATGCTACTTTTCTCTCGTCATAATCCAAATAATTAAGATTTAAAAGTGCTTAACAGTTATTTCAGGATGTAGAATGAACTGGAACAGAGCAAAGGATCTACATACTTCTGTTTTTGCACCATGACAATTTGTTTAAGGAAAATAACATGTCAATTTAGTATACTGTGATGGCCGAATTTTGACGATATCTTGATATTTCGGTTACTCTTACATCCCTAGAGTTTTATAGTCAATACTGTGGATGTCTATAGTAATTTCCTTTGCAATAAATTATTAGACAACCCACTCTTAATAATTTGACAACTTTTTAAAGCCATAATTGTTTGATCAGTGTGGCGCTATTGGTGCTTATTTTGGACAGCTGAAAAGGAAAAAAGTTAAGGATTTCACTATATTTTTTCCCATCATATCAAAATTAATTGCAAAACTTTAATTGCATAAACTTAATCACTACACGTTTAAATTTCCCTGTAGTCACCAAATGCAAGTTTCTTTCTATATAAATTACCACTTTTCCAGTGTAAGTTTGTGGCTCACCTTGGCAATGGCTGCTCCAAAGCTCATGATGACATAAAATGATAATGGTTGCTTTTAAGGCGTAACATTTTTAATTGATTTTATGTCCAAAATAAAAAGAGTCAGGCACTAATGACTACATACATCAGCCTATAGAGATTTTCATTTTAGTGCATAATTGTACTATGGGAACGTTTATGAATGACTTTCCTCTGTCATTTGAGATGCAAGTGCACGTTTGTCTTGGTTATACCTGTTGTTTTACAGTAGTGATTCTGAACATACAGCCCTACAAGTTTCCACACTACTGTCCCTGGGCTCTCGTGCGGGGCCCTCCCTCCCCCACCTGTCATAATGCTGACAAATAGGAAGGCCTGGAAATACCTCCTCCTCCCGCCCCCAGACCCACCAGAGCTGCAGTGTGAGCGCTGGAGCAGATATGACCCTTGAACAAAGAACATACTCCTCTGTCAGTGCCTGGTATTTGCTGAAGGCACGTACACGTACACGTACGCGCTCGTGGCGTGAGGAGGAGTGGGCTCTGCACGTGCGCCCTCACGAGCACGTGTGGGGTGATCCAAGTTTTAAAGGTCCCCCTGAAACCGTAGAAGCGCCTATCTGCACAATTTTAGTACAATCTGAGCTGTAATAATCCCAAACTGAAATAGCCTAAACAAAAGTTTACAAAAGATTCAGTGTAAATAGCAGCAGATGTACAGGTGAACAGGTGAGCCAAAGGTCACGATAAACAAGAAAACAATAAAAAAAAAATGACCGCAGTTGATCGAATATACTATAATATATTACTATTAATGTAACACGTGAAACATCAGATAATGTGGAATGAATGAAAGGCCGTATGTTGCACTTGGATAGATGCCACGGCTGTGCAACAGTAGCAGGTGAAGTAGCTAAACATAAGGCTAAGTGAAGCTAAGTAGCCTCTTGGAGCTAGCTGTCATGGCACCGCTGTGCCCAGCTGGGCCGCCTCTTACCTCCTTTGCAGGGCGTCCTGTGCTGGCTGTGCTGGGCGCGGTATCCCTCCACCACCTCCCACTCTCCGTTGTCCCTCTTGATGGGGAAAGACACGCTCAGGACGTGGTTGCAGGGCTTGATGATGCGGAGGATTCCCCGCACTCGGTGCCTCTTCTGCTCGGGACTTTCTCTGGTCTTCAGGTCCTCCACCAGCTTGTCCTCCACGATGGCAGCGCCGCGGTCGAAGAAACCTTCCACCATGCGGAAGAAGTTGGGGTCGTCGGGCTGGTCCGCGGCGTCTGCATAGTGCCGGACCCGCATCAGAGACGAGGACACCGGGAGAGCAGACTCCACACAGCCGGAGGCCAGCGCGCTACCGGCCGAGCGGCTCAGCAGCTCCCCGAAATAACGATACATGACTGGGACTGAACGGGCTAACCGTGGACAAACAAACTAAACCACACGAACGATGGGGATGGCGACGGGAAAGGGGTGGGTGAGTGACACGGCAGCTCCTCACTGTGTGCCGTCCTCAGGCCGAGTGAGGAATAACATCCCGGAGTGTGCTTTAAGCCACCGGAGCAGCGCGAGGGCGCACGGAGGAGGAGGTCCATGAAGGCGCGCCCCCGGACGGAAAACTGACAGTGCGCGCACCCGGTGTTTAATGGAAAGAGACCGATCATTAAAGATAACTGCAGCCTGCACAAAATCACTGTCTGCAGCTCCATGCGGGGCCCAGGCTTTTACAGCACGACCAGTCTGGTAAAACTCTCCGTTTTATGATGTGAAAATCGTCCAAAAGGTCCAAACGCAGGAAAATATAGCGAGTTTATGAAAATATCTGGGTGTAGCCATGGCCTTATTTTTATATTTAGCTTCGATTTCCTCCTGTCAATTAATGGCAACAATGATTATTCTTTCTAATCCTGTCAAACTCAGTGGATCAGTTTAAGGATGTCAAACTAGGCTATTCTAACTATAAAGGGATTATATTGGATCCATTTTATTAGGTTTCTGTTCATGGAGCAAATTATGGTTTTGGCGATTCATCCATGAATACAAAATAATGATTCTGCTATGGTGGAGATGTTCTCCTTGCGTCTGTTTAGTATGTCCAGGTTGTCCTCCCTTTAACCCAAACCATGTAAACAAATCCTCCATTAGGCCCACAGACTCCAGATCCTGCCCCAGGCCCTGCAGTCGCCCCCTGCTCAGGTGAGAAGTGGAGTCTACGCCTGGGGGTGCTACAAAACTGGTTTAGCAATTGACATCAGTCCTAAAAAAACTATCGTATTGGCTAGGCTGGTTTCAAAATGATGAAAAGTTGACAGTTTCCATCACAATTAACAATTCAAAACAAAACATTGCAGCGTATCTATCACTTGAATGGTCAGTGGTCCTCAAAATGGCACCATAAAAATGGACACTAAAACCCAACAGCTTGAGTGAATGGTGCACTGTGTAAAGGAACACCAAACGAAGAGAAATGGGTCAAATAATGTAATATAATATCTAACATCTGAGGCCTGTCCACGCACACATGAACAATGGTCATACTGACAGACTTATATTTGTTTTCAGTTTTTTGTTGTGCATAACCAGCCTCTGTCAACAACATGTTATCTGATGAATGAGTGACAAGCACATGTAATGAGAGAAATACAATGGACTATATGACTGAATAGGTCGATGTTATTTTATTTGTTATTATTTGTAGCCTATATAATAGATTATAACAGAATATAGGCTCGGTTATTTAAAAATATACATAAATTAGCCCATGTCCACCAAAGTTCACTGTTTCCTCTCTGCTGTTTTTAAGACACAGGGCCTATGGCAACTCATTCACGGTAAAAGTGGCTTAATGTTATTTCTGTTTACGCAATCGTTAGCTACACGTTGACAGTGAAATGTTGTATATTTCTGACAACATATTTTAATATCCTAGAGAACAGCAGAGTCAATACAAAGTTATAAAAATTAGGACACTTTTAGAAATGTCAGCCTATTGGGGTTAAATGTATAATCGTTGAAGTGCTAATAAGTGCAAAAACTGAAATGAGCTTTCAATAACATTTAACTGTGCACTAAGGGAAAAGCAGATTTTAAAAAAATGTAATTCATGTGTTTATAAAAAGTGAACTAATGAAAAAGTATCCTGTGGGTGGAGATGTATCCCTGTGGAGGTCTACGGGATAGGATATTCTGTAATCTTTTTGTGTGTGATTTAGAGAAAGGCGAAAATCCATTGTGATGTTGTGGTGTAAGTTCATATTGCTTATGCAAATGCAGGTGCGACATGGATTATAGATGAGAGACAACAGAAAACTCCAAATAGTGAATGGAGAAATGGTAAATTGTGCACTTTTCCAGCTTCAAGACACTTCATAACAAGGAACAACCCACTCACACATACACACATGTACACACACATACATACATGCATACATACATACATACATACATACATGCATACATACATACATACATACATACAGACACACACATACATACATACAGAAACACACACACATACACATATACACCCATACACCAGTGTAAGCAGTAGAATGTGAAATGGGTAAAGTGTCTTGCCCAATGACACGATGACAGCATTCATCTGTGGGAGCTGGAATCGCACCCCCAACCTTCAAATCAGTGGACAAACACTGAGCGACTGTTGCCCCCTATCCTTTGAAAATGTTGACGATTTAGAGTTCAAAGTTTACAGCCAAAATGGTCAAAATAGTCATATTTTATTTCATTTTACACATTTCTCTCGCTCTGAGGTCCAAGGGTCAGCTCCAGCTCTTGGGGCCTGAGTCGAGACTTAAAATCAGGGGGACTGGGCCTCCTCTGTGGCCAGCCCCAAACTCTGAAACGCTCGTCTTTAGATTGATAAAGTGGATTTTACATTTCGTTAGCCTAATAGCACAGTTGCCTAAGTCATATTTAAACATTTTCGGAAAACAAGAAAAAACACATTGGCATTTTTTATATATTACTGATATTGTAACAGAAATTTCAACCAGATGTGTGTACAAAGTTTCCAAAAAATAAAGACACAGCATTGATTGGATTCCCTTAATTCAAACTGTCCTGTAAAGCATATTTCGCAGTAACATCCATAGTTTTAATCATATTTTACCATGTAAAGCTCAAACCAAAGCGCACGACCTGAAACAAAAGGACTGAAACACACGACTTACTGGAGCATTATAATTTTTGTCTGGAATTTGTCACCATTTACGTAATGAACCGCTCCATACCACGCTGTGTGTTCAAAGTGTTACACAGGCCCGGCATCTGCTCCACTGACTCCACCTGGTCCACATATGTGCTGTTTGTTACGTAACACGCGTGCTCTGTGAAGCCTGGGGAATGCCTTCGCTCTAAAGGTGCATTGTGTAACTTTTCTGGTTTGGTCTATCTTCATATAGACTAAACCAGACCAAGTTACAGGTCAGATCTGTGGAGAATGTCTGTTTTTCTAGGTATTTTTGAGCTGTAAAACCACCTGTAATTGAATAGATGTAAAGTAGAGCTGTTTAATGTCACACTGTGAAACATTCCAGGCAGAATAATGACATCCATAGAAACAAGCAGGTGACAGACCCTTGATCGAAAAGTGACAGTGAGCTTTAAACCTGGAACTAAACCTGGACTAGAACAGGACTAAATGAAGTCTGGACTAAAGGCTCCAACCAGGACCAGGCAGGGCAAGTTCAGACAGCATCACAGCAACACTGGGCGATGTAAATAAGGCTTAAAACAATAGCTGTTACTGCAAGGTCTGGGTCTGTCACCTGCTTGTTTCCATGGAGATGTGATTGCTCTGCCTGGAATGTTCCACAATATGACATTAAACAGCTCTGTTTATATGTTTATTCAATTACAGGTGGTTTTATGGCTTAAAAATACCTAGAAAAACAGGCATTCTGACTGTGAGCGGGGTCGCCTCTCCACAGATCTGACCTGTAACTTGGTCTGGTGTGGTCTCCATGACGATAGAAAGGTTTAATGCCATACTGCGAAACATTCCAGTCCAGACAAAGCAATAACATCTCCAAGGAGAAAAGAATTTGATGGACCCTCCACCAGAAAAGTTACACAATGCACCTTTAAATGATCAGAACGTATTAAGTGAATGTAGTTTGCATGGACCTGGAGGAAGAGGGCACCACTTTGTGACATCAGCTGGTGGAACAAGGTGTTTTGAGCTTCTGAGAAGGAGATTGACTTTTTTCTCTGTAGATTTTGAACTCCTCAATATTTTCTAAAGACTTCACAGGTAAAATTTCTAGTCTGAAGCGGATAAAGAAATAAAAATGCTGACTTCATCCTGACCTGCACTTGCACCTATGGACTAAACCCTAAAGATAAGATCCCAGCAAAGGCCCAACGGCTACATGTTTAACACTGTGGTAGGAAATACTGTGGATTGTTGTTTAAAGGCACACTGTGGAACTTTTTGGGAGTCCGTCACCTGCTTGTTTCTATGGATATGCCATTGCTTTACCTGGAATGTTCCACAGTATGACATTAAGCAGCTCTACTTTACATTTATTCAACTGCAGGTGGTTTTATAGCTCAAAAATACTTAGAAAAACAAACATTCTGACTGTGAGCGGGGTCGCCTCTCCACAGATCTGACCTGTAACTTGGTCTGGTGCGGTCTCCATGACGATAGAAAGGTTTAATGTCATACTGTGAAACATTCCAGATAAAGCAATAATATCTTTAAAGTCAGAATCAGAATTTATTTGTCATTTCAGTATAAAAAATACACAGAAACGAAACACTGCACTCAGGACCAGGTCATCAACAGCACAAACAACAATAAGAATAAATAGTTTAAAATATCCTATGTCAAATACAGTCTTTAAAAAACATTTTCTAAAGTGTTTTCCAAGCCTGTGTTATTCTGTAATAGCACTGGCTTTTCTCCATGCAGAAAATAATTTAATGGATGAGAATTTGATGGACAATCCTCTACCAGAAAAGTTACATAATGCACCTTTAAAGCAATTAAATTATTGTTTATACTTTTGAATGCTTAAAATTATGCTAAAATCGAGTAAAAAGGTAACGTACATGCACACATTGGCAGTACCTGTCACTTTTCAGTCATGTGCACAGCTGAACAGAACAGTTTTAAGCCTGGATGTTTTTGTTATGCAGCCATTTGTACCTCTTTCCTTATTTTAAAGGTCCTATGCTGCAAAAAACAAAATCTAGTCAAGTTAAGATGACTTGAATTAAGAAAGTTTTACCATGATTTAAGTAAATTTCACTTGACGAGTAAAATTATCTGCCAGTGGAATAAGACTTTTGTACTTAGAAAATACATCTTGCTGCACTTAAAATAAGAAAAACAACAACTCTTTGCACTTAAAATAAGAAACAAAACCGAATGTTGCTTGAATTAAGAAAAACACACTTATTCCACTGGCAGATATTTTCACTTGGCAAGTTGAATCTACTAAAATAAAGTAAAATGTTCTTAATTTAAGTAATTTTAACCTACATAGTTATTGTTTCTTCCAGTTTATATCATATGAAATTGACTCTTATGACCTTTAAGTCATGTTATAATGTTACAAACACACATTTTGGATTTAAACTTTTCGTTGTGTGGTTGGACCTTTGCCTACAGGCAGTAGTAATGTTATCACAAAGCACAAAGTTGAGTTTTAAAGCGATAAAACAGGATCTTATCTCCAGCGGTCCAGTCGGTCTGTCCCATCGGGCTGTTGTCTCTGAAGGCGAAAACACATTATAAAGATTAGTCCATTCATTGAGAGAAGCAATAACAACGATACAGGCCTGTTGGAGATTGGATCTGGAAGTCAACTTGCTAGAATGACAGAGTAAATAACTAGGTTTAAAGGTGCATTATGTAACTTGTGGTAGTTATCTCCATGGAGACGCTATTGCTTTGCAGGAAGAACGGTGTTAAACGGATCTGTTTAGCTGAGGGTAATAACAGCTCGTACAAATGGAACAAATTAGTATCTTCTGTGATTTCTTTTAAAACAAAGACGCATCACAATAAAATAACACTAAAACAAGGGCAGGACAGACAAAACAGTAATAAGGAGCAGTCATGTGTAGGGGAAAAGGTGTGTTTTGAGCAGTTTTTATATCTGTATGCATATAGTTTTTGTTTTCACAATTCATTCTCGATCCATTTTGGTCTGTAACACTGTCTACCTCTCAGTTTGAACAAATAAAACGCATTATTCTACTATTGTGTGAGTGTGTTTTGTGTGGTAGATTGAGAATTACCCAAGAACTACAAGAACTACAACAAATCTCCCTGGTTAAAGTTGCAGCCTGTGACTTTTTGGTTCAACATGTTCCTGTCTCTATGGAGATGTTATTGCAAACGTTTTAAAGGAGAACTAAATGTATGAGTTTGATTTTAAGTGTCATAAATGTGATAAATGTGTCCCCAGATATGAGGTAAACATGTTCAGATCAAATATGGTTCTTACTGTTAACAACTGTAATGCTGATTTATTCTAATTACAAAAACATTGGGTATGATGGACAACGTGTTTAATTAAATTTGGAGTTTTGGTTCTCCAGACGTTTATTAATCAGAAAGCGAGTCTTTGGGTATTTGGGTTGCCAGTTTCAACGCTGAAATCCAGTTGATTTAAACCTAAAATGCCTCTGTTTGATCTGAACGGTCACTCCCTAAACCCCAGGACCTGCAGGCATCATGAATCAGTGCTAGTGCAGCCTCTGCAGCTCAGTGAGTGGATTCTGGAGGTTTTAAGCTTTCACACGAGCCCCGTCCATGTACTGAGAATGAGAAAAACGTGTAGGTATGTGTCCCCTGTGCAGGTTTAGGTGATTGTAATATCTATTTTTAAAACTTGAAGGTGCACTGTGTAACTTTTCTGGTGGAGGGTCCTTCAAATGCTTTTCTCCATGAATATGTTGTTGCTTTGTCTGGAATGTTCCACAATATGGCATTAAACCTTTCTATCTTCAACCAAACCAAGTTACAGGTCAGATCTGTGGAGAGGTGACCCCGCTCACAGTGAGAATGTCTGGTTTTCTAGGTATTTTTGAGCTATAAAACCACCTGTAATTAAATAAATATAAGGTAGATCTGTTTAATGTCATACTGTGGAACATTCAAAGCAGAGCAATGGCATATCCATGGAAACAAGAAGGTGAAAAATGCCATAGATTTCCGTTGCATACATTTCCTTTAAGAACCCAGAAGCAGAGCACATACTTGTGGATTGCTGAGCCCTTAGTTATAACCACAGGGGACTGCCCATAAATCACTGGAGCTGTGGTCACATGACAGGGGGCGCTGGAGGTTTCCTGGAAGCTGATTGGCCACTGAACCATCACTCATGCCCCTGCGATTGGGTGGGAGTTGTCACGAAGGCGGCCAATAGGAACACAGCGCTGCTCATTCCTTGAAACAGCTACAGAGATAAACGAGGCAGCGCACAGGGAGGGGTGGACAGTGAGACCAGGAAAACAATCTGCCCTTGATGTTACGATAAGAAAGACCACATATATAGACTATTACGCAGTTTGTTTGCATATAAGGAGGGTAAATGACAAAATTAACACCAAAATCCTCCACATTATTTCTCAAGAATACTGAATAACATTTGATTTATGTTGTAATGTTGTTGTATGCATATTTTTTTTGCTTATATGGTTAGATTTTAAGAGGGTAAATGATAAAATTGACACTAAAACATACCCAAAACTACTCCAAATTATGTCTAAAGTTTACTGAGAATAAAAACTCTAAAGTATACAAAAATACTCCAAATTATGTCTAAAGAATGCTGAATAAAAACACTAAAACATGCTAAAAAATAGTAAAAAATAGTCCAAATTATGTCTAAAGTATACTGAATAAAACACTAAAATATACCCAAAAATACTCCAAATGATGTCTAAAGTTTACTGAATAAAAACACTAAAACATACAGAAAAATACTCCAAATGATGTCTAAAGTTTACTGAGTAAAAACCCCAAAACATATGGAAAAGTACTCCAAATTATGTCAAATGTATACTGAATAAAAACACTAAAAAATACCCCAAAATCCTCCAAGTTATGTCTAAAGTATACAGAATAAAAACACTAAAACTTACAGAAAAAGACTCCAAATGATGTCTAAAGTTTACTGAATAAAAACACTAAAACATACTGAAAAAAAACTGAATAAATTTAATTTATGTTACAATTCTGATGTGGTTAGATTAAAAAAATATGCATAAAGCTGTTTGATCTATTATACTTAATTAAGGGTCCGTCGACAGAAATTTGGGGGCTTGGGGCAAGAAACTTTAAATGGGCCCCGCTCTAATCTAAATTCATAGGAAGAGGGTGAAATTCTAGGCTCCTAAAACCAACTACAGACCCTTTGGTAACTTGGTAATCACAGCGTAAACAGGTGAATGGTCAGATCTATGGAGAATCAAGCCTGAACATGCTAAGAATTCATGTTTTTTTTTATCATAACAGCACAAATCTGTACTGAAATCACTACATTTGAAGCTTTATAAGACCTCAAAATCTGCGCAAAATACTTAAATACTATTTTTTCACATGATACTTAAGACTTTTGCGTGAGTATTGTTTTGCTCCAGTGTCAGTAACAAAGTTCTTCTTCCACCTCTGTTCGCTTTTCCCCTGTTTGTCTCTCACGTGGTTTACTCAGAGCTGTATTTTGAGCGATAGCTGTACGTTTGAGTAATCCCGTTGTTTAGCCTGTATTTAAGGGATATTCAAAATGGAGTCAGGTGCAGTCTCATGGTAAATGTGACCTTTACCCACTTCCTGGACGCTAAACTTTAACCCCGCATATCCCCAGAGTCACCTTGATCCAGCGAGGAGCCGACTGCCGCCAAGCACATAGTAAATATAGACACCTCTGTAACCAAAGTCTTCCTGGGTGAAAGGCAGTAATATTTTCTCCTCCTGTAAAATGATTGTTTGTTCAAAATTATAGAAATGAAGGGATGTGAATACTTGGAAGTGATATGTGTAAATGATATGGAGATGAGCTAGTATTGCCAGTGAAAAAATAAATAGGTGACTACGACTACTACTATTGTTCATTTGAATGAGAGGTGAGGCTGAGGGTTGATGTAAACATGTTATTGAGGCTAAAAACTACTACTAAAACTACTACTACTGCAGTATAACTCCACCAAACTCCACCACTGCTGTTACTAAAGCCAAGGAAATGTATTTATAAAGCACAATACATGCACTTGTGAGGTGAGGCTGCATAGCGCGGGTATTATTGGATCCAAAGCAGACGCTACAACACAAAATTAGCTACTACCACTACTACTACTACTACTGTTAATTAGAGTGAGAGGTGAGACTGAAGGTTAAAGGGGAACTCTGGCATGTTTGAAGCTAAAGTCCATTTCTAGAGGTGGTCAAATACTGTCAGAAGCCAAAAAACAGCACAGATCAGTGTTTCCTCGGTGGAGATCTCGCTGTGGCAGTGAGTCTGTCAAGGCAACAAACTAGTGTAGTGATGGGGGCAAGTTCTTAACTTCCACGTAAAACGGCAATTTGCGCAGAAGAGGCTTAACACCACTTTAATCCATTTTACAACAGCCCAAAAAGACTTGATCACTGATGTCGTTTCTAATCTCATTTATTTACAAGTGAATTATATTTTTTGAAAACACAAAAAAAACCAAAAAAACATTCCCGAACCATTTTCTTTTAGCACCTTTCAGTTTCTACTGTTCTTGTTGCCTCTGGCGGTTCGAGCCTCTCGTCACTGCTGGAGTCGGCGATCGAATCTTTTGGGCTTTCGCATGTGCAGTAGTAAATCAACAAAGGTAAGGTTAAGACTGTTTATAAAGTTGTTTTATAACGTTTCCAGACACTAATGAGTGAACCAGGCAGAGCGTTTTGTTTGTAAGATGGGTTAAAGTGGTGTTAAGCTTCTTCAGTGTGAAGCAAATTGGCATTTTACGTGGAAGTTAAGAACTTGCCCCCATCACTACACTAGTTTGTTGTCTTGACAGACTCACTGCCACAGTGAGATCTCTGCTGAGGCAACACTGATCTGTGCCGTTTTTTGGCTTCTGACAGAATTTGACCACCTCTAGCAACGGACTTTAGCTTCAAACGTGCCGGAGTTCCCCTTTAATGTAGACATGACGTTAGTGGATCCTTGGATTACTACTGTGCTATTACACCAACCACCACTACTGCTATAAGGCAAAGGAATATGCATTTAGAAAGCACAAAGTGTCTGCTTACTTCTACTACACTGCTACTACTACTACTACTAAGAATGAGAGGTGTGGCTACATGGGAAAGGTATAAGGATCCAAAGTAGACAGATTATTACACAATACTATTGCTACTACTACTACTACCACTACTACTACTACTACTACTACTAATAATAATAATGATAGATCACATTTATATAGTGCTTTTTTTGGACACTCAAATACACTTTACAGAGCAGTATTCATTCAATTCATTCATTCAGCTGCCCTGGGACAGACGGACAAATGTGAGGCTGCCAATCTGCGCCATCAGCCCCTCCCACCACCACCATCACTCACACATCACTTTGATACTAGGCAATGTGGGTGATGTGTCTTGCCTAAGGACACAACAACAGTTTTGCCACTGGTGCCCCCCTGTGGCACCTGGTATTCCCAGTGGTCTCCCATCCAAGTACTGATGAGTACTTGAGTACAATACTGATGAGTTCAGGATTTGACAAGCACGTTTGGGCACAAGCAAACCACTTATAGTAGTACTAATACTGGAGCCCTACTACTGGCCCTGAGAAATGGAAAAGTGATTACTACTACTACCACTACTACTACTACTACTACTGCTACTACTATTACTATTACTACTACTACTACTGATTTTACTACTATTACTACTATAAAGAACAATGCATGAGTAAGCAAGTGTAAGTGTTTTCTTTATTACTACATTACTGCTACTACTACTGCTGCTGCTATTACTACTATTACTACTACTACTGCTATTACTACTACTACTGCTGCTACTACTACTACTACTACTACTACTGCTATTACTACTAATGCTGCTACTACTATTACTACTACTACTACTACTACTACTGCTATTACTACTAATGCTGCTACTACTACTACTACTACTACTGCTATTACTACTAATGCTGCTACTACTATTACTACTACTACTACTACTACTACTACTACTACTGCTATTGCTACTACTTATGCTACTACTGCTATTACTACTGCTATTACTACTAATGCTGCTACTACTATTACTACTACTACTACTACTACTGCTATTACCATCACCCACTACCACCACCACCACTACTATTACTACCACTGCCACTACCACCGCTGCAATTATTACTACTACCACTGCCGCTGCCATTACCACTACCACTGCCACCACTGCTATTACTACTACCACTGCTGCCACTACTACCATCACCGCTATTACCACTACCGCTGCTACCACTATTACTACTACCACTACCGCCATTACCACTAATGCTGCTACCACTACCACTACCACTACCACTACCACTGCCATTACTACCAATGCTGCCACTACCATCACTACCACTACCGCTATTACTACTAATGCTGCTACTACTACTACTACTACTACTACTACTACTACTACTGCTATTGCTACTACTTATGCTACTACTGCTATTACTACTGCTATTACTACTAATGCTGCTACTACTATTACTACTACTACTACTACTACTGCTATTACTACTACTACTGCTACTACTACTACTACTACCACTACTACTATTACTACCATCACGCATCACCACCGCCGCAATTATTACTACTACTACTACCGCCGCCGCTATTACCACTACCACCGCTACCACTGCTATTACCACTACCGCTGCCACTATCACTACTACTGCTATTACTACCACTCGCCGCTACTACCATTACTACTACTACTACCACTACCACTACCACTGCCACCACCATTACCACTACCACTACCACCGCTATTACTACTACCACCGCTACTACCACCGCCATTACTACTACTGCCGCTACCATTACCACTACTACCACTACCACTGCCATTACTACTACCGCTGCTACCACTATTACTACTACCACTACCACCGCTACCACTATTACTACCACTACTACCACTAGCATTATTATACCGCTGCCGCTACCCTTCCACTACTACTACCACCGTCACCACTGCTACTACTACTACCGCTGCCATTATTACTACTACTACTACTACCGCTGCCGCTGCTACTACTATCATCACTACTACCGCCATTACTACTACACTGCTACCATCACTACCACTGCCATTACTACCACTACCACTGCCATTACTACCACCGCCGCTACCACTATTACTACTACCACTACTACCGCTACTACCATCACTGCCACTACCACCTATTACCACTACTACCGCTATTACCACTACCACTGCCATTACTACCACCACCACCAATTACCACTACTACTACTACCTGCCACTACTATTACTACCACTACTACTACTACTACCATACCGCTGCTACTACTTCTACTACTACTACTATCACTACTGCTACTATTACTACCGCTGCTATTACTACTACTACTACTACTACTACTACTACTACTAGTATTATTATACTGCTGCTGCTACTCCTTCTACTACTACTACTACTGTCACTACTGCTACTACTACTACCGCTGCTATTATTACTACTACTACTACTACTGCTGCTGCTGCTGCTACTACTACTACTACTACTACTGCTATTACTACTACTGCTGCTACTACTACTACTGCTATTACTACTACTACTGCTATTACTACTACTGCTGCTACTACTATTACTACTACTACTACTACTGCTACTACTACTACTGCTACTACTACTATTACTACTACTACTGCTATTACTACTACTACTGCTACTACTACTACCACCACCACTACTACTACTACTACTACTGCTGCTACTACTATTACTACTACTACTACTACTACTACTACTATACTGCTGCTGCTACTACTTCTACTACTACTACTATCACTACTGCTACTATTACTACCGCTGCTATTACTACTACTACTACTACTACTACTACTACTGCTACTGCTAGTACCTTTAATACAGAATGAGAATGAATGAGATACAGTATAATTTGATCAAAAGCAGATAAACTGCAGGATTACTACTACTATTTGTACTCTCTATTACCACTAAACTACTAGGCCTACTTCTACTACTACTACTGCTACTACTACTACTGCTACTACTAGTACCTGTACTACAGAAGGAGAGCCGAGGCTGCAGGATGATGTAGACAGTGTTTTATTGGATCCAGAGCAGGCAGGACTAGCCCGGCTGTTGCACTACATTTTGGCACAGGTTATTTTTAAATAGTGACCAGCAGCAGACCCTAGACGCCCATGGGTGCACAAAAGCATCACTAACACCAAAAAATCTTACCTAAACTTCCAAATAATATTTTTTACAGCTCTCCACTTCATTCTGAATGTTTCCGAGTTTATTTTCGTATCACAAAAGAGGAAGAAATAAGCTGTATGGATGTTGTCATATGAGAGGTAATACAGTATTTTCAGACAATTAATTTCACCCGGCTGTAACAGAGAGTATAGTTATAGTATATTACACAAAGATGTCCCCCAGATACACTTTACAATATAAGAATAATAATAATAAAAAAGGAAAAAGTTGTAAAAGAAATAAAAGCGTTGAAAGTTCATTGAAAAAAGCAGTGTCGTTTTGGCTGAAGGAAATAAAGGACAATGGGGACTGCATTAAAACACTGTGGTAACTATAGAGAGATGCACAAATACACAGAGGCTATGTTCAAACTGCAACGAAAAAAGTAAAAAAATAAGAAGATACAAAAAATAAAAATAGGTTTTGAATTTGAAAAAAAGGCTGTGAAATGTTGGGAGCTAATTTACTGAATTTTGCACAATCTGGCAACATAATGTTTATATCTAGATGTTTCATGGTAAATTTCTGGAAATACCTATAGTATTTTTCAGTAATTTTGCTGTTTTAATTTATATTTAAGGTGAATTACCTATTATCTAGTCTTTATGCTAGAGTGAAACTGTATTACTACTACAACTATGGCAAACCAAAAGGGGCAAACTAAAAACAAATAGAAAAAGCTGAAATTGCAGGTGGATATTTTGTGTATTTTTTACATTTGAACCCCAAATCTAAGCAATTATTAATATTTTGAGTAAATTATGGGGTGGAAAAACACTCCAAATGTATAAATATAACTCCAAATGTCCCTGTAGGGCTTCCATAGTTTTGAATCCTTTACAATAAAAATCTGTTTTTGAATTTTAAATAAAAAAGGCAGTGAATTGCTGGTAGCTGCAATTAACAGAATTGTACACAATCTGGCAACAGAAAAACTTTTTCAGTAATTTTGCAGTTTTAACTTAAGAGTTTTAAAATTGAATTATTTGTATTATTATTGTATTATTTTATGTAAATTATGGCGTGGATAAACAGAAAGAAAACATCTATATTTCCAAGTATCCCTGTAGGGCTACCATAGATTTAAATCCTTTACAGTAAAAATCTGAATTTGAAACAGAAAGGTAAAAAAGGCAGTGAAATATTTGAATTACAGAATTACATTACATAATCTGGCAACACAAAACTTTACGCATTTATGTCCATTTATGGTAAAATTCTGAAAATCACAGTCGCTATAGTATTTTTCAGTAATTTTGCTGTTTTAGCTTAAGATGCTTCAAATTTGAGGAATTATCTGTATTTTTACATAAATTATAGGGTGGAAAAACCGAAAGAAAACATCTATAACTCCAAATGTCCCTGTAGGGCTACCATAGATTTAAACCCTTTGCAATAAAAATCTGTTTGGAATTTGAAACAGAAAAGTAAAAAAAAAAAGGCAGTGAAATATTGGTAGCTGCAATTAACTTTACCATAATCTGGCAACACATGTTTGTTATGTCCGTATGATTCACTATTAGACTAGATTAGACTAGACTAACTACCGTAGATGTTAAATATTTGATTGTACAGTACATGAGAAAATTACAGTAATTTCATTTTTAAAAATACATTTTTGTGTTATTAAATTATTTCATGGTAAAATTCTGGTAACTACAGTTGTTATAGTAGTTTCAGTAATGTATTTAGCATTTAGTTTTCACTTTAGACATTTTAATTTAAGGTGCACTGTGTTTGATCCAGTACTTATGCTAGTAGTTGCATTAGTACTACAACTACGGTGCTCCAAAGGGGACAAACTAAAAGCAAATAGAAAAAAAGCTTACATTACTGGTGCATTTGAATACAAGTACAGTTAAACCTCAAATAAAAGCAATTATTTTTGAGTTTTTGAACAAATAATGTGTTTTGTGTCTTCAAATGTCCCTACAGGGCTACCGTAGATTTGAATCCTTTACAGATAAGAGCTATGAACGTTAAAAAAAACAAATAAACTCGCTAGCAACATAATTAAAAGGCAGTTTAGAAGCTCAAATCTTATGTCATTCTCATTGTAGCTATAAAAATATAAAAAATGACGAATTAAACTGAAAAATGCAAATCCTGCTTTAAATATTTGAGTACAAATTGTCCGTTAAAAATTGGAGTTTGAACATAGCCCGGAAGTGACACAAATAGGCCTATTACATACAGTATCATGCGTTCACTCACAAAAATATACATTCACGTCAATAAAATAAAAAAAATAAAAAAAACAGAACAAAATATTTAGACTTTAAGCAGATGACTGAGCGAGCTAGGCTTTTTCATTGCAACCCAGGCTTCCTGTAACACTCTGCTCCGTGTAATTAGTTCAATAGCCTGTAAAGCTGAACATTCACTTTGTACGCACGTTTAAAACATGAACCAGGGGCGCGCTGGAGTAAAGCAACACCGCCACCCAGAGGCCAAACGCAAGAGCTACACCAAGCCCAGGGAGAAAAGGGATAAACGGGGGATTTTAAGTGTAATAAATTAGTAATAAACATGTAATATCTTTATTTACATGGCTCGAAAGTTGCATATGGAGAGCGTAAGACAACCGGGCAACAGTATCCATGGTTTGTTTTTCTCAACTTCCTCTTCATTGGCGATATTTTGCATATACGATTTTACGATTTAAAAGATGTAAGATTTTGTTTTGAATGAATATTTGCAATGGTAACAGTGCAGATTTTCCATAATTTTGCATCTCAACATTGAGCTAAAGACAGTTCAGAATGTAACAGTATAATTAGCTTTTAAATTGTACTTTAATACTGTACGTTTTTAACGTTTATATGCATAATATCTATGTAATTAGTGGGCCTATCCAAATGAAACAAAAACTGGATTAACATTCGATTTCCTTCTCTGTTAAGAAATATTCACAAAGATAAAAATAATCTTATATTCTTTTTTTTCCCCCGTTAAACCATCAAAACATAGTATGACACGGAATCATTTCCTTTTCGAAACATATAGGGTTTAACATTTATACTTTTCTAATGTTATGGAAAATAGTAAATTGAATTCTTCTTATATGAAATGGGTTTGGTCATGAAAACATTACAGGTCTTAATTCCACAAAACTCTTGACTCATGTGAGCTTTAAGCCGTGTTATAATGTTGTTACCTAGAAAACATACCTGGAGATTGTCTGTGTGCATCTCCAAAGCTTAAAATGCTCAAAATTGCACCTTGTGATGTCATAAAACTGTAATTTTCAAGTTAAAAAGTAGTTTTTATTTTATTTGTTCAGTAGACTGGCAAGGCTAGGGCTGAAATAATCTAAATGATTCTAGTGAAGGTGTATTAAGTTTAAAAACACTATTACCACATGACATAACAAGGTGGAACAGAGCATTTTCAGTATAAACTCAGTCTAAATTTGCAGGATTTGTGTGTTAAACGTGCATGAATGAAACAAAACACAGCTCCTGGTATGTTTTTGATGAGGAAACAACATTATAACAGATCAGAAAACAGTGTAATATGGACGCTTTACGGTTACAGTGTAGAAATCGCAAAAAAAATGAACTTAACACAAAAAAAAAAACAGAAGAAAAAAAGGCAAGCGAATCCCTTAATCTTGATACAACTCCTGCTTTTGACTTCAGGTGACGGCGCGTAGGACCACAATTTATCCGCCCCAAAAAGACATAATAAAAACACATTTGAAGAAAAGAAAAAAAACAGCAAAAACAACCAACCAAAAGTGTTAAATATATATATCGATCAATGGTCAGGGTATTGCACAAAGGGTACATTTGGCCCTAAACAGTCAACACAATAGGATTCTTGTCCATGCGTCTCCGAAATTAGCGGAGGGATATCAACACAGACACTCAAGATACAGGCTATGTACAGGACCGTCCCACGCTGGGATGGGGCGAGGGGGGAGCCAACGAGTCCAATTTTGTGAGTGGATTATGGAGTTTTCTGTCAACAGTAAAAGTGCACTGTGAAATATAGCTGTAAGTGTTGTCTAGTCCAGCCCGGCCTCACAGTTTAATAATACTGGAAATGCAATACTGGGTTTAAATACAGGGTTGGGTTAAAGACGCAGTGTGTAGCGTTCTGCTCTGTTTTTGTTTTCATGGAGATGTTATTACTTTGTTTGGCATTGGATTTATATATGATGCATGTAATAATAATACGTTTTATTCATGAGGCGCCTTTCTGGACGCGCAAAGTCGCCGCACAACAACATAAATAAGTTAAATACTGTTAAAACATACAGTTAAAAGCCGACAGTGGCGACAGGACGGGCAGAGGGAAGAGTGAAGTTGGCCCCCGTCAAACGCAAACCTACACAAAAACGTCCAAAAAATGTCAATCGTTTGTGCTGTTTTGTGCCGCAAAAAGTCCCGTTTGTGCAGCTTTAGTTTTGGAGAAATTAACGATTTTTTTAGAGGACAAATTAGGATCAGCCAGCCCTGCAGGAAACTTAAACCTTGTGCATAAAAAAGGAGATTTCTGTTTACAATTGATCCATAATTGTGACTGGAATGAAATGTACTGATTTGAAATGTTTCACAGCGATTATCGGTGTCTAGAAAAAGGAAATTGAGGCCAGACAACATAAGATGACTCTTCTTTCTGCTCCTTTTCATTCATTTCTTGTATGTTTGATATTGTGACACTGTTAATGTCATTTTATACTATATGAATGAAATAAACAAAAAAAATAAATAAAAAATTGGTCTAAAACAGTCCAAAATAGTGTCAGTCATTTCTGCTTCGTTTGTGCCGCAAGAAGTTTTGTTTGTATTATGGTTTTTAAGATATTTGCAATTTTATTTGCAGCCGATGACGTCGTCCAGCCCCTCAAAATGTGAAACAGCCTCAAAACAGGCAGAAAATTATAGAAAACAGTTGTATTTTGTTTGTGCTGTGACAATTTTCATTTGTACAAGTTTATTTCTAAAATTATTCATTATTATTTTTGCGGAAATTATATAATGACATTGAAATGAAATAACATTATATAATTTAATAAAAAAAATTTAATAATAATGAATCATTTTAGAAATAAACTCGCACAAATGAAAACTGTCACAGCACAAACAAAATACAAACATTTTCTATAATTTTCTGCCTGTTTTGAGGCAATTTCACATTTTGAGGGGCTGGATGACATAATCAGCCAAAAATAAAACTGCAAATATTTAAAAAAACAGAATACAAATTAAACTTTTTGCAGCACAAAACAGCACAAATGAAGCGCAAACGATTGACACCGTTTTGGGCATTTTAGAGCATTTAGAAGCTTCCTGTGGGGCTGACTGATCCCAATTTGACCTATAAAAGAATCGTTCTCAAAAACTAAAGCAGTTTAAATGAAACTTTTTGCAGCACAAACGATTGACACAGTTTTGTGTAGGTTTGCGTTTGATGGGGGCGACTTCACGCAGGTGTCGTTGGAAATGTGGAGGAGCTCGGCGAGAATTGGAGGTGTCGGGTTACGGAGGGTTTTGGACGTGAGGAGGAGGATTTTGTTTTGAATACGGTGTGAGATGTGGAGCCAGTGGAGCTGTTGTGGGACGGGTGCGATGTGGTTGATGGAGGAGGTACGTGTTGATGTGAGCAGCTCGGTTTTGCACCAAATGAAGCTTATGGAAAGTTTTTTGTGGTAAACTAAACAGAAGGAAACTGCAGTAAAACAGGAGGTGTGAACGAGGACGGCAGTGGAGTGTGGAGTGGGGGAAGGGCGGAAACTGTTCGCTTTTGTTGCTAAAAACACCTGGCGAAACGTACATTCTTATTATGAGTGGGCTTGCCGCTCTACAGATCTGACCAGTGACTTAACCCAGCTCGTGTGGATTATTTCAGCAATAAAAAAAAGCAATAACAGATTCATGAAAACAAGCAGGAAGGTGGATTAACCATAAACTTGTCCCAGGGTTTTATCTCATCCCTTTACAAAGAAAAGCATCATTCATAAATAAGTATATATCTTTAAATCTATGCAATAATTTACTATTCTTTGAATCTGTTGGTCTCCACTCGGTTTATTCGATTAGATTGGGTTTTATCGCATTATAGAAGATGCAACAAAACTGTGACATCTGTGAGACTGGGCTGTCTTACGCAGGGCTTGACACTAACTTTAGGCAGCTGCTCAAATGCTAAACTTCGAAAAGGAACTTCCATTGAGTTTTTAAAGGCGCACTATGTCACTTTTCTGGTGGAAGATCTGTCACCTGCTTCTGTCAGTGGAGATGTTATTGTTTTTGCCTTGAATGTTCCACAGTACGGCATTTAACACGTCTCTTTCCAATGGAACAGAAGGTGGACAGGTTAAAACTCAGACTGGTAGAGAGTCGGCTAACAGTAAGAATCCTTGTTTTTATTCGTTTTCTTCAATAATATCACATAAAATTGGGGGAAAAATGCAAGATAAGTAGGTTTAATGCCACAACGAGGAACATTCAAGGCAAAAAAGTAGTGTCCCCAAAGCGAAAAGTTAAAGAGTGCACCTTTAAGTTTACACTACTTCTAAACGTCGATGCTCATTTTTGCTCATTTTCAAAAACAGCGTTAGTGGGTTGTCGGTTTAATTCCTGAAACTGTTGGTGCGTCAGTGAGCAGGACACTTCGCCGAACTTGTATTAGAGTGATTAAGCTTTTAGCAGATTGTCAAACGTGTAAAGCGCAATATCGATTTGAATTTTGGACATTATTATTATTTTTAACTACAGTGAAGCTACTTTTTAGCATCCGTAGCTAAAATAGTAAACATATTTCGAAAAACACAACAAAAAAGCCCCAAAAAAGCCCCAAAAGTTACAGCCAAGCCCTGGTCTAATTCATAGTCTTATTCATTTACATAATAAACCCAGGCAACGAGAACAAACACAATGCAAGTAAAGGATATTTCTGAAAGTAACAACAACCAATAGCATTTGTATATTACTATATATATATATATTTATACGTGGATGTGGGAGTGTTTAGGTTTGCGTCTCCTCCGGTGCAGTGTACGAGAAGTCCTTGAACTCCTCCTGGTTGATCTGTCTGATGATTGCTTCGTCAGTCGGGGTCAAAATGGGGTCCTCCTTCGTGAAATCCTGGTCGAAGTTATTCACGTCGCGTTTGGTTTTCTGAAACACAGCGCGGAGGGAAGAAACGGGTTATATTGGTACTTTGCAGCGATTGTCGTCTACAGTTTATTCATCTACAGTATACAGCTGCTATTGTATTTATGAATAAGTTGTAATTTATTTATTTATCATGTTTTTGTTCATATGTATTGTGATTTTTAGCTCAGTCAGATGATTTCTTTTATTTATGGAACAAAACCATTCTGTGCTGGAGAACTGCAACACTTTATTTGTATTTGTGTTTTTATTGGTGTTTTATTGTGCAGAGTGTGGATGAATGACATGTGGGACCAGCCTCTCAAATCTGCAAAGCAAATAAAAAATAAAATAAAATAACAAATAAAAAATAAAGCAACCTAACCTAAACCTGGAGGGTGTGAAGTGAACTGGAGGCACGGCTCTGCCTCGAAGCTCAAGTTAAGGCCGCTACACACTACAGGATTTTTCGGTGTTAAACGATTTTTAAACGTGCGACAAAATGCGCAAACACCACAGACACGAGGAGAAACTTAAGAGACTAAAAATCTCTGATCGCAAAGATGCAGCGGGATCTGTCTGCGGTCCACAGGGTATAAAGCTGTGACCGAGATGGTGTCTACAGTAAAACGAGTCACTTTGAGAGGCTTAAGTGTTCAAAAGATCAGAGCTCTTCACTTCTAATTTAAATACAAGTCAAAACTGTGCTATTATTATTTGTGAAAAGTGGGGCAATACTTCAAATACAGGATTTTTAAAAGCATTTAAGATTAGAGATAATGTCCACAGGAAGTAGAGCCTCGATTGAATCTGCAGCTTTACGGCACACTGTCTGTGTAAACAAACACACAAGGAAACACTGTCTTTTTTACTTTTAAAGAACACCGCAAACTGGATTAACAGCGCGGTTTTGTGGACTGGATGTCATTATTTGCAGAGGACAATTTCTATGGATAATGTGGATCAGACGCTGCACTTTAAATGTCCCACTTTACATTAGGTGAGTAATAAAGTCTTTATTTTCGCTATATCCCGGGTTTGTATGTTGTGTCTCTGTGTCCGTCGCTCCTCTGCCCCCGACGCTGTTTTACCGTCTTTTTTTTTTTTACTTGAAATTTGTCTTTTAATAATATTGGTCCTATTTTTATCTGACCTCTTGCACTAGCACTTTGTTCCTGTTGCACCTTATCTTATGCCCATTTTTTGCACTCTGCTCAAATGTCCACAGGAGCTTGTGTCTGTTGACGTTGCGTGTGTCTATTCTGCTGCGAAATGTAATGTGATGTGACTGCAAACTGAATTGCCTCCTGGAGCACTTCCTGTTTGGCACGCAGCGGCTAACGGGATAGCTTAGCCCACTCATATATATGGTCTATCCTCGAGATCAAACGGTGACAGTCAACACACCAGAAAATAAATAAATGAAATATTTGTGGTATTTCAAATTAAAACAAAGTACTTTCGGGGATAAATAAAGTTTTCTGAATCTGAATCATTGTTGATGTTCGGTGGTTCTGATCTGACACTGACACCGCACACGAGGAGCAGCGGCTTCAAAATCGCACACAGAGACAAAAAATCGGGTCACGTTTCCCTGAACTCGGGAAGAAGAAATCGCAGCCAAAATCGGGCAAATTCTCCTGTAGTGTGTGGCGCCTTTAGAGTTTAATCTGATCTTAATTTCAACACAATCTGACCCAATCTTTTCTTGAGTTTACGATCTTAAAAGTTTTTTGGATGTGTTTGCGAATGTCACCATGGTAAATCCTAAACATATACACCGTAGACATACATGTAGAACACCCCCAGCGTGATGTATTAATAACCTGTGCACGAGTGGAGGTGCATAATTGAGAGTTTTGTGGTTCAATTCCAAATCTTTATTATGGTTTTACAATTTTTTCATGATTTTTATGAGAGCTGGTAGAACATCGGCATCAGAGTTTATTGGTTTTTAATGTTTTTTTTGGTGCAGAAACATTTCAGTTTTTAAAAATTTGCTGGATAAATAAAGAGTAGGATTGGACTAAAACCAGTGTGGACTTTGTGTCCTTAGGCAAGAGACTTCTTACAGTGGGTGAATGACTGAATAATTCTACATAAAAGGCTTTAACATCTGGAAAATCATGAACTAAAAATGTAACTGCTCTACACCAGGTGACCCTAACGCACCACATTCACACATAGGCAAGACGAACAAAGTGTCTTGCCAAAGGACACGACAACAGCATAGATGGTCCAAACGGGTTGAACTACAGACCAGTTTCCCCCTTCTCCTTCCCCTGTACATGTCAAACCTTGTGTATTAGACAGACAGATTAAGAGACAGAGAAATAAAGAGGCAGATATTTTGTGCGCTCTTACAATTCTGGGCTTAAACGGCGGTTTGACCTTCCTCTGCTCCAGCAGCACCCAGTCGATCTCTCTGAAGAACGGGTGAGTTTTGATGGCCTCTTCACAGCCCTGGGTCACCACACAGCCCAGACGCTTCGCCGGGTTCTTGGTCATGAACTACAGAATGAGGATACATGTTTATTAGCGTTTAGAACATTTTCAACCTGACAGACGCTATATTCATATTGAACAGACTTTTCACATTCACAGGTCACACATTTCTGTTTGTAGACTTGGTATAAGCGCATTAAACGACTTGGTGCCATTATAAAGTTTTAATACACTTTGGGGAGGAACATCACTCAAAGGTTCAATGATTCTGTGCTGTGCGTTAGAGCTGCATGATGCACGGCTCCTCGCAGTTTCATGTTGACGTGTAGCTCTCCAGCTGCAAACCAGTGGAGTCTAAAACCTTTAAAGACGTGTTCAGAAGTGTCGACACCACACACTTCCACATGTGCAAAACTGAGTCATAATGAAAACAAATACAGTGTGGCTTTCCTTATTCAAAGCAAAAATTATACAAAAATAAGGTACACATGTGATTTAACTCTACTTATGAACTACGGGAGCAGATTATTCTCTCTACAGTGTGAGCTGAATGTAAGGAGCTGCTGTCATTGCGATGATGAAACATGAAATATTTCATACAAACTGTGTGTGAGCATAGACTGTGCACAGAAGTGGACTAAGGGAGTGTGGGGTCTCCCACAGCGTTCGGCTCCAGTCAAATGAAGCTTGTGATGCCACTGGTTCCAACAGCAGTGAATTTGGAGCCAGGCCCCGTATTAGGAATACGATTTCTTTAACAAAATAGTGGACTAAAAACCCCAGGATCATGTAAAGCGGGTTGATATGGACATTTTAAGACCAAAACGAAAGCAGCATTTACAGAGAGAGGGGCCAGAATATTCCAGTAAGTCAGAAGCGAGGGTCCAAAAGAGCCAGAAATGCCCCCAAGTGAACTTCCTATCTGGAACGAGCCGGACAGCGCATTAGCTATGTCCATTTATATGCACAGTGTGTACTGTTGTATGTACAGTGTGTACTGTGTTGTTTCTACTGTTTAAAAGCCGTTACGAGGCAACGGAACCTGGCGCAGTCTGGCTAATCCGATTGGCTGTTGTAAATGTGACTGAGCGAGCGTCTGGGGCCCTTGATGTGAGTTTCCTTCAGGGGAGGCTGAACAGTTACCGCTCGGAGGATGGACACAGCCTCTTTGCTGAGCCACACGGGGTAGAGCACGTCGTCGTGGAGAATGGACTCAAAAAGGTCATCCTCGTTGTCCGCCTCGAAGGGGGGCTGTCCCGCCATCATCTCGTACATGAGCACCCCCAGAGCCCACCAGTCCACAGACGCGCCGTACTCCAGCTCCTGCAGGATCTGAGACACACGGGGCGGGTTAGAGATGGGGGAAAATGGAGGAATCAAAATCACACTTTGAGTGGTTAAAAAAAGCTGATATTTTCCAGCTATTGTATAAGAAAAGGGAACAAATCTGAAGAAGCTGGAGTCCATGAATACACAAAACCTCCACAAAGCCTATTCTTTAGATCAGGGGTCATCAAACTAGGGCCCGCGGGCTGACTCTGGCCCGCCAGAGCCCTTTGACCGGCCCCTCTGCCCCCTCCACATGAACTGACCCAATGAGGCTGTCCATTACTTCTGGGCAAATAATAACATGTCTACATCTTGTATTTTGTTGATTGTTTCAATTAAAAAAATATATTTATATGAAGTATATAACAGCTGTCCCCGCGACAGCTGGACAAAGCGGAAGAAGACAGACGGACGATTTCTATTTTTATTTAAATAACTATATGACGTATTTACATTTGCCGCCAAATTTTGTCACTAGACAAGCTCGAGATCATAGACCGTATAAAAGAAGTGGACTAAGTGAGCGTGACGTCACCCATAGCGTTTAGCGCCGCACAAATGAGGCTCGCGATGCCACGGTTACAGGGGCAAATCTGGAGCCTGGCTCTATGTTATAAACAGGGTTTTTTGGCAGACAAAATAGCAAAAATAAAAATTCAGGCTCATATAGAGCGGGTTCATACAAACATTTTAAGACTACAATGACGAGGTTCACAGCAACAGGTACAGAGAGAGGAGCAATCAGATCCCACTGTAAGTCAATGGGAAAAAGGGAGAGAAGGAGCCGGAAGAGCCTCATGGAGCACTTCCTGTTTGGCACGCGTCTATGCTCGAGATCAAACAGTGATGGACAATGCACCAGAAAATAAATAAATGAAATATTTGTGGTATTTCAAATTAAAACAAAGTACTTTTACAAACCACTAGTAACGATAAACAAATATGTACCAGGAATTATCTGTACATATAGTGTTGTGGACGGTTGTGCCATGCTGGTCATTTCTACTACACAATGAGGCTGCTGGTGCCCATTTTCGAACATTCTTTTTGCCATTAGCCATTAATCTGCTAAACTCAGAGAGCGCAGTTAAAAAATAAAAGTAAAAGGCTTAGGGAATGTGCAATTAAGAATAGATACAAGATTGTGAAGGTCTCGCCTGTAAAAACGGCCTTAAGATCCTGTATCACTCGTGGTCATATTTGGTCTCTTATCTATTTCTGTTCTCTGGTGGATGTTTGTGTGGTGCTGATGTTGTTGTATTGTCCTGTCTTTGTGTTAAAGCTGTGACCCCCTGTCCCAAGACAAAGTTCTCATAAAAGATGATCTTATTTTATCTTATTTCGGTGTGGGTCGTACAGTTCTCTTTATACGACTGACCCGACCCCGGCCCATCACAGTCAGGAGCGATAATGTGGCCTCCAGAGAAAAAAGTTTGGTGACCCCTGCTGTAGACCTTTTATTATTTTTTATTTAACCTTTATTTCACCGGGAAAGTCCCATTACTAATCTCTCTTTCAAGGGAGTCGTGGCCAAGACAGCGGCGCAACAAAACAATTCAGAATATTGCAGGACACATTTCAGGCAACAATTTCATAAGACTATTTAAAACATTTGCAAACCATGGATTTAATTTCCAAACCTTTGAGCAATAGTTTAAACTGTCCTATTGGAAGCAGTTCTTTTAATTTCAAGTCTTTTTGTAAACTGTTTCATGTTGTGGGGGCAGAATATTGAAATGCCTCCTGACCAGCTTCTGTGTGAACACTTGGTACAAACAGTAGTGTCAGTTCAGGCGGATTAGGGACGGAGAAAAACGCAGTGAAGTCAATATCGCAGTTTAAATGGGTACAAATAGCAAATGCAAAAAGCCGGTGTTTTTCAGGTATTGTAAAAGAAAAAGAACAAATCTGTCTCAGGTGCTATAGCGCTTAACAATTTGAAAACAAAATATTTTATCTTTTGAACACGAAGCTGAAGTCCGTGAACACACAAAACCTACTTACTCGTCTACTATTTACACCTATTTCTAGAATAATGTTCTGAAATACACGGGATTCTTGTATTAGTTTAGGAAGTGAGACAAACTGCACATTTACTTTTAATGAATGACGTTTTGATGAGTGGATTTCTGTCAGGTCACGGCACGTTGTCATTCATTAAACGCAGTGTGGGAGCGAGTGTGCAGCTTTGTCTCACTTTCTATGTTCCCTGTAGCATCCTTGCACCAGTGATGTGCGTTTACTTGCCGTTTCTATGATTCTTGTGTTAGTTTAGCAGATTTCAGTCTTGCTAAAATGTTAGTGCTTCTGTTTTAATAAAGGCTTCTTCACTTAACAGGAAGGACAAGGACAGAAAAAAAAGCACTGCTGTGGACTGGTTAACCCTGTTGTACGTGGTTCTGAGTTTAGATCTGGTTTAATCTGGGTTTAGTCCAGGTTTTGGCTTGGTTAAAGGTGCACTGTGGAACTTTTCTGGTGAAAGGTCTGTCACCGAAGGCCTGTCTCCATGTTGTCACTGTGGATGCAAGATGGATGGTTTAATCTGGCATCCAATGTCCATCTTAAGTCCATGTGTTTTACAGAATTAAAAACCTGCATTCTGACGGTGAGTGGGCTCGCCTCTCCACAGATCTGATCCTGTAGCGTCACTTGCTTGAGTTTATTAGAGATAAATAAGTGAAATGCCATACTGCGAGAATGGAAAACTCCAAGCAACGCAAAAACATGATGTAAATACTAATAAATACTAATAAAATATAACACTAAACACAATCAATCAATTAAATACTGTCCCACTTTTTTATGTTTTAATCATATTTAATTTGTTTATGTTGTTGTACGGCCACCTTGAGTGTCCAGAAAGGCGCCTAATAAATAAAATGTATTATTATATATTATCAGAAAAGTTACACAGTGCATCTTTAAGCATAGTTTTAATCCTAGGTCAATATTAGTTATCTTAATACAGAATTATATTAGTCTTAGTTCAAGATCACCCATCTGTGGCTCTTTCACTATGGGCAGACTGGTAACTGGTGTAGAAATTTTAGTCTGGAACAAGAATGACAACAAAATAACACAATTATCCACAGAGCGAATTGTTTTTTTCAGTCGTTAAACATGTTCACGACAAATTCAAAAGTCGGAGAAGGTAAATGTTGGAAAAAAGTTTGTGAATCAGTATCGCAATGCCTTAAAGGTGCATTGTATAACCTTTCTGGGGGAGAGTCTGGAATGTTTCACAGTACATTATTAAACCTTTCTATCAAACCAGACCAAGTTACAGGTCAGATCTGTGGAGAGGCGACGCCGCTCACTTTCAAAATGTGTTTTTCTAGGTATTTTTGAGCTTTAAAACCACCTGTAATTGACCTTTTTCGCAACAGCCGGAAGTTCCCCGCTGTAGGTTTACGGAACTTCCGGTTAATGATTTTCTAAGGCAAAATGTCTGTGGAAATGTGTCGCCTACTCTCCACCAACTTCATAAAATTGCCCCACCGCCATCTTCAACCAACAAGGTCCACAAAGGATAAACATTCTTCCATAAACTCCAGAATTTATCCACAACTATCAAGGTAAGAAAGACGAAAGCTTAAAGGAGAACAGCGACTAGAAATGTCTCGCATTCGAACTGTACAAGTCTATCTATGCTAATATCGACATCAAATCAAATAAATTTTTTATTTTAATTGTAGAATCAGTCTGAGTTAACAAGTTACTAATGTTTTATTTATTACAATAATATTAGTTTTGCCCAATGCTCGTAAAAGATTTGAGGTTTTAGTCTTTCTTACCTTGATAGTTGTGGATAAATTCTTCAAAAGGATTTATATTTTTATATCTTATCTTTTTTAACTCTGGACCAAGAGTCTGTAATAAAAGTTTGATGATGATGATAAATCTTTTGTGGACTTTGTTGGGGGAAGATTTGGTGATGGGGCAGATTTATGAAGCTGGCGGAGAGTTGGCGAGACATTTCCACAGATATTTTTCCATTAAAAAACCACTAACCGGCAGTTCCGCAAATCTACAGCGGCACTTCCGGCCGTTGTGAAAAAGGTCTATTGAATTTCTGAAAGTTAGAGCTCTTTAATGTCACACTGTGGAACATTCCAGGCAGAGCAATGACACATCCATAGAAACAAGCAGGTGACGTACCCCCAACCAAAAAGTTATACAAGTTATACACGTTTAAATGCGTGTTATTGTGTATATATTATGTACATTTGGGGGAATATTTGTTAAAAGTACCTCGGGGGCGATGTAGTCGGGGGTCCCGCAGAAGGTGGTGGTGGTCACTCCGTTCATGATTCCTTCTTTGCACATCCCGAAATCGGCCAGTTTACAGTGACCCTCGGCGTCCAGCAGGATGTTGTCCAACTTCAAGTCCCTGACAACCAAAGAGCAGAGAAAATCATTTAGCACAGGATAAGAACACAAGAGCTGTTTGTGTGGCTTTTACGTAAAGGTGCACTATGTCATTTTTTAGGTGGGGTTGTTTTGTTGTACCAGGAATGCTCGACTTTATGGCATTAATGTGATTTATCTGACAATCATTCAATTACAGGTGCTACTCCACAGATCTGACCTGTAACTTTGTCTGATGGCGCCAGCGTGTTACCGTTAAGATAAATATTTTTTGTCACGCCGCCCAGCAATAAAATATGCTCTTTTTGCTTCTGAATGTAAAGAGATAAATGAATTAAACATGAATCTAAACACTATCTTTCAGTCCTAATAATATAATTACAAGAGCAGTGCACGTGTTTCACCTGTAGATGACGCCGTTGCGATGCAGAAACATGAGCGCGGAGGTGACTTCAGCGGCGTAGAAACGGGAACGTGGCTCGTCGAACTTCCTGGACCTCTGGATCTGAAACATCAGGTCTCCTCCATTCACGTACTCCATCACGAAGAACAGACGATCCTGAAGAGGGAGACGGAGAAAGAGAAGGAGAGAGGGAGGAGGAGGAAGAGGGACAAAGGGAGAGACATGAAATTTATGCTCCAGAGTCCAGACTCAGTGACAATACCAAAAAATATGATTTAAAAAGACAGGCATACCAATCTCCACATCTTAATACTGGTGGCGTATTACACAGTGTCCACCCCTGCAGCATTTGCAAACTGCTTTTTTTTTTTGCAATTATTTTTCTTAAATATGAACTTTACAAAATAATTTAATAATTTAATCTAATTAGTAAAACAATCAGATCCTTTTTTGTACTTTTTTCCCTCCAAAATCACTCAGACATGTGTGTTAAAGCTGCTTAGGGTGACCAGACGTCCCTATTTACCCGGGACAGTCCCAGTTTTGAGTCCTGTGTCCCCTGTCCCAGCGGATTTATACAAAGCCCCTGATTTGTCCCAGTTTTATTGAAGAAATGTCCCTGATGTTCCTATATTTGACCAATCTGATCCCTGCCAATAGTAAAGAGAGGCAGAAATTGTCATTTGTTTAGGGAAAATACAGAAAATCTGCTTTAAAAATGACCAAAACACAAAGAAAATGTGGCTATACTGACACGTTAGTCATGAATGAACAGTTTTTCTTAATTACACTCCCGTTTCACAGTTTTATTATTACCAGCCATCACAAACCGGGGGTAACCCTAATCTATCAGCTCTCCCAAACCCACTTCACCAATGTGTCAGTGTTTGTGTTACCGCCTCTGAGGAGCGAGGGACGACTATTATAAGATGTTTGTGGAGCTCGCTGAGAGTTTCTTCTTGTTAACTTGCTAATACTAAGTACCCGTCTTCTTCTTCTTGTTAACTTGCTAATACTAAGTACCCGTGTCTGGAAGCAGCAGTAGAGCTGGGTGAGGTAGGGGTGTCGTCGGGCCAGGGCCAGGATGCGTTTCTCGGTCATGGTGCAGTCCACGTCGTCATCCTGGAGGATCACGTCTTTCTTCAGGACTTTAACAGCGTAAACTTCCTCTGTGCCCTTCAGCTCTGCTAGCATCACCTGCACAGCACAATACAGAGGGTATATCGGTACTTTGCAGCTGATATCAACGTTCTCTGGGGGTGATGCTAACTGTAGGCTCTGCTCGGTCTGAAGCGCTTGTTACTTAAATTAAACTTTAATCTGGTTTAACACAATCTGACTAGAGCTAATTTAGATGAAACTACGACAGATGAGATGATTTGTGCTGTTAAAAAAAGTCTCTGCAAAAAAAGCATTAAACAACATTTTTTCAGTTAGTCACTCTCACCTTTTGTTGAAAATCAAACTCCTACATGCCAAATTAAGGTTAAAGTTTTAACTTTATTGTGCATGTAGAGAAATTTGTCCTCTGAATTTGACTCATCCTTCAGTGTCTCTAGGTTAAACCTGTCACCCATCTCCATATCCAGTTAGTCTTGGACAACACTACCTTAAAGTGCCAATATTACGCTATTTTCTGATCTATATTATAATGTTTCCTCATCAAAAACAGACCTGGAGTTGTGTTTTGTTTCATTCACACACGTTTAACACACAAACCCTGTATATTTAGGCTGAGTTCTTCTCTCAAACAGATGCTCCACTGTGTTTTTAAACTCCATACACCCGCACTAGAATCATTTGGATGTTTTCAGCCCTGGATTTGCCAATCTCTACTGAACATAAAAGCTGTTAGCTGTTAACTTGAAAACTACTGCTTCATGCACTGCAAATTTCTCTGATCCGAACAAGATTTTAAAATTTATATCAGGTCATTCATCTTGTTTTCAGATTTATTATCTACTTACAAGTCCCGACGCTGCTTCATTCTAGTCTAGAGGTGGTTTATTTTAAGATAACTTGACAAGTAAAATGATGTGTCCATGCAGCAAGATCATTTCACTACTTTTAAGTCATTTTCTGATTTTCTGATCTTTAAGTGATTTAAGTGATTTTTTTTGTAATTAGAACAAATCAAATTGCACTTTATCAAATTACACAAAAAAAGAGAGAGAAAAAAAAGAATCCCCCCAGCTCCACATGAACAACATAATAAAATAATAATAATAATGATAGTAATGCACATTGCACATATTTATACATATATATATATGCACATGCACCTATACACATGAAATCTGGAGTGTTTTTTTCACCCTTTTCCGTGTTGTTTAAGTGTTTATATGTTAAGCTTTTTTGCAGTGTCACATCACAAAGTGGAACAGAGCATTTTGAGCTTTGGAGATGTACAAATGAATGAAGCAGCGTTATTCAAACATGTGTGAATGAAACAAAACACAACTCCGGGTTTGTTTTCAATGAGGTAACAACATTATAACACGGCTTAAAGCTCAGAAAAGTATTTTGTGTAATATAAGACCTTTAAAGAATGCCCAGACATGGCGAGAATACAAACCGCAGACACCGTGCTGCATATTACAGTGCACCATATAGAATTTACTGTAAACATATGATGTAACAGTGACTGATTACTGCGCGCCTCAGCCCACGCACCTTTCCGAAGCTGCCTTTGCCCAGGACCTTGATGAAGTTAAAGTCTTTGAGCGTCCGGCGTTGGCTCTGTCCGTTCTCCCGGCCCGCGGAGGAAGAGGAGGAGGTGGAGGAGGAAGAGGAGGAGGTGGAGGAGGCAGAAGAGGAGGAGTTCTGGGGGCCGCCCTGATCCAGAGACAGGGCGTCCTGTAGCCGCTCCAGCTCAGCCAGGTCTGTGGAGCAGAGAGCAGACTCAGCAATCAAAAGTTACACTTGATGAGATCATTTGCAAAAACATCAGCCGTTTGTGACGTAAATTATCAAAATCGCTTCTTGATTAAATCTGCTATACAATATTTCTTTGATAATATCTGTAGAAGATGACAGGACTTTCTTCGTACTTGATTTGGTTTAATAAAAAAAGTTTACGGCGCCTCGTCAACACCAAACATCTTAAACAAAACCTCAGGTAATCTGCTCATAAACTTATGATTTCTGCTCTTAGGCGCCATTTTGAGGACCATACAAAGGAGAGAATATTTTGTTTTGTATTGTTAATTACAACTGTGGCCACTCTTCAAACTTCTACAGCGATTCATTCATTCAGTCCACATTTGTGCTGCTTGAGCGCCATCTAGAGGTTATCCCAACATAGTCAAACTAAACTGTAATACATTTAGACTTAGACAAACTTTATTGATCCACAAGGGAAATTATTTGGACACAGAAGCTCACACATCACCATATAATATAATAAAAAAGAGAAACGATATAAATGGTGAGAATAAATTCTAAATAAGTAGCTAAAAAGATAAAAAAAAAGATCGGGAAATGCTTCTGAAATGGTGTTTAGCTCAGACATAAAAAGGCGTGAACTGTGAATCTTATAGTTTTGGGGGGTTAATTCTTTATCTCCAAAACCAAATATGAACTGAAACTAACAATTTCGTCACCCCTGTTTTTCTTAATACCCTGACTGTAACTAAAAACGTGAAAAAACTATAAAAACATTGTATAATTTTGCAGATATACCAATTAAAAATCATTTGTTTTGATCTGTTTTTGCTGGTGAACGCAGAGACTCGAAGTTACTCGTTCTCAGATGGAAAAGTGTGAAGACATGACTAACTGTGAGGAGCACATGGAGGTGGGCGGGCGGCTCCAGTAAATCAGGTTTTATCAACAATAGTGCCACAATCTGAGGCTACGCTGACTTTGAAACGGGACAACTTGTTCTCACTGGAAGAATTATCATCTGGCAATTTACACAACGCTAACAAAACGGTACACTTAAAGCTGAAGTACGTCACTTTTCTGGTGGAGGGTCTGTCTGTTTGTCTCAGTGGAGTACAAGCATTAAACTTTGCTCAAACAAGAAGAATAAGAATGTATTAGTGTTTCGATACCAGTAGCATTAGACACCGAGGTAAACAGCAGCTGCTCACATACACAGGACTTCATTCAGGTATCGGATCAGTGATTTAGTGCGGTATCGGAGCTTTTGTTGATACCGGTATCGGAAAAACTCTAGAATATATGTAATGTTAAGTTTTTCATTTATTTTTAGTAATGAAAACACCTGAATAAATGTGAAATATATGTATGCTTTAATGCCATACTATAAAATTACAGAAAACGAATAAAATGTCGGGCGTAAACTGTGATATTTTCGATCTTTTCTCTCAGCTCCAGCTCAAACTGTTCGACCAAATCTCAGGATTTAAAAGTTCACAGCTCACGATTCATGTTCTCACACTGTACGAACGACTTCCAACAGTGCGAAACCCTCACAAGAGGCGGCTGGGTTTCAAACAGGTTTGATATTCTTGTGACCTACGATTGCCGGTCAGGAGCTGGTCGTGAGGTATTCATCGGTTCTCGTTACCTCATGTTCACTACACGCAGCACAACACGTGATTAAATCAAAACTTGATCCCAAAAACATCGCACAAGTGAAAAATCAGCTCAAAAATCGCCAAAAATCGCACAGTATTGAGTGTTTACATGTCTGATCTGTGGAGAGGTGACCCCACTAATAATAATAATAATGCATGTTAAGTTTTTCATGTATTTTTAGCAATGAAAACACCTGAATAAATAAATAGGAAATGTAGGTATGTTTTAATGTCGTCCTATCAAATTATAGAACGTTAATATTTATACTGCATATTTAAAGATGCACTACGTAACTTTTCTGTCGGAGGGTCCGTCCCCTGTTGTCTTCACGGAGATATTGTTACCATGAATCTTCCACAGTACGGCATTAAATGTATCTGTCTAATTCATTTCAAAAGCTAATGTACTTTAAAGCTCTTTCTGAATATCACCACCCGAGTCCTCGTGCATTAGTGACTTCATGGGGTTACTGTGCGTCATGGGGCGGGTACCTTGCTGTGAGGGGGAGGTGGGCACGGCGGGGGGGCTGAAGTTGCTGTCCTCTGTTTGGGAAAGCTCCGGAGGAGACTGGGGAGGGTCCTGCCCTGGAGTCAACTGCACAAACACAACAAAACCAAACAACACGGTCAGAAAAGCGGAGAAGATATTTCATTCTGATGCCAGAGACCAGGAGAAGAACAGCAAAGCAACTATAATTTCATTTTTCATTTCGCACTCTTCTCTCTAATTCGCTCTAATTTAATGTCCCATCACTAGTTTACACTTTTATGATGATTATTTATGTTTTGATTTGTTTGTATTGTGATTTTAATGCATTTCTTATTCCGTAAAGCACTTTGAATTACTTTTGTGTGCGAATTCAGCTATACAAAAAATAAACTTGCCTTGCCTATAATCTTTTTTATAGATCTGACTGTTGACTGTTTATATAAATGGAGCTGCCGCGTACCAAATAGGAAGTGAGCATGGGGGGCGCTTCCGGCTCCATCGACTCTGGCTCCAGTTGACTTTACGTTGAAAAATGTAAAAACTCTCTCTGTAACTCTGCTGTGAAACGCGACATTTTGGTCTTAAAATGTTCGTATTAACCAGAATCAGAATCAGAATTACTTTTATTTATCCCCGAGGGGAAATTTTCTTTGTTACAGATGCAACCGACCAAGTAGTTTGAATCAAGTTTCAAAAATAAGATAAGATAAATACCAATAAGATAAAAGATAAAAATAGTTCTCTCTCAGAAATGATTTACATCAGTGACATAACCCGCTCTACATGATCCCTGTGTTTTCATTTCTCTTCCTAATATTATTCCTCTGCTCCATATTCGCTCCTATAGCCGCTACCCTCATGAGCTTCATTTGACTGGAGCCGAACGCTGTGGGTGACGTCCTTTAGTCCACTTCTTTATACAGTCTGTGGTGTAGAGTTTATAAACGCTGCTTTCTAAATACTACAGCACAGCGGACCCCAAACCCCCGGGCTGGGTCACAGAAAGAATAAATAACTTACATTATTTCCGTTTTATTTATTATCTCTGAGTCTGAACAATGTTTTATTTGGAAAAATTACCAAATTCTCTCCGTTGCATCCGACTGTGACTCACTCTTGACTCACTCTTGACACTTGTCCAGATGTTTGTCTCATTCATGTGATACACTAACGCTAATAATAAGCCCACGAGCTGCAAAATGAGTAAAAAACAGACGCCTTTGGAAACATTTATTATTGTATTTACAAAATACCACCGTTTTTGTGTTGGTCGTATCATTTTATTTTGTCGTATTTATCCGCCACACCTTAAAGGCCAGTCCGTGAATATATTATCTAATCATAATCATAATAATAATACATCAAACTTGTATAGCGCATTTTTTGGACACTCAAAGACGCTTTACGAACAAATAGGAAGTGACACTGTAGAAAATCATGGGGGGAAGACCAGATTGAACAGGTGTCTCACATTAAACTGGCAGAAAACATTGGAAACTGCCTCTATAGCGTATGAAATTTTTGTAACCCATCAGAAATGTTGTCAAAGTGTCAGTAAATCGAGTGTGACAATGTGAGTTGCAAATTTAACCACAAAATGTCTTTTTCTTTTATCTGATATCTTTGTACTTAGTTTTTATGACGAATTTCCCAGCATTCAAATCTTGCATATCTCTATAAAACCAAACAAACGTCCAAGCCATAGCTTTAGCACTCTAGTTTGATTTGCACACATTTCTAGATTAAATAAGGGACATTTCCTAGTTTAAACACTCCACTTGCGTCTCGTACCTTCCTCCTGCGCTGGGCTGTGTTGGAGATCTTGTCGGGGGTCACGCCGAGGTCGGACAGGACTTTGGCGATGCCGCGAGCGTCCACGCCGCAGTTCGGAGCCACGTTGGTCTCACAGCGTCGGTGCACGTTCATCTTACACACTGAGCCCAAACACAGAAGGTTAACGTCAGGAGAATAATACAGTGAAACTATATTTAATCCTCATCGTTCATCTTACACACTGAGCCCAAACACACAGGGTTAACGTCAGGAGAATAACACAGTAAAACTAGATTTAATCATCAAGGTGGGTTTCAACACCAGTGAAACTTACTTTTATAATAATAATAATAATAATACATTTTATTTATCAGGCGCTTTTCTGGACACCCAAGGTCACCTTACAACAACATAAACAAAGTAAGAACGATTAAAACATACAGTTAAAAGCCTACAGATAAAGTGGGACGGTATTTAATAGATTAATTGTATTTAGCATTTAGTAATCAGTTTTTCTATTAAAATTCTGATTCTTGAAAACTGGATAAAGTAACTTCAGGGTAAACTCTGCTCAGAATTCATAACCTGCTCCAGATCAGTTTAAGTGTCAGATTATGGAAAGAAAATGACCAATCAGAGATGAGAATCCAGATATTCTTTTATCTGTCTGAATCTGTACAGATTTATAAAGGAGAATGATGGACTATTTAAATACATTTAGCTCACAGGCTATTTCTAGATGAAATATACACAATATTTAATCATAAATACATGTAATTGAAATATAAACATTCAAATGTAATTGCGCTCATTTGTTTAAGCACTGATTCAGTCCATTCATTCAGGCCATAGTTCAGTATGATGTGTGTTATTCATGACTGTAGCATATTTGGGCTTTAGTTTGCTGCTTTATCAATGATATTCAGATTAACTTTATGGCTTAACTTTAGCAGAACGTGTTTTAAATCTCATTTTAAGACCCTTTTATATTCTCTGGCTTTTAACACCGCGCAAGTTCTGTGATCCTCTGTGTCTTTGATTTATTTTTATGTTTTTTACCTTCTTATTATTTATTTTTTGTATTCTTGCTCTTATATGATTTTACTTTATTTATTTTTATTGTCTTAACAAGGACTAGTGGAGTTAGGTTAGAGCTTTATTTTATACTTCTACTGGATATGTTTTATTTGTATTGCGCAGCACTTCGGAAACTGTTTATAATAATAATAATAATACATTTTATTTATTAGGTGCCTTTCTGGACACCCAAGGTCACCTTACAACAACATAAACAAATGAAGTAAGGTTAAAACCTACAGTTAAAAGCCTAAAGTTAAAGTGGGACCGTATTTAATTGATTGATTGTATTTAGTTTTGTATTTAGTGTTGTATTTTATTAGTATTTAGTAATGTATTAGACACTATTTGAATTGAATTGAATTTATTTTTTTTATTTTTTTTATTTAATTGATTTACAATGAATTATCAGCTATTCTCCCTGGAGAATGTAGCATATTTTGGGTTTATGACATGTGCTATAACAATAAAGTAGGGTTGAGAATTATTAATTGGACAGAGATTATATAGAGAATTATTAATTATTCATTTAAAATTCTTAAATTGTGGGTTATGTACCATTGGTAGTGGAAAAAAAACAATATCTAGGTAAGTTAAATTGACTTAATTTAAGAACATTTTACTTTATTTGAGCAGATTCTGTTTGACAAGTAAAACTGTCAAGTGTTTTTTTTCTTAATTCAAGCAACATTTGATTTTGTTTCTTATTTTAAGTGCAAAAGTTGTTTTTCTTATTTAAAGTGTAGCAAAGATGTATTTTCATATTTTAAGTCCAAAAATCTTAATGCACTGGCGGATAATTTTACTCGTCAAGTGAAATTTACTCAAATCATGGTAAAACTTTCTTAATCCAAGTCATTTTATCTTGACTAGATTTTGTTTTTGTGGGTTTGCCTAATTTAGAGTTCATTTTATTCACTATTTGTCCTTCTTTGGATCATTTCTTGCTGGATTAAAGATCTGGTGGTTTTCTGGCGTAAGTCACGTTTTTGGGGGGATTTGTTGTGAAAAGTTTGAGACGCTTCAGAGTCCCGGTTTGTGCTTTAATTTCCCGTGAGAGTGTTGTGACGGGGACTGACCTTTGCACTGCAGGCCCTGCCTCATGAGCCCCCACAGCAGAGAGCCACAGTGGTCGCAGAACGTGGGCACCTTGTAGTTGTGAATGCTGAACTTATGAGGCATGTTTACGCTGAACCGCTGCGATCCCACCTGCAGGGGGCGACACACAGTCACTAAACAGGGTCTGAGCCGCCGCTGGGGATTATGTCACAGGGAAGAGGGGAGGAAAGAGGGGAGAGAGGGGAGGAGAAGAGAGAGGGGGCAGAGAGGAGAGAGGGGAAAGAGAAGAGAAAGAGGGGATAGAGAGGGCAGAGAGGAAGAGAAAGTGGGATAGAGGGCAGAGAGGAAGAGAAAGAGGGGATAGAGAGGGCAGAGAGGAAGAGAAAGAGGGGATAGAGAGGGCAGAGAGGAAGAGAAAGAGGGGATAGACGGCAGAGAGGAAGAGAAAGAGGGGATAGAGAGGGCAAAGAGGAAGAGAAAGTGGGATAGAGGGCAGAGAGGAAGCGAAAGAGGGGATAGAGAGGGCAGAGAGGAAGAGAAAGAGGGGATAGAGAGGGCAGAGAGGAGAAGAGAGAGGGATGGGAGGAGAGAGGGGGCAGAGAGGAGAGAGAAAAGAGAGTGACAGAGAGGAGAGAGGGGAAAGAGAGGAGAGAGGGGATAGAGAGGGCAGAGAGGAGAAAAGAGAGGGATGGGAAGAGAGAGGGCAGAGAGGAGAGAGGGTAAAGAGAAGAGAAAGAGGGGATAGAGAGGGCAGAGAGGAAGAGAAAGAGGGGATAGAGAGGGCAGAGAGGAAGAGAAAGAGGGGATAGAGAGGGCAGAGAGGAAGAGAAAGAGGGGATAGAGAGGGCAGAGAGGAAGAGAAAGGGGATAGAGAGGGCAGAAAGGAGAAGAGAGAGGGATGGTAGGGGAGAGGGGGCAGAGAGGAGAGAGAGGAGAGAGAAAAGAGAGTGACAGAGAGGAGAGAGGGGAAAGGGAGGAGAGAGGGGATAGAGAGGGCAGAGAGGAGAAAAGAGAGGGATGGGAGGAGAGAGGGGGCAGAGAGGAGAGAGGGTAAAGAGAAGAGAAAGATGGAATAGAGAGGGCAGAGAGGAGAAGAGAGAGGGATGGGAGGAGAGAGGGGGCAGAGAGGAGAGAGAGGAGGAAAAGAGAGAGAGGAGTAGGGATGGGAGGAGAGAGGAGAAGAGAGAAGAGAGGAGAGAGGGGACAGAGAGGATAGAGGGGAAAGAGAAGAGAACGAGGGGACAGAAAGGGCAGAGAGAAAGAGAATAGAGAGGGATGGGAGGAGAGAAAGAGGGGATAGAGAGGGCAGAGAGGAGAGAGAAAAGAGAGTGACAGAGAGGAGAGAGGGGAGGAAAAGAGAGAGGGACAGAGAGGAGCAAGGGGAAAGAGAGGAGAGAGGAGGGGAAGAGAGAGAGATAGTGGAGAGAGGGAAAGAGATGGGGAGGAAGAGGGAGGAAGGGTGGGAGAGGGAGAGGAGAGAGAGGGTGACAGAGGAGAAGAGAGATAAGAGAGAGAGGGGAAGGGAGAGATGCTGAGAGAGGAGAGAAGGACGGGAGAATGGAGAGAGAGATAGGGAGGAAGACAGAAGGGGAGGAAAGAAAGGGAGAAAGAGAGAAAGAGGGGAGAAGAGAGAGAGGGAGAGACAGGAGAGAGAGATGGGAGGAGAGTGTGATGTGAGAGTGGAAAGAGAGGAAGGGAGAAAGAAGAGAGGGACAGGAGAGAGTGAAAAAATGGAGAGAGGAGAGAGGGACAGGAGAGTAAAGAGAGATAGGGAGGAAGACTAGAGAGAAGGGGAGAGGAGCGATGGAAAGAGGAGAGAGGGATGGGAGAGTGCAGAGAAAGATAGGGACGAAGAGGAGAGAGGAAAGGAGAAAGAGGAAAGAGGGAAAGAGAGAAGAAAGAGGATGAGAGGGGACAGAGAGGAGAGCGGGACGGAAGAGTGGAGAAAGATAAAGGGAAGGAGAATGGAAGAGGAGAGAAAGGGAGAGAAGAGTGAGGGGGAGACAGGAGGTAGAGAGAAAATGGAGGGAGAGGAGAAAGGAAGAGAAAGAAGAACGAGGGTGACAGGGGACAGAGAGGAGAGAGACGAGGAGGGAAAAGAGGGATGGGAGGAGAGAGGGATAGGAGAGTAAAGAGAAAGAGCGGTAGGGAGGAAGACTAGAGGGGAAGGAAAGGAGAGAGAGAGAAAAAAGGAGTGAAAGGAGAGAGTGAAATAAGAGGGTGAGAGGGGACAGAGGAGAGAGGGAAAGACAGAGAAAGAGAGAGAGGGAGAGACAGGAGAGAGGGACAAAGAGACAGAAAAGGAAGGGAGAAGATAGAGGGAGAGAGTGAGGGAAGGAAAGGTGAGAGTGAAGAAATAGGGAGGAGAGAAAGGGAGAGAGGAGAAAACAATGAGAGTGAAATAATAAGAGAATAAAACAGAGCAGAGACTCGGGGAGGAGAGAGGACGGGGAAAGGAAAGAGAGAAAGGTGGAGAGGAAGGAGGAAGAAAAGAGAGTTGAGTAATAGAGAGAACAGAAAGAGAAAGAGGAGGAGGGATGTTACCTCCTCCGGTGTATCTTCCTGTTTCTTCATTCCAGCACATTTGGTGATGATGAGCTCATGGCAGCGCTTATGGACCACACAGGTGCACACTGCAGGAAACAGGATTTTATCAATGAAAACAGATTTTAATGCACAAAATATCAATGAAAACAGATTTTAGTGCACAAAATATCAATGAAAACAGATTTTAGTGCACGAAATATCAAGGAAAACAGATTTTAGTGCACAAAATATCAATGAAAACAGATTTTAGTGCACAAAATATCAATGAAAACAGATTTTAATGCACAAAATATCAATGAAAACAGATTTTAGTGCACAAAATATCAATGAAAACAGATTTTAGTGCACAAAATATCAATGAAAACAGATTTTAGTGCACGAAATATCAATGAAAACAGATTTTAGTGCACGAAATATCAAGGAAAACAGATTTTAGTGCACAAAATATTAATGAAAACAGATTTTAGCGCACAAAATATCAATGAAAACAGATTTTAGTGCACAAAATATTTATTAAAACATAAACAGATAAAATAGATAGACAGATAATATAGATCAAAGGATAATTTGGGGATTTTTTGTACATATTAGTCTGTAATGAATTTAAATACAAAATAAAGGAGAAAAATGCCCTAAAATCAATATTATTTATAGTGTTTGGTTTAGTCCTGGTTTGGTTCTGGTCTTGTCATAGGAAGCATCAAAACAGGGACTAAATACGGGACTGAACCAAAATTAGACCAGGATTAAACTAGGACTAGAGCAGGACTAAACCAAGACTAGAGCAGGACTTAACCAAGACTAAACCAGGTCAAAACTAGGACTAGACGAGGACTAAATCAGGATAAAACTAGGACTAGACCAGAACTAAACCAGGACTAGACCAGGACAAAACTAGGACTAGACCAAGACAAAAATAGGTCAAAACTAGGACTAGACCAGGACTAAATCTGGAGAAAACTAGGACTAGACCAGGACTAAACCAGAACTAGACAGGACCAAACCAGGACTAGACCAAGAATAAACCAGGTCAAAACTAGGACTAGACCAGGACTAAATCCGGAGAAAACTAGGACTAGACCAGGACTAAACCAGAACTAGACAGAACCAAACCAGGACTAGACCAGGACTAAACCAGAACTAGACCAGGACTAGACCTGGACAAAACTAGGACTAGAGCAGGACTAGACTAGGACTAAACCAGGACTAGACCAGGACTAGATAAGGTCTAAACCAGGACTTAAACCAAGACTAAGCCAGGTCAAAGGACTAGACCAAGACTAAACCAGAACTAGATAGAACCAAACCAGGACTAGACCAGGACTAGACCAGAACTAGACAGGACCAAACCAGAACTAGACCAGGACAATACTAGGACTAAACCAGAACTAGACCAGGACTAGACCAGGACTAAACCAGAACTAGACCAGGACCAAACCAGGCAGGACCAGCACAGGACTAAACCAGAACTAGACCAGGACCAAACCGAGTCTACAATGGGACTAAACCAGGACATAACCTAGTTCATGAATTAGTCCTGGTTTAGATCTAGCTGTAGACCATCTGTGAACCTGATATCATAATTTAACCCTTATTTTATACTAATATTCTTTATAATGTTTATTTTTATTCATTTTTATTTTTTACATATTTTTTCTTAGAGACAGAGATACTCACCCTGACACTGGTATCCCTGCTTCCCCAAGACGCCCCTGAAGGAAAAAAGGCACAAGACGTTAGGATTTAGGGCGAAAATGTGCAGCCACAATCGTCACTATTAAACATGCATATTAATAAAACAGTTCCACTCATTTTTCTACAATCTTTTCTTTCTTTGAGCTTGTCAAATTTGCAGAAGTGAAATGACTCAGCAAGATGTAAATCACAAACTGTAGGAAGAAGCTTTTGTCACTTTTAGACTTCCTCACGAGTAACGCAAACTTTTACTCACCGGCGCATTAGTTCTCACGGTGATTTTAATGTCGTTCTTTGAATTACTTTGTGTATGAACTGTGCTAAACAAATAAACTCGCTTTGCACTAGCTAAAAAACAGAGGGAACTACATAGACCATGATCCTTTGCTGTTGTCAGTGCAGACTACATGAAAAAATAAGATATTAAGCACTTTTAAATCGTAATTTTTTTTGTATTATAATAGTACCAAAGGGTTTTCCAAGGCTTTTAAAGGGAAAATGAGATGCATATCGTGAAAATATCATATCGAGACATTTTAATATTGTTACATCTTTAATTAGGAAAGCGTAAAAGTATAGTATAGTATCAGAAAACTACCCAATAAAGTACAATTTCAGTTTTATTCATCTTTATTGACGAGTGTCTAGTTCTGGAAGAAGGTTTTCAGTTCAGTTAGTTCCTGCGTATGGTAGTTGTGTCGTTACTCTTAACAATATTGACAAAAATGAATATCCCAATATATAGATTCTCATTCATCTTAATAATTAATGCAATTTTCAGACGATATGTTAACAATGCATCAGAAATGTGCTAAAAGATGCCTGTAAAAGTCTTGGTTGTGACTCAAATCTTGCACAAAATATAAATGGACCATAAAATTTGCCATATTATTTCATTTTTTCCTCTGTTTTGGGAGATTATTCTTGATGTTTCGGTCTCTTTTTGGAGTATTTTTAATAGCGTTAATTAGAGATGGACTGTAGTTATGGACTGATGTAAGAGTAACGCGTAGAAATGGTGGGTTAATATGTAATTCAGAAGTTGAAGCTGTAATATTGTGTGTGTCAGAGAGTGGACAGTGCTCTTATTGTTGAACGAATGTAATTTCTTTGGATTTATTTCTGTGAATCAGTGTCCGCAGATGGAAACTCTTCAGCTCTAATCTAATGCGGAACATCTCTATTTTTGTGGTCTTAATGTTGAGAAAAAAATCCCGCACACAGTTTTACTTACTCACTGCAGATTGTGAGATTTATTAAGACCTACTACTACAACATTTCAGCACTATGCCTTTATTATTTTATTTTTTGTGTCTAATGAAGGCCTAGTGCTGAAACGGTGTAGCGGTAGGTCCTGATAAATCTCATAATCTGCAAGTAGGACGGGGTGCGGGATTTTTTTTCTCAGACGCTCCTGTTTCAAGCAACTGATGTGCAAAATTATTATATTTCTGTCTCTTTTTGAGGTATTATTTTGTAGACATTTATAAATTATTGCAAATCCACAAGAGCTGTATAAATATAACTAAGAAGAATCATTTCAAATATGATTATTTTTGGCCACTTATGTTTTGTAATCAGGATTCGAGTTGTTTATTTTAAGTATTGACACTGAAGAAAGATAGAAAAAAACTACGTACAAGAAAACTGACAAGAATTTCAGTTTTAGTTTGTAGATTTCCCAACAAAAAAGTAGAATTTTGACCTTTTATGACTATTTTTCTTCATCCTTTTCCAATTCATTATTTTTATCTTGAAATAAATTAAATAGTTTGTGTTTTAAGAACATTTTCTACCTAAACTTTTTCAGCAACAAAACACCCATAATTGAATAAAGACGGGCAAGTTTACCAATAATTTACCACAGTATGTTCTTAAAGTAAATGTTCTTGAGGTATTTTTAAGAACTTTAACTATAAACGATACACATGATGTTCAAATTTAGCAAATAATAAATACATTTTTCATTATGTCTCCCACTTCTCCTCTAACCCTCAATACATTCTGTCCAAACCAAATCAAATAAAAGCCTAAAAAGTCAAATTAAACACATAGTTAGCGTCCTGACCAGATGAAGTCCCTGCAGTGGGAGCAGTAGGTCGGCTGGCGCAGGTACGTTGCCATAAACTTGTGCCCGTTGACCTGGTGCACCCGCCTCCGCACTGCCCCCTGGCGTCGGCGCGGGCCAATGCGCTCGCGAAACACACGCTCCTCATTGTCATTGGTCCCCGAGGCTGAAGGAAGACAAAAGATTTATTAGTAATTATTAGGACGAGACACAATTTCCACGAGACAAGACGAGAGTTTAACATACTGTAATTATACTATACTAATATATACTGTATATACGTCACAATTGAATTTCCAATTTTGGCGTGACAATTTTGTACATATTTGATTCCATATATTTTGATTCCATTCCAGCAGATCCTGTGGCACGAGATCTTGTACCGTCACTATTAGTAATACAAAGCCATAATATTTCAAAGGCAAAATCAAAGTACTGCAGTATTTTGAAGACAATTTTAGACAGTATCAGTCTGAGAATTAGAAGTACAGCAGTTAACAAATTTATTAGAGCACCTGTCATTGTTATTCATTAAGAAAATTGGAATTGGAATAACAAAATAGTCCTTGTTGGCAAATAATAACCAAAAGAGTCAGTATTTTGTGTGAGCACCTTTGGCACAGATCACAGCTGCGTTCTTGCTGCTTTGTCTTTATGTTTTGCAAAGTCTCTTTGTTATTAAGTTCCAAATAGTTTCTCACCGTTCCCAGAGACTTTGGTGTCATTTTTGGAAAACATTCAACTTGAAAATGTATGTATAGCAACAATAGTTATATTTTAGCATTAAATATATCGCTTTGATAAAAAGATCTTGCATATACTGGAGGATTAACCATTACAGAAACATGAAAAGATATTTTGGTAAACAGAAACACTGTTAAATTACATATGGCAGCAGTGAAAAACACCTTATACTGGGGGGAGGTCTAGTAAATTTGTTAATCACTATTACTAGTAGTAGTATTACACTACACTAGTACACTAGTAGTACACTAGTATTTATAGTAGCAGTAGTAGTATTTGTAGTAGCTGTAGTAGTATTTGTAGTAGCAGCAGTAGTATTTATTGTAGTAGTAGTATTTGTAGTAGCAGTAGCAGTATTTGTCGTAGCAGTAGCAGCAGCAGTAGTACTTGTAGTATTTATAGTAGCAGCAGTAGTATTTGTAGTAGTATTTGTAGTAACAGTAGTTGTATTTGTAGTATTTGTAGTAGTATTTATAGTAACAATAGTAGTATTTGTAGAAGCACTAATAGTATTTGTAGTAGCACTAGTAGTATTTGTAGTAGTAGTAGTAATATTTGTAGTATTTGTAGTTTGGACACAATTTGAGATGCAATTGTTTTAGTACCATAAGTAGTATATTCATTACAGTACTAGTAGCAGCCAAAGCTGCAGTAGTAGTAGTAGTACTGGGCCTTGTGGTTGTAGCGTCAAAGTAAAGTAACAGCAGTTCTCTCTCTCTGGGGGGGTGTTCTACATTTATGTCTATGGTGGAATGTTCAAAAGTTACCACGCAGACACAATGCACATAGCAGCAACTGTACGGCCAGGAATGTTTGTCTGAAAACTCAACAAACACAAAATGGATTTAAACAGCACATTTCCAGAAGCTTGTGATCAATACGGGAGTTCATGGTTCTGTTTAGGAGCTGAGAGTCACTGAAAAACTGTGACTTTTATTTGACAGAGACGTGTTTAACAGCACAAATCTGCTCACCTGTTGTAGTTCCAGCTAAGTCAGCTCTTTCTGATCAGATTGTGTTAAAATATTTTATTTTTAATTTATTTGTTTATTTGATTGGAACAATGCATATTAATGAACAGACATGAGAAAATGCATGAATCTAAACACGCCAGATTGTAGCCACAATAATAATAATAATAATAGATTTTATTTATAACGCACTTTACATTTAAAAACTAAATCTCAAAGTGCTACAATGAAATGCAAAAAAACCAAAAAACACTGCTAAACATTAAACATTAAAAGCCTGTTTGAATAAAAATGTCTTTAGAGTTTCTTAAAAGAGTCCCCAGTCTGTGGTGCTCTCAGGTGCTCATTTCCATCTGTAGTCCCACGGTTCAGGGTCACAGGGGTCAAAACTACATCAGGAACATTCAGTAAAACAGTAAAATTTACATTAAACAATGATCAGACCCTATGTACAACTTTCCATACTCACCAACTGCACAATTATACAGAAAACCACACAATTCATAGTCACTTTGACACAAAACTCCATTAACATTCACTCAGCTCAGTGTCCACACTCCACAGGCAAATAATTCCAGCTAAATAAAGCTAAGGTTAAAGCTTAATTTGAGTACCGTATTTTCTGGAAAATAAGTCGCATAATGCATAATGAAGAAGAAAAAACATGTACAAGTTGCACTGGACTACAAGTCGCACTATAAGGGGGGGGATTTATTTTATAAAATCAAAGACCAAGAACAAACAACAAACATTTCAGTCCGTGCTCTGATCAAGGCGGTTGTGTTGCATGAAGTAGTAACAGCCTTTTTTGTTTTCTTCATTGCAGTTCGAGTATCTTCCATTTTTCAGCAGTCCTCACAAGTTTCACGCTCACTCCAAACTTTCTTTCTGCTCGATCACCGTTTTCAGCTGCAGATTTCACCTCTTGCATCTTATAATCTGCAGGATATGATTTTCTTTTTGGGGCTGTTTGTGTTCAGTATTTCTCAGTTGTCTTTATAAGTGGATGTTTAAACTTAACTTTAACTTTAAACTAAATTTTCAGTGCTACAGGAGTAACAGGTGTGAGCAGATACTGGCTCACAACCCTAGAGCGCCCCCTCGTGGCTGTCAGTGTGAAATAACCAACATGTGAAACTATATATTTTAAGATATAAGTCGCAGGAAACACCCAAACCATGAAAAAAGTGCGACTTATAGTTTGAAAAATATGGTAACAGAGCTTCAGACAGAGTTGTACCTTCAGTTAGCATCACAACCCTGGGGAATGTTGATAATATCAGCTGCAAAGTATCAATTACCATATTCAACACTGTAAACCTATAGTCTATTCATATTTTAAATCGTGTTTGAATGTTATTATCCAAAAAACACAAATAAATAAGACTCAATGATCAGAATCTACTGTATATAAAGCAGAAGAATGAGACAAAATATAAATGACTATTATTTTGTGTTGAAAATGATTCTGTACGGTATTAATCACAATCAAATCACAAATTGAATGGACGCAATCAGCAAATCACAAAGGCTGCAATTTTTGGAGTACTGTACTTTCCTCCGCAAACAACTACAGTAAATATCTCGTTTTATTCTGCATAGAAACGACTAATCCTGTAGTTTAGATCTGTACAAATGTTGGCTTATATTTGATCCTCACATTAATATTAGTTTGTCAGTTAATGTTCCTATTTCAGTCCTGTTTTCAATTCTCCTTTTGACCGTCACAAATCTGTGGTTTAATATCACAATGAGACATCTTAACCTCTTCTATTGTGAAACATTTAATACTGAAATCAAGTTTGATGTTTTAGCATTGTGTGTCTTTCCTGAACAGTTGTAAAATGGTCTTGAGCAAAACAAAAACTAGTGTAAAACTTGATAGAAATAGTAACAATAACCGAAAAATTGTGATTTTGTATCGTGAAAAGTCTCATGGGCCATCACAATATATATTGAATAAGTCTTTTTGCTTAAATTAATGTGTTTTTTATGCTATTTTTGTGACTTTAATGCCTTTCTTATTCCGTACAGCACTTTGAATTACTTTGTGTATGTCAAATAAACAGAGGGAACTACACAGACCATGATCCTTTGGGGTTGTCCGTGCAGACTACATGAGGAAATAACTGTTATTAAGCACTTTTAAATATTAATTCTTCATATTATAACATTGCCAAAGGGTTTTCCAGGCTTTTAAAAGAAAAAAATAGCATATTCACAATTTTGGTAGCCTCCAAAAATATCAAACCGAGATGCATAACGTTAAAATATCGTATCGAGGGATTTTGATATCGTTACATCCCTGCATAGAAATACAAAAAAATAAAAAATAAAATAAAAAATACAGAAAGTCTATTATTTTGTATTGAATCTTATATACTATTGATTTAAGTTTTTATTATCATTGTGGTATTAAAAAGGTAAGGCAAGTTTATTTGTATAGCACAATTCGTACACAAAGTAATTCAAAGTGCTTTACAGGATAAGAAATACACTAAAATCACAATATAAACAAATCAAACCATGAATTATCATCATAAAATTTTAAGGTATGAAGTCTTCGCCTTAGTATCAACAACAAATTTGAATATCGTGACAAGGTAATTGTCTCATCATTTCTTACTTAGATCATCTAATAAAGATGAAAAACTACAAAATTTGACTAAAAAGACAAGATAAATAATCCTAATCTAATCCTGTACAGCTAATTCCTTCTCTAAAGATAAATCCAGCGCTGTGTCATTTCTTCAACAAAACAGCAGATTTCTTGAAGGCTGAAGTATAGGCCCAGCAGTGGCATATACGAGGGGTTATTTATACTCGTGAGTGGGCTCTAAACACAGTCGGCCATATTCAAAACCTCCTCCTCTTCCTCACGAGGAGAAGAAGAAGAAGAATTCACCGCGGAGACCAAGAGAACCACCTCCACACACCCCCGCGCACTTCCAGTCTGCATTAGCCCGTCCTGCCTCCTCTCTCCTCCTCCTCTTACTCTCTCTATAATTTCATTTCGATCACTCCTTCGCTCCTTTCCTTTTCCACCTCCCTGTGTTCTTTTTATAAAGGTTCTTTCTGACACAAAATGGATTCTTGTGGGGTTTAAGGCACGTTATAATGCCGTTACCTTATCGAAAACATATCTGGAGCTGTGTTTTGTTCCATTCACGCGTGTTTGAGGCTTTATTATACATCTCCAAAGCTCAAAATGCTTTAGATTCAGATTCAGAAAACTTTATTGATCCCACAGGACAATTCATTTGCAGCATTCTCACACAAACGCCACGCCGTTACAGACCACATAACAGTACAGTGGTCCCTCGTTTATCGCGGGGGTTTCGTTCTAAAAATAACCCGCGATAGGTGAAATCCGCAAAGTAGTCAGCTTTATTTTTTACAATTATTATATGTATTTTAAGGCTGTAAAACCCCTCCTCGATCTAAGTGGAGGGGGATCGTTCCGCGCAAATTGGCCACGATCTAAACTGTGGAGCGTGAGGGGTGAAAAACATAGTTATGGGGAGTTTTTTTTAATTCTTAAACAGACATAAACAGACATGCCACCTTCGATTACGTAGAACACAATGCGCAGCTTCTCTCTTACCCAATCAGAACGCAGAACACAATGCGCAGCTTCTACATTAGCCAATCAGAACGCAGAACACAATGCGCAGGTTCTCCCTTAGCCAATCAGAACGCAGAACACAATGCGCATTCATACACTGTTTAAAAAAAAAAAAACATGCAAAATTGCACCAAAAAAATCTGCGAAACAGCGAGACCGCGAAAGATGGACCGCGTTATAGTGAGGGACGATTGTATACATATTACAGTGCAGAACATTTAAAAACTGAACACTTAGAATTAAGCAATTTAATAGCCGAGGGCACAAAAGAATTGGAGAAGCGGTTTGTCTTTCGTACCGGAGCCAACACCCTGAAGGTAGTTTTCAGGTTAACAGCTCCTTTTACCCTTTGTCTAGTAGAGATGGAGCTGAAAGGGCTGAAATCATCCAAATGATTTTAGTGAAGGTGCGTGGATTTTAAAAACACAGTGGAGCACTTCCTGAATTACAACGTGACATCACAAGGTGGAACGGAGTGTTTTCCGTTTGAGAGAAGAACACAGCTTAAATGTGCAGGTTTGTGTGTTAAACATGTGTGAAATAAAACAACAAAACACAACTCCAGGTCTGTTTGTGATGAGGAAACATTATAACATAGATCAGAAAATATGGGTCCTTTAATTCTTCTCTTCCTTTTTCTCTCTTTGCAAAACTTTAATCTCTTATTTTCTCTCTCTTTTTCCCACCTATTTTCCCACCTTCCTTCCTCTCTCTGTAATTTCTCCATCTTTTCTTTCTCCTTCTTTGGTTCCTTCCCTTCTCTCCTCCTTTCCTCGCCTCTGCCTTCAATCTAATGTCTCTCATTGTCTTCTTGTCTTTTTCACCTCTCTCTGTCTCTCTTTTTCTAATTTAATTTCAGTCGCTCTCTCTCTCTTCCCCTGCTTACCTTCCTCTCTCCTTCTCTTACTCTCTCTATAATTTTATTTCTGTCTCTCCCTTCCTTTTCCACCACCTGTTCTTTTTAATTCCTCTCTTTCTCGCTCCCTTGTCACCTTCCCTCTCCCTCCTCTATCCATCTTTCTTCTCCTCCACCACATCACTCCATCTCCTTCTAATATCATTTCGCTATTCCTTCTCTCCACTTGTGTCATCCCCCCTTTTCTCTCTTTACCATTTATTTCACACTTTCCCTTCTCCGTACGCCCACTCTCTAATTTCTTTCTCTTCGTTCTTTTTCTCTTGCTCCTCCCTCTTCCTTCTCTACTTGTCTCATCCCCCTTTCTTCCTCTCTCTATCTTACCATTTATTTCCCACTCCCCGTTCTCCGTACTCCCCCCATCGCTTTCATTTCTTTCTCATCTTTTTCCTCTTGCTATCGCCTCTCTTGCCACATCATCTCCCTCTCCTCCTCTCCGTCTCTTTCTCCCTCTCTTCCCTCGCTCCTTCTCTCTCTCCGGTGTAAGTCAAATGTAGTTACAGACGAGGTGGAGCTGGATTAAAAATGACTGTCAGGGGAGGCAGTCTACAAAGGGAGGAGGGTGTTCAAGAGAAGAGGCAGGAAATAGACAAAATATGCAATACAGCAACAGTAGTAGTAGTAGTAGTAGTAGTAGTAGTAATAGTAATAGTAGTAGTAGTGATAGTAATAGTAATAGTAGTGATAGTAATAGTAATAGTAGTAATAGTCGTAGTTGATGAAGTTGTAGTAGCAGGAGTAGCCTATAAGAAAACTACAAATTAAAGTAAATTTATTGTAGTGTAGCTAGTGGTATTTGCAGAAGTAGTAATTATGTAATTACTACTTCTTCTGTAATTGAAGTATAGTAAAATAGTGAAAAAAGTAGTATAGTGGACTAGTACCTATAATAGGCTACTCAAAATATATATGTTTTGTAGTTTTTTAATGAAACACTTAAAGCAGGCATGTCCAAACTATGGCCCGCAGACCAGTTGTTTAGGCCCTCAGGCTTCCAGGTGAATTGGCCCTACAGCATGTAGTACTTTTTACTGCATGTTTTTGAAATCTACCTTGATCAAGCAAATGTAGTGTGTCCTTTTGGGGTCTGGAGGGTCATTCAAACCTGTTATAAATGCACATTTTTTAATTACTCACTGTTTTGATCACCAGTTTATGGCCCTCGATCGGCCCTCACACTGGTCTGTGTTTTAATATGTGGCCCTCAATGAAAAAAGTTCGGAAACTCCTGACTTTAAGTATAGGTTTAGGTAGTATAGGTAGTAGTACTAAAGTATAGGTTAAGGTTTAGTCCAGGTCTAGTCCTAGTTTAGTCCCAGGTCAGTCCCAGTTTTGATGTGAATGCACCATTCATGTCTGTACAAAGGTGCACTGTGTAACTTTTCTGATGAAGATCTGCCACCTGCCTGTTTCCATGGAGATGTTATTGTTTTTCCTTGAATGTTCCACAATAATAGTAAATGGTCACATGTTTATATAGCGTTTTTCCATCTCCAAGGCTCAAAGCACTTTACAACAAGCACCATTCACCCATTCACACACACATTCACACACACATTCACACACACATTCACACACACATTCACACACCAGTGTGCGCAGACACTGAATGTGTGGGTGAGGTGGGTTAAGTGTCTTGCTCAATGACAGCATTCATCTGTAGGAGCTGGAATCACACCAGCCAAACTGTGGGTCAGTGGATTTGACTGCTCGACCAATGATGTTTATGTCAAGAGTGATATATATATATATATTAGAGTTGGGCGGTATCCAAATTTTGATACCGTTAAACCGTCTCCACATTTTCCCGGGGTATACGGTATTACCGTTGCTAAGGCTAAAAAAAAAAAAAAATAAAATAAATAAAACACTTCGTAGCACTAAGGTGGAGTCCGCACCTATACCGTTTAGAAACAGAAAAGCAAGCATTACATAGGCCTAATGATACTGAAAACATGTAAACATGTAAAAAATTAGTAACTTTTATTAACACATGTTTAAAAAGTGCAAATACAGCAGTCAACCGACAGAACGAAATAAGAAATTGTCTATGGGCTAAAGCCCACTTCCAGTACAGTAATCTATAGGCTACATCAATTAAATTAAAACACAGCCCTATATAATCCAGCACTCACAGGCTTATCAAGGCTTGAGTAGGGCACGTTGTGGGTTGACAACTTTGCCCGCGGTGCTGAAGACCCGTTCCGATGGAGAGCTTGTGGCACAAACGCACAGGTATTTTCGGGCAACCCGCGACATTAAAGGATCTGCCTGGCTCTCCCTTGTCATTTGGCCAAAATCCGAAATGCTGCCAAATTGCAGACGTTGTGTTTTTCTTTGGGACCAACTCAGCGCGGCCTGTCATGTTGTCTTGTCCTTCTCCTTTCGGAGCGGTAATGTCACGTGACTACGCAACATCCAGGAACTTAAGAGCAACATTACACTATAACATAGTAATATTCGTTTTAAACTGTAATAGTATTAAATTAACAAACACAACCACACATACATAAGTGTTGAAAAAACACTCTTTATTTAGGCATTAAATCAATTATAGTTAATATTATATTAGGGCAAGATTTTTTTTAATGACAGTAATGAATCTGATACCGTGGCTATTTTTAGATACCGCGGGATACCTTATTACCGTATTACCGCCCAACCCTAATATATATATATATATATATATATATATATATATATATATATATATATATATATATATATATATATATTATAGGGCACTGAATCTATCTATCTGCAAGTAAACAAGCAGGCGGCCAAATTACAGGTCAGATCTGTGGAGAGGCGATCATATTTTTTAAGCAATAAAAAGAACTGTAATTGAATTCACGTGAGATAAAAATGTCCAGCCAAAACAATAACAACAGAAAAGCGCATTGCGCATCTTTAAGTATGAACATCTGTAAAGATTTTCATCATATGATTTTACTGCTTGCATTGTGTATTGCTGGGGTTCACATACCATAGGCCAATATTATTTAATAAGTTCTAGGGTCCAGGTCCTGACAGACATGATCAGGTTCAATAATTGTTCATTTAAAAAGTACAATATTATCAATAAAGAAAACTGACTCTTGCCCACATCTGTAGTAATATAACATCATATTTTATAATCTGACTTCTAATAATATTGTCAACTGCACCATCACAAGAACCAAAATTATAGGGTTATATAATTTTGTACCGTATTTTTCTGACTATAAGTTGCACTTCTTTGGGTTTGGGTGTTTCCTGCGACTTATACTCAGGTGCGACTTATATATTACATTTCACACTGACAGTCCATTGACAAAATATATGAATCGTATATATGAATCAAAAATGAAAAAACAAATCATTATCTGTTTTTTCATTTTGGTTTTAGAGACAAATAATAAAGAAAATTATTTTTTCATTTTCTTATTTTTGGTTCTATATTGAAAAACAAATGAACGAATGATACACAGATTGTTCTCTAATGGGTTGTTTTTATTAATATAACTTCTATAACGTATCTTCTATAGTTAGTTCTTGGTCTCTGATTTTACTAAATATTTTCCCCAAAAAGTGCGACTTATACATGTTTTTTTTCTTCTTCATTATGCATTTTTTGGCTCATGAGAACAGTGAATGCAGCTAATGAAAAATATTATTTAAAAACTCGATTCAGATACATTTTGAATCGATTTGAGAATTAAAAAGTTAAAATTAAAAAGCTCGGCGAGCATTAGTGAGATAAACTGTAATAATGTTATGGTGTATTATTATTAGATTATTTACATATTTCATACAATCTGTGGTTAAACATGTGCATTTGAAAGGTCACTGTCTCTTGCCTGATGGATTGGGAACAAAACCAACGCTACGCAATCACTACAAATACACGCTCAGGTTGAGTCTTCGTGTATATCTGAGTTATTTCATGTAAAACCAGCGTGTCGCATGTGAGTTTGGCCTGGAGCTCGGCGGCGCTGCGCAGAGTGTGATTTGGAACAGAGGAAGCCGCTAAACAGTCCATTACTGAGATCACTTTGTTTTACATAATACATCATCCATCTGTCCCCGGGCTCCGAGCACACGGGACACAGAGGGAGGGGGCGGGGCGAGCAAGCAGGGGCGTGGAGAGGAGAGAGAGAGGGACGGAGAGGGACGGGGGGTAGGGGGGGGTTATTGCCATGGAAACTGACGCCCTCTGGACCTACGCGGCGGACACTACTACGAGTACACACAACGTTGCTTTGGAGATATGCAAAGTTTGAATATTTAGTATAAACAGCTGATAACAAATATGGAACTTGTGCTGTAACATTTCAAGCAATGATACTGATGCTTTGCAGTGACCAAACAGGAAGTGCTCCAGGAGGCTCTTCCGGCTCCTTCTCTCCCTTTTTCCCATTCACTTACATTGGGATCTTATCGTCCCTCTCTCTGTAACTCGCTGCACTGAGCCTCGTCATTTTGGTCTTAAAATGTTCATTTGAACGCACTCTACGTGATCCTGAATATTTCATTTCGCTCTCTTGTTCCTAAATTAAGATATGAACATAAATAACGGACCAATCAGACGCCTTCATTCCCCGAGGTCCCTCCCCCTAGCGTTAGCAACAGGTTTGATTGACAGCTAATTTCGCAAGTAAGTAAGTTCCCTTCTCGCTTTCCTGCCCCGATTGCCTATTTTTTAAATAAAATGACAAAATATCTCAAACAATTACAATAGCTAATGTTACTAGAATCTTAACTAGCATAACTTAACTAACAAAGTAAAGTGAATTTAGTTAAATATCCAACTCTATTGTTGTTTGTACATAACAAAACATACAACATAAATCAATGACTCAAACTTACAGTTGACGATTAGTTAAAGTTTGACGATAAAAGCTAAAAGTTAAGTTAAAAGACCCTTATTATTCTGAAGAATCACCGAAATACGTCTGTGCAGAATGGTGCAGAGTATCGCTGCCATGAGGAGGGCGGCACATTTAACAACCTCAATCATGATTGGCTCTTGTGGTTGCTATGATACTCGCGGTCGGATTTCCAAATATGGACCTGGCTCCAAATTCGCTCCTGTAACTGTGGCGTCGTGAGCCTCCTTTGAGCGGCGCTGATGCTGTGGTGACGTCAAACTCACTCAGTCCACTCATATATATGGATTATGGTTACCATGGAGACGCAGTGCACCCCACATTAGCAAACACTGCCAAATAAGTTTTAAGAGCGTCTGAAAACTCAAGAAAAAATACAAAATAGATGTAAACAGCGCATTTTCAGGGGCATGCGATCAATACGAGAGTTCATGGTCCTGTTTAGGTGTTTGGCTTTCAATAAAAAAGATGAGAGTGATTAAGTGAAAAACTGTAAAGCTTGTACAGCTTGGGACTGTAATGTTATTTGAGAGAGACTTGTTTAACAGCTGTTGTAGTTTCATCTAAGTCAGTTCTTTCTGGTCAGATTGTGTTAAAACAAAACTCAGATTAAAGTCTAATAAAGTCTCAGACAGAGCAGTGCCAACAGTTATTACTGAAATTCCAGACGTCCCTATTTACCCGGGACAGTCCCAGTTTTGAGCCCTGTGTCTCTCATCCCAGCAGATTTATCCAAAACCACTGATTTGTCCCAGTTTTATGTAAGAAATGCCCCACATGTCCCTATTTTTGACCAAATTGATCCCTGCCAACACTAAAGAGAGGCATAAATTGTTATTTCTTCAGGGAAAATACATGAAAATCTGCTTAAAAATGACCAAAACACCAAAAAATGTGGCCATACTGACTCACATTGGTCATGAATGAGCTGAGTGCAGGACCATTTTCCTTAATCACGCACTCGTTTCGTCTTATTATCACTAACCAACCAAAACCAGGGATATCCCAGTTTTTTATTTAGAAAATCTGGTCACCCTAGTCTGTATCGAACCACCCAAACGCAGACATCAGGAGAACTTAGAAATATAAAGACCCCACCCAAGAATCTAACCAAAAACTTTCTTGCCGTGAGGTGATGTTGCCAACCACTCATCCACTGTGCCTCTTCAGCACTCTGTTCTCTCTATTAAATTCAAACAGTTTCTAATCAATGCATTGTAAATCATATCTTACTTACAGATCACACTAAATGCCTTACTCAGGATTTTAGATTTGCATTAGCCAAAGTATTACACTGCTTTTATTATTTGCTGTATAAATCTATGTATCTATATCCTGTTTTTACACCTGCAGTTTATATTAAACAAATTATATTACACAAAATTTGCTCTTGTGGGTTTTAAGTTGTGTTAGAAAGTTGTTATCTCCCCAAAAACATATCTGGAGTTGTGTTTTGTTTCATTCACACGTCTGACTGATCCTTCATTATTAGTCTGACTTCATCTCCAAAACTCAAAATGCTCCGTTCCACCTTGTGATGTCGCCTTTTACCTTAGGTTTACTAAATATTGGCAGTTCCCGGGTTTAGATCATCCAAATGACTCTACTGAAGGTGTACGGCGTTTAAAACAGTGGAGCACTTCCTGTATGACCACACGACATCACAAGGTGGAGCAATGTGTTTTCTGTTTGAGAGAGAAGTCAGACTAAATATGTTTCCTCATAAAAAACAAACCAGGAGTTGTGTTTTGATTCATTCACACATGTTTAACGCGCAAACCAGCATATTTAGGCTGAGTACTTCTCTCAAACTGAAAATACTCAGTTCCACCTTGTGATGTCATGTGGTAATACAGGAAGTGCTCTATACAACAACAAAAGAGTAATAAAATAAAAAGAAGAGGTGTGTGGGGGGGTGTATTTACATTTTAGGGCTGTCAAATTTGCATTAACATATTTTCTGTTCCCTTATATCTTTATTTTCTGCTTCTTAATTAGTATTATTATTATTATTATTATTATTATTATTATATTTTTTTTTAAAGATTATAGTGCTTCTTAATGAGTAATGAGTAGTAGTAGTAAGTAGTAGTAGTAAGTAGTAGTAGTAGTAGTAGTAGTAGTAGTAGTAGTAGTAGTAGTAGTAGTAGTAGTAGTAGTAGTAGTAGTAGTAGTAGTAGTAGTAGTAGTAGCAGTAGTAGTATAAGTAGTAGTAATAGTAGTAGTAATAGTAGTAGTAATAGTAGTAATAGTAGTAGTCGTTTAAGTATGGAGTACTGTAGTATTCATCGCAGTAATAAAGAATGAGGTACAGTAGTAGTAATATTGACATGAGTAGGAGGAACCCAAAAAGCAGGTAGGGTAACTTTTCTTGCGGAGACCTGCTTGTCTCCACAGAGATGTTATTGTTTTGTTTGGAATGTTCCACGGTATTGCATTTAGTCAATTACATGTTTTTTTTATGGCTAAACATTTCCTGAAAGCAGACACACCTGTCCACAGATCTGACTTGCAGCTCGTCTCCACTGAGACAGATGAGCTTAACGCTCTAAGGTGTCAAATTACAGGTAAAGAAATAACACAAACAGGCGAGGGTCCGTCCAAAACAGAAAAGTTACACAGTGCATCTTTAAATTCAGAATAATAGACATTCCTTTTGCAGTAACAGAAGTAGTAATAGAAAAAGTAGAAGTTTTTGCAGTGGTTATACATTTTTGGGGAAGTGTTGCAGGCCACATTGAAAACTCTACTATATGGTAGTGGTAGCAGGATTATTTGTAGTGGTAGTAGTAGGAGTAGTAGTAGTAGTAGTAGTAGTAGTAGTAGTAGGAGTAGTAGTAGTAGTGGTAGTAGTAGGAGTAGTAGTAGTATTGTTAGTAGTAGTGGTAGTAGGAGTAGTAGTAGTACTGGTAGTAATAGTAGTAGTAGTAGTAGTAGGAGTAGTAGTAGTAGTAGTAGTAGTAGTAGTAGTAGTAGTAGGAGTAGTAGTAGGAGTAGTAGTAGTAGTAGTAGTAGTAGTAGTAGTAGTAGGAGTAGGAGTAGTAGTAGTAGTAGTAGGAGTAGAAGTAGTAGTAGTAGTAGTAGTAGTAGTAGTAGTAGTAGTCGTAGTAATATAACAGCAATAGTAGTAGTAGTAGGAGTAAAATTTAAAACTCAATACTAAGGAATAGACTCAAAATGGATTTCAATACCACGATGATAATAAAAAAAACACTCTTTACTTAGACATTTTCAGCATTAAATCATAATACTTTCTTTTATATTAACATTTGGTTTTATATCCGTGTAATCCCTCAGTCATCCAGGTATTCTCCATAGTGGTCCATGGTTATGGCAGCTCGATTATGGAAAAAAATCATTATCACGATTATTTTGGTCAATGCTAAAATTTTTCACGATTATTCAAACGTTTATTTTGTAGGTACACGATGCATTTATTCAGCATTTCTCTCTCAAAACCCCACTTTGTTATTGATAATCTACGCAAAACATTCAAATTGAAAATAAATAAAGGCTGCAAATATGAACCTTAGAGCAGTTTTGCGATGTATAAAACATAAAATGAATAAAATATACTTTGAACATGACATAAGGCGTAGAAAAACAAATGTATCCAAAATAAACTATATATCCAGCTGTTCTACAATCTCTATATTAAATCAAATTAAATAAATATACATATTAATATAAAAAATAGCCCAAAATAAACGTTACTGTTTCAACTCGATTATATGAGTTTGAAGATCGTTTGACACACAAATCGAAATTGCAATCAAAATTAAATAGGGGTGTAACGATGTCCAAGTCTCACGATACGATATCGTCACAGTATGAACCTCACGGTACGATATTTACTGCGATATCGTGGGAAAGCTCACGATATTACGATATTCTACATAATAACAAGACTGACATTATAAAATGCTTTGACCAGTCATTTGGTACAACATTTATTGTCATTAGGGATGGAACGATGTCCAAATCTCTCTGTATCATATTTTTACCATTAACATCTCACAGTACGATATTTATTGCAATATTTTGTGAAGGCAAACTGTGAATCTGCTACTTTTTCCTCTAAAAATACTTTCACAAGACTTAATCCAAAGAATGAAGATGTAAAAGTGCTTAGAACAGTTATTTCTTCATGTCGTCTGCACTGAAATGGAGCAAAGTATCATGGTCTATGTAGTTCCCTGTTTTATTTTAGCTATTTCTGCATCAGAACTATTCATTTAAGCAAAGAGACTTGTGATTCGATATATTGTGATGGTCTCCAGTGTTTTTGTGAGACCTTTGATGATACGATATCACCACATTTCAGTGTTACATCCCTAAATTTCAATTAACTGCGCAGCCTTAGTCCATATACTAGTCTATGTGCTCTTATACTTGTTCTGATATAGCTGAAAATCATTCTAAAACTATTCAGGAAAGCTTAATTTCTGTCCCGTGAATGTGACTTTTTTAGTGTCGAAACCTGCTCAAATGAGTATCTGGTTTTGAGACTAGTTTAGAATCGAAAAGTATCAGATTTTTTGTATTTTGTTCCTTCGTTGCGACTGCCAAAACTCCTTAAGCATTAATATAAACAGTATAGAGTACATGTCTCTAGTCTAAAAGAAAATGAATCTCCATAAAGTAAACAAAAGTGAGTTCAAGACTGCAGATGGGCAGATTAAACCCAGATTATGTTTTATTTAATTTCCTGAATCTGACAGATGCAGGAGCGGAGAAGTCTTCCTGCTCGATGCCAGCACAGATTGGACAAAAAAAGGAGCTAAAAATACCACTTTCGCTTCACTTTCCTCATATTTCTCCCTCTTCGCCAGAGCATTTATTCCTCTCTATTAGCATACATTAGCGGGGATGAACTCTGCACAGGAAGTTCAAACATGGGCGGCGTGTGGGTCATGAGGTCAGCGGAGGAATCGACCAATCGCGGTTGAGCGGTGGGCGGGACGTTCGGAGTAATGCCGATAATCTATTTTAGGACTGGACTCCCTCACTGCAGCAGGAATCACAACGGAGGAAACAATCAAATATGGAGTTTGTTTATGGAAAAAGGCTTTAAGTCATTATTAAATTAAAGGTTAAGGAATCGGGCAGCATATTAGTGTCCATTGTCATCTAGAATAAAAAGGGCAGGGCTAAAACTGGGCTAAAGTAGGACTAAACTGGGTGTAAAACTGTCATGGTCTAAATAAAACCAGGACTAATCCGGGACTAATCCAGGTCTAAACTAACAGACAAGGGCTATAACTTAATGTAGTTTAGTTAAGACTTAACTAACCAGGAATAAATAGAGACCAAAAGGCCCAGGACTAAACCAGGACTAAACCAGGGCTAAACCAGAACTAAACCAGGATTAAATCAGGGCTAAAAATGGTCTAAACCAGGGCTAAATCAGGGCTAAACCAGGACTAAAATATGACTAAAATATGACTAAACCAAGACTAAACCAGGATTAAACCAGGGCTTAACCAGGGCTAAACCGAAGCTAAACTGGGACTAAACCAGGACTAAAACATGACTAAAATATGACTAAACCAGGGCTAAACCAAGACTAAACCAGGATTAAACCAGGGCTTAACCAGGGCTAAACCAGGGCTAAACTGGGACTAAACCAGGACTAAAACATGACTAAAATATGACTAAACCAGGGCTAAACCAAAACTAAACCAGGATTAAACCAGGTCTTAACCAGGGCTAAACCAGGGCTAAACTGGGACTAAACTAGGACTAAACCAAGACTAAACCAGGACTAAACAAAGACTAAACCAGGACTAAACCAGAATTAAACCAGGACTAAAACATGACTAAACCAGGTCTAAACCAGAACTAAATCGAGTCCAAACCAGATCAGGGATAAACCAAGACTGCATCAGGTCAAATCCAGTATTGCACTAACAGACAAAGCAATAACATCTTCACAGATTAAGACCAACCACTTAAAACCTTTAAAAAAACGACCAATTTCAGTCCGAATCAAGTCTTGTTGTTGCGTTGTTTATCTTCTTGTGGTATTGATTATTTTTCCAATATATTGTGCATCTGTATAAACTAAGTAGAGCTATATTGACCCTGGTAATGTACATTCCCTGCCTCCTCCTCCTCTTCTTCTTCACTTTGACGAAGCTGCGCTGAGAGAAAAGCTGCCGGCGCTTCTATTTTTATCCAGGTGTGAAGATACGCAGGTGCAAGGAAAGTCTCATATCGCAGACTCCCATAAGACCGGACCGCAGGACTACACCAAAAGGAACTGTACGGAAGATTTTGATTGCAAATTCCATAAACGTGACCTGCCAGTGTCCCCAGAGACGAGGCAGACATGTTCAACTCAAATATACTTTTACTGAACAACTCTAATGCTGATTTAGTCTTAAAATAATGGGTATTACGCAAAATTGACAGAGTGGAGCTTTCTACCATGGTATAACGCTGTTCGTTCAACGTGCCAGAAGAGGTTTTAGATGTCATCCATGCATGTGTGAATAATTTAGTGATCTCTCCAAGGCCTTTTGTACTTTTCTTACCTACGGTGAGGAGCTGGAGGACATCAACCCAGCCGCCTTAAAGTTGAACTCCGGCACGTTTGAAAAAAGTCTAAAGTCCATTTCTAGAGGTGGTCGAATACTGTCAGAAGCCAAAAAACGGCACAGATCAGTGTTGCCTCGGCGGAGATCTCACTGTGGCAGTGAGTCTGTCAAGGCAACAAACTAGTGTAGTGATGGGGGCAAGTTCTTAACTTCCATGTAAAATGCCAATTTGCTTCACACTGAAGAAGCTTAACACCACTTTAACCCATCTTACAATAGCCACGAGTCTAAAAAACAAAACGCTCTGCCTGGCTCACGCATTAGTGTTTGGAAACGTTATAAAACAACTTTATAAGCAGCCTTAGCATTACCTTGTTGATGCAAAAGACTCAACTGCCGATTCCAGCGGTGGCGAGAGGCTCGAGCCGCCAGAAGCAACAAGAGAGGACCGACTACTGACGGTGAAGAACAATAGAAACTGAAAGTTGTTTGGGAATGTATTTTTTTTTAGTGTTTTCAAAAAATATAATTCACTCGTAAATAAATGGGATTAGAAATGACATCGGCGATCAAGTCTATTGGGCTTTCGCATGCACAGTGGGAAATCAAAAGGGTAATGGTAAGGCTGCTTATAAAGTTATTTTATAACATTTCTAGACACTAATGAGTGAACCAGGCAGAGCGTTTTGTTTGTTAGACTTGTGGCTATGGTGTAAGATGGGTTAGAAAGTGTTCTTCAGTGTGAAGCAAATTGGTGTTTTACGTGGAAGCTAAGAACTTGCCCCCATCACTACACTAGTTTGTTGCCTTGACAGACTCACTATCACAGTGAGATCTCCGCTGAGGCAACACTGATCTGTGCTGTGCCGGAGTTCCCCTTTAAGACCTGCTCTCGATGATGTCGGCTCCTCACATCCTCCACTTTCATTTCTACTCCGACTCAAACTGTTTAATGGTTTACGTATATGTGTTTTTTTAAGCGTACGATTCAGCTAGAACTCAAATTCCACCCAAAACATTGTAAAATAAAGATTAAATACATGGATCAGGCTTATTCACACCCCTATTTTTGGTAAATATAGCATTTTTAAAACAATAAAAGGTAACATGGTGATCTAAATATGCTCTATGTTAGGAGTTATTACCCCATAGAAATGTAATACCTCCTTTAAATTAGACTTAGACACTTTATTGATCCACAAGGGAAATTATTTGGACACAGTAGCTCACACATCACAATATAATGTAATAACAAAGAGCAAAAAAATATAATAATTACAAAAACACTGGACATGATGGACAAGTTGTTTATGAGATCCGGTAAATGGACGCTCTCTGCTCTGAATCATCACTACCTAAGCCTGTGTTTTTAAATGTGAAAAAATGTCTTCTCAACATTTTGGGCATTTGTGCCTGAGCAGGAGTTTTTTACAGAATCACATGTAAGTGCAGAGCAGTGGGCGGGGATAGTGGGGAGGTGAAAGCATATATTTTTGAGCACTTAAGTCTCAATACAAGACGCATGAATCACTCAAAAAACAGGTATGAGTAAGCTTTCGATTTAGAAATAGTTTTCTGTCTAACTTTTACAGGAAATAAACAGTTGTGGTGCTGTCAATTTTTACAACATATCTCAAATCTCTGCTCTATTCATACTTTGCGGCTGGTGTCCTTAACATTCCCTGGGGGCGGTGAAGCTAACAGGAAGCACTACTCTGTTAGAAGCGCTGTTACTTAAATTAGAAAACAGTCTTTCGCACATCTGATCACAGGCTCCTGAAAAGGTGTTGTTTAAATCCTGTTGGCTTTTTTTTCTTGAGTTTTCAGACAATCTTGAAACTTTTTTGTCTGCATTTGCCGACTAGGGTTGGGTGGTATCCAAATTTTGATACCGTTTAACCATCTCAGCATTTTACCGGGGTATTTGGTATTACTGTGACTAAGAATTATTTTGTACTTATACCATTCAGAAACAGAAGAGCAGCATTATATTCGAAAATGATTATGATCAAACCAAACTTTGCCAGCGCGTTCGATCTTATAAGCATCAGCACACAACCCGTTTTTTTTCAGAGTTTATAGTTTATGCAAATTACCCAAACGGTTTTAAGTTTCTTTTCTATAAAACGTAAACAAATGTGCGCAAAGCTTCATTCAACACATTATTACTCAACGTATACAATAAGCAGGATGCAAGTCGACTAAAACACGTTTTGACACAGAGCCATAAATTGGGCTTTACCATCTCCTCCATGAAAGTCGGACTTCGCCCTCAAGCGGGAACTTTCTCCTCTTCAGCGCGTCTACTCTTGACTCTTGGCATTTAATAAAATGTCTCCATCGCAAACTTTTCGGTTCAACATCACACAAGAAGCGTCAGTCAGGTTTTTTCCTTCTTTCTCGCTGCGTGTGGATGGAAATCTCCGAGCGTAACGACTAGAGGCCGAACGATATATCGGTTGGCCGATATTATCAGCGATATGGGCTCTTGGAAGCATATCAGCTATCGGCCAAAATCTTGCCAATATGGGCCGATATTACACGTGGACATGTTTTACCTTGTTATAAAGCTCAGACTCTCTACATTCTGCCCATTTTATCCAATTTACAGACAGATAAATGTCCTAATATGTGGTGCCGCATCAGTATTTATCTGTCTGGATTAAAAGGACAGTTCTTAGTGCAGACTTGTGATCTGAGAGGAGCCTGTGTGAGGCTGAGTGTTGGAAATGTGTCGGTTTGAAGCTCGTTTTGGTTCTTTCTCATTGGTTAGCGATTAGCTGCTGTAGCTCCCACACATAAACAGGCTGTTTTCTCTTCTATTAGCAACTATAAAGTGACTATAGTGGACGTATATATGTTACTGGACACACACTGATATGTAAATGAGCTGAGAATAGAAGTGTGAATGATCGGCATTTAACAGATCATTAACGCTAACCGCTAAAGACTAATAGTGGTAGTTTACTTACAGTACTTCCTTTACTGGCTAGAATGTCATACAAAAACACCATTAGGCCGACCTGCTGTCTTTAAATATGACGTAAAGAGGCAGAAGAACAATAAATGTTGCCTAAATAAACCCTATTGAAAATTCAATAGAGCCAAACTTAAGTTTTATAAACAACTGAAGATTTACAGTGATTTTTTACATCATAAATATATCGGCGATTATATCGGCAGCTCCAACTCCCATTGTATCGGTATCATATCGGTCACAACAAAATCCATATCGGTCGGGGCCTAGTAACGTCGTTTGAAGAGGAGAGAGAGCGGGGGGGAGAAAGTCCTGCTGTGGTTTTAGGTCCTTATGCAGATTTTTTAAAATGACGGTAATGAGACTGATACCGTTGCTACTTTTTAATACTGCGGGATACCGTATTACCGCCCAACCCTATTGCTGACTTGTGCATTGTGTCACCATGGTAACTGCTGAACACTCCGCTAATAGACATACATGCAGAACACTCCCCGCACAATGTCACTGCACAGTATCAGTGTTGTTACACCACTGCCCTATTTAAAATGAACTGAGAACTGCTCCAGCTGTTAGACTTGGTAAACCCTATATGTAACTTTTCTGTTTTAATCTATAGTATCGGGGATGTGCACATTTAGCCTTCCAGGAAACACAGGGATTACACACGGACTACACAGACTACACAGACTACACGGCCCGGTCAGATTTGGGTCAAACTCTGTTGATTTGAAGAACATGAAAAGTGTTTAGAGACGGACCATTTATCACAGCTAATATTTGTATAGTAAGGACGGGACAAGATATTGTGAGACAAAATTGCCACAAGAAGAAAAATGATTTCTTGAGAGTTTCTTTTCATGTTTTCTATTTGGATTGGACAAAGAAAAGAGAAGTGCTCGTGAGTTACATGTCCTTGAGAGTTTCAAAACACAGTGTTATAACGACAACAAAAGGATCAAAAAGAATAAATAGAAATGTTACGATTGGACATTTTCTTTCTAGCAAAGCTTTTCAAAGTCTCATCTTGGCTCGTTCTCGTGGACCCAGTCTCGTGTCTCGTCTTGTGGGAATTGCGTCTCATCCCACCTCTATGATATACAGGGAATAGAGATGCTCTTGCTTTGCCTGTAATGTTCCGCAATATGGTATTAAACTTATATAAGATGCATTTAAATTGTGGGCGTTTTTACTGCTCAGAAATACCTTGTATAAACAGGCATTCGGACTATAAGTGGGCTTGCCTATTCACGGATCTCATCTGTAAATGGCCCGGTGGCGTCTCTCCTGCTTGTTTCTATGGAGATTGATAAGTTTAATGCCTTATGTTGGAACATTGCAGGCAAAGCAATCACATCTCCATGGAAACAAGCAGCTGGCGTTTAATCTTCAATCATTAACACGGCAGATTTTTATATAAGCAAGGTCATCTACTGCTACTACTTATACTACTACTCCACAACTACTGCTTTGAGAGGAATGTTCCACAGTATGGCATTATGCTTCTATCACACATTTATTCAATTACTGGTGTCTAAATTGCAAAAAAAAACTAAAAACAGACATTTTTACAGTAAACAAGCTCACGACTCCAGAGATCTGACCTGTAACTAGGCCTGGTGGCGTCACACGTAGATTGAGAAGCTTATATTAATGCCATACCGTGGAACATTCCCGATAAAGCCTTGACATCTCCATGCCAACGAGCCGTGGGCCCGACCCTCCCACAGAATAATTACAGTATTACAGCGCGCATTTGTAGGGAGATGGATTGACGCCATTTCTCGCACAAAAGAAACTCACGTCAGTCAAGTTGACGATTGTACAATAAAAAAATCAAACTAAAACACTTAAAATTCAAACTGAAAATTGTCCAAAAATTGTTGTATAATTTGTGTGTTTTTGTTCTTACCTTCAGTGGAGGATCCGGACAAGTCGATGACCACGTAGACTTTTCCTTCAGGTTCCAGGTCGATCTGAGGAGCAGAGAAAAGCAGGTTAAACACACGGTTTATTTGGACTGGTGATATATTGGTACTAATATTAAAAAAATGACGATATTTGGCACTGATATTTTCCGCCCCGGCCTCTCTGTCATTTCCAGTTTGACCTCAGTGCATCAGATTTGTCTTTTGGAACAGATTCATGAGTGAAAATGGAAACAGAAGAGAAGTTAGGCTAAAAATATTAAAGAAATGATTTTCCAGATAAATTCATCTATCGGGCTGATGAGAAGTGAGTGAGTTACTGTAAATGTCCTTGAGAGATGTAGTTTCAAAACACAGTGCTATAATGACAACAAATGTATTAAATAGACGAAAAAGAAATGTTAGGACTGGACATTTTACAGTATTTATTGCAAATCTTTTCAAAATCTTGTCTTGTTTCGTCCTCGTGGACCCAGTTTCATGTCTCGTGGACGCTGTTGCTTTGCTAAAAATATGAAAGAAATAATTTTATTTTCCACATAAATACATCTACGTTATTATTTTTATTTATTATTTTACAAAAGTCCTACATTTGTGACCTTTACGTCAATTTAAAGGGCAGGATTACACTTCTATGGGGTATTAAATAACACGTAAAGAACTAAACCAGGACTAAACCAGGACTAAACCAGGATTAGAGCAGGACTAACGCAGGTCTGTGTCCAGGACTAAAGCAGGACTGAACAAGAATTAAACCAGGACTAAACCAGTACTCAACCAGGTCTAAACCGGGACTAAACCCGTACTCAACCAGGCCTAAACCAGTACTCAACCAGTACTCAACCAGGACTAAACCAGACCAACATCAAAATAGGACTAAACCAGAACTAAACCAAGACTAAAGCAGGACTAAAGAAAGACTAAAGCAGGACTGAACAAGGATTAAACCAGGCCTAAACCAGTACTCAACCAGGACTAAACCAAACCAAAATCAAAACAGGGCTAAAACAATACGATCTAACTCTGACCTAAAAAGGACTTACATCTGGACTAAATCAGATCTAAACCAGGACTAAAACAGGACTAAAACAGGGAGAAACAGGTCTAACCCAGGGCCAAAATCAGGATAAATCACAACTAATCTATGACTGACAAAAGCTAAACCAGGACTAAACAAGTCTAGGACTCAATCAAAAACTAAACTAGACCTAAATCGGGAATAAACCAAGCCAAGATGAAATGTTTCAGTTTTGTTTTCTCAGTCCCCTTCAACAAAAATAAACCCAGTCAGCGTGCGATAATGAAACAACAGCACATCACATCAGGTTTGTGAGTTTCTGGTGTATTTTGTGTCCTGCTTTTGCATATTTATAGATAATTGCATAAAACCTCCTCTTAAGCATCAAATTTGTAGACCTTGCGATGTATTTCAAAACCAGAATAATGTTATTAGTGTTATATATATATATCGAATGGGCTCCAAAACCCCATATCGAACCATCTCTAGTGATTCTCCTGCATTTGAACTGAGCGCAGGCAGTGGCCTTCTTTGGCAAAAACAAAGCAGCTTCGCTCTGCAACTACTGTTTATCTCATCTCCAGAGCCGCATTCATTAACAGGCCCTTAAACACACTATTATTAACCACTAAAGCACGAGTGTAACGCAGACCAGCATCGGGTTCAATACAAGGAGCAGGCGAGAATGCACCAAGGTGAAGTCAGAACTAAAACAGGTCTGTGTGCGGGGCTAAACCAGGACTGAACAAGAATTAAACCAGGACTAAACCAGGATTAAAGCAGGACTAAACCAGGTCTATGTGTGGGGCTAAACCAGGACTGAACAAGAATTAAACCAGGACTAAAATAGGTCTGTGTGCGGGGCTAAACCAGGACTGAACAAGAATTAAACCAGGACTAAACCAGGATTAAAGCAGGACTAAACCAGGTCTATGTGTGGGGCTAAACCAGGACTGAACAAGAATTAAACCAGAACTAAACAAGAACTAAAACAGGTCTGTGTGTGGGGCTAAACCAGGACTGAACAGGAATTAAACCAGGACTAAAACAGGACTAAAACAGGTCTGTGTGCGGGGCTAAACCAGGACTGAACAAGAATTAAACCAGAACTAAACAAGAACTAAAACAGGTCTGTGTGCGGGGCTAAACCAGGACTGAACAAGAATTAAACCAGGACTAAAACAGGACTAAAGCAGGACTAAACCAGGTCTATGTGTGGGGGTAAACCAGGACTGAACAAGAATTAAACCAGAACTAAACCAGGACTAAAACAGGTCTGTGTGCGGGGTTAAACCAGGACTAAACATGAATTAAACCAGGACTAAACCAGGACTAAAACAGGTCCGTGTGCGGGGTTAAACCAGGACTGAACAAGAATTAAACCAGAACTAAAATAGGACTAAAGCAGGACTAAACCAGGTCTATGTGTGGGGGTAAACCAGGACTGAACAAGAATTAAACTAGGACTAAACCAATACTCAACCAGGACAAACCAGACCAAAATCCAAACAGAAATAAAACAATACAATCTAAATCTGGCCTAAGAAGGACTTATATCTGGACTAAATCAGATCTAAACCAGGACTAAAACAGGACTGAATCCAGACTAAACCAGGACTAAAACAGGACTGAATCCAGACTAAACCAGGACTAAAATCAGGAAGAAATAGGTCTAACCCAGGGCCAAAATCAGGACTAAAATGGGACTAAACTGGGACTAAATCAGAACTAAACCACTACTGTTATGCAAACCTTGAACAGACTTTTCTCACCACATATTAACAACTCAGAAAAAGTAATGTAAAATTGATAAGATACAGGCCACAAAAGTTTAAAGTAATTTATTATGTAATTTTAAGAACCTAGACACGAATGTACTGCTCCCTTTACTGTTTTTAAACCTGAAGACGAGTCATTTTCAAAGGAGATGTAAGTTTAAGTTTCAGATTGTTGTTGTGGGCAGAGGTGTGAAATCCAAACTCTTCATTTTTAGTCCAGTGAAGAGCCCACAGTTATTACGGCAAAACTTTTAAATGTTAAGACAAATTTAAACACAAGTTCAGCACAAAATGACCTTGGATTATGTGTTATTATAATTTAAATTAATAGAAATTATCTGTTCCACATTCGTTATTGTTTTGTTGGATTTTGTCAGAATATCGAAGCAACTACAGCAAACCCTTTAGTCACTGGATCCTGCTTAGACTTTGTTTAGTCCTGGTTTAGAACTGGTCTAGTCCTGGTTTAGTCCTGGTTTAGTTCTTTAGTTTAGTTCTTTAGATCTCGGTTTAGACACAGTTTAGTCCTGGTTTAAACCTGGTTTTGTCCTGGTTTAGATCTGGTGTAGTTCTGGTTTATTCCTGTTTTACACCTCGTTTAGTCCTGGTTTAGCCTTGATTTAGTCCTGGTTTAGTCTTGATTTAGTCCTGGTTTAGTCTTGGTTTAGTCCTGGTTTAGTCTTGATTTAGTCCTGGTTTAGCCTTGATTTAGTCCTGGTTTAGTCTTGGTTTAGTCCTGGTTTAGTCTTGATTTAGACCTGGTTGAGTCCTGGTTTAGTTCTGATTTAGTCCTGGTTTAGTCCTGGTTTAGACATGGTTTAGTCCTGTTTTAGACCGAGTGTAGTTCTGGTTTAGATCTGGTTTAGTCTTGGTTTAGTCCTGGTTTAGTCCTGTTTTAGACCAGGTTTAGTCCTGTATTAGACCTGGTTCAGTCCTGGTTTAGTCCTGTTTTAGTCTTGGTTTGGATCTGGTTTAGTCCAGGTTTGGTCTTGGTTTAGTCCTGGTTAAGTCGTAGTTTAGGCTGGGTTTAGTTTTGATTTAGATCTGGTTTAGATCTGTTTTAGTCCTGGTTTAGTCTTGATTTAGACGCAGTTTAGTCCTGGTTTAGTCCTGGTTTAGTCCCGATTTAGTCCTGGTTTAGTCCTTGTTTAGACCTAGTTTAGTCCTGGTTTAGTCCTTGTTTAGATCTAGTTTAGTCCCGGTTTAGACCTGGTTTCTTGCGTTTTATCCCTAAACTATAATATAATGACAACTACACTAACTACTGTGATGTTGGATTGACGAAAAGAGAGTGAGAAAGGAGAGAGAGAGATGGAGGGTAAGGTGAGAGAGAAAGAGGGGAAAGAGAGAAAGAAAAGTGAGAGAGAAGAGAGAGGACGATGAGGAGAGAGAGAAAGAGGGAAAGAGAGAAAGAGAGAGCGAGTGAGTGGAGAGAGAGAAAGAGAGAGAGACCCTTAAATCCTGTTTAAGCCCTGGGACAGATCCGCTTATGCAACCACACACACGCACACACACACGCACACACACACGCACACGCACACACACACACACACACACACACACACGCTCATGTAAACATCCATGCGTACAGCACACAGGGCAAACAGGAGCCATAGTGTCCCTGTGTCCAGCTCTGACAGGTCAAACTCAGTCACGCATCTGCTCACAAACACATCACAACACACTGGAGGCAACTTTCTGTAATTGGCGCCATTTTGAGGACTTTTGACCATTCTGTGAAGTTTAAAGCGCCCGTATTACGCTATTTTCTGATCTACTGTGTGTTATAATGTTGTTTCCTCATCACAAACAGACCTGGAGTTGTGTTTTGTTTCATTCACACAGTTTAACGCACAAATCCTGCACGTTTAGGCTGAATTCTTCTCTTTAAACTCCACACACCTTCACTAGAATCATTTGGATGATTTCAGACCTGGAACTGTCCATCTTTACTCAACTAAAGATTAAAATCAGTTCAGTGACAGATCATGATACTTCATTGCCCAATACTCGAATCGATTCAAAATTCAACTGAATCGATTTTTTTACATAATATTTTTCACTAAAATTCATTTGTTGCATTTACTGTTGATTTTAAATAGGTAATAATTTATATTTCATACAATTTGGCTCTCGTGAAGGTGCAGTTGCCGATATTATTGTAAGTGATTTTTAGGAAAATGCGATATATCACCCATTTTTTAGTATTGGGATATATCGTGATACATGACATCATAAGGTGGAACGGAGCATCTTGAGCTTTGGAGATACAGACAGACTGATAATTCAGGGTTACTCAAACATGTGAATGACGAAAACACAACTCCAGGTATGTTTTTGAGTAGATAACAGCATTATAACACGACTTAAACCTCACAATAATCATTTTTGTTTCATATTGGACCTTTAATTTCAGTGGAGGCAGAATAAAACCGCACTACAGGAGCCCAGCAGGGACATTACTGTAAAGCAAGTGTGACCTTTGGTCATGCAAATGCAGGATTTGCCTATTGAGATTGATTATAGTGGCTTTCCAAAGCACCATTTAAATATATTTTAATAAACAGTAATGCAGGTTTTCAATACAGAAATTCTTACTGCACAGAACAAGTGGCCGGGAGGATGGTGGAGCGTTGAGTTATTACATTTATTCAGTGTTTATAAGTGTACTTTTTGTTATATTTGTATTTATTATTATTATTTGTATTTTTTAAGCAATTTTGTGTGTAGTTTTCCAGTAAAATAACTAATTAAAAAGTGAAAAGTACATTATATAACTTTTCTAGTGGAGGGTTTGCCACTTGTTTGTCCCAGATGCTATTACTTCTTCTGAAATATTTCCCAGTATGGCATTAAACTTATGTGTTTCCATAGAGACAAGTAGGGACAGGTCAGATCAGCGGAGAGGCAACCCTGCTCACAGTACAAATTATTTTAATACAAAGTTTTTTTTTTGCTATAAAAACAACTGAAACTGAATATATACAAGAAAGACCACCAGAAAAGTTACATATTGTCTCTTAAAATGATGAATTATGTGGTTATTATTATTTCAGACTTGCACCTTTTGAGTAAAATATGAGAAAGATCATAAAAAGTGTCAGTATCTTAAAAAAAAAACTTCTTTCAATCAAATATAGTAGTATAACGCCCTAATTCAAAGTTTTAATCTGTTAAATGGTTGTTTTAGTCCTGCTTTTGGCCTGTTTTCACTGTTAGTTCAGGTCCAGTAGTGGTTGATTTGGTTTTGGGTTTGAATAGGGTCCTTGTATCTGTAGCGTTGTCCCTGACTTCACCTAAACATGAGCATGAGACCAGACCAGGCGATGTCATTAATCCTGTTACTTCAATTAGGAGCGAGCAGACAGTTCACAACGACACGGAGAGACGAGGATTTCGCCAGGTTAAAGGTCCAATATTACGCAAAATTGAGCTTTAATCCGTGTTATAATGTGGCCATACCGGCTCGTCAAAGCCTGAACCCGTCAGATCTCAGAAGCTAAGCAGGGCCGGGCCTGGTTAGTACTTGGATGGGAGACCACTGGGAATTCCAGGTGCCACAGTGGGGCGCCAGTTGCAAAAACTGTCGTTGTGTCCTTAGGCAAGGCACATCACCCACATTGCCTAGTATGAAAGTGGTGTGTGCGTGAGTGTTGGTGGTGGTCGGAGGGGCCGATGGCGCAGATTGGCAGCCTCGCTTCCGTCAGTCTGCCCCAGGGCAGCTGTAGCTACAATAGTAGCTTACCACCACCGGGTCTGGAGTGAATGAATAATGCTCTGTAAAGCGTCTTTGAGTGTCCAGAAAAGCGCTATATAAAACTGATGCATTATTATTATAATGTCGTTACCTCGTCAAAAACATACCTGAGTGTTTTGTTATCTTCTATTATTACATCTCCAAAGCTCAAAACGCTGTTCCACCAAGCAGGATTTGTCAAGTCAACAGCTCCTTTTACCTTTAGTTCAGTAGAGATGGACAGTTCCAGGGCTGAAATTCTCCAAAAGATTCTAGTGAAGGTGTGTGGAGTTTAAAAACACAGTGGAGTGGAGTGTTTTCTGTTTGCGAGAAAAAACACAGCCTAAATATGCAGGATTTGTGTGTTAAATGTGTGAGAACGAAACAAAACTCCAGGTATGTTTTGACGCGGAAACAACATTATAACACAGATAGGAAAATAGCGAAATATGGGACCTTTAAATACACTGTAAATACGCTTTGCAATCTCCAATATTCTGCGAGATTTGGAGCAGGTTATAACGTTGTAGCGCGCTTGGTCTTTAGTCGTTTAGTCAATTAGTACGTACAATTGTCTAAAGTTGATATTGAAAATCAGGTATGATGTTTAACGTATATAGAGTTTTGAATGGACAGGCACCTCAATACATCAGGGACTTTCTGCGCCCCGATATTTCAGGGTCGGGGGTCAGGGCCTCTTGATGGTCCCAAAGATCCGCTTCAAAACATGGGGGGACCTTTGCTTTCAGGCAGTGGCCCCTAAATTATGGAATACCCCAAGCCGTACGTGTGAAAAAAACGTAGGGGTAAAAAAACAGTTTAAGACGCTGCTTTTTGGACAGGCTTTTAGCTCACTGTGTATTCTCCTGTACACTCCTGTTCTTGTTTTTTCATCTGTTCTAGCTTATTACTTAAGTATTAATAACACTAAAACTAGTGCTGAAACTACATACTCAATTGAGCAAATATTAATCCTAAAAAGTCACATTCACGGGCCAGAAATGAACCTTTCCTGAATAGTTTTAGATCTTGAGCTGTATCAGAACAAGTATAAGAGCACAGAGTTTTTGGAGGGAATTGTAAGCTTAAAAGTGCACTGCGTAACTTTTCAGATCGGGGGTCCGCTACTATGGAGATGCTCTTGCTTTGCCTGTAATGTTCCACAATACAATAAGATAATAAGATATCATAAGATGCACTTATTTGATTATGAATAAAAATACCTTCATCTTACTGTAACTTCTAAACTGGCCTGGTGGCGTCTCCTGCTTGTTTCCACCAAAACGTAATGCCATAATTGCAATATTGGAGGCAAAGCAGTAACATCTCCATGGAGACAAGTGGCAGCTGGACGTTCTACCAGAAAAGCTACACAGTGCACCTTTAAAACGTAGCTTCTTTTCAAATCACTTCCCTTACGCATTCAGAGCGTCGTAATTATTCACCCCGATGAGTTTCTAAACGCTTTTCACAACTCTCCAAAGACCAGAGTGGAGTTTTGGCATCACACTAACGCTAAAAACAACTAGCATGCTAACCGCACACTTACTGATCCTCTTTATAACTTAGACTTAGACAGGCTTTATTGATCCACAAGGGAACGGTAGCAATAAAAAATAGCAAGAGAGGTGCCAAATAAGACATAATGATATAAATGTATATGTACAAATAAGTAAAAAACAAAAATATAGTAATAAAATACAGTATATCACATTTATGTACAAGTACAAGTACATAATTAGATGCAGATATTTTGAGTTATAAAATATATCTGTACTGGGGCAAACATTTTTTACTCAAATGGAAAAAGAAATTGGGTAAAGGGCCCTTAATCTCGCCTTTAACGTGTCTAGATGCTGCTGACTGGTGCTTATCCGTGCAGTTGTGTTATTGCATGTATTCTGGTGGAGACTGTGGTCCTGCAATTGCATTCTGGGTAAGATATCGGTCAGATCATTAAGAAGGATAAAGATTTTGAGAGCTTTTGTCAGTCTGAGTGGTGCATTTTCTCACGCAAGCTCATTTTATATCTGGTGTTCACGGTGTAGTACTTTAGTTATTTAAAATCTTGTCTTTTACCGGATTATTCCATTAAATTTGATCTTTTTCTTAATGGCGTCTCTAGCACAAAATCTCCTTTGGGATTAAGAAAGTGAAGCTCTATTTTGTGTTTTAGGCCACAAACTAATGCACAGCTCATGTTTTTAATCTTTTAGGAATTTTATCCAATACGGTTGCCAAAAACGCTGTGGAACATTTCAGGCAAAGGAATAACTTACATATTTCTTGTTTTGTGTTATAAAGTAAAATGTGTTTGCCCCAGTACAGATATATTGTAAAAGCAGCTCTAAGAGTCAAAAGGAGACGACTGTGTGCGTCTGTATCTAATTCTAAAGCTTTTTTATCCTTCAAAAACCATGAAGTAACACCGGTGCGATGTTAGCATGCTAGTCGTGATGGCAAAACACCACTCTGGTCTCTGAAGGTTGTGAAAAGTGCTAATAAACTCATTATAGTGAATAATTAGGACGCTCTGAATGCATAAGGTAAGAGAGTAAAATGTTTGAACTGCTGCTAAAATGAACTATTTGTGTTTTTCACATTTTTAAGACAATTCTCTATAAATCTACAAAAACATGACACAAAAAAACACACTACAACTTCACAAATCTGATGCGACGTGCAGTAGTTGTATTAGTGTAATGTGACAGTGCTCTGAAGGGGGAGTAACCAGGCGGAGAGCAAAGGAAAGAGAGGCTCAGAGCGTCAAAAAATGAAATGAAAAAATAAAACTTAAAAATACGTTGTTTTCAGAGAATATTGCATTTTCAAATCAATAAAAGATAAGCTGGTGAGGAGGCAGCAACATTATAACGGCGTAAAGGTCACAAGAGGTGATTTTGCGTAATGTAGAACCTTTAAACAGTGTCAGAATTTACACCGTACAAAAATAATTGCCACGTTTACATGAGAGCTTTAATCCCGAATAAAAATAATATAATTCTGAATAAAAATGAATTCCGCTTTAAAAAGACCACGTAAACACCAAATAAAAATTATTCTTCGGAATTAAACTTCTAAAATTCTGAAGTAAGTGGGTGGTTTATTCCGATTTTAAAGCTGAATTCATGTATTCCTCCATCGTGTAAATGTTTATTCTTCTTAAAAATAATTTGGCTCCTCCAGTCGTCTCTTCGGACTTTCACCCACGTCTCTTTGGATTTGCGAGCGGGATGTGGGAGTGGGCTGAGGTGTCGCAGCCGCTGACTCAGTTTGTCTTCTTCCTCCTTCTCCGACACTCTTCCCTTCTCCTCCTGATAGAATTCTCCAGCTGCTGCTTCATTATCATCGGAACGACTGCGGAAAAAGTTTGGATCGTGATTGTATCCGCGCCGTAAAGACAAACCGAGACAACAGAAAAGCCGGTAGCAGCTGAAGTTTGTGTTTTCTTCCGGTCGACGTAAATACATTTGTGTCGCTGTCCATTCAGAACCCTTCCCAACAAGACATTGAGCGGAATTAAATAAAGGCGATTTAACGTGTTTTAATGTAAACCTCAATTCGGAGTTATTATTTTCATGTACTCGAAGGAGAATATTTGAATTCCGAACTATTTAACCCTCGAAGACCTACGTTATCGTATACGATAACAAGGAATATGTTTTATATAACTGCGCGTAACTTTCAAACCGTAAAAGACAGAAACTTACTTTTTTTTCCGTCTGAAAATGCAGACATAGCGGTTTCCGCACATAGCTGCCTCATTATCCTACGTCACACTCACACTGCGTGATGACGTACGCAAAACGAGCTTTGTTTTGTGCCAAACGCATGCGCTTCAATCCATTTTGATTGGCCAAAACTTTGAAGTGAGTCAAGATGGTCGACACCTCTCGACTGTGTTTGCTTTTAGCGACTGAAAAAGTCGCTCTAAGTGGAGTTAATTCTCATATAAATGGCAAATTATGCATCTTGGTGTGCGTAATTGCGCATCCCTTTCTATTTTTATTTGAAAGGTTTATTTCACTCAAAATGAACAAATGCAAATGTAATAAACACCAGGGAAATGCAGAAGTGCTGTGGCTCTGGCCCTGGACCTGACAGGAGCTGTTTCCATGACTGGACCAGAAAAGTAATGGAGCGATTACACTTTTTTTTTGTTTTTAGGGCAATAAGGAGATTTTTAATTTACTTACAGACTTGATATTTTGCATTTTTGTAGCTAAGGCCCTAAATTAAGCATTTTTATGTCCAAAAAGTTGTTTACACATGTTTGCTGTGTGTTTTGTATAAAAGAGTGGGAATTTTATTTTCTGTTGTTGTTTTTTTTTTCATCTCTATTCCTGGTCCTGTAGCTTTTATTCCAGTCACATGACACAACTACAGCAGCAGGTTGTGAAATAACAGGCTGTACTGAAAAAAAGGATGTAGAACACAAAATCCAGGTGAGGAGAAATGTACTAAAATGGCCCTTAGGTCTTCATGGGTTAATTCAGAACAATTAATTCGGAATTAAAAAACATGATGCAAACGTGGCCGCTGAAGTCGAACGATTTCCCGCAGCAGTGAACGACGCGCTTGTTCAGACGGATACGAGCCGTAACCACATCCGTCCCTTATACCGAGCGTATGGTGCAAATGCAGAATCCCGCGTCCGGCCCAGATCTCACATCGTCCCAATACTGTGGCCCTAACCCCGTCCCACTCGCCGCCCGGGAGTCCTGCGAACGCAAACCAAACACACCTCTCCACAGAGTTTAGGCGCCGTGACAACCACCCACCTCCATCTGCCACGGCAACAATCTGGCACCCGGAGACGGAGAGGGGGATGAGGAGGGAGAGGAGGAGATGAGAGAGAGATGAGGAAGGAGGGAAGAGGAGAGGGAGAGGAGAGAGGGAGGGAGAGGGAGGGAAGGGAGGGAGGGAGATATGAGGAGAGAGAAAGGAAGAGGCGAGAGGGAAAGGAAGAGCGAGAGGGAAAAGAGGGAGAGGAAGAGAGAGAGAGGGAGAGGAGAGATGAGGAGAGAGAGAGGGAAGAGAGGGAGGGAAGAGGAGAGGGAAAGGAGAGAGTGAAGAGAGGGAAGAGAGGGAGATATCAGGAGAGGAAGGAAGAGGCGAGAGGGAAAGGAAGAGAGAGAGGGAAAAGAGGGAGAGGAAGAGAGAGAGGGAAGGGAGGGAGAGGAGAGAGAGGGATGAGGAGAGAGAGGTGAGAGGAGGGAAGAGAGGGAGAGGAGAGAGAAAGGGAAAAGAGGGAGAGGAAGAGAGAGAGGGAAGAGGGGGAGAGGAGAACAAGAGGGTGGAAGAGAGAGATTAAAGAGAGAGGGAGAGGAGAGAGATAGGGAGAGAGGAAAGATAAGGGGAGAGATGAGAGAGACGGAGAGAGGAAGGAGGGAGAGGGAGGGGGAGGAAGAGGGGATAGATGAGAGAGGAAGGGAGCAAGGGAGGAAGAGAGGGAGGGAAAGAAGAGAGGGAGGGAGAGGGAAAAGAGCAGAGAGGGAAAGAAGGAGATGAGTGAGATGAGGAAGGAGGGAAGAGGAGAGGGAAAGGAGAGAGGGAAGGGAGGGAGATATGAGAGAGATGAGGCGAGAGGAAGGAAGAGGCGAGAGGGAAAGGAAGAGAGAGAGAAAAGAGGGAGAGGAAGAGAGAGAGAAGGGAGGGAGAGGAAGAGAGAGGGAAGAGAGGGAGAGGAGAGAGAGGGTGGAAGAGAGAGATTAGAGAGAGAGGGAGAGAAGAGAGATGGGGAGAAAGGAAAGATAAGGGGAGCAATGAGAGAGAAAGGAGGGAGAGAAAGGAGGGAGAGAGAGGGAGGGAGGGGAAGAGGGTGGAAGAGAGTGATTAGAGAGAGAGGGAGAGGAGAGAGATGGGGAGAAAGGAAAGATAAGGGGAGAGAGGAGTGAGAGGAAGAGAGGAGAGATGAGAGAGGAAGGGAGCAAGGGAGGAAGAGAGGGAGGAAGAGAGGTAGGGAAAGAAGTGAGGGAGAGAAAGAGAGAGAGAGAGGGAGGGAGAGGGAGGAAGTAGGGTGAGAGGACGAAAGGAGAGAGGGAAGGAAGGAGGAGAGGGAGAGGGATGGATGGAGAGAAAAAAGGGAGAGGGAGAGAAGACAGAGAGGCGAGGAAGAAGAGACGAGGGGAAGGAAAAGAAGAGATGGAAGTCGGTAAAAAATAGAGATGACGGAAAGAGGAGAACAGAGAGAAAGAAGAAACAGAACAAGAAACAGAGCACCAGGAGGAGGAGAGAAGGAAACTATAGAGTAACTCTTGGTCTGACCCGGAGCGTAAACACACATGACCCACATCACCAAAGTCTCAAACAGGGACAGGAGAAAGAAGGAAGAATTTATCATATTCGTCTCATCGCAGAACTGAAATTTGTGATATTTTTTGCATTTCTATAGTTAATTTTACAGTTTTTTATTTTATTTTAGTCAATACTTAAACCTCAACAAAGACATTTAAAGGAACATTTCAGCACATTTCCGATGGATTTGCGATTATACTGTATATTGTTATTAGATTTTCATCGAGAGAACGTTTTTTGTTTTTTTTTTGCAAGATAAAAACCTAAACTAAACAAAAAAATATCGCAATATCTTTTTTCACTATCGCAAATCCCCAGTTTTCGGTGCTGTCGAGGTCTTAACCGGGTCTGTGACACAGCAGTGTGCAGCATGTGTCTGTCTGCAGCCTCGGAAACTCAAGATCCAGGCAGAGGAGAGAGGGAGAGGGGGAGGAAAAGAGAGAGAGAGGGGGGGTAAAAAGAGGGAAGGGTGAGAGACATAAGAGATGGAGTAAAGGGGATTACAATGGAGGGAGAAAGAGAGACAGGGAAAGGGAAGAAAGGAGGTAGACAGAGAGCGAGGGGAAGAGTGTGAGAAAGAGGAGGGAGGGAAAGAGAAGAGAAAGGAGAGCACAAAGAGGGGAAATAGGAGGAGGGAGAGAAAGATAGAGGGTGAGAGAGAGTGCAAGAGCAGAGGGAATAAAGAGAGAGCGAGAGAAAGGGGGAGAGGGACACAGAGGAGAGAGAAGAAGAAAGAAGAGAGTACAGAGAGAGGAAAAGGAGAGAAGGAGCTAGAAGAGAAGAGGGGAGAGAGGGAGAAAGAGGAGAGAGAAGAATAGAGAGGAGAGCACAAAGAAGGGAAAGAGGAGGAGGGAGAGAGAGAAAGAGCGGGGTGAGAGGTAGAAAGAGAAAAAGGAGATAGAGGGAGAGAGAGGAGAGCACAAAGAGGGGAAAGAGGAGAAGGGAGAGAAAGAGAGGGGTGAGGGAGAGCAAGAAAAAGAGAGAGAGGGACATAGAGGAGAGAGGTAGAAAGAGGAGAGTAGAGAGAGGGAAAAAGGAGAGAAGGAGCTAGAAGAGAGGAGGGGAGAGAAGGAGAGAGAGGAGAGCACAAAGAGGGGAAAGGGGAGGGAGAGAAAAAGAGGTAAGAGAGAGTGAGAGAGGAGAGGGAATAAAGAGAGAGAGAGAGCAAGAAAAAGAGAGAGATAGAGGAGAGGAGGAGAGAGAGGTAGAAAGAGAAAGAGGAGAGAGAAGGAGAGCACTTAAAAAGGAAAAGAGGAGGAAGGAGAGAGAGAAAGAGCAGGGTGAGAGGTAGAAAGAGAAAAAGGAGATAGAGGGAGAAAGAGGAGAGCACAAAGAGAGGAAAGAGGAGAAGGGAGAGAAAGAGCGGGGTGAGGGAGAGCAAAAGAGAGAGAATAAAGAGAGAGAGAAAAAGAGAGAGGGAGCTAGAGAAGAGGAGGGGAGAGAGATAGAAAGAGGCGAGAGGAAAGAAAGGAGAGTACAGAAAGGGGAAAGAGGAGGAGGGAGAGAAAGAGAGAATAAAGAGAGAAAGAGTGCAAGAAAAAGAAAGAGGGAGCTAGAGAGAGGAGGGGAGAGAGGTAGAAAGAGAAAGAGCAGAGAGAAGAATAGAGAGCACAGAGAAGGGGAAAGGGAGGGGGTAGAGAAGAGCAAGAGAGCAAACAAGAAAAAGAAAATGAAACAGAGAGAGTAAGCAAGGGAGCATGGAGAGAAAGAGGAAAGAAAGGGAATGGGGAACAAGAAAGAGAGGAGGGGAATGAAGGGAGAGAGGAGAGGGAGAGAAAAATGGAAGAAAGGGATAAATAGTGAGGGGAGAAAAGGAAGCGAAGGAGAGAGGGCGAGGGAAAAGAGAGTAGGGAGAGAAAAATCGAGATGAAGGAGAGAGAGAAGGAAGAAAGAGAGAAAAGAGACAGAGAAAGAGAGGAAGAGCGAGGAGAGGGGGAGTGAGAGAGAGGACAGGCCCTGCTGAGTGAGTCGGCGTGAGAGTCATGCATCTTTAATGGAACATCACAGACTCTAATAATGTAAGAGGAGACGAGCTCTGAGCACGAGCTCTGATTTCTGAGGCACAAACCAACCACCACAGATCCAATGACACAGACACGCCCACATTTTCCACCAGAGCTTTAAAGCTGCACTGTGGAACTTTTCCGTCGGGGGTCTAATGGATATGTCATTGTACAGGCGGATTTATAGCTCAAAAATACCTAGAAAAAACTGTAACTTGGTCTGGTTTGGTCTCCATGAGGATAGAAAAGTTTAATGCCAGATAAAGCAATGATTATTTATGTTTTGATTTGTTTGTATTGTGATTTTAATGTATTTCTTATTCTGTAAAGCACTTTGAATCACTTTGTGTACGAATTGTGCAGCGCAAATAAACTTGCCTTGCCAATACGATTCGATACGATATGCAGTATTTTAAATCAATTTGATACGGTTCTGTGAAAAAAAAGAAGATATATATATATCATAGCGAGGCTGGTGTCACCTAGTGCCTCCGCTCAATATCATTTCTCTCGGTCTACGTTTCTCTAGGTCAGGAATCAGAAAACTCTCGGCCGTTTGCAAGAACCCCGGAAGTTGTAGTCGTGCACCGGCCAATCAGAGAAGAGCTGTGAAGCCGTGAGGTCAAACTCCAGCACCTCTGGGTCCTTTTGTGGTGCAGCACAACAGTAACAAAGCGTCGAGATGGACGTAGACGAAGCCAAACATTTTGTGCTGGCAACGATTCTCGACACTGAGGATTTGAAGCCAGAACAAAGAGAATGTTTGGAGAATTTTATCAAGGGGAAAGACGTTATTGTCCTTCTTCCTACGGGATTTGCTGTTGTGTCGGCGATTACTTGAACACAACTGAGCGTTCGGTGCATTAGAGACGTCACCACCAAATATCAGCAGTTGGTTAAATAAAAAAACTACGCGCCTACCGTTGAGCGAACAGATCTTAATGCTTCCACGAAGTGAAACCAACTGATGAATCAGAAATTATGGCTGTGATACTAAGTCCACTATGTTAATATGAAAAACACCCATTTTACTCATCAAAACTGTAGCTGTTACACAAAATAACTTAAAATATACCTAAAACTACTGTATATAAAATACTGTATGCGATATCTTGATACAGCAGCCCACGATACTGATCATCAAATTAAGCAATACAATATATCAATATTTCAATATTTTTGCATATCCCAACAAACAATGATACGTTTCATCCTTGTCAGACCAAACATTTTGATATCTTTTTCAAAAACAGTGACTCTCTCTTTTACTCTAACAGCGACTGGCCCTGTTGTTGATTGTTGTTGTTGAATATTAGCATCAGCAGGGCATTGTGTTCAGGCCTTTATAAAATTACATTAGCTCTATAACTCCTGTTTCTTCTTCTTTTGTGTTCTGTTGTCACGCGGAGCTTCAAAAGATCCTGTCCCAGAGCTTCTATTGACAAAAGCCTCTGTCAGCGCGATCAATACGGCAGCTTAACCAGAAATCAATACAGTACAGGTGTTCAAACAACTGTGGAGGCTCAAACCCCATCAGACAATGCTAATTAATAATTCAATGATTAGCCTGGCTGTGCTAACAAACTGTGCAATGGCCGTTCTGTTCACTCAGACGATGAGAAAACTCACCTCTCCGCAGATCTGACCTGTACCCTGCTGCTCCATTAAGGATCGCAGGCTAACTTTACATAGTTCAGTGTGGTATTTCATATAATTTAAAGGTGAAATTTTCAGTTAGGCCTCCGTCACCTTCTGGTTTCTATGGATACGTCGTTGCTCTGCTTCGAATGTTCCGCAGTGTGGCATTAAACAGCACGTCTACCTCACATGTATTCAATTACGGGCGGTTTTATTGTTTAAAAATATCTACAAAAACAGACATTCTGACTGTGAGCGGGATCGCCTTTCCACACAATGGACCAGTAACTTCGCCTGGTTTCGTCTCCATGGTGATAGAAAGGTTTAATGCCATACTGGGAAACATTTCAGACAAAATTATAATATTTGCATAGAGAAAAGTAGATGATGGACCGTCCACCAGAAACGTTACACAATGCACCTTTAAATCTGCACTGTTTTTCGGGTGAAGGGCCAACCATCTGCTTGTCTCCATGGAGATTTTATTGCTTTGCCTGAAATGTTCCACAATACGTCATTAAACTCTCACAGTAAGAGTAGGCTACATGTTTTCCGAGGTAAATTTGAGCAATATAAATACCTGGAGTGAAATAATTGGTAGATAAATTAAACGTCATACCAGAAAAATTACGCAGTTCATCTTTTAGTATAATATCGCATCTCTTTACCCGCCTGTGACGAACGCCTTGGCCCAGTACAAATATATTTTCTAGGCAGCTCTTGAGGTAAAACTAAGTCTGCTGCGTGTCTGTCTGCATCTGATTTGAAAGTGTTTTGTCAGGAAGTACTTGTCAGCATGCTAGTTGTTGCTAGTTTTCCACAAAGAACTATCATCAAATCTGGAAGGTGAACCCAAGATGGCGTTGTATTGTTTTCAGTGGCCTGTGCTCAGTGGCACATGGGCCCAAAAATGATTTTCTTTTCTGCATTTACTTCCTCAATACGGGCGAGTTCATCCCACCTGTGCGAGGTCTGTACTGTGCGCGGCGTGGAGTGTTTGGACCAATCAGAGCTGCTAGAGCGGAGCTGGTTCAGGCTCAGAGCGGGGCTAGGCTAAGTCTTACAAATCTAACTTATAGGCGCTTTGAGGATTTAAAAAGGAAAAAAAATTTAAGTTGTGAAAACAGAAAAGAATCCCTACAAAACCCAACCTTTGTGAAAGTTGTCGATGCCCTGTCAGCTGAACAAGGGCAGTTTTAATTCCCAAAAATGCATTGCGCTTCTATGGGAAAATTCTTTGTGGGCCAAAGCTCCCAGGAGCTGCAGTACCTGGAGCGGCCACTAGTCTGTCTCGAGCTGGGACAGAGGGGGAGGAGCTTATCCAGTTTTTATTACAGATCTATGGCTTTACCGTCACGGCAAAACTCCACCCTGGTCTCTGAGAGTTGTGAAAAGTGCTTCTAAACTCATCGTGGTGAGTTATTCCAATGCTCTGAATGCGTAATGTAAGTGAGGAATAACTTTGGACGACTGCAAACCATTTAAAATAAACTAGTTCTGCTTTTTTCTGCTTTTAAGAAAGTCAAAATCAGGTACGGCGCCTTTAAGTGTGTGGATTTCACCTGTCTGTTCTTTCACTTGCATTAAACAGGCGGCTGGTTTCTGACCTGAGCTGGCACCGGGAGAATAAGTGTGTGTGTGTGTGTGTGTGTGTGTGTGTGTGTGTGTGTGTGAACAGAGCATCTTAAGTCCAGCTTGTCCTACTTAATCAGCAGCAGGTCGCGAAGGGGCGGGGCTCGCGGCTGTGATATCACGAGTCATGTGACTGTGTTGTTGGGCCGGCGTGGGGCGGTGTGCAGACGTGACCTACCTGCTGGAGCTAAATTAGGATTAGAGGAGACAATAGCTGAGCGCTGCAAAGATAGAAAGTGGTGGCAGGTGTTAGCAGTGTAATGTCAGAATGATTAGACTTAAATATTGCTTGGGATATTACCAAAAACAGCTCAAAAAACAAAACAATACTAAAACTACACTACGCTACATTACAGTTCAGATGTGTGGAGAGTCACAGCAACAGAAACATGTGTCCTACATAAATGATAGACGAATATGTTTAATGTCATACCAGGGAACATTCCAGGCAAAGCAACAACATCTCCATGACCCTCCCTCAGGAAAGTTGCACAGTACACCTTTAGAAACAAATAAAATGGCAGTACACGCTTTTAATCAGAGCTTTTAACACCAAAAATAGTCCATTTTCTTTCTCCAAATATAAACTTTGCTTTTACTGACGGAGGATTGGCTGTGGCTCTATTAAAAAGACCAAAGCTGATAATTGAAAATCATTAAATCGTTGAGCTAACTGCACAAATATAATGACAGATATTGGCATTTTTGGGATGTTTGTTTCTTACAAGGCTGTAGGACTTTAGTTTAGGAGAAGATAGTGAGTGAAGTTTACTGCGGGGTTTCAGAAGACGTCACTAAAAGCAGATGGCGGTCAGGAAATAGACAGACACACAGAACCCTGTTTACCTCCACTGACTCAGCGCCAAAATGTCTAAATTCTGGAAAGTTTATGATTGCTGCAACTGCTCTGATCGGGAGAAAGACAAATGTTTTTTTCGTGCACCAAAAATGATGTGTCATAAGGGAGTTAGTTTAAAAAAAAAAGACAACAAAAGTGGATCGACAATCTTCGGCTAAAAACAGGACAATGCTCGAGTTTGCAGTGACCACTTTGTAACAGGTAAGGACTGTGACATTTATGAATTCATATTTTCAAATTTTTTTAGACAATTATTTAGAACAAAGAGCATCGTAAGTGACAGGTAAACTGTTGCATTATAGGTCCGAACTCACACAAAAAGCTTTATGTGGTGCTAATTTTATTAGCTTACTGCTGTGATTTGGCATTTTATACCTTTTCATTATTTTAGGTTATCCTAGTGCAGCGGGCGATTTTATTTCTAAATAGTTGTACGCCTCCAGGCTTTTAAAGGCTTTTATTTGGCTCGCAGTGTAATACGAGGTCTGCAGCACCAGATAATTGATAACAGATAACAGATAATTGTGGCCATACCTCCTTGTCAAAGCCTGATCCCGTCAGATCTCAGAAGCTAAGCAGGGCCGGGCCTGGTTAGTACTTGGATGGGAGACCACTGGGAATCCCAGGTGCCACAGTGGGGCCAGTGGCAAAAAAAACTGTCGTAGTGTCCTTAGGCAAGGCACAGCACCCACATATGAAAGTGGTGTGTGCATGGCAGGACTCCCTTGAAAAAGAGATTAGTAATCTCAATGGGACTTTCCTGGGTAAATAAAAGGTAAAAAAAAAAAAAAAAATCATTATATCCATCGCCTCAACGCTGGGAAAATCGTCCAAATTGTATGAAAAGTCCAACTTCTCCATATCGTACGGGTCATAACTTAAATTTACACTTATTTTTTGTGATAGCGGGTCTGTCCCGGCCACTTCAAACCTTTTGCGTACTCGCTATCACCAATTGTGCTGTTTTCAAGTGGAGAAAAACACTTCTTTCCCTCCATCTGAGTTTCGCACGTCATCAGGGTTGTGTGAGTTAAAACATGGTTTATATAAAGACATTGTTTCTTTGTGCATTTTTCTGCATAAATAGTTGTTTTTGCATGAACTCCCCCTGCAGGTGTGGTCTTGTGAGTGTGAGTTTGGGTCAGATACACAGAAATACTTAATAGTTTTGAGATCTTTTGTCATACCCTCTTTTTAGTCGACTAAAAACAGGACATGACAGGACAGGTTTTTGGTCGAATACAGGCACATCCTCTGATTAAAAATGTCTCTCTCCTCTGTCCCTTTTTCCAATACTACTAAAAGCCGGCCCATAAACATCTTAACAGTTTGTGTTAATTAAAGGACATTTAATACAGAACCTGAGCCCGAGCAGCTCCACTTTAAGCTTTTCAAGGACGCTGTGCCTGGTGTTTACATGCGGCTCATCGTATGACCTTTTCTCCACAGCACGGAACATGACTCAAATCTGCATTTATGAGCTCATGTGAACAAGGAAATACATTAAAAATAAACACATTTTTTGTTAAATGGCCCAGAATACACTATTCTTGGATCAATATTAATATTTTGTCATCACAAACATACCTGGACCTGTGTTTTGTTTCATTCACATGTGTTTAAAAGCAGCTACTTTACATGTATTCAGTTGCTGGTGCTTTTATAGCTTAAAAATACCTAGAAAAACAGGAATTCTGACTGTGAATGGGGTCGCCCCTTCACAGATCTGACCTGTAACTCGGTTTGGTTTGGTCTCAGTGAAGATGAACAGAGCATTTTGAGGTTTGGAGATGTAGACAGACTAATAATAAAGGGTTACTCAAACATGTATGGATGAAACAAAACACAACTCCAGGTCTGTTTTTGAGGAGGTAACAACATTATAACATGACGTTAAGCTTACAAGAGTCCATTTTGTGTAATATAGGGCCTTTAAAATGTTTGTGACATGTTTTCTTGCGTTTTGACATGTACACAGGACGCTGCGGTCACTTTATGGAACTAAGTCTCACCACTGTCACCAACTTCATCACCATCAAATCATCACATCTGAGGTCAGTGGCCACGGCCTTCACCCACTTTCTGTTTTTAGACCTGTTTTTAAGCCTTATTTAATCTGCGTTTTTGTATCGTTAGCTCCAGAAATGTTACAAAACCAAAACCAACAGCAATTTAAGCAACCACCACGACACCAAAAAGCAGATTTAAATAAGAAATTTGAATTATTCCATGATTAGAACTTGCTTTTAAAGATCCACTGTGTAACTTCTTCTTATTTCTTTGCCTGGATTGTTCCACACTAGAGCATTAAACATATTTTCCTTGTAATCGTTAATTTGTAGGTGTTTTAAAGCTCAAAAACACCTTAAAAAACATGAATTCGTACCATGTGCAGGCTTGCTTCTCCACAGATCTGACCATTAACCTGTCCCTATTGTGTCTCGAAGTTTTTTTTTCTCATACTGTGGAATAATAAAGGCAAAACAGTAATATCTCCATGAAAAGTTACACCTTTAAAATCTTCAATCTTCAATTAAATAACATGATATTTTGAGTTGTCTTTAGTTTCTGAATTTTGTCCAAGAAATTGTGTTTTTTTCACACTTTTGCATATAAAATTTTAAACTTTAGCTTTAACTATTATATAAAAACTAGTATTCTTTATGCAAATTGACATATATTGCATCAGTTTATAATATGTGATCATTTAAAGCTGCACTGTGCAACTTTTCTGATGGGCGTCTGATGAGATGTTATTGCAAAGTCTGGAAAATTTAGCATCACGTCAAAATTTTACGGCGAACGATGTTGCCTCTCCACAGATCTGACTTGCAACTTGGTCCCGTTTCGTCACCTCTTCGTTCCCGCAGAGATTTAATACCATACCGTGGAACATTCCAGGCAAAGCAATAACATCTCCCTCCAAATGAACAGCGTTAAATCATTACAGCTGATCTGATGTTGTATTACACGGGAGCACAGTTGTTGTTTATGCAGCAAGTAAATGATGTAACAGTCATATGGCCTAAACAGTTGCGCGGTGTTATGTCTTTGAGTCTAAAATATGCGTAACAAATATCATTATAATACTGAGGGGTCATGTGATTCGGACCATGTGACCTTGATGTAGTTTATTAGATTGTACCGGCTGCTGCTACTTACAATGTTCTTCTGCGTTACGTAACTCAAAGTGAACACAAAATATCTACAAAACCGTTTACCTAAACCGTAAAAGTGCTTAATTCTGATGTTATAATGTTGTTTCCTCATTAAAAAACATACCTGGGGTTGTGTTTTGCTTCATTCACACACGTTTAACACAGAAATCCTGCATATTTAGGCTGAGTTCAAACAGAAAACACTCCGTTCCACCTTGTGATGTCACGTGGTAATACGGGAAGTGCTCCATTGCGTTTTAAAACTCATGCACCTTCACTAGAATCATGCATAATGGATACTTTCAGCTTTAGGATCGCTCAAGTCTATTGAACAAAAGGCCAAAGGAGCTGCTAACTTGAAAACTACCACGACATGACATCACAAGGTGGAACAGAGGGTTTTGAGCCTTGATGTAGACAGACTAATAATAAAGTGTTACTCAAACATGTGTGAATGAAACAAAACACAACTCCAGGTTTGTTTTTGATGAGGCAACAACATTATAACATGATTTAAAGCTCACAAGAGTCAATTCTGTGTAATATAGGACCTTTAACTTTGGCAATTTATCGAAACTGAATCAAGATTAAGTCGTGTCTAATAATCGTCAGTGATAAGTTTGGGTCTTTTAGTGCAGAGGTCCACGGCCAATGATCTGTCAGAAAAAGGATGTGTGGTTTGGAGCCGAGTTCGGACTTTCGAGGAGGAAATTTGACCGTGTTTTGTGGCTCTGACTAAATATTCTTTCCTTGATATAAAAAATATGGAATAAAAATATGGAATAAAAAATCTAATATAAATTGTAATAGGTCAATAGGACTGAACATTATTATTTTTTCACCATGTCTAATTTATAGCCTTATCTCCTTTTAATAATTGCCCATTATATTAAGACAGTGTGCAGGGGCAGGGAACAAGCTCCAGGGTTGAGTTTCACAGTGATGAAACGTTATGACTACCAGAGCGACTATTTAAAACTAAATATTAGGTCTTGGATGCTGAAATGTGGCAAGAGTCTGCAGGCCGTATGTGGAGGATGGAGGGATTGATATAACTGAACGACCATCACCATCACCTGACTTAAACGAAAAAGAACAACTCTGGGACATTATGTTTGGGGCCATCAGACGGCGCCGGGTTTCTCCTCAGACTCTACAGGAGCTCAGTGAAGACACCGTCCATCGTCTCATCGGGAGCGGCCACGATGTTGTCAAACAGGCACAAACACGTGGGGCGATTGAGAAGCTTTTTGAGTTGCAGAAATGAAAAATGGAAATGGCAAAATGGACTAACCTGCAACGTCAGTATTTTAGTTTGATTTTCAGGGTGTCTATAAAGTTAAACCATCTTTCATTAAAAGAGGTGACATCCTTTTGTTCCTACGACATTGTCCATATTTGTATACCGTATTTTTCAGACTATAAGTCGCACTTTTTTTCATATATATTTTACATTTTTCACCCTGACAGTCCATAGACCAAATATATGAGTCGTATATATGAATTAAAAAAGAAAAGAAAAAAAAGAAAAAACCTGTTAAACCATTTTGGTTTTAGAGACAAATAATGAAGAAAAGACTTGTTTTTTTTTCGTTTTCTTACTTTTGGTTCCATATTGAAAAACAAATGAACGAATGATACATGGATTCTTCTCTATTGGGTTGTTTTTATTACTATAACTTCTATAATTTGCCTTTCAAGATGAAATGTCAGTTCTTGGTCTCTGATTTTATAAAATAAATTTCCCCAAAAAAGTGTTATAGTACAGTGAGACTTATAGTCCAAAAAATACAGTAGATATCCAGCTTTTTTTTTTTTGCATTGAAATCTGATGTGTTTTCAATGTGTTCCTTTAATTCTTTGAGCAGTGTATTAAATCTCCTCTCTGTGTTTTGTAGATGCAGAAATCCAGTGTAACGGTGGTGAGGTTACAGTGGTGATGCTATAGGCGACGAGGGCGGCTGATCTCATTAACAACACAAAATCAATCATGTCAGCGATGATATAACAGACAGAGATACAATGGTGCGGTGTAATCTAATACAGGGGCCTATGCAAGACCTAGTTCAGTGTTTACCATTAATACTAGAGACTATGGTGGCCCCACAGAGTCAAAGAAGAGTCACAACAGAACATGGACTAAACATTGGCATAACAAAAATGTGACTTTGCTGTTCCTTGTATTTTCATTTACATAAAAAGTAAGTACACGGTCAAAAAGAGTGTTTAAAGGTCCGATATGGTGTAAAATGGACTCTTGTGAGCTTTAAGTCATGTTATAACGCTGTTACCTCATGAAAAACATACCCGGAGTTGTGTTTTGTTTCATTCACATGTTTGAGTCTTCATTTTTTATTAATCTGTCTGCATCTCCCAAGCTCAAAATGCCCCGTTCCACCTTGTGATGTCATGTAGTGGACGTTTTCAAGTGAACAGCTCCTTTTTACCTTTAGTTCAGTAGAGATGTGTAATTTCAGGGCTGAATTTATCCAAATGTTTCTAGGGAAGCTGTGTGGAGTTTAAAAACAAAGTCCTGTATCACCGCATGACATCACAAGGTGGAGCAGAGTGTTTTCTTTTTGAGAGAACTTGTGTTAAACATGTGTGAATGAAACAAACACAACTCCAGGTATATTTGTGATGAGGAAACAACATTATAACATACCAGAAAAAGTGTAATGTGTAACTTGTCTGGTGGAGGGTCTGTCACCTTCTTGTCTCCATGGAGATGTGCCTAGAATGTTCCACAGTATGGCCGTAAGCTTATGAATCTCCATGGAGACTTGCGAGCCAAATTACAGGTGAGATTTGTGTAGAGGTGATGGACGTTTTTTAAGATATTTCTGAGCAATAAATAACACGTGCAGTTGAATAAATGCAAGACGGATGAGTTTAATACCGCACTGTGGGCAATTTAAACCGAAGCGTTAACATCGCCATGGAGACAAAAAGGTTGCAGACCCCCTCCAGTAAAGTTACACAGTGAACCTTTAAATATGAAATACAGGCAATACTTGACATTAAACTCCACAAACTGTATGAAAGAAAATTATTCATACAGAAACCACAGTCTGAACTAAATCTATGGGAAAAACTGATCATTTCTGACAACTATTAGACCTGTAAGAAGCAAGTAAGACAGCAGTTTTATTAATAATACTGATTATTTGGGTCACTTTTGAAAGCTTCATCCTTTGAAACTATAATTTGCGTAATGTAGGGTTGTCAAAAGTATCAAAAATCAGATGCTAATCATTACTAAAACTAATACTGACACTAGGGATGGGCATGATTAGTCGACCAATCGATAATTGATCATTAAGGATTTCGTCGATCACGTTCATTTTTTAGGCGGCACGGTGGCTGAGTGGCAACACTCAGGCCTCACAGCAAGAAGGTTGCGGGTTCGATCCCCGGGTCGCCCGGGCCTTTCTGTGTGGAGTTTGCATGTTCCTCCCCGTGTCTGGATGGGTTTCCTCCGGGTACTCCGGTTTCCTCCATCAACCCAAAACATGCCCGCACCCCTATGAACTAACATCAAGGACCATGTTGTCCACCCTCCTGTGGGCTCACCACCTGCAGAGGGGTTCATAGGGGGGGGTCAGGTGCTATGAGGATTGGGCAGTAAACTGCCCCGCGACCCAGCCGGATTAAGCGGGAGAAGATGGATGGATGGACGTTCATTTTTTAATCGACAAACCGAATGTAGGTTGTTGTACGTAGCGTAGTCAAGGACACAAGGCTGCGTCTCAGAGATCCCTATATCCCTCAGAGTGCGTTTACCTACACATCAGTGTCCCGGTTTCATCCTGGTCATGTATAAGCAGTATCCCGGTTGCTGCAACATAATGTTGAGTGCGAAAGCGTCCAGAAGATAAACACTTTTCAGTCTTTTCATCACAACAACAACCAAAATAAATAGTGACCAACATAAATAAAGTGAAATGACTGCGTTAATCCTGCACACGTACAATCTGCACTCGTATGATCTCTGAAAACATGAACCATCTCCAACGCGACACACGCACAGAACAGACTCACCATCAGCAGAACATCCCTGTGTCACAGAAAGAACACTCATAATCCACTTAGTCCTGTCCTTTAGCCCGACAGAAGCTGAACCACATCAGCACAAGGAAAGAGCTGCTTTTTTCAGCATTTAGTTTATGCAAATGAGCCGTGCGGTTTTAAGTTTCGTTTCTGTAAGAAGTAAACAAATGTGCCAAAGCTGCATTAAAGACATGATAATCTCACACAGGCTGATGTGGCTCTATAGTGATTATGGTTTATATGTTGTAAGGTTGAGTTTATTTATGCAGCTTAGTAATAGTAATAGTAATTATGATGATAATTTTAATATAAAACCGTTAATGATTAATCAAAAATCGATTGTTAATTCTCCCGATGATCGATAAAGAAAATAATTGAAACTAGATACTGATTTGAGCAAGAATCGATATTAAAAGTCACACTCACAGGACAGAAATAAGCCTTTCCTGATTAGTTTTCGAATGATCTTGAGCTGTATCACTGTAAGTATAAGAGCACATAGACTCATATATGCCCATGTACCACTATGGATCCTACCTGCACCAGAGGGATTACACAGACATAAGGACACACGGGAATATAAAAGAAGGTACTACGATTTAATGTTGAAATCGATTAAATCTAAATAAAGACTTTTTATTGTCATCATGGAATCTGTATTGTCTATTAGTATTGAAATCGAGCTTGAAATTTTAGTATTGTGACAGTACCAAAGTGAATAATATCCCTGTAGCATCTTTAAATGCAGATCACAGTTTCATTTTTGATTACAGATCATGTACATTTGTATCAGCGAGAGAGGTTTTCATATTAATGCATTCTTCTTTGGCTGCCAGTGAGGATATGATCTGATTCCAGTGCACAGGCCGCACAGACAGCTTTTATTCCTTCCAATATAAATAACATATGACATAATATTTGAAACAGAAAAGCACCGAATTAATTCAATCGTACTACTGTCTTTTATATTAACATATGGCCTTATATTTGTATAATCCTGGACATATATTAGTCTATGTGCTTTTATACTTGTTCTGATACAGCTCAAGGCTCATTTCTGTCTTGTAAATGTGGCTTTTTTACCTGCTCAAATTAGTAGTTTCGATACCAGTTTTAGCATCAATAAATATCTGATTTTCGATGCTTTTGACAACCCGACAACCCTGCGAAAAATCCTGCGTCCATAACAGTTTTGTGCCTGTTTTTCTATGTTAAATCGCGGCAAGAAGCTGTGAAGAATTGCCTGAATTTCTCGCCAGTGTTCAGGTTTTTGTATCCAAGCCCTGAGTCTCTTTCTCTGTGCAGTTTTTCGGAGAGGCGGTCGCCACGGGGACGGGCTGCCACGGTCGCCATAGAGACCAGCATCTCAATCACACGGCGGACGATTAATAAGCATCACGGTCTGGTTAATTTTACACTGACCGGGCCACAGGGCTGCACCGCCCGGAGAGGGGAGGAAGAGGGGGAGAGGAGGAGTGAAAGGGGGATGAGAGGTGGGGGAGAGAGAAAGAGAGAGGTGATGAAAAGACCGAGGGATAAAGGAGGAGAGGAAAGAGAGACAGAAAAGAAGGAGGTGAAAGGGGGATGAGAGGAGAGGTGATGTGACGAAAAGACACAAGGACAAGAAGAGGAGAGAGAAAGAGAGAAAAAGTGAAGAGGGGAGGAGAAAGGGGGATGAGAGGAGGGGGAGAGAGAAAGAGAGGTGATGAAAAGACAGAGGGATAAAGGAGAAAACGCAAGAGAGGAGAGAGGTGAAAGGAGGATGAGAGGAGGGGGGGAGAGAAAGAGAGAGGTGATGAAAAGACAGAGGGATAAAGGAGAAGAGGAAAGAGAGAGAGAGAGGAGAGAGGTGAAAGGGGGATGAGAGGAGACGTGATGCAATGAAAAGGCACAAGGACAAGAAAAGGAGGAGAGAGAGAGTGAAGAGGGGAGGTGAAAGGGGATGGAAGAGAGAGGAAAGAGGTGACAAAAAGACTTGAGGAAAGGAAGGAGGGAGAAAAGAGGAAGTAGAGAGACACAAGAAGAGAAGAGGTGGGTGAGAGAGAGAAAGAATGGAGAACACATAAGGAGGAGAGAAGAAATGAGGAGACAAGGGGGATGAGAGGAGAAAGAGAGAGGTGATGAGAAAACAGAGGGACAAAGGAGAAGAGGAAAGAGAAGGAGAAGAGGGAGGTGAAAGTGGGATGAGAGAAGAGGTGATGTGACGAAAAGACATAAGGACAAGAAGAGGAGAGAGAAAGCGAGAAAAAGTGAAGAGGGAAGGTGAAAAGGGAGGAGAGGAGGGGGGAGAGGTGATGAAAAGACAGAGGGATAAAGGAGAAGAGGAAAGAGAGAGAGAAAAAAAGGAGGTGAAAGGGGGATGAGAGGAGAGGTGATGTGATGAAAAGACACAAAGACAAGAAGAGGAGATAGAGGGAGAGAGAGAGAAAGTGAAAAGGGGAGGTGAAAGGGGGATGAGAGGAGGGGGAGAAAAATAGATGAGACAAAAAAGACACAAGGACAAGAAGAGGAGAGAGAAAGAGAGAAAGTGAAGAGGGGAGGTGAAAGGGAGATGAAAGAGAGAGAAAGGAAAAGGCAATAAAAAGAGAGGTGACATAAGACATGAAAGACTGAGGGATAAAGGATAAAAGGAAAGAGAGAGAGAAGAAAGAGATGAAAGGGGGATGAGAGGAGAGGTGATGCGATGAAAAGACACAAGGACAAGAAGAGGAGGAGAGAGCGAGGGAGAAAGTGAAGAAGGGAAGTGAAAAGGGGATGAGCGAGAGGAAAGAGGTGACAAAAAGGCATGAGGAAAGGAAGGAGGGAGAAAAGAGAGGAGGTAGAGAGAGACAAGGAGAGAAGAGGCGGGTGAGAGAGAGAAAGAATAGGGAACACATAAGGAGGAGGAGAGAAGAGAGGGGGAGACAGAGGGTAAGGAAAAAAAGGGAGAGAAGAGGGGAAAGAGATGGAGAGGGAGAGAGGAAAAGAGGAGATAGAAAAGGTGAAGACAGAGGAGAGAGAGATGAGAAGATGGAGAGAGGAAAGGGGAAAGAGAGAAAGAAAGAAATATGGCGAGGTTGAGAGTGAGATGAGGAAAGAAGTGACCGAGAGAAAGAGGCACAGGAGACAGGAGAAGAGGAGGAAAAGAAAGAGAGAGAGAGAGACAGAGAGGAGGATACAGAGAGGAAAAGAGGAGTGAGAGGTAGAGAGGAAGAGAAGGCAGAGAGAATGAGAGAAAAGAGAGGTACAGAGAGCGACAGAGAAAGAGGGAGAAAGGGAAAGAGACCAGATTTTCATAGCAAGAAAGAAACACATGTAATTCACTCTGTCACTCTTGCATCAGGGAGGGCATCCGGCTTAAAACTCTCCAGAAGCCACGGAAAAACCCGACTGGGACGAAAACAAGACACACACAGTTTAACCCTTAAAAGAGCCTCATTAAAATTCAAAGACTTCCAAGGACCTTGGCGCAGCACCCGCGGGACCCCAGGCTGGAGTATATTTAGACTGAAGGTCCCGGAGTTGGGTGGGCGGGGCTTAGGGGCGGGTGATCAATAATATGTGATCTGCACTGACCTCTACATAACGGAGGGCTATTTATGCTCCGATGTATGGGGAGAATATACATTACACGCTATGGACTCATGTGAGATGTTATATATAATTCTGTTACCTCCTCGAAAACCTGGAGTTTATCTTTAGTTCAGGAGAGATTACGGTAAACAAAACACAACTTCAGGTCTGTTTTTAATGAGGAAACAACATTAATAATAGCAGAATATTTAAATAAGTTTAGTTCAATCCACACTTGCATTTGCTCTTTACCAAACCATCAAACCTTTTCCCCCGGTGAGCTACTTTTACAAAACGAAAATGCCATAAAGCTACTCACTTTAGCCATCGCAAGAAATTGATACGATTATAAAAAAAATGTCCACAGTGCAAAAAAGCTTAGCAATTTAAGATATAAACACTTAAATGTATCAGAAAATGACTTAAAAGTAGCGAAATTATGTGTCCATGCAGTAAGACTATTTTACTTGACAAGTTATCTTTAAATAAATTACCTCTAGACTAGAATGAAGCAGTCTCAGGCAGGGCTCTACAGTGCGCCCATTTCACTCGCATTTGCGAGTAAATATTTCGCCGTGCGAATGAGGAAAACAAAACAGTCGCACCAGTGCGAGTGCTTCTGCAGTACAATAAGGAGCTGCGCACAGACGTAACTGATGAGCTAAACGATCTAAATGTATCAAACATTAGGGGCGCACTCACACTAGGACTTTAGAATCGTGCCCAAGCCTGGATCGCCCCTAAAGCGCCTCACACTGGCCCAGCGCGTGCGCAACCGAACCGTGCCCGGGCACGACACCTCCGATCACAAGACGACTCCAGCACACGAGCTCCGCGTGTGCGGCGATATCACTCAGACAAACAAACTCCGCTTAAAAACACCCCCACGCCCCCTTAAACGAGGAGCGCGCACTGCAGCAGGACCCACACCTGTCCCACCACTCAGTAGATTCCCCTGTGCCGCTGGACTTCCTTCTCCAACAAAGCGAGTTTTGTCATGGTCTTGTCTCGGACTCGAGCGCATTTGGACTCGGTCTCGTCACGGACTCGGGTCTGAATACTGAGTGCGGTCATATTTCATTACGGCCGCTACTGTCGGCAATAAACTTGTACCGGTGTGCGGGACCTGTGCGCTGGAGCCCGCGGACACTCCGTGTGGCACCGCCAGCGCGCACCCTCAGCCTGCATCACAGGGCAGGTTAAACATCCCACCTGTCCATCCGCCTCACATCAAATACGCCAATACTAATTTTATGTCCGTGTCCGCACAGAGCAGAGCTACGGCACAGAGCAGGTGATATGTGGGCTGAAGTTTGCCAAATAAATCTGTCACAATGTGCGTTTTGTTTGGTAAATGTGCAGAGGCTAATAACCACTGTAAAACCACTAAGAGAATGTAACTCCAGTTAGGAATTTGAAAATACAGGTTTAAAAATCCTATCCACTTTTTTACACTTTGGAACAGTTTTGTGTAAAGTGCCAGTGGAAGTTCTCTTAAAGAAGAGGTTCTCAAACTGCGGGTGAAGGTCCAAAAAGGGCCACAGAGTGTTTCAGTGCAGTACAGTTTGTTTGGCTTATTTTAAGTCTAAATATTAATCAGATAAAATGAAGATATATTTATAAAAACATTGCAATCATGCAGGAAAAGTACAGTCATAATTCTTTTGTATTTTTATATTAAATTTATTCAGGGTTGGTGTTTGTGTGCGTAAGTTCTGCACTGTAATAATCGTTCAAACGAAAACCTACTTGTGCCCCCATTTTTTTTTCTGTGCTCCTAAAATTTTTAACTTAGGGGCACGTGTGCTCCTGAAAAAAAAAGTTAGTGTAGAGCCCTGGTCTCAGGACTCGTAAGTAGATAATAAATCTGAAAACAAGATGAATAACCTGATATAAATTGGCCACATCAGAGAAATTTGCAGTGCATTTATTAGTAGGGGTGTAACGAAAGCTGACGATATGGTGGGGAGGCTCAGGATATTACGATATTCTACATAATAACAAGACTGACATTTTAAAATGCTTTGACCAGTCATTTGATACAACATTTACATCGCAAAAAACAAAATCTAGTCACGATAAAATGCCTTGGATTAAGAAAGTTTTACCATGATTTGAGTAAATTTCACTTGACAAGTAAAATTATCTGCCAGTGCAATAAGATTTCTGTACTTAAAATATGAAAATACATCTTGCTGCACTTAAAATAAGAATAAAATCAAATGTTGCTTGAATTAAGAAAAAAACACTTATTCCACTAGCAGATAATTTTACTTGTCAAGATTAATCCACTCAAATAAAGTAAATGTTCTTAATTTAAGCCATTTTACTAATCTAGATATTGTTTTTTAAATTTCATTAGGGATGTAACAATATCCAAATCTCTCTGTACGATATTTTCACCATATACATCTCACAGTACAATATTTATTGCGATATTTGTGTGTGAATCTGCTACTTTTTCCTCTAAAAATGCCTTCACAAGACTTAATCCAAAGAATGAAGATGTAAAAGTGCTTAGAACAGTTATTTCTTCATGTCGTCTGCACTGAAACGGAGCAAAGGATCATGGTCCATGTAGTTCCCCCTGGTTTTTTATCTATTTCTGCATCATAACTGTTCATTTAAGCAAAAAAACTTGTGATTCGATATATTGTGATGGTCCACGATATTATTTTGAGACCTTAGATGATACAGTTTCACAATATTTCGGTTATTGTTACATCCCTATTTGTTTGTTTGTTATTTAGCACAATGGTTTAACTCAGAAATCCCTTGGTGAGTAACTTGGAAAGGGCTACAGGTTGGAGACTACCATACCATATTCACTTTATTTGACTTTACTATTCTCAAAGTTAGATTTCATAACGCTGGTGGGCTGGGCTTAAGGACGGGGGCGGAATGATCGATAGAATGTGACCTCTACATAACGGAGGGCTATTTATGCACCGATGTATGGAGAGAATATGGGCTTACGTAAGAGGACACAATCTCCTCTGTGGCCCACTGTAATGACCACTCACCAGATACACAAGTGTTTGGAGTAATCAGGGGTCGCTAATCAGGGTTAGGGCCATCAAAAGCAGCAGAAATCAGATAAATGGTACTTAGAATTAGAATTAGAATGTGGGGCTGTAATGTCTGTAATTAAGACTGACCAAAACAAGCGCATAAATGTGGGGTTAAAAGTTATATTTTTGTAACATTAAAGACTCATATGACGGTATTTTCTGATCTCTGTAATAATGTTTCCTCATCACAAACAAACCTGCCATTGTTTTGTTTCATTCACACCGGAATTTCCAAGTTAAAAAGCGTGTTTTTGTTATCATCATGTAATCAGTATTGTGTATCGTGTCTATTCCCTAGTATCAAAAGTGAGTGTGAAATTTTAGTATCGTGACAATGCAAAAGTAAACCAGAAGAATTGACTTGTTATGATATATTAGTGATGTTTCGTGATTCATCTTTTAAAACTCACTGGAGATTTAACAAGTGTTTGAGGTTTTGAGATGGAAAAACGGGCTGTAAACTACAACTAAATGACATTACAAAGTGGAACACAGCATTTTGAGGTTTGTAGATGTAGACAAACTACCGTATTTTTCGGACTATAAGTCGCACCAGCCAAAAAATACATAATGAAGAAAAAAAAAAAACATGTATAAGTCGCACCAGACTATAAGTGGTACTTTTTGGGGGAAATTTATTTTATAAAATCAGAGACCAAGAACCAACATTTCATCTTGAAAGGCAAGTTATAGAAGTTATAGTAATAAAAACAACCCAATAGAGAAGAAACAGTTTTCAATATAGAACCAAAAATAAGAAAACTAAAAAAACAACTCTTTTCTTTATTATTTGTCTCTAAAACAAAATGAAAAAACGGATAATAATTTATTTTTTTCATTTTTGATTCATATATATGATTCATATATTTGGTCTATGGACTGTCAGTGTGAAAAATGTAATATATAAGTCGCACCTGAGTATAAGACGCAGGAACCACCCAAAAAATACGGTAATAAAGGGTTAGTCAAATGTGTGAATGAAACAAAACAGAACTTAAGGTATGTTTTTGAGGCGGTAACAGCATTATAACATGACTTAAAGCTCACAAGAGTCAATTTTGCGTTATATAGGACCTGTACAGATGTAAAAGTAAATTAAACTTTTAATTTACTAGAAAATACAATGGTCTAGAACACAGTGAAGTTTGAATGAGGCTAAGAAAATAGCTGTTATCTTCAAGACTATAGCGTCATAAACTCTGCAAAAAACTCCATGGGGTCTCATTCTGTCGTTTAGACCTCTACAAACATTTATAAAACATGTGTCTCTTGTATTAGTTCAGCAATTAATATTACTATCCTCTCTCAAACGCTTTTGAACACAGCAAATGCTCGCTCCAAAGCCTTTACAAAATGCCTAACTATCGATTTGCCAGTATTGAAGAAATAAAACCCAAAGTGCTGGCGCATACTGATTGGGAAAACAATAAAGTCCAGGCCACTTAATATGGCTGATATTGGATACGAGTTACTGCTAGCTTGTTTTTATATTACCACCAATGCTTCCTCTGGGACAAAACTGTGGGAGCAAATAGCCTATATGGACCTCATCACTTACGCCCTAATGGTTTAAGATGGGTTAGAGAGAAATGCAAAGTCAAGTGCGTATTTCAACTTTACTGGCAAGACGCTGTGTTAATATTGAAGGAACAACATCTATAAAACTGTGATTGTATTGACGATTGTGATTAAATTCATGATTTGTGCTCTGAGATCAAGAATCGGTTCAGATTTTAAATAATTTATACATTGTACAAGAGGCTGAAATATGCCAATTATTAAATTAAATATTATATGGATGTCAAAAGTATTAAAAATCTGATGCTAATGGCTACTAAAACTCCAGATACTCATTTGAGTATCAATACTAAAAAGAGTCACAGGACAGAAATGGACCTTTCCTGAATAGCTTTAGATATTTAGATAAATTATGAAAGAAATTACAACAATTTAATGCTTAAAATCACATTCTATTGTCTTAAGAAAGAGTGTTTTGTATTATCATTGTGGTATTGAAATTGGTAATGAGTATCGAATCTGTTTTTTAGCAAAATAATAATATATCATGATATCTTCAACCAAGTATGAATTTAATCAAATTTGAATCAATGTTTAATCATTTTAAATTCTCTCCTCTGTCAGAAAAAACAGGTGGTTTTGGGCAGAGTTCAGACTTCATAGTTAGAAATTTTACTTTTACTCTAAAATAAATAAATAAAAATACAAAAAAAAAAGAAAAGAAATGTCACTCTTTTTAGTGTTAAACGCTTTGTCTGGCATTTTTTGTATGAAAAGCGCTATATAAATAAAGTCTGATTGATTGACTGGTAAAAGACAGTGATTAAACGTCTATCTTGTTTATGTTAAGGAAATGAATACTGTAAACATTTTATATGTTAAATAAGACAATTAAAAGCAATTAAAGGTGCACTGCACAACTTTTCTAGCGGAGGGTGCCTGCTTGTCTCCATGGAGATGTTATAACCTCCCCTGGAATGTTCCATGTTATGATTTTAAACATATCCATCTAGCATTTATTCATTACGGGTGTTTCTATAGTTAAAAAATACATTAGTTTCTTCTGTGAACGGGGTGACTCTCCACAGATCTTAACCTTGACGTAGAGATGTAACCTGCTTGTCTCCCTCGTCAGAGATTTAACCTATACTGTGGAACATTCCAGACAAAGCAGTAAGATTTCCATGGAGACATCAGGAAATGAAACACTAGAAATAGAAAATCATGACTGAATAACAACATAAAGTTAAAAATGTTTACATATTGCTCAACACAAAATACAGAAAAATCTAGTGCATAATCTTATGTCCTTTTCCTGTCCGTAAATCAACTACTTTTATGCCTTTTAACCAAAGTCAAACTCTCCAAGAAAACAAAAAAAACCGACAGAAATATTCAGCGCGATCACATGTCAAAGCTGCTGTCTACTGTGACAACAAGGAGCTCTTTATTCCAACCACTGTCGCTAAAGAACAGCCCTAAAGACGCAATGCGGGACATGAAAGAAGCGCTATGTTCTACCCTCTCTATCTGAAGTGCATGGGGCTGGAGTCCATGGCGACGGACCAGGGGGTTGTAAAAGAGCATGTTCACGCTGTAGATAAAATGATTCAGCCTCCGTAAGATAAAGAATGTGGGGGACTTGCTCAAAATGCTGAAAGCTGAGATCCAAACGAGATAAAAAACACAAGTCCAGGCAAGAAAAGCGGTTCCTGGTAACGGTATTTGGGAGTGAGTAAGTCGCGTTTAATAGCGATTGGGACAGAATGTCATAAATCAAAATAACGTGTCAAAAATGTAGCGTGGTGAAGGTTTAGTGTAGTGTAGTAGTTGTTTAATCGATTGTTTTATGACTCTACAAAACAAAACATAGACTACAATCCCACAGATCATGACTGAAAGGGTTTAGGCTGAAGTAAAAGTGCTTATTATAACACCAAACCCTATTAAACAATGACAGAATTCCAAGAAAAAAAAACAGCGTATTAACAGCAAGTTTACATTTACAATTACACTTACGACTCACTGTATAAGAGACAAAATATACCTTAAAACTAGAGATGCACTGATACCACTTTTTTGAAAACTGATATGAGTATGAATACAATCATTTCTGTACTTGCCGATACCAAGTACCGATACCGATACTTTACCAATCTTACAAATGCACAAACGCAAAAAAAATATATTTAATAAACCCGGAAAAAAGACAAACAACCATGATATTCCCTCTGTACACACCAGGCTGCCTCCCTAAAAAGAACTTTGAACTTTTCTTTCATTTTATTTTATTATTTAATTTAGCTTTGATTGAGGGTGAGAAACGTAATTTCATATTTTCATATGTGAATCTGAAAATATGACAATAAACTTTGTCAAATCTTGATTATAATAGGTTTAATGCATCTTTGCGCACATTTGGTTACATTTTACAGAAACGATACTTAAAACCGCATGGCTCATTTGCATACGGTATAAGCGCTGATGTGTTCAGCTTCTGTCAGATTAAAAGACACGACTCAGTGGATTATGAGTGTTCTTTCTGTGACAGAGGGATGTTCTGCTAATGGTGAGTCTGTTCTGTGCGTATGTCACGTTGGAGATGGTTCATGTTAAACTTCAGAGATCATACGAGTGCAGCAGCTCTTTCACTGAGGTCGCTACAGTCGCTTTATTTATGTTGCTCTGGTTTCTCATAAACCATTATTCGGGATACTGAAACCGGGAAACTGTGGAATATGCCGTGTAATAGTGGTATCGGTGCATGATATCGGTAGAGTACGAGTATAGTATGGAAGTATCGTATTGGTGCATCCCTAATTAAAACAAATAAAATTGAATGCATAATTCTTTCAGTCCAGAGCTCTGTATCTAACACAATGCTTTATACTCTTTTTTTAAAGGCTTCTACAGTGTTAGACTTTTTAAAACCATCACTCAGGTTGTTCCATACACTAACCCCTCTAAAAGAAACACAATCACTTTTTTTCTTAGTTCTTATCTTCATTTTTTTTTTTTTTTTAAATACCTGTTCCTCTAAGGTTATATAGACTCTCTCTGCTCGAATAATTCCTGTAAACAAGAAGGAAGCAAATGATTCTAGGCCTGGTACATCACTACGGCTATACTCAGGTCAACAGAATCAAAAAATGTAAGTACTTTTAGATTAACAAAAGCTTGGTTTGGCTGTTTTTATGGTCCTATATTGCACAAAAATTGACTCTTGTGAGCTTTAATCCATGTTATAATGTTGTTAACTTATCAAAAATCTGCCTGGAGTTGCGTTTTGTTTCATTCACACACGTTTGAGTAACCCTTCGATATTGGTCTGTCTACATCTTCAAATCTTAAAATCCTTAATCAAAATAAACTGTCACAAATCCAACATCTTTGTTGCGAGTCGACAGCAACTCAGTCACAATTGGCAGTTTGAAAAGTAAACAAAAGATGTGGATTGACTCATTTAGCTACTGTACCACCACTGTTGACTAAAGTACATCAACAACTGCGTAAAATCAAGGTTTACTGTTTTATATTACACATATTACACTATATTACACAAAACTGACTCTAGCCATGTTATAATCTCCTCAAAAATCAGAATCAGAATCAGAATTACTTTTATTCATCCCCGAGGGGAAATTTTCTTCGTTACATGCCTGGAGTTGTGTTTTGTTTCATTCACACTTGTCTGAGAAACCCTTTGTGTACTGAAGGTTTACTGTTTTAAGTCCAATCAGCATTGCGTCATAACAGGTTTTGACGATTCTCTAATTTTGACCTAATTTGGTGGGATAATTAAGAAGCAGTTTGAGAAGAAAAGTTGAAAAATACGTTGAAAATTACAGGAAGTAGAGAGTTTTGTTTTAAAGAGTCCCATAGTGATGACACTACAGAGACTTCTGTCCAAATGTTAAGACACAATTTACACTGAAAAAACATGTTTATTCTGATTTTTTAAACATGATTTCAACAAAATAAAAGTGTTTTCTTCTCATTTTATCTGCCCAATAATAATTTCGGTGTACGTTACAGGAGTTTTGGCCTGTTGCTAGGTAAAAGTTAAGGAATTCCCAAGAGTAATGCCACAATTTCCAACCAGGAAGTAAAATTTGAAACCTAAAAAAATGGGAGAAAAAACTGGGAAAAAGAATTATAAAATATTTGTTTCACTGCAAACAACCAACTAAAAGCTTAAGAGATTTATTTATTGTCAAAATCAGTGAAATGTATGCTACACTTCTCCACCAATCAGAAAAGAGTATTCAGTCACTCATCTTATATAATATATTTTTATGAGCACAGTTTTATTATTTATTATTAGGTTAAGTTTATTAAGTTTATTGTTTATTATTAAGTTAATTTCCGTAAAATGCCTGTATAATCCCTCAGGCGTCCAGGTAGGACTGATAGAAAAGGAGAAATTAAATCCTGTCAACTGGTCAAAAGTCACTGGATGAAAAAAATTAAACTAAACACATTAAAAACAAAACAAAAAAAACTGTTAAACCAATAATATCTCCATGGATCAAGCAGAAAAAATATTACACAGCACACCTTTAACCTGCTGACGAAGAAAAAGATTATAATTTATTAGTCTGAACAACATTGTAAATAAAAAAATATTAATTACACAACCTTGTAATGTACACAGCAGCTTGTCACGGCCACTAAAAACCCCGGCTTTCCAGTCTTAGTCGTTAAAATAAATCCGCTAAAGCTCATTTGCATCCAACACTTTCTATCTCCCATTTCCCTGAAGCAGTGTCTGAAAAAGTGACAACTCCAAGTCTGCCAATTTGAGAAGATGATGCTAATCCAGATCACACCAAACGCTCTCACCGCAGGCTACAAGCTATTTTCATTTCTGTTTTTTTTGTTGTTCTTGAGTGCACCAGGGAGGGCACGGGACCAAAATAAAGGTGACGGTTTAGGTCGTAAGGGGTTGTTGTTATTGCTGGGAAATGCACAGCTGTCAGTCTGCTGTTAGCTGCTAGCTGCTAGCCGTTAGCGGTTAGCTGTTAGCTGTTAGCGCAGACGTTCAAACACAGAGGCCAAGCAGAGGTTAAAGCAACATACGGTACATGTCTGACATGACACCAGGGATATATTTATACACAAGACAACATGGCTTCAAAAGGCAGCAGGAAATATAGGTCTGTTTTCAATGTGTATTGCAGATGTGATTATATTTGCAGATTTTATTTTATTCTTTTCAAATCAAAATTTCAAGTCCAATAGTAACTTTAATATCTAGGGCTGGGTAGCATCAAGATGTTGCTGATACGATGTATACCTCAGTACAATGGATACTTTTCTTGATACAATGCACTTTATTTTTTTATTTTTTGATCTATTTATTTATTGCTCATGCATCAACAATAACCAAAAATCTGACAATTGGCATAAGTACATATTCTAGCCATTACTTGCCTCGTCTTTGCTGCATGGACAAAAGGAACAGGAAGAAGATAAATCTTATAAACTCTGCTCCTTTCGATTCAATACAATTCGATACGATATATTTTAAATCGATTCGATACGGTTCTGTGAAAAACAAAGGCTAAATCATGGCTGTGATACTAAAAAGTCCACTAAGTTAATATGATCCTACTGTATTTTTGGGGCTATAAGGCACAATATCAATGAACGGGTCTGTTTTCATACATAAGGCACATTAAGTGAGACTGATACCTTAGCCCGGGCGTCCATGATCCACTGGTAACTCGCCCGACGTTGCCTCCCTGTCTTGGTGAATGTCGTCATCCAACGCTCCCACGCAGCTCGCAATTTAACTTTGGATGACCTGTTGACGCCAGTATCTAGCGGTTGGAGCTCTTTGGTTAATCACTGCAGCACTGAATTAGTTTGCTACACTTGGGCGTGTAAATCAGCATGTCTCTGAACAGGGGCCATTTTGGGCTCCTTATACACACCGTAATATTATGTTGAAGCACAGTACGTATTTACTCCGCGAGGCTCCTGACTACAGTCGCCGTAACGCTCCGACCATCCATCAAGCGCTGTGGCTTTGTACCTTAACAAAGCCGTACAAAACCATTTTGACAGATTTTTGAGCGCCGTGCACCACATAAAACCTGTTCGAGGTCAGTAAGCACAACCAGATTTAATACATAAGGTGCACAGGATTATAAGGCGCACTGTCGATTTTTGAGAAAATCAAAACATTTTAAGTGCCCCTCATAGTCCAAAAAATATGGCAGTGAACTTTTTAGTATCACAGTCTGCTAAGTTAATATGAAAAACACCCATTTTACTCATCAAAACAGTGAAAACACAATTGTAGCTCTTACACAAATTTTAGTAAAATATACCTAAAAACACTGGCGATATATCGATCCAGCAGCCCACGATAGTAATACTGTATCATCAAATTAAACGGTACAATATTTCAATACACCTACACACCACAATCTGAGAGAACAGTATGCAAAAATGAGCTGATAAAAATAAAAATGGGAAAAAATATTGTTATAACTTTAAAATAAGACTGATACTGTGCAGTGGCATCATTCTGGGGGTGTTCTACATGGGCAGTTACCATGGTGACGCAATGATTGGCTGAAAACTCCAGAAAAAAATACAAAATGCGTTTAAACAACATTTTTTCATGAGTCTGTGAATAATACGAATGTTCACGGACCTGTTTAGGTGTTTGATTTGTAGTTCAAGCCGGAGCTTCAGACAGAGTAGTGCTCACAGTTAGCTTCACAGCCCCAGGGAAAATTGACAACATTAGCAGAAAAGTGTCAATAATGTGATACGCTGCTGTTTTTTGGTGAATTTTACAGTATTATGTAATTTGTCTTAACTTAAACCTTGACAAACACATTTCATTATCTACCTAAATAAGCCTTTATCATTTATTTACCATTTTTCTTATCATTATTTTGCATTCCTACTTAAAAATACGCATATGTAATGTAACTGAGGATTATATAAACTAGTTGTGCAGCCGTCTGAGCTCTCGATGCCGATTTTAACTTATTAATTTTGCATGTGGCTTCCTTACATTGTACATTGTGTTCTGTTTTTACTTGTAATGTAAATCCTGTTATCCCAAGAGACTGGCAGATCCATTGGTTTTTAACTCAATAATTAAATTAGTAAAAAGAAAATAATGGTTTAAAGATTCTTTTTCCCATTACTGGAACAGTCACAATTTTCAGATATATTACCATAAAATTCACAAACAAAAATTCAAGTAGTATTTTCAATGATTTGTTTTGCAAAGTATGTTTTAAGCTATGCAACAAAGTAAAAAATAAAGTAATGTCCTTAAGTATAGATTTTAGATATCTGTACTTTCTACTCCACTACTACATTTTTGAACTGGGCTGAAACATAAAAGTATTTTTATTGAACTGAAAAGGCCAAAGGTTTATTTTTTATCACGTTAATTGAGCAAAAAAAAAAAAGTACACATAAAAACTTCAAAAACAATACATTTTAAGCCTTATAAAGACCTCAAAGTATGCACAAAATACTTTTAAAACAGCACTTTAATACTGTTAATAGAAGTAGATTTTTTCCTGTGATACTTTTACTTGAATATTTGTTTGCTACAGTATCCGTGAGTACTTTTTTTTTCACCAGTAGCTGTTCATTTTCATCTTCAGTTTTACAGAATTGGGTCACATGTGGACTAAATAACACGATAAAGATCTGTAATATCATTGTTGAAACAGTCCCAACAGTTTCAGATGTGATATTTACCATGAAATTCAGTTTATATGTTCACTTAGATGCTTTTATAAACAGGATACAGACTGTCACTAAGTAAAAAGCACTAGATGGACGCACTAGATAAGATAATAGCGGCTCAGCGTGTTTAGTCCAGCAGAGCTCATAATAACCACCACACGGGTCGGTAAAAGTCACGTGACAGTTTGTGGTGTCTGCAGTTCCTGTTTTGAACCCGGCTGTGCAAATACAATCAGCATTTAACATTTCATTTAGCGTTTGTGAAGTTTGTCTGTATCCTGTGGCAGAGGAGCTTGTTGCACTTTCGCCTTGTGCAAGAAGGTTTCAGGTTTGACTCCCGAGTGGCCTTTTCTGTGCAGTTTGCATGTTTCTCCAGGTGTAAGCGCCCAACACGAGCGCAAATCACCGTCATTCTGAAGAGACTGTAATTAAACGCAGTAATAATTGAATTTGCAGTATATATAAATAACTATCTACAGAGCTTAACAAATTTATTAGACCACCTCCCAGTATGAGGCGTTTTCCACTGCTGCCATATGTAATTTAACAGTGTTTCCGTTTACCAAAATATCTTTTTATGTTTCGATAATGATTAATCTGCCACTTTACGCAACAGGGTATCCCCAAGTTTGACTCCCCCAAATTTAAGACCATTTAAATGAAAATTAAGACCAACATCGCGTCCATTATGCAGACGAAAAAACACCAGATCCAATTCTAATAACGATGACCATTATTTACTGCTTTAAATAACAAACTTTTACTCTTAAGTCTCATTCAGAACTCATTTATAGCCGTATGTGTTGCTTGTAAAATTACAAAAAAATCATTTATAACATTCTAACAAGACAAATTAAGCTTTCACATCGTCTTGTCTCACAATGCAATGCACTGGTTGAGTTTACAAAAAATAGGCTAATGAAAGTTAAGACCTTTGTGAAAAAAATAAGACTTGGACAACATAAGGCTTTAATTTAGGAAGATTAAATTTAAGACCTTTCTAAGACTTTTAAGACCCCAAAACTATAGCTGTCCATACATTTTCAAGTTTAATGTTTTCCAAAAATTACACCAAACTCCAAAGCAAGTCTATGGGAACAGATAGAAACTATTTGGAATTTAATAACAAAAGAGACAAAACTACATAAAAAACAAAGCAGCAAGAACGCAGCTGTGATCTGTGCCAAAGGTGCTCACACAAAATACTGACATTTTTGGTTATTATTTGTCAACAAGGACTATTTTGTTAATCCATTAAGTTATGTTTTCTTGTTTTCATGACAGGTGGACTAATAAATGTGTTAAGCACTGTAAATCTATAACTAACTATACAAACTATGAACAATGTAAACAAAATGAGCTCAAATAAATGGAAAAACACAGTAGCCTTACTATAATAATCCCTATATAGGTTAGATATATTATAATTATTTGACCGTTTCCCCTTCAAATGTTTATGTTGATACTTTGCAGGTGGAGGTGTGATGCTAACCGGAGGCATGTTCTGTCTGAGGCTTTGTTAGACTTTAATCTAAGGCCCGACTGATACGTATTTATTGTATTTATTTAAAAATTCTGTATAAATCTTCAACTGATTATAATTTTTTTGTTTCCATTTCATTTTCAGACCATCTTAAAACATTTTTTGGCAGTGTCTGCTAATGTGTGCGTTGTGTAACCATGGTAACTGACGAGCATTCTCACATATACATACATGTAGAACATCCCCAATATGATGTCGCTGCACCACAGTAGCGTAAATACTGCTACACACAGTAATTTAGTTTTAGAGTTGAACAATGAGCTGCCAGGCTTATATTTGTAATTATGCAGCTAAAATGTCACAAAATACACATACTTGATTAGTACTTACAGAGATTTTAAGAAACTAGGACTGTGAATAGAGCCGTGTTATTAGATTATATAGATTATTATTAGAATATATTGTGAATTATCCTTCAAAAATGCATGCACAATACAAAAACTATCACGCTAGTGCAAATCCAGGTACGCACAATAAATATTTTTGCTTTAAATGAACAATAAGCTGATATAATTACTCTACCAGGCTTGTATTTCTAATGACCATCCAGCTATTCCTGTCATGATAACAAATTTTGAAATCCGATATATTGCTGGAGTAAATATAGACAATAAAAATAATATTAAACTCAAACCTTAAAGCAGAATTATCCCTAAACAACTCTTCTAAACGTACGGCATTGTTAAAAATATGAGCTGCAATCAATAAATAACATAAAACAAGTAGTAGGTTTGTATCTATAATGACTCAAGGAAATTCATAACTCAAAATTCAAGCTTAAAAGTATCATAATACAGAAAAAGAACCAAAAAATTGTTATAAGTAAATGAGTTGATATAGTAATTATCATTTCGACAGGTCCATAGACAAAATCTCCACAGAAAATGGCCCATATTTTACCAGTAGTTACACCAGAGATTCTGAGAAACTAGGACTGTGAGTAGTGCAGTTATTAGATTACCGTACCTCACATTACCTCATCTGGCTGAAATTACAGAGGCGAGAGAGATAGACACTTTAGACTGGAGACTTATACATTTTAAACCCATTAGTTCAACACAAAGAGGCCTCTTACAAAAATTACAGCGAGCAATCGGTGAAACCAGCACCGAGCGAAAAGCAAAAAGCAAAAAGCACAGCCCGAAATAACTGCTCTTTCCATCTCATTTGAGCGGGGTGGATAAGGCGGGTGTAGAGGGTCCTGGGTTAGTCCTGGGTTAGTCCTGGTTTAGAACTGGTTTAGTCCTGGTTTAGTCCTGGTTTAGATCTGGTTTAGTCTTGGCTTAGATCTGGTTTAGTCCTGGTTTAGTGCTGGTTTAGTCTTGAATTAGTTCTGATTTAGATCTGCTTTAGTCTTGGATTAGTTCTGGTTTAGTTCTGGTTTAGTCCTGGTTTAGTCCTGGTTTGGTCCTGGCTTAGATCTGGTTTAGATCTGGTTTAGATGGTCTTGATCTAGTCCTGGTTTAGATCTGGTTTAGTCTTGGTTTTGTCCTGGTTTAGATCTGGATTAATCTTGGTTTAGATCTGGTTTAGTCCTGGTTTAGGTTTAGTCCTGGCTTGGTCCTGACTTAGTCCTGGTTTAGATCTGGTTCACATCTGATTTAGACCTGCTATAGTCCTGGTTTAGTCCTGGTTTAGACCTGCTTTAGTCCTGGTTTACAGTTCTCTAGTACAGGGTTAGTCCAAGTGTCGTCCAGGTCAAGATGAGACCTTGTTTAAAACTGCTTGAGGTCTGGTTAAAGCTGCACTATGTAACCTTTTCAGAAGATGTCCGCCGCCTGCTTGTCTCCATGGAGATGCTATAACTTGGAATGTTCCACTGCACGGCATTCAAGTTATCTCCACGGAGACAATTAAACACCTGTAACTGAATTAATGCGAGACAGATACAGTAAAAAAATTGCGAAATTGTGGAACATTTTAGGGAAATAACATCTCCACGGAGACAAGCAGGTGATATTACGAAGCCGGGTTACAGGTCGGATCTGTGAAGAGGCGACCGCGCTCACAGTATGAACGAATGCGTGTTTTTCGAGGTATTTGAGCCTAAAAAAGATAAGAGAAAGAAAGTAACTGAACACATACAAGATTAAAGTTTAATGCCATAGTGTGAATCTTTCCAGGCATAGCAACTACGTCTCCATGGCGACAAGAAAGCTCAGGTCAGGTACGTCATAAAACGGGCCGTCTAATCACGCATTTATTGATGGGAATTTGTTCTTGAGCAACCGGATTCTTAAAAAAAAACCATCTTTGAATTGGGTTGCCTCCTCCTCCTCCTCTTATCTGCGGAGGTCTAGTCTTGTGAGATAGAGATAACTGTTTCGTAATCAATCTTTCTCCATCTTCCCCTCGGCAGCACCGGGAGACAATAAAACAGGAAGTGGCGTATGATGACAACTTCCTGTCTCTCTAAATTCAATCAACAACAAAACAACAGGATGCACGGGGCTGCGTCTCTATCACGTATCTCCCCAATTGTCCTGTTTTCAAACCATATCTCCTCGTGTTACGGCCATATGTTATTATTGTCCATCGGAAAAGGTAAACAGTCGAGTCTTGCCCACTGGGAGGTACGAGAAACGAAATTCATGCATTAGTTTAGCTCAGGTTCAGTGGTTTTAGAGGCTAGAACTGTTAGTAGTGCTGAAAGGGTCGTCAAAAACAGACCCGGAGTTGTGTTTTGTCTCATTCGCACATGTTTAACACACAAATCCTGCATATTTAGGGCTTCAGGTTTCAGGAGCTGCACCTTGTGATGTCGTGCGGTCGTACAGGAAGTGCTCCACCTCTGTTTTTAAACTCCATGCACCTTCACCAGACTCATTTAGATCATTTCAGCCCTGGAACTGACCACCTCTACTGAACTAAAGGTAAACAGGAGCTGTCGGCTCAACTTGAAACTAAAACTACCATTGGAACAGAGCAGTTTGAGCTTTGGAGATGTAGACAGAGGAAGAATAAATGAAAACTCCAACATGTGTGAATGAAACAAAACTAGGGTGACCAGATTTTCAAAGTCCGAAACTGGAACACCCGGGGTTGGTCATGGTTGGTAATAATAAAATTACGAAACGAGCGCGTAATTAAAGAAAATTGGAAGTCAGTATAGTCATATTTTCTTTGTGTTTTTTCCGTGATTTTACCTAAACAAGACAAGTTTCTGCGTCTCTTTACTTTCGGCAGGGATCAGATCGGTCAAAATTAGGGAAACCCGGGACATTTCTTGTATAAATCCGGGACAAATCAGTGGTTTTGGATAAATCTGCAGGGACAGGGGGACACGGGGCTCAAAACTGGGACTGTCCCGGGTAAATAGGGACGTCTGGTCACCCCAAACAAAACACAACTCCAGATATGTTTTTGATGATATAACAACATGGTTTAAAGCTCACAAGACTCAATTTTGTGCAATATAATCAGCAAAACATGAACTGAAAAGCCAAAATTAGCCAACCGCAAATGAATGTAAGTTTTTATGCTATGCTGTCTCTTCTCCGTGGGGTCTGATTTGTATAAGAGCTGTTCAAACTTGTTCTAAAATGTTGCATCGTCATTCATATTACAGTCCCTCTCGCACATTGACACTTCTGGGTGTGTTCAATCTGTAGTGAGAACTGAAACTCAATTTGGAACCGCAAACGCCAAGAAATCAAATTGCAATATTTCAGTTAGAAAAATCAGAAAAAAGTCCAGTGTATTTTTTTTTTTTTAATCCTTTCATGGTTTAGTTTCGGTTACAGTGATTAAGTCATCAACTCCAAAATTTCACGAAGGAAATGCTGTAGAAATCGACGTACTGTAAGATCAAACTGTCAGAAAAAAACTGCAAAAAGATTTTCACAAAAAAAAAAAGACATTAATAACAGGAATCAGACTCTGAATCGACTTTAAAGGTGCATTCGGTAACTGGTGGAGTCAAGTGGCTTTTCTCCATAGAGGTGTTTTTGCTTTGTCTGAAATGTTCCACAGTACGGCATTAAACCTTTCTATCTCCATGGAGACCAAACCAGACCAAGTTACAGGTCAGATCTGCGGAGAGGCGACCCCGCTCACAGTCAGAATGCCTGTTTTTCTAAGTATTTTTGAGCTATAAAACCACCTGTAAATGAGTAAATGTAAAGTAGAGCTGTTTAATGTCATACTGTGGAACATTCTGGGCAGAGCAATGACATATCCATAGAAACAAGCAGGTGGCGAATGCCCAAACAAAATGTTACGCTGCCATGGCGATAAATTACTTAAAAATCGTATATGTTTGGAGTGGGAAAGTCCTCAAACTGTTGCAAATAACTGGAAACTATATAATAAATACTTCACAGGAAAAACATAAAGGTGAGTTCACACTTGGTCTGAGTCCAATTCTGTTCTGTTTTAGTCCAGTTCTAGTCCTGGTTTAGTCCAATTATAGTCCAGTTCTAGTCCTGAGTTTAGTCCAGTTCTAGTCCTTTTTTAGTCCTGGTTTAGCGCAGTTCTAGTCCTGTTCTAGTCCTGGTTTAGTCCTGTTCTAGTCCTGTTTTAGTCCAATTCTAATCCTGGTTTAGTTCAGTTCTAGTCCTGTTCTAGTCCAGTTCTAGTCCTAGTGTAGTCCAGTTCTAGTCCTGGTTTAGTCCAGTTCTAGTCCTGTTCTAGTGCTGGACAGTGGAGTTCTAGTCCTCTTCTAGTCCAGGGTTAGTCCAGTTCAGTCCTGGTTAGGGCTGGGCGATATGGACCAAAAAATATATCTCGATATATTTTGCTATATCTCGATATACGATATATATCTCGATATCTTTACAGGAAAAAATACAGCCCCCACAAACTACTGCAAAAACAAAAAAACAAATTTTATCTGATTAATATTCATTTAGTTCTGCACTTAAACACTCTTGACACCCCTTTTTGGACCCTCACCCACAGTTTAAGAACCTCTTCTTTAAGAGGACTTCCACTGACACAAAACTGCTTCAAAGTGAATAAAGTGCAGGATTTTTAAACCTGTATTTTCAAATTCCAAACTGGAGTTACATTCTCTTGTTTTAAAGTGGTATTTAGTCTCTGCACATTTACCAAATCAAACGCACAGTGTGACAAACGGATTTATTTGGCATTTGGCACAGGCTGCAGAGAGAAGCCCCGCACGCTCCCGCGCACTCCCGCACACCGGGATGAGTTTATTGGCAACAGCAGCGGCATTAATGAAAAATGACCGCACTCAGTATTCAGACCTTGAGTTCATGACAAGACCGAGTCCAAATGCGCTCGAGTCCGAGACAAGACCAAGACAAAACCAAAGCTCGCTTTGTCCAGCGGCACGCGGTGTCTGTGAGGGGTGGGGCAGGTGTGGGTCCTGCTGGGGGCTCCTCGTTTAAGGGGCGTGGGTGTGTTTTGAAGCGGAGTTTGTTCGTGATATCTGCACACACGCGGAGCTCTTGTGCTGGGCTCGTCTTGGTCGGAGGTGTCATGTGGTTGCGCTCGCTGGGAAACGTGCATTTAGAAAGTTTAACTCGTCACGTTGTGTCTGTGCGCAGCTCCTTATTGTAGCTGCAGAAACACTCGCACAGATGCGCCTGTTTGGTTTTCCACGTTCGCACGACGAAATATTTGCTCGCAAATGCGAGTGAAATGGGCGCACTGCAGAGCCCTGGTCCTAGTCTTGGTTTAGTCCGCGAGCCCGGGCTTTGCGGCCGCGTTTAGTCCTGGTTTAGTTCTAGTCCTGGTTTAGTCCGTGGCCAGCTCCGGGCTCCGCGGAGGAGCTTAGGGGACAAAAGCAGGAGGCGGAGGCGAGCGCGGCACAGAGAAGGCGAAACAAGCGAAGCGGCGAAACCAGAAGTAAACATAAGCATTATAGCGATATATCGATATGTCAGAATTCATATCGAGTTTCAAAAATATCTCGATATATTTTAAATATCGAGATATCGCCCACCCCTAGTCCTGGTTTAGTCCTGTTCTAGTCCTGGTTTAGTTCAGTTGTAGTCTGTTCTAGTCCAGTTCTAGTCCAGTTCTAGTCCTAGTGTAGTCCAGTTCTAGTCCAGTTTTAGTCCATTTCTAGTCCTGTTCTAGTCCAGCTCTAATCCTGGTTTAGTCCAGTTCTAATCCTGTTCTAGCGCTGGATAGTGGAGTTCTAGTCCTGTTCTAGTCCAGGTTTAGTCCAGTTCTATTCCTGAGTTTAGTCCATTTCTAGTCCTGTTCTAGTCCAGGTTTAGTCCAGTTCTATTCCTGAGTTTAGTCCATTTCTAGTCCTGTTCTAGTCCTATTCTAGTTGAATTCTAGTCCTGGTTTAATCCAGTTCTAATCCTGTTCTAGTGCTGGACAGTGGAGTTCTAGTCCTCTTCTAGTCCAGGGTTAGTCCAGTTCAGTCCTGGTTTAGTCCAGTTCTCATCCAGTTCTAGTCCTGTTCTCATCCAGTTCTAGTCCTGAGTTTAGTCCAATTCTAATCCTGGTTTAGTTCATTTCTAGTCCTGAGTTTAGTCCAGTTCTAGTCCTGAGTTTAGCCCTGTTCTTGTCCTGTTCTAGCCCAGTTCTTGTCCTGATTTAGTCCAGTTCTAGTCCAGTTCTAGTCCTGAGTTTAGTCCAGTTCTTGTCCTGGTTTAGTCCTATCCGTAATGTGTTGTGCGCACAAACGTAAACACTTCCAGATTCCATTAGTGTGAACTGACCCGGGAATAGAACCCACCACTTTCCCGCATAAACACAAACACTGAGCTCCACATTTCTGTTGAACTTCACTCACCCAGTTCTCGTAGTGCCTTGTGCCGTTTTGGAGCAGATCTTCCAGCTGGATGGTGCAGTTGGCCACGAAATCATCATACCCGATCGGCGCGTCATGGAAAACGGACAGCTCCAGGCTCCGTCCCTCCCTCACCTCGGTGCAAAACTCCTGGTGCCAAACGGGGCTGTTGGTTTTGGTCCGGGTTGCGGTCTGTCCCAGGCGGATTTGGTCCAGGTTGAGCGCGAGGTAAGGGTCCAAAAGGAAAGAACCGCTTTTCCCGACGGCGTGACGCAAGGCCCACGGCGTCGGCTTCAGATCTACCGCCTCACAAACTTTGACTTTCAGGAGACCATTGAATACAGGCATGGCTACTGGTGTGAGAGTAAGAGTCGAAAAAAAAATACTGATAAAAGGTGCTAAACTGTGGTTCTAGTAGCGGTGGACCCGTGCAAATTCCAATTACAGGGTCATTACAAATAAATAAATTAAAGCTGCAAATATATACGATAGTGAAAGCTAATAATTCATGACAGAAATTTGGATTTTAAGTCCTTACATTCACTGGCAAGAGCGCAAAACAGACGTGACATGTGCCAAACTGGAAAAGACAGCAACACGTAGCGACGGTTACTAAAAAAAAAACCCAAGTTGTTGCCTATAGTATGTTAAAATCTGCATAAAATGGCAGAACATAAGCCAGTCATCTACATAGTTATGCAATTCACATACAACGCTTTGAGGTCACAGATGAGTGAGATAGAGGATTGTCGTTGTATCATCAAAATTGCAGTATCGCCATGCCTATCGTCGACCGCCCCCTCGTTTTTTTTCTGCTTCTAGGTGGACCCCAGCGTCGTTGTGAATGTAAAGGATGTTTGGACTTTTTGACTGCTTCCTTTCGCTGATCTGGGGTCACTGCACAGTCCTTTTACATCCAATCATACGGTCCCCCGCCTTACGCATGGGCATCGGTGTAATAACGCGGCCAAAACACGCGAACGCTACGCAAATGTCTAAATAAGCGCGCAAATATTGGACTAACTGGTAGGATAACACAGACAGCGAGGTATCAATATCTCCCAGCCGTGCCTTGTTTTGTTTATGGGCGGTCTCTCGTGTGCACAATCCCAGTTTTCGGTGCAAATAAACCGGATTGGGTGGCGAATATTGCGGTGAAACGGCGACTGGAGCTCCGTTGGCTCTGCGTAATTCTTTGGCGCGGTGCTGGTGAGCCGTTTCCCCGGGTCAGGGTGGGGGACAGCCGGAGTAGCAACGCCTAGCCATCCGCTTTTCGGTGCTCCTCCACTGGATACCTTCTCCCGTCTCCTTCGCTGGCTGGGATTATCCTTTCGATTAAAGTCTGTGCGCGGCCCTCTGACCTAACGCGATATTTGCGCGTAATCTCCAAAATGCAGCCTTCTTCACAGAGGACGTTGCAATAGACGTGGAATAAACCGAGAATACATCACTGTTTTTTAGCAATGCGCCCCTCTCACACCACACACACTCCTCAATCCGAGCTAGGAGCAGGAAATGCGAAAAAATCGTCACAAGCCGGATGAGAGAGGGAGAGAAAGAGACGAGGGGAGAGAGAGAGGGAGAGTTCGCAGTACGTACATTGGAGAGGTGAGTTTTTCTCTTTTTTTTTTTCTTTTTTTTTAGGGGGATGGAATAGAGCTCCAGGCCACAGACAGCCAATGCAGTCAATAATCAGACTGGCCTCATGCATGGTCACACACTCCCCCCTCTTTCTCTCTGTCTTTCTCTCTTTCTCTCGCTCTCTTTCGCGTAAAGGTACAGGGGAAAGGGCTAAAAATACAAGAACGTCTGCAGCCTCGGAACACGGCGTCCATTCAAAGTGGCGATTGCATAAAACGTGTTAAAATCAGGGGTGTTGATAGAAAGCAACAGGCCGTGAAGTAACCAGAAACAAATCAAACCACTGGAAAAAATCGGTTTAATTAAGAATATCGCTCATAAATGTTAAATCCTGTTTTACGCGTGCAACCTTGGCTTACAAATTTGCACATTTTGGTTGAACTCTACACTGAAATCACGAAAATCTTACTTTCTCTTTCAAAATATAAGTATCTATAATTTGTTCAGATGCACAAAAAGGTCACGCAGTGTAAATTTGCAGGTTTACTCCAAAAATAATGAGCAAAAATAACAATATTTCGAGTCAGATAATAACGCTGTCACCTTGTTAGTAGCAACTGGTGGGAAATATGACACAAGTAAACAAGAGGGTGCTCAGGCAGGGCATCTGACTCACTAAAAATAAAATAAATATATCAGGCACACCTATATGCAAATGGATAATCCAGGATAGAGGTGATTGTTGCACAGTACAGAACAAAACAACAGGTAGAACTAACCTCATCCTACAGTTACATATAAGAAACAACTGCTAGAAGTATCCAAATAAGGGAAAATAAATTGTTTGTGCATAAAAATTGGTCAAAACAACAAGTAAAAACAGATTAAAATAGGTCGTAGCGTTTTTAAATGAAGTTCCTGTAGGCCTTGTATAGATGTAACTCTGTCCTTGTGCGCCCCCTGCCGGATTCAAGGCAACATCACGCGTTTATGACACTTGGACACGTGATATAAAGTGTTGGGATTGAACTCGAATCTGAGACTTGATGCTGCAGATAAAAATACACTCACATTAACCTCGACCTTTAGTCTATATGTGTCAGTGTGTCGGGATAGTCGTGTTTACAAAGGTTTAAATAAAAAGAACGATGCATTTGCTTCGTCTGTGCTTGAGTTGAAAGTGGGGCTTCCTCAAATACATTAACTATTCGTTTTTAAAGGAAGTTATTGGTATTTATTGAACTCATGGGCCATAAATTTAAAGGGTTCGTATTAGGCTGTTTTCTGATTGATGTTATAATATTGTTTCCTCGTCACAAACAAATCTGCAGTTGGGTTTTGTTTCATTAACATGTTTTAAGAGTTGTTCTTTCTGGTCTTTGTTTTAGACCTGGTTTATTTCTGGTCATACAAAAAGGCAGCTACGTTCTTCTGTATGACACTGTATGAAAAGTTTGATAATCAGTGGTCTAAACTATCCTCATATTTTTCACAACACCAAAAAAAAAGAGACTGTCTGAGTATTATTATCAAGTCTGTAACAGGACTTTTCCAGGTCCATAGTCTAAACTTCTCCTCCATTGACTAAAAAGTACATAGACTAGACACTGGCAACAAAATCTCACTTTTTTGCTCTATAAATAACAGAAAAGTAACTACACTGGTCAAAAAAATGGCTAAAATATGAAATACAAGCAACAATAAGTAACATTTAAGTTCCACATATTGTATGAAAGGTCAAAATCTATGGGAAACACTGGGGCTAAACCAGGTCTAAAACTGGACTGCATCATTTTCACTGTAGTAAACAAGAAATTATCCAAACGTGGACAGAAAAGTGGATAAAATGGACTCCAAGTGTCACCTGAAGGAGCTCGATTTTAATAACAATGTTTATTGTGTGAAAATAAGGAAGTGCTCGTATGTGTGACTCTGCACATCTGAGTAACCGCTAAAAATGTATTTAGGAAGATCTTGGTTCACTTTTAACGTTAAACTAATAGAAAAGTGAACCAAGAGTGACACAGTGTGCACGAGTCTTCCTAAAAATCGTTTTAAGGTAAGGAAATGCGTAATGTTCATTTAGTAAATGATCCCACTTTAAATCACCAACTACAGATGATACAGGTGAAGTTTATAAGCTGATAAACTGGTAAACTGATAAAACATGAATAATTTATATCTTAAATAACTTTATTTATACAAAATATGATCACATTTAGTCAGTATCAAGTTCACAGTGCCTACAGCCATTAACAGAACAAACTCAGAGATTCACATATTAACCTCAACAACCTAAAATCCACTCACTTTGACCATAATAAAATATACATTAATTCAGCTTTATCAAAGTTATAATGAATGTAGATTTGTTTTGTTTTTTACATAAATAGGACAAAGGAGCCCCACAGTTGTGTTTGACATTTTAAAACTAGCATCTTCCACAGTCTCGGCTTTTTTGGCAACACCCAAACCAAACTTTAACTCCTTAAAGGGCCCATATTTCACTGTTTTGCGATGTAAACATACCCGGAGTTGCGTTTTGTTTCATTCACACATGTTTAACACACAAATCCTGCACATTTAGGCTGAGTCTGTCTCTTAAAGTGACAAAAATGTGTGTAATTTCAGCCAATTTTTACCATTAAAAAGGTAAAAAGCAGTTGTTGACTTCATGACATGTATGAATGAAACAAAACACAACTCCAGGTCTGTTTTTGAGGAGGTAGCAACATTATAACGCGATTAAAAGCTCACAAGAGTCCATTTTGCGTAATATGAGGCCTTTAAGTACTAATTTTCTACAAACACAACAAAACAAAGATCACACAAATGTACAGGGAGGTAGAATTATTCAGCACAGTTAAGATTGTCTCTACACAAACTCAGTATTTACACATTTTTACAATAAACGTGGGCTCTGCTGGTGTTTTCTGGGGAGAACGATCAGCCTTAACATTAAGACCAGTGAGGAGTCTGCGCCATGGAGAATTTGTAAAAAAAAAGAAAAAAAAAAAACAGTTAAAAGCTGAAATCGCAAGGGAACTATTGTAATTTAATAGTGCCCACTGTTACCTAACGAGATTTCCTAAAGTACAATTTCCTTTTCTTTATCCTCTTCCTCCTCTTCCTCTTTTCAGGCAGATCCAGGAAACACTCGTCTTTAATTCAATAGCGTTAAATAAATTGTTCCCAGTCTTCAGGGGTCAGAATTTACCAGGCGTGTTTAAGACCTGGATTAGACCTGGTTTAGACCTGGTTTAGTCCTGGTTTAGTTCTGGTTTAGTGCAGCTCTAATGTGGTGTTCTAGTGTAGCAATAGCATATATCAGAGGAGCCTTAGACTTGGATTAGATATAATTTAGACTTGGTTCAGTCCTGGGTTAGACCTTGTTTAATCCTGGGTCAGACCTGGTTTAGTCCTGGTTTAGACCAGGTTCAATCCTGAGTTAGAACTGGTTTAGTGTAGCTCTTTTGTGGAGTTAAGAAATAGAATATATAAGACGGGCTTTAGAGCTGGTTTAAACCTGATTTACACTTGGTTCTGTTCTGGTTTAGACTTGGTTTAGTCCTAGTGTAGACCTAGTTTAGTTCTGGTTTAGACCTGGTCCAGGCCTGGGTTAGATCGGGTTTAGTCTTGGTTTAGTTCTGGTTTAGTGCAGCTACGGTATATATCAGAGGAGCTTTCAACCTGGTTTAGACCTGATTTAGACTTGGTTCAGTCCTGTTTTAGACCTGTTTTAGACCTGGTTCAGTCCTAGTTTAGACCTGGTTTAGACCTGGTTCAATCTTGGGTTAGAACTGGTTTAATGCGGCTCTTGTGTGGTGTTCTAGTGCTGCAATAGTACATATCAGACAAACTTTAGACCTAGTTTAGACCTAATTTAGACTTGGTTAAGTCCTGGGTTAGACCTAGTTTAGTCCTGGTTTGGACCTGGTTAGCATAGCTCAAAGTGCATCTCTTTTAGTTGTGGGGTACAGAAAATAAGGTCGGTAATGGTGTCATAAAAGTTACATTTTTACTATGCACAAAATTTGTATATGACATAAAATAAATAAATTGCATTGGGAGGCAGAAAAAGAAAGATAAAATCCACTTTAAAATGCTGCAGATTTATTGGCCCAGGAATATATCTTTACTAGTAGCAAGTTAGTTAAATTAATCATAACTATAAAGGCAAGTTGGGGCCGACTCCTTAACCAGGAAAATAATGTGAGAATCAACATTTGTGGATTTCTTTTGTTTTTGAATTGGCTGAATTGGCTAAAAATATGATTAAATAGAGTAATTTAGACTCCTACTTTACGTCTGAAATTATGATATTGTCAAGAACGGGCACAATTTATCCCCAAAATGAACAAATGCAAGAAAGTCTGACGTGTTGTTACGCTTGTTGTCCAGTAGGGGGCAGCGCTGACCTCGCACCTCACTCGGACACAGTTCAGCGGGACTAGGGGTCTCTCTGTTTCTCTGTAAAGGTTTATACGGCGGTGCTGCTGGTTGGTTTGTTGAGGTTGCGGGTTAAATTTCACACCTCCAGTTCAGAGTCACTGTCCGTTACGGAAAGAGGCGCGTCCTCGTCCCCGTGTCCCGCGCTGTCCCGGGGACTGTCTCCTCCGCTCAGTCTGTGGAGCTGCAACCTACCGGAACAAACAAGGAGAAGAAATAAATAATGCTGCAGCTATAATAAAAATTGAGTATGAAAAAAAAGTAAAATTATGGGTTTTAAAAAAAAGTAGGAAGTAGAAAAATATGTACACAGATTAAAGTACAGGCATACAATATTACATTTTAAGTACAAATACTGCTGACAAAAACAACAAAGTACACATAAAAAAAATAATACTTACTTTTTTCTAGCATTTGCAGCATTTTTATCAATCTTGTAGGCTATACAAAAATGTGCATTGTATTTTAAATGAAGCCAAAAACTGTGCACACTAATACCTATGAACAAGTTTCATTTACTTGATTAAAGAATTTGGTGTAGGAATTGAGTTTTGCCTGATCATATCGCGTATAATCCTGGTCCGTATTAAGGATGAACTCCGTAAAAATAAGTTCAGTCACAGTTTTTGGTTCTCTCTGTAACTGGATCCATGTCCTATATTTGTCACAATGTGTTGAGATGCTCCAGTTGGCTGTAATGACACATTTATTCACTAACCCCATTCCTCCTGAACACTGACCCTGACATAATGGGAGTCGACTGGATAAAGCAAAGAAAAGGTGGACAAGCCGCGCGCTCTTTCCGCTCCAACAGTTTTGTCCCCAAGAGAGTTGAAGGTGGAGGCCACAAATCACCGAGCAGTTTTTCAGTATGATGCGTTTAACTTTTGCCATATCTAAACAGATTTAGTAGAACTTTTAGTTCAAATGTTGAAGATTTAATCCTGAGAATTGAAGCTCAGTGACGCGCTTTTACGCACAGCCTTTACGCACAGCCATTACGCACAGCCATTACGCACAAACGAAATGAAACGCACCTGTTTTTGGCCGCGGCCGCTCTGTCTCGCTGTCTCCTGTTCTTGAACCAGTTGCCCACTTGTGTCGGGGTCAGCCCCGTGGCACGTGCCAGCTCGCGCTTCTTGCTCGGGTTGGGGTAGGGGTCCTGGAGGTACCACTCCCGGAGCAGGCCCCTGGTGCGCTCTTTGAAGCAGTGCGTCTTCTGCTCTCCGTCCCAGATGGTCCGAGGCAGAGGGAACTTCTTCCTCACGCGGTACTTGTCCACGGGGCCCAGGGGCCTCCCGCGCAGCCGCTCGGCCTCGCGGTAGTGCGCCTCGAGCCACATGGCCTGCAGTTTGCCGTGGGAGGCGCGCGTGAACCGATGCGTCTCGAGGATGTGGTACAGCTCTTTAAAACTTCCCGCGTGGAAGGCGACCACAGCGCGTGCCCTCTGAACCGACTCGTGCTCGAAAATCGAGTCTACACTGACCGGAAGTGACCACAGGAACCGGGCAAGTCTCTCGATGTCGCCGGTGTCCTCCAAAGTTTCGCAGACGCTCGCGACCTGCGCCGCGGAGAAGCACAGTCCCGGGAGGGTCACGGGGGCGCGCAGTGCGTCCATCTGCGGGGACCGGAACAGAGTCTCCATCTCCGCGGTCAGACCGGGACTGAGGCGGGGGGCGCGGGGAGCGGGCTTTACACCTGCCCCGAGCTCACTCCTGATTGGTCAGAGGCTCCGGAGGATGGGTTACCATGGAGCAGCTGTCAGTCACGCTCAGATTCACGCACACAGTTCTCCAAGGAAAAAAAAAAAAACCTTCATCTTTTACCCACAGCGCATCGTTAATCTGCAGTTGACCCTGAACACTCATGTTACTGCGATCAAATGGACTTCGTTTATGGCCAAACCTTTATGAGTTACAGTATTTCTATACACCTCAATACCTCAATATGATTAATCCCTGATGGTGTCATATCTACAGGGGCAAAAATAATGACGACTTGGTATAAAAAAGATAAAAAACATGACATTTTGACAAGTTCATCATTGTCTTACAGTGTATTTTCTGCGGGTTTCTCATCAGTACCATGGCCAAAATGTAGCATATGCATCTCTACTTATCACTTTTCATTTTCTAATTTTCATAAATCCGTAGCATAAACCACACTTCACTCGATTACCTGGGATTAGTGCAGCATCTGTTCGTATTTATCCATTCAATCACTTCAAACATTCAAACACTTTTTACACTGTATATTCTCAAATTTGGACACATAAAGTACACAAAATAATGCAGAAATGACACCCAGACTTTGAAAATCTCTTGAAAAGTTCTTCTGCTAACTTATATAAACTGAATATGAATAAAAGCTGTGATGTGTGGGAAAGGGGGCCGTGGGTTTAAACGGGTCAATGCCAATTAGATAAATAACAGACAGATGTCCAGGCGGCGCCCAGACTGCGGCGTGTGCCAGTTTTTCATGATCCATATGCGCTTTTTGATTCTAGATCATATGAGCAGGTCTGTGTTTAAGTTTTGTTGTTGTTTTATCATCATTGTCACACTGTCTTCCTATGACCTCTTGTATGAAGCTGAGATTTGAGATTTTATTACTTATTTTTCAATTTTATTTTGACTTGTACATTTATATAATTATGCCTTATTTGACACCTGTCTCTTGCCATATTTTTGCTGATTTAGAATGTATTTTTACTCTTTGTTATTATAATATATTGTGATGTTTGAGCTACTGTGTCCAAATAATTTCCTTTGTGGATCAATAAATTCTGTATTCAGTATTTTTAAGATGCATAGGCTGTAAAAATAAGACAGATCGAACTGTTTCTCAATTGACAACTTCCACAGAGACAAACCAAAAACAAACACACGGTGGATGAAGTGTTTTGCCCAAGAACTCAACAATATTCACTGTCAGAACTGGGATCAAACTGACAACAAAAAGAGACGGAGTAAGAGACGGTGATATTACCATAGTGTTCGGCTCCAGTCAAATGAATCTCACGAGGTCAGCAGTTTTAGGAGAGAATTTGGAGCCGAGTTCCATATTAGGAATGGGAATTTATTACAATCGTGAAATAAAAACACCAGGATCATGTAGCACGGGTTAATAGACACTTTTAGGGCAGAAGTGATGAAAAAAACTGCGTGCGCATTTTGGCAACGAAGTGTCTTTGTTCCCCATTTATTCCGATTCATTCAGACTGAACACGGACAGAAGAAAACAGAGATAAAGACATTTCCAGCACCAAAATCTCTGGTTGTTGTTATGTGTGTGTTTGTCAGAATCAATATTTTACCGGCAAACTAATGTTTTAAAGTTTTACTCATTGATTGCACGAGGATCTGGCAGTCGAACACCGTTTGTCAAAGTCGGCTTGTTTAGTTTATTTATTTAATGAGACAGGGACAGTGCACAATCTACATTAATCTTAGCAGGAGAGATGCTTGTACCAGGTTGTAGCGCCAGTGCTAATTTCCACCTGTCGTCCCCGGGTTTTTCGCCAGGCGTGAGAACGTGCGTATGTGTTGAGGAAATATTTGCGGTTTTTTGACGATGATCCTTTCGCAGAGCTTGAATTGAAGCTGCTGAGTTCTGCCCTACTTCTGTTGCCAAAATGCGCGACCGAGCCTACGTCACCACTGTTTACTGACACTAAAAGGGTCTATATACGAATATTTTGAGACCGAAATGACGAGGATCACAGCAGCCGTTACAGAAAGAGGGGCGACAATTTTTCAGTGTCAAGTCAATTGGAGCCAGAGTCGACGGAGCCGGAAGTGCCGCCATTTTCACTTCCTGTTTGGACCGTGGCGGCTAGCGGGTTAGCTGTGTCTATTTATATGTTCAGTCTATGGTTTGTAGTCGCTTATTTCTTTGTCTGGAATGTTCCACTTCGCACCAAACAAATTTATTTTACGTTTATTACATGAAAATACAAAAAAAAAAGCCACGAAAAACATGTATTTTTAGTATGAGCTGGCGTCGCTCTCCACAGATCTGACCCGTAACCTGGCTTGTCTCCTTGCAGATAGATAACTCGTCATACTGGGGAATTACATCTCCATGGAGACAGGCAGGTGGTAAACAATCCACTAGAAAAGTTACAAAGTGCATCTTTAATTACACAAATGGGTGTGAAGTGTAGCGGCCACTGTTGCACCTAACGAGATTTCCTAAAGTACAATTTCCTTTTCTTTATCCTCTTCCTCTTTTCAGGCAGGAAACACTCGTCTTTCACTCTGCGGTTCTTTTGTCTCCACAGCCACAACAACAAACGTCCAACACAGACAGAGGCCAGACTCTTTTACTCATTTACATTTATGTTTGAATTTGTAAAAGTACAGAAATATTAGCGACTTGTTTTGGAAATAAATGATCTTATATGAAAAAGAAATGCTGATTTTAGAGCTGGTTTAGTTTAGGTTTAGTCCTGATAAATCGTAGTTCAGTCCTGATTTAGTCCTTATTATAGACCTGGTTTAGTTTAGTTCTTATAAATCGTAGTTCAGTTCTTTTTTAGCCTTAGTTTAATCCTGATTTAGTCCTTATTATAGACCTGGTTTAGTTTGGTCTTAGTCCTTATAAATCATAGTTTAGTTCTGGTTTAGTCCTAGTTTAATCCTGATTTAATCCTGATTATAGACCTGGTTTAGTTTGGGTTTAGTCCTTATACATCGTAGTTTAGTTCTGGTTTAGTCCTAGTTTAATCCTGATTTAATCCTGATTATAGACCTGGTTTAGTCCTAAATTAGTCCTTATAAATCGTAGTTCAGTTCTAGTCTGATCTTGAATTAGTCCTGATTCTAGACCTGGTTTAAGTTTGGGTTTAGTCCCTAATAAATCGTAGTTCAGTTCTGGTTTAGTGTTAATTTAGTCCTGATTTAGTCCTTATTATAGACCTGGTTTAGTTTAGTTCTTATAAATCGTAGTTCAGTCCTGATTTAGTCCTTATTATAGACCTGGTTTAGTTTGTCTTTAGTCCTTATTAATCCTAGTTAAATCCTGATTTAGTCCTGATTCTAGACCTGGTTTAAGTTTGGGTTTAGTCCCTAATAAATCATAGTTTAGTTCTGGTTTAGTCCTAGTTTAATCCTAATTTAATCCTGATTATAGACTTGGTTGAGTTTGGGTTTAGTCCTTATAAATCATAGTTCAGTTATGTTTTAGTCCTAGTTAAATCCTGATTTAGTCCTGATTATAGACCTGGTTTAGTTTGGGTTTAGTCCTTACAAATCATAGTTTAGTTCTGGTTTAGTCCTTGTTTAATCCTGATTTAGTCCTGATGATAGATCTGGTTTAGTTTAGTCCTTATAAATCGTAGTTCAGTTCTGTTTTAGTCCTAATACGGATTTAGTCCTGGTTTAGTTTGTCTTTAGTCCTTATAAATCGCAGTTTAATCCTGATTTAGTCCTGATTATAGACCTGGTTTAGGTCCTTTTAGTCCTCGTAGCTCAGTTCTAATTTAGTAAATGTTTAATCCTGATTTAGTCCTAATTTTAGACCTGGTTTAGTCCAAGTTAAATTCAGTTCTTGTTCAAAACTAGTCACCCAAACACTCTATATAACCCAACCCAACAGCATATATATAAAAAACATACCTTATCCTGACTTAGTCATAGACTCATACCTGATTTAATACAGTTTAACTCTGGATTAGTTGCGGTTCAGTTCTTTAGTCTTGTTTTAGTTTAGAGTTGGTTTACACCTTCAAAAAACTACTCAAAACACAACTTTTAGTGTTACTTATTTGTGTTACCGTGAAAACCACCATATAAAACCGATATTTGAGTTTAAATGGTCCTTTACAAATATAAACACAGTCATATATAAACAGTAAAAGGTGAAATAATGTGTTAAAAATCGATCAATATTTCATTTCGAAGTGAAGTTTAGCCCCGATTTTGAATTCCTCCTGCTTAACCTCACGCTGGTGCCACCAACGATCCCCGATAAGTGTTTTTCAAAAGGTTTTACAATCAAGTCAATAGAGCTACATGCCCCATTCAGAGGAGGGGCAATTAGCAGGTAGGAGGGGGTCAGGCTACACCTCCGGGTTTGGGGTGTCCTGCTCCTGCCCCTTTTCCTAAACAATAGCCCCTGCTCCTAATTAACCCATTCACTGACCTGCACAACTTAGCAGTGACCCCTTAAGCCCCCGATTCGTCCCGGGGCATTTAGGGACCCGCCCCCCCTCCATCTCGTTAGGGGCGCTAATCACTTCCTGGGTCTGCCGTTGTGCTTTTGTGCCTCACACCGAGCGCACAATGGGGTAGAAAGGGAAAGTGCAGAAGGGGGTTGTTCCAGAATTCAAATAGAGATGTTTGGTAATGGGGCAAAATTACAACTTCTGTGAGTTTAAGTGCGATTAGTTTTAATTTATGGTGATTTCCGTGCATCCTAAAGGTCCTGTGTTACGCTATTTACTAATCTGCGTATGTTATAATGTTGTTTCCTCATCAAAAACATACCTGGAGTTGTGTTTTGTTTCATTTACTCATGTTTAACACACACATTCTGCATATTAAGGCTGAACTAAACGTAAAAGGAGCTGTTGACTTGAAAACTACCGCTTCACGACATCGCAATGTGGAACGGAGCATTTTGAGCTTTGGAGATGTAGACAGACTAATAATAAAGTCTTACTTAATATGTGTGAATGAAACAAACACAACTCTGGGTCTGTTTTTGATGAGATAACAACATTACAAGTTATTATTTGTAAAGCGCAATTCGTCCACAAAAGTAATTCAAAGTGCTTTACAGGATAAGAAATGCATTGTAAAATCAAAATACAGACAAATCAAAACATAAATAATCATCATAAAATTAAAAAGAGAGACATTAAATTAGAGGGAAGAGTGTGGAATAAGAAATTAAAACATTTCAGTCATACGCAGCTAAACAGAACTGTTTTGAGCCTGGAGTCAAAGTAGAAGCGTCTTTGAGTGTCCAAAAAAAGCACAATATAAGTTTGATGTATTATTATTATTATTATTATTATTAGTAGTAGTAGTAGTAGTAGTAGTAGTAGTAGTAGTAGTAGTAGTAGTAGTAGTAGTAGTAGTAGCAGTAGTATTTTATTAGTATTAGTATTAGTATTAGTATTATTAGTATTTAGTTTTATTATTATTATTAAACTTGTCTCACATGTTCAGACTGTTCCAGGTTTTAGCTGCATAAAACTGAAACGCAGACTCCCTGAGTTTAGTCCTGACTCTTATAACATGGCTCAAAGCTCACAAGAGTCAATTTTGTGTAAAGTAGAAACTTTAAAGGGAATAAATCATGCAAAATCAACTTTTATGAGGTTTTAACCAGGTTATAACCCTGTTCCCCAAATGTAAGTCAATTAAAATACAATCGCTCAATTCAAACACTGTCTAATACATTACTAAATACTAAATACTAATAAAATACAACACTAAACACAATCAGTCAGTTAAATACTGCCCCGCTTTAACTTTAAGCTCTTAACTGTATGTTTTGCTATGTCCATTTATGAATAGAGCCTATTGGAAAACCTGAGAAAACTAAATACTGCTGTTCATCACTGTCACATTTCACACTGTTTAGGTTTTAAAAGTGCAATTAACTCATTTCTTCATGCTGACTGCACTTAAACAAAGCAAAGCATTGTGGGATATGTAGTTTTACGTATAGAATGATGAATGAACTCTGAATACTGTCCAATACATTACTAAATACTAAATACTAATAAAATACAACACTAAACACAATCAGTTAAATACTGTCCCACTTTAACTTTAGGCTTTTAACTGTGTGTTTTAATCATATTTAATTTGTTTATGTTGTTGTAAGACGACCTGAGGTGTCCAGAAAGGCGCCAAATAAATAAAATGTATTATTATTATTCCCTAATCATATGTTTACTGAAAGTTGTATTTTGATTGATTCAGATATTCGTCCTTTACCTGCAATATTCCACAGTGCGGCATTAACCTCATCTATTTAAAGGTTGGTAACAAATACCTTGAAAAACACACATTCTTACTGTGAGCAGGATTGCCTCTCCACAGATCTGACGTGCGACGTGGCCCGGTGGCGTCAGCTGCTTCGAGGCAAAGTAATCTCCATCTTTCCATCTGAAAAGTTACACAGTGCAGCTTTAAAAACACAGAGGAGCATTTTCTGGACGAAGAGGAATCAAGCATTTGGTTTTAGCTCGCGAATCTGCAACGAAACACAACTCGAGGTCTGTTTTTGATCAGGAAACAACAGAATACACGGCTAAAAGCGAGTGAATTTAGTTTTATTACAGGATCTTTGAAGTGCTGAGAGAGTTTTGAGATATTTTCAGCAAAAATGTGTCTTAGTCATGATGCAGGAGAGATGTTTGTGTGGAGTTTCGACTTACAGGTAGAGCAGTTAATCCCACTTTACTGAACGGAAATCTGATCCGAAGCTGAGGTCCAGGGAGGCTACGGAGAAGAGGCATTTCTTTGTCTTTATTATTACATAAATATCACGACATTCGCAAATATACTTCATGACTTACAAGGAAATGTGAGTAAAATGACAGGACGTGGATGATAATTTTCCCTTTTAAGTTAAGTCACGAATCAAGGGCTTTAAACAGGTTAAATTACAGAATAAACATGTTATATTTACAGCTGATGAACCATCTTCCTGTGCAAATCTGGAAATCTGGAACCTGTGGCCCTAAATACTATTACTGTGCACAACCTCCGTGAAGTTAGACTCCATCAGACTCAAACCTACACAAAAACTATGTCAAAAAGTTTTGTTTGTGCTGCTTTAGTTTTGGAGAAATTAACGATTCTTTTACAGGCCGAGCGGAAATGGCGTCCTATAATTATCGCAGAAATAATAATGTACGATTTTAGAAATAAACTCGCACAAATGAAAACTGTCACAGCACAAAAAGTAATAAAACAATAAACAATCAAACAAACATTAAACATTCAAAGCAGTTTTGAAAATACAAACGTTTCCTATAATTTTCTGCCTGTTTTGAGGCTATTTCACATTTTGAGGAGCTGGATGACGAAAATAAAACTGCAAATTTCTTAAGAACCAGAACAGCACAAACGAAACTTTTTGCAGCCCAAACGAAGCACAAACGATCCGACTCCATTTTGGGCGTTTTCGAGCATTTTGAAGCTTCCTGTTTGGCAGACTGACCCCAATTTGACCTGTAAAAGAATCGTTAATTTCTCCAAAACTAAAGCAGCACAAACAAAACTTTTTGCAGCACAAACGAAGCACAAACGATTGACATAGTTTTTGTGTAGGTTTGGGTTTCATGGGGCCGACTTCACGCATTTCTCCGCACAATAGTAGCAAAATGTCGTCAAGCATAAACCGTACGCTCGAACTTCAGCTGATGAGATTGGTAGTTTAAAAAAAAAAAACATAAAAAAACACATTTATGCATCGAACGCTGTCAGGAAGGTGTCAAAAATGCAAATAAACTCATACATACGGTGGTTTGGCAAATGCAGGTTCATTGTTCATTATTTTTGTGAATGTTATTTTTGCTTCTGGACCAAGAAATGTATTTGTGAACGGCATGGCATTTATTTGATAATAAAGACACTGACCTATCTGTGTAATTTCTGCGTTTAAAATGATAAAGACGATCAACTAAGCAGAAAGAAATGAACGCAAAAAAGGACAGTGGGTCTCTATTTTTGATCCACATCTTGAACTCTGGTCTTGATGAGCTGAGCTGGTGCCTGGTTTGGGTTAAAGGTGAAAACCCACAGACTGTATAAAGAAGTGGACTGATTTTCAACATAAAGTTAATTGGAGCCAAGGTAAATGGAGCCGGAAGCGCGCTCATGCTCACTTCTTATTTGGAACGTAGCGGCTAGTGGTTTAGCCGTGTCCATTTATAAATACTCTACGGGAAAACCTGGGAAAACCGCTACGCACTGATGCTGATCACTGTTATATTCAGAACTGTTTCGATTTGAAAAGCGCAGTAACTCATTTCTTCACGTTGACTGCACTTAAACAAAGCAAAGGATCATGGGCATTGTAGTTTTGCGTATAGAATTTTGAATGAACTCCACTTTAAACTGCAAACAAGCTTGGCCAAAAGATATAAACACTTAAATCTATCGGAAAATGGCTTAAAAGTAGCGAAATTATGTGTCCACGCAGCAAGATAATTTTATTTGACAAGTTCTCTTAAAATAAACCACCTCTAGACTAGAATTAAGCAGTTTCTGATGTAATAAATCGATAATAAATCAGAAAACAAGACGAATAATTTGATATAAGTTTTAAAATCTTGGCCAAATCAGGGAAATTTGCAGCATATTTGTCTAAACTAAAAGCGATCAGTTTTTGTTTTACTTTTATTAAATGAACGTAAAAAGTGGGATTATGGAGTTTGGTGCCGGGGCGGTGGGAAGATCCGGTCTGGTGTTTTTAGAATAATCCCGTTTAATCTGACCTGTGTTAACCAATCTGAGCGTAATACCACTGACAAAGATGTGCTCGTCTGATAAAACACTCCACTCAAAATCATATGCTCACACACACACATAAACACACACACACACATAAACACACACACACACATAAACACACATAAACACACACATAAACACACACACATAAACACACACACACTCATAAACACACACACATAAACATACACACACACAGAAACACACACACACACATAAACACACACACACAAACACACACACATAAACACACACACACACACACCCATAAACACACACACATAAACACACACACACACAAACACACACACACACACACACACATAAACACACACACACAGAAACATACACACACACAGAAACACACACACACACACATAAACACACATACACACACACAGAAACACACACACACATAAACACACACACACACATAAACATACACAGGCAAACACCCACACACACAAAGAAACACACACATGAATACACACACACAGACATATGCACACTTACACACACAAACATACACTTACACACACATACACACATAAACATACACAAAGACACACTTACATAAACACACACACAAAGAAACACACATACACTGACACACACACCCATACACAAACACACACAGGCAAACACACACTTACACACACACTTACACACACAGACACAAACACACACACACCGACACACGCATGCATGCAAACACACACACAAACACACACACAGACACATACACACAAAAACACACAAACACACACACAGACACACACACAAAAACACGCAAACACACACACAAACACACACAGACACATACACAGACAAATATGCATGCAAAAACACAAACACACAGGCAAACACACATAAACACACACACGCACTTACACACACTTACACACACACAAAACACATATATTACCCATATTAACGAGGCAGTACACAAAATGAACAGGCTAAAGCGAAGCACATGGATCAGTTCACACTAAAAGGCCGTGTTTACTGTACTTTACTTTTATTTATTTATTTTATACTTTATTTGGTCAAAGTTTCACCATAAATATTCTTGGTTGACATTTTGTTTGATGTTTTGTTTCTGTGTTTTATCCCCCCCTTCGCACTTAATATAAAATAAAAATCAACAAATAATGTTTTGTCAAAATGGACTTTTTCGCCTTAATCCTCATAATTTCAAGTTACAGGTAAAAAAAATTTTGTTTCCTGAAAAACTTGAAAAAATGACTGATCATGACTGCGATTATTTTAGGAAGGTGTCGTTTTATTTATGTGTAAATTATGTATTATTCATTTTGCTGCAGACTCTATTTTACGAGACAGTACAGCATAAAATGGGGGTGAAGAGTGGAGAGAGACATTCAGCAAATTTCCAAAGCTAAAATCTAACTCACAGTGCAGAAGTTGTCATGGATTTTGTAGTTTTTCTGTAACTATATATTGTGAAATATGTTACCAAAAGATCATTTAGTCAAAAATTAGTATTTACTCACACAAAGTGGTTATTGCGTTGAAAAAAATTAATCAAAAAATATATTTAAATTGACAAAATCTATTTAAATACTTACAATTTCTTCTCTACTGCATCTAAAAATATATATATATATATGTATTTTTTCCTTGGGGATCCGTCACCTGCTTGTTTCTATGGAGATGTCATTGCTCTGCCTGGAATGTTCCACAGTGTGACATTAAACAGCTCCACTTTAAATTTATTCAATTACAGGTAGTTTTATAGCTCAAAAATGCCTAGAAAAACAGGCGTCCTGACTGTGAGCGGGGGTCGCCTCTCCACAGATCTGACCTGTAACCTGGTCTGGTTTGGTCTCCGTGAAGATAGAACAGTTTAAAGCCGTACTGTGAAACATTCTAGACAAAACAATAACATCATGGAGCAAAAAATATGACGAACCCTCAGCCAGAAAAGTTACACGATGCACCTTTATCCATACATCCTAAATAAAAAAGTTTATTGCCAGTTCAGTCATTTCCCACTTTATCCACTGTCAATATTGGGTTCACACTTTATTACAAAGACGTAACTTTAAAAAAAATCGCAAATATTTATTAACCATGAACTAACCCGTAACTAAAAATGACCCATTAACACGTGAAGTGTTTTTGTGAATTTACAAACGTACTTAACGCTTTATATAGAAATATTTCCAAAAGCTGCATGTATTTTATAATATTTTACCCCTCGCTGATAAAATCCACTGCACATTATAGCTGTAGAACATTACAAAAAGAGAAATAATGTTGTCAATTTGCTTTCGCATTCAAACCCTTCAACTTTTTAAGAATAATTCACAAACGTGGACCAAAAAAAAGAGTAAATGACGATCGTTAATAAACATTTAAGAAGTATTTCGCCGGTATTTTCAACCCTCCTTTTCGCTCCCCTATTTGTGGACGGTCCTCAAGGTTACCGGGGAAATGAGAATGCAGGAAAAACATGGAGTGGGTGGAGGAGCGTTAGGAGTACGCAGGTCGTATCTCGCGCTAACAAAGCGACTGGTTTCGCTATTTGCAAACGGTAGCCCAAGGTCGCGGGGTCGGCGAACCTTTGCGGAGGCTACGGGCGTCTTTCCGCCGCACAAAGAGAAAACATAGAGGAGATGATAGCTGCGCGGTGAATAGGGACGATGCAGTGTCATTGAACGAGCTCTAAAGAAGTACATAGTTAAAGTAAAGGACCTGCAGCTTCTCCGCGTACTTCAAGGTTTCCCGGTGTACGGTTTATAGAAGATAAGATGCACATGTGGTTAAAAGAAAGTATAGAGAGATACTTGCTGCTGCAAAGAGGTTTTCAAAGCTGTTTGTAAAGTGAAAGAATACATTAAATCACAAAAATAAACATGGAATGGGGTTACACAGGTGTTTTGCGCAACTTTTCTCGCGGAGGGTCCGTCAAATGCTTTTCGTCTGGAATGTTTCACAGTAAACGCTTCTGTCTTCATGGAGACTAAACTAGACGGAGTTGCGGGTCAGATCTGTGGAGAGGCGACCCCACCCTCAGTCAGAATCCCTGTTTTTCGAGGTATTTTTGAGCTTTAAAACCACCTGCAGTTGAATAAATGTCTGAGGAACAATCCAGGCAAAACATGTAACATCTCCAATATACATATAAAAACTACTAACTACACAACTGACTAGCATTTTAGATTAGACTTTATTTAAAAAACTTGAAGCTGACTTAAGTTTCTTTAATGCAGTGTCTTGTTATAGACGTTGTTACCATGGAGATTTCATTGATTTACCTGGAATATTCAGCAGTAGGGCATTAAAACAGTTTATATAACCGTAATATTTATTTTGGGTGTTTTTATCGCTCAAAAATACCTTGAAAAAACATTAACTCTTACTGTCACCTCTCCGTAGTTGTGGCCTGTGAACTTGGCCTGGCTTGTCTCCATGGAAACAGCCTAGTTTAATGCCACACTGAGGAACAATCCAGGCAAAGCAATGTCATATCACTATTATACCAGAAAAGTTACACGATGCATCTTTAAACTAAACTAACAAACTTATTCCTGTTTAAAAAGTCTTCATGCATTAATATTAGAATTGCCCGTTGCATTTATTATCTTTACCATAATAAACGAACGTTAGATTAGCGACATCTGCTCTTACATTGTCTTTTAAGGGGTCACCGTTTTCCTTTATTGTCACGGCGACGGATTTAAATTGGGCGTGTGCCACGAATAAACCACGACCATCACCAAATTAATTTACCCCCCTTCCCAGAAAAAAAACCAAAAAAAACACATCACATTATGATAATAACAGTAATGAGCAGAGGTGCACTGCTCATTCCACTAATCCCGCTCCAGATTGAGAAAACCTTTGAAACTGCGGAGATGGAGATTTGGGATTATGACCAAATTGAGGAGAGATTAGACCAGGTTTTGTGGCAGTGTCGTATTTTCATGGCAATCTCTCAATCTGGAATGAGCTGCAGATGTTCAGACTATAATCTAATCTCTGTTCACACCTGTACTAAAGTGAAATATGAGTTGTAATAAACATATTAAACTGTTATTAAGACCACAAATTGATTATGTTTTAGCTTCAAATGTTAAAATTAAAGTCATAATTAAATAAATATTTGCTTAAACTACAGAAATTATGTGTTTTCTCTCCCCATAATGTGAGATGTACAGGCTACGTAAAAGGACGATGCAATTTAACGTCTTTAAAGGAGCACAATTTAACTTTTCCGGTGGAGGGTCAGATACCTGCTTGTCTCCATGGAGATTTTATTGCTTTGCTTTCACAGTGTAGCATTAACCTGATCCATCTCCCTGGTGACAAGCAGGAGACTCTGCGCTAAATGTAAGAAAGGTATTTGAGCACATTTTCAACCCTTAATACACTATTATCACAGCGACAGGAAGTGCTGCGACGTTGAGTCGCGCAACTTCCTGTCAGTGCTTTTCTACGGCTAAAAACCTGTGGAAAAGTGTTGCATGTTTTTCACCAGCTTCAAAAATCTGCCCCAACACCAAATCTTCATCCAACAAGGTCGACAAAGAACAGATTCTGTCCATGAAGAATTTATCCACAACGATCAAGGGAAGAAAGACGAAAATTTAAAGGAGAACAACGACGAGCAAAACTAACGTTATGGTCATGAATAAAACATAAATAACTTGTTCACTCAGACTGATTCTACAGTTAAAATTAAAAATCGATTTTGTGATGTCGCTATATTAGCATAAACTGAGAGATTTGTGCAGTTTAAATGGTCGACATTTAATCTGTAGCATTTAAACTGCACAAATCTATCCGTCTATGCTAACATCGACATCACAACAGGAAGTGCCGTGACTCAACATCGTGGCACTTCCTGCTGTTGTGATAATAGCGTGTTGAATAAATGCAAGATTGGTATGTTTAATGCCGTACAGTGGAACATTCCAGCAAAACCATTAACATCATGAAGACAAGCAGGTTGTGGATCCCCCACTAGAAAAGTTATAACACCCCATTTAGTATTTTAAGACATTTTAATCCACTACTTTGAAGTCCAAGCGTCTTCTGAAAAGTTGCTTTTATATTTATTTAAAAGGTTCCTCACTGTATTAACTAAAGCAGCTCAATGTTCAATCACAGGAACTTGTCCAATCCTCTTATTGGTCAGACTCTCGATAAAATGTAATAAAATAACCATCCTGACCTTGACATTAAAGGTGCACTATGTAACTTTTCTGGTGGAGGGCCTGTGAAACGCCTTTCTCCATGGAGATGTTATTGGTTTGACTGGAATGTTTCACAGTATGGCATTAAACTAAAAATTAAATCTTCATAGAGGCCAAACCTGTAAAGGGGCAGCCCCGCTCAGAGTCAGAATGCATCATTTTCTAGGTGCTCCTGAGCTATAAAATCACCTGTAATTGAATAAATGCAAGTGTAGAGCTGTTTAATGTCACACTGCGAAACGGGCAGAGCAACATATACTAATTAAATCTCTGTCCAGCTGCGATTTCCTCAGTTAAAATGGTTCAAATTTCATAATAATTCACCACATTTCTGTAGTACCTCTGACCTCCATGGAACCAAATAATTTTTTCAGAAATCATGAGTTATTCTGCATGTTTTTTGTACTTAAAGTGTTAAAATGTCATGTGGTGCGACTAATAACAGCAGGAATTCTATGGCTGGAGTTTTAATAACAGACAAAGTCGACTTGAGTGAATGGGATTCTTTAGGCATTTTTCTACATTTGATGCATTTTACAGGGCAGCAGTTTGTTCATTAAACACAAGCATCAAAGGAAAATATCAATATGCATTAAAAATCTAAAGAAATGCAAACAGTTTGTCTCTATACACTTCATATTACTCAGAACTTAGATTAATATCACAACCATGTTTTAGAAAATAAAACAATTTTAAGGTTATTCTCGGTCGCACCACATGACATTTTACACTAAAAATACTTAATATAAATGTTAAACATAGATTTATGCATCTGACACTGTAAATATGTGAAAAAGTTCAACAGAAACTAATATTTTTTTATATTTTACCTGTTGAAAGTCCTTATACGTTATTGACCCTTAAACATACAGTAGAAAGAAATAGGTGACGAACCTCCAACCATATAATTACACAGTGCACCTTTAAGAAAATAGTTTCTGCTACAGTAAAATCACCCACACAAACATCGATATAACAATTTTCTGAAATGAGACGTGAGAGGAGGTCCTTGGCAGGTCTTTTATTTCATATATAGACGCTTTCTGTAATCAAATGTGAGTGCATCAAACAACAGCAATACAAACATTACCAATGCAGTCTGAAACCAGAAGGGGTTAAAACAGGGAGTCATTCACTCTACACAGCGAGCAGCTAGGAACCTCATGGACAACATAAAAAATAAAGAAAAAAAAATATATCGATTTCCTCCATCTTCAGGACAGTCCACCATTTTGCCCAAAAGTCCTGCTCCAACCAGTGATTCAACAAAGCCCCCAAAAATCCCCCCAAATTTGCCATGAGTTCATTTTGTTGCTTGCAGTGAACCAACTTCCCATGTAGCCCCCATCATGATTATCATCGTCTAATCATCAACAAAGAAAAAAAAAAACATTTGAAATCCACTTCGCACACGGCAGGAGTCCAGAGGTCCTTCACGGTTAAGTCACGTTTAAGTTTTTTTTAATCCAATGGCTGCCCAAGCGCTGGTCAATAAAGAAAAAAGATGATGAAGCTGTACACGAAGAATCCTATAGAAGTCCTCATGCGGTGCTCGGGTGAGTGTGGCGTAAGTCCCGCCCTCTTTCTGTGATGGACCAATCAGGAGCCGACGTCGGGTCAATACAAAAAAAGTGGTCAAATTGTTTTAAAATCCCATCTGAAATGTTTCTGGTAACGATATTTTCATTTGAGCCGCCAATAAAACACACGAATGCTACGCTGAAAGCCGCTAGCGGACGCGTCGGCCACGGGACCTGCTATTCCGACATGTACCACTAGATGGAGTCAAGAGCTGCAGCAGTGCCGTTCAAATATTACACATCCAAAATGGCGTCTGATTTCTTAAATGTTGCTATGACGACCACAGAAATGTTAATACATGGCTAATTAATTACCAAAATAGTATCTCTCTATAGACATTAGCCACTTTAGCTTAATTCCCTATATACAGTCAATACGCGCATTTTAGCTAGTAAGTGCTCTCATTTTTACCTCAAAAGGGCTGTACCCGTTTTGTTTTTTCATGTAATTAAGTATGTTTTGTTTTGTCCCAGCGCAGATCTGTCGTAAAACCAGTTCTTAAAGGTCCAAAATGAGACCATTGTGTCCTGCATTTATTCACAAAGCGCTTTATTGTCCACAAACCAGGAAGTAAAGCTGATACGCTGTTAGCATGCTAGCTGTTCTTAGCATTACCGTGATGGCAACGCTCTGCTCTGGTTTCATAAAGCTGTGAAAAACGCTTATAAGCTAATTTTGGGGTTTTTTTTTGTTTTTTTTCTCCACGTTTTAAGATAATAAATTTCAGGTACAGCCCCTTTAAACTTTACTCTTACTGTAAACGACTCTCACCGCTGTTGACAACACTGGTACAATCTTACAAAACACATGAAGGCACTGGATAGCTATTTGGACTTAAATATCTTAAATAATATTACAGACAAATCTCCAATGACCTTTTTTTTTTTATATTTTACCACGTCAGTTCCTGAGTGGTCCACCAGGGGGCGCGACGCATCCGTTCTATGTACTTGTATGTAAATGTTTGCATTTTAATATGTGTCCAAGGGCGAAAAAGCGATAAGGGATGTTAGGCATTTTATCTCATGATCTGGACTCACACACACAAGAAGGTCCAGGAGAGTAAGGAATCAACATCGAAAAGTTTATCCCCAAAACAATTCGCTTAAAATTTCGCGCTTCGTTTTTCCTCAAAGCGAATCGTCCTTCTTTTAAACCACAAACACGCTAGGTCCTTTTTACGTCGCGGTGAAGTCGGGTGTCAACATTCAAGAAATCAAAACAGAATATCTCAATGGTAAAATCCTACCATCACAATATTTCAGTTCATAAAATCATTTCTGAATTTTTTGAAAGGTGTATTTTATTTTATCGTGGTTATTGGTTTAATTTTTGTCCTCTCACGCGCACAAACACACGCATACTCACACTCAGGCATACGCACAACTGGCATTCAGACATAATCACTCACTCCAGCCATCTCCGCTCATTTGTTTACGTTGTGTTGTTTTTGGATGATTTGTTGATTATTTTGTGGAGATAAACACGGCGCGATGGAGAGAGAGTTGGGGCTCCTCTTCGGGACGATGCTGTCGAGGAGGCCGGACAGAGAGAAGTCGGGCTGCCACGCTACCAGGGGTCCTCCAGGTCACCTCCGGTCTGAAAAAAAGTTTAAAAAAAGGTTATAATCTATTCAAAAAGATGACTTGTATAACCATTAGCACTACTCATATACTGTATTTTTCGGACTAGAAGTCGCTCCGGAGTTTAAGTCGCCAAAAAAACAAAACCGCATAATGAAGAAAAAAACATATAAGTCGCACTTTTTGGGGGAAATTTATTTTATAAAATCAGAGACCAAGAACCAACCATTTCATCTTGAAAGGCAAGTTATAGAAGTTATAGTAACAAAAACAACCCAATAGAGAAGAATCCATGTATCATTCGTTCTTTCATTTTTCAATATACAGTTGTGCTCATAAGTTTGCAAATCCTGACAGAATTTGATTGATTTCTTGTCCATCTTTCAGAGAATATGAAATATAACACAAAAACTTTTCTTTCACTCATGGTTAGTGCTTGGGTGAAGCCATTTATCATCAAACAACTGTGTTTCTTCTTTTTAAATCATAATGAGAACAGAAACTACACAAACGACCCAGTGACAGTTTGGAGTCTTTTGTGATAGTTGTAGATGTGTTATTTTCTCTGATGGTAAATCTGTCCATTCTTCTTGGCAAAAGGCTCCAGTTCCTGTAAATTCTTGGGCTCTTGTCTGAACTGCAGCTTGATTCTCCCCAGAGGCTCAGTGATACTGAGGTCAGAAGAGACGAACACTCCAGAACCTTCACTTTATTCTGCTGGAGCCAGTGACAGGTCCACTTTGTGTTTTGGATCATTATCATGTTGGAATATCCAAGTACGCCCCATGTGCAGCTTCTGGACCAAGAAATCATAAATTCTGCCAGGGGATGGAAACTTATGAGCACAACTGTAGAACCAAAAATAAGAAAACGAAAAAAAACAACTCTTTTCTTCATTATTTGTCTCTAAAACCAAACTGAAAAAACTGATAACGATTTGTTTTTTTCCCCCATTTTTGATTCATATATAGGATTCATATATTTGGTCTATGGGCTGTCAGTGTGAAAAATTTAATATATAAGTCGCCCTTGAGTATAAACCCTGAAAAAAGTGCGAGTTATAGTCTGAAAAATACGGTAATTAAAGAGGACATATTGTGCTTTTTTCAGGTTTTTAGTATTAAAGCTACCATCTGGAATTAGACTAGTGGACCCACCCCTGTTGTATTCTCACATTTCACCACTAGATGCTGCCTACTTTACTGCTTTCTGACAGTGTGCCAGCTTTAGTCTAACAAAAGACCAGAGTGCACAGGTGAGGGGAAGGACTGGTTTTACATCTACTGTTAAAAAAAAATCAAATAAAGTTACAGATGGTAGCTTTAAATTATAACATACACAGATAATTAGAGTAGGTGGACTTGTGTTTATATTGTTGAGAAAAGGCATTTTTAAACAAAATTTGGAGCGTTTTACTAATTGCAAGTAACTATAGAGCTATGGGTAGAGATAGGGGGTAGGTGAAAACAGAAATTTTCTGCGCACTCAAGCCGCAAATGCAGGACAATACAGGGTTACTCAAACATGCAAGAATCAAACAAAAGTACAGTAAATAATGTACATAAATAATGATAAAACACCATTATACCATGGTTAAAACCTCATAAAAGTTTATTTTAGATCATATGTCCTCTTTTATGTTATGAATTTGACATTACAAGATAATTTCTCATCTCAAAAAATTTGTTCTGTGCATTTGACCCATTCTTCAGTGCAATGTAAGAGTGAGGAAAATGGAGGAAGACCTGTTATTCAAAAAGGTTAATTAAAAGGCTGTAAGTTCAATAGCAAATACTCTTAAAAAATAGTTTTATTATGCATTAAATTAAGCATAAACATATTCTAGTCTCTGAGAAATTTGTCCTCTGCATTTGACCCATCCTTCAGGGCTGTAGACTTGGGTCAGAAGTACTGAGCTGAACCTATTGAACCTATTGTTTATGTTTTAGCTTGACGGGAGAAACCAGTTTACATAGAGAAATTCCATTTAAGAGCCTCACCTTCTGGAGAATCACAAGGGCAGCAGTGTAAGAAAAACTACCCAACTACTGTACAGTCTGCTAGGGTTTAATTTACCACACACTGTTCGGTTCAAGAGTTTAGGTTTTAACTCAACAAATATCTGTGTCTAAGGAAAGGAATGTGCAACGAGACAATAGGGACGACACGACTCTATAAGTTTACGTTTTCACTCACAACAGGATTTCTGCAGGCTGAAGTTAAAGTTTTAAAACATTTGGTTTAAGTAGTGTCCGTGTACCATTCGCTCCTTTGAATTTCAATTAATCAATAAAACAATAGAATGCAAAAACAGTTCGTTATTTATTGTTTTTCGTTCTTAATTGAAATTCAAAAGAACGAACAACCAAGAAGCAGCCATTTTTAATACATTATCGTTTTAATTTTACTAATTGAATACAAAATACGCATGTCTGCTCATTAAAAGGTGCATTGTGTAACTTTTCTGGTGGAAGGTACGCCACATTTGTTTTATTCTTCTTCTTCTTTACGGAGATGCTATTGGTCTGCTCTGTATGTTCCATAGTACGGCATTAAAATGCTGAGTTAGAGGTGATTTTATTGTTCTGAAATACCTTTAAAAACATGACTTTTTGTGTGAGTGTGTCCACATCTCTCACCGAAGTGAAGTGGACCTTGGTCTCCATGGAGTCAGGCAAGTTTAAAGCCTTATTGTGAAACATTCCAGGCTGAAAAGTATTAAGTATATCTACATGGAGACTAGTATGATGTGGTATACCCTCCAAGAAAAGTTACGTAGAGCAGATTTAACAATAAAATAAAAATAAATGTAGGTTTATACAAATAATGATTCTGTTTTTTAGACTTAGACCTGCAGAAAACCCAATATAGAAAAGAACACAACACTTCTATTACTACTGTCACTAACAGATAAATAGACAGAAATATTTAAATATTTAATTCTTTGCAAACATGATTGATCCTCACACACAAAAACAACTTTCACATTGGCCCTAACGTCCTCATAGAGCGAAAAGCACTAGTTTACCAGGGCATCTGTGGCAAAAGAAGTACTTTACCGCCAATGAGCAACTCAGAGGGCAACACTCAATTCTACACAAAAAATCTGGGTTAATATTTGTGAATTTATTTGTTGTTGAAGTAATTTCCACCTAAAATATCATAATTAAAACAGAAGTCTGTCTGAATGACATCAGCGCATCCTTTAACTAAAAAAGAAATGCAAATGTGGCATTTTACATAATCAATTCAAATAATTAAAGATTAAATGTGAGATCTGTGAAGATGCCTCTAGATGGCTCTGTACTATTTCCTGTTGTATCTCCAGGCTGTTTAAGGTGACTGTAATAATTAAAGACAACTAAGTGTGATTTTAGCTTTTAGTTCAGTAGAGATGGGCAATTCCAGGTCTGAAATCATCCAAATGATTCTAGTGAAGGTGTGTGGAGTTTAAAAACACAGTGGAGCACTTCCTGTATCAACACGTGACATCACAAGGTGGAACGAAGCAGCGTTTCTGTGTTAAGCATGTGTGAAAGAAAAACAAAAAGAAAACACAGCTCTAGGTATGTTTGTGATGAGGAAACATTATAACGCATCAGAAAACAGCATAATGAGGGTCGTTTAAAGACTAAATGTGAGCTTCGTGAACAGGCCTCTAGATGGCGCTGTCCGTTGTGTTTCCTGTTGTGTCTCCGGGCTGTCTGAGGTGATCGTGGGGCCGACTCAGGTGCTTCTCCCCAGCGGGCGTTTGAGTGGAGGTCTGGCAAAGCTCCAGGACTGGACCAGAATAGAGCCGACAGAGAACGAAGGAGAGATAATGGATTAGACCAGGGTTTCCCAAACAGTGGGCCGGCGCCAGAGGGTGGGTCAGAGATGAGGTGGAGTTTAGTCACTCTGGTTGAAATCATGTCCTCTAGGGGGCGTCATTTTTAGTTTTATTTATTTATTTATTTGATAGGGACAATGCACATTAATGAACATGTTATAAACAAATGTAAATATGCCGGATTATAGCTACAAAGCTAATTTACATCCGCAGTCCCTAGGCAGGTAACAAATACAGCACACAATAGAACATTAGAAATACAAGAAAAAGGTTAAGAAAAATAAAAGAACATTTTGACTAATGATCACATGACTGGTTTGATTTTAGCCACAGTTTGAGTTGAGTTTTGAAAGTGAGCAATGTGGGGCACTCCCTTATTCCTAGAGGAAGACTAGTTTGATGTGATTTTCTAAGATGAGGGAGAATCCAGTATTCCTGTATTCTTTGCAGGTCTAATGTTAAATTAAGAAGTCGGTTTTATTCGTACTTTTGTGTTCCTTTGGGTCCTTTTTTTAGAACTGTAGTTATATTATAGTTGTAGTTATATTATTGTATAGTTCCAATTAGAAACATGGTTTATTTAACCTTTATTTTACCAGGTAGGTCGGTTGAGAACCAAGGCATCTGGAATTCCCAGTGCCTGGGTGTGGCACCTGGAATTCCCAGTGGTCTCCCATCCAAGTACTAACCAGGCCCGGCCCTGCTTAGCTTCTGAGATCTGACGGGATCAGGCTTTGACAAGCTGGTATAGCTTGTCAAAGCCCTGGTTTAGACCTGGTTTAGTCCTGGTTTAGCACTAGTTTAGACCTGGTATAGTTCTGGTTTAGCACTAGTTTAGACCTGGTATAGTTCTGGTTTAGCTCTAGTTTAGACCTGGTATAGTTCTGGTTTAGCCCTAGTTTAAACCTGGTGTAGTTCTGGTTTAGCCCTAGTTTAAACCTGGTGTAGTTCTGGTTTAGCCCTAGTTTAGACCTGGTATAGCCTGGTTTGGTCCTAGTTTGGCTCTGCTTGCAGCCGAAAAGCAAAATATCCAAAAGGGAAACGCTGAAATGAACCTACTGATGTATAGATCCATTAAACCCAAGCAACAATATGCATAAAAACAAAATATTTTCCTGCTAACTTCCCAGTTAAACCTTTATAATGTCATGTGATGTGAAACTTAACTACCACAAAGGGAGTAGAGGTGCCCATCTGCAGATCACTTCTGTTTCATTTTTCGGACACACCATTCCCCTCTCTCCCTCTGTAACAAACCTGGGGGTCAAATTTGACCCCCACCTCTCCTTTGACAATAATGTCACCTCCATCTGCAAATCTGCCTTCTTTCACCTCCGTAACATCTCCAAACTTCGCTCTTCTCTCTCCCTCCCTGCTGCGGAAAAGCTCATCCATGCCTTTGTCTCCTCCAGGCTGGACTACTGTAACGCACTCCTCATCGGGATCCCTGGCAGGAGCATCCAAAAGCTCCAGTATGTCCAAAACAGCGCTGCCAGGGTCCTGATGAGGGTGCGTAAACACGAGCACATCACCCCCATTCTTCACTCCCTGCACTGGCTCCCCATCCACTTCCGTATTCAATACAAAGTCCTCTTGCACACCCATCACTGTCTCCATCGTGCGGCCCCCACTTACCTCACTGAACTGCTCACACCACACACCTCCACTAAGACCTGGTCAGGCCAACAGCACCGTCTGGTCATGCCCAGGACACGGCTCAAGACCATGGGCGACAGGGCCTTCTCAGTGGCTGCTCCCCGTCTGTGGAACGCCCTCCCAGACCACCTCAGGGCTCCACAGACGGTGGATGCTTTTAAAAGAGATCTCAAGACCTACCTTTTTACCATGGCCTACAGCTAAATACATGATATTGTTTTATTGCCTTTATATTGATTTTTATTGTCTTTGTTTTTAAAGTCTCTTTTTTGCACTGTAGCACTTTGAGATTTGCTGTCAAATGTAAAGTGCATTATAAATAAAATTTATTATTATTATTATTATCTTGAGGTATTTTTTTGGTCCATAAGGAGTATTACTGAGCTGGAGAATTAGTCAAATTAGCATGTTTTAAGTACAATTTATTTCAGACAAGACATTTTGATCGCTTATATATACTTTTTTTTAAACAGTTGAGGTTAAATATGTGCCACATTATCCCAAAACAAACTGTCCAGTGTGATTTATGCAAACATTAGTGGCAAACTGAAGCAAAAACATTAACATATTTCAGAAAATCCCGAAGCGGCAGTAACAAAAAAAGCAACAACAACAAAAAAAGAAGAAAAGCATTAGCAAAGAGTAAGCTAAATCTAAAATCAAACTGAGAGTCACATCAGAGTCCAGAGTTGGCAGATCAGAAGTCCAATGGTTCAACAGCAAAAGGGGGTGGGGTTTGGGGAATTTGAGCGGAAATTCAGCCAGAAGCTAAAAACGCTAATGCTAATGGTAGAGCCAGGAACCAACCACTTTTACATATGATCCAAATTCAATACTGTTTTCTATTAAGTCTAAGAGGTCAACATGGAAAAGTGGTTTTGGAAATAAAAAGTTGTGACTCGAGACAGAACGTGAACATCCAGAATGGCCACTTGCAAGATAACGGCTAATCTGAACTCCAATACTTAACTCTTTTACTATTATCACAACTAAAACTTATCTGTTAGAGGCAGCAGAGTTAGTGGACCAAGAAACCAGTGATCTATGCCTCAATCTGCTAGAATTTCTTTGTACGTAGTCAAATAAATGAGGATATTTCTCTTAGTAAAGGGTTGTTTAGGATTATACTAAGTAAAAATGACAATGAAGTGATTTTGATGAAGAAATAGGAAAAAAGGAAATGCAGAAATGCTAAAATGATCATTTAAATCAGTTATAATCTCCTTTATTCTACAACTGTATTCAGCAAGACATTTGACAACTGGCCCGTGTAGATTTTCAGACTTCATTTGGATAGAGAAAAAGACACTATATGTCCTACTGTGAAAACAAAAGCTAGAAATTAAGTCTCAGATGATAAATTAGCCAAATGCCCCTATTTTTAATTCGTCTGTTGGTCCACTAATACTCAATCTGTGATTTTATTTAGACAAAAAGCAAAATAACCATCTCACATTCTTATTATGTACAGTGTGACTTTTGTATTTCCAATTACAGTTTATGTGCAAATAGAGCAACAATATGTCTGGCACTTCTGGATGAAATCAAGCAGTTCTACTTTTATTTATTTAACATTCTCGACACAAACGCCTATCACTGCACGTACACGTTGGCCCAAATGACTCAGGTTCTGTCCAGCAGCAGAGGAGAGGGCGTGTTAAAGTACATATGACAGGTTAGGCTACTCATTTCACGTAAACACAGTAGCATTTTATCATATAGTGAGGTTAACCGAATATTTTGCCTAGTTTTTTCGTGTTTGGTTTATGATTTTACTTCCTGTTTGGCCAGTAGGTGTGACATAAACAGAGGTAATGCCATAGCTGTTACCTCGCAACCATAATAACAACAAGGGCCGAGACAAAAGCTGTAATTTGACTAATACAAATAAATACCTACACCCTTGTTTTGTTAAGTTAATGTTTAAACTGCCAGCAAAATGACATCCTTGCGCGTTAATAGGCTCTATTCGTGTTCACAAACAAGGAAGACATTTGGGAAAATGCGATGATGACTTCAGGCGGGCTCTGTTCGCGGTAGTAAGTCTGACAAAAATGTAGGAAAAATTAGAAAATGGCCCAGTTTTATACATCTTAGGCTACGTTCAGACTGCAGCCTGAAGTGACCCAAATCTGATTTTTTTTGCCCCTATTTGACCTGTATCTGATCTTTTAATGACAGTCTGAACGACACTGATTAGATTTTTTCAAATGCGACCCAAACCACTTGGATATGTGGTCTTAAAACTGATACATATCCGATCTTTTGACATGCGACTTCAGTCTGAATGGTCAGGTCGCGTTCATCCGACCTACACGTCATCAACAAGCGAGAGTTTGGCTATTGTGCTGTAACAAGCACCTGTTGTGAGCCAATACAACCCAACAGTGTCAACAGAGTCGTACAAAAGCAAGTTTAAAATTGCCAGGTGCTCAACGCTCGCGTCCATGTTTAGGCGACTTACGTAAACATTGAGCTCACTCGCTGCTGTGATGTCGTCGTGTCTCCAATGCTCATGCGAGACACTTCTGGGGTGTTTAAAGTTCACATTGGAGATCACAGACAAGTTGCATTTAATTGGAAATCTGAACAACGTTGGATTTCACAAAAAAATCTGAATTGAGCATTAAGCCCTGCAGTCTGAACGTAGTCTAAATGTCATTGTAGCATTTCGTTATGTTCGGTTAATCAACAATTTCAACCATACTTCAGTTTTTGTAACTTCTCCACTGACGCACAACTCCGAGCGCACTGGGAACATGCGATTAGAAGAGACGCCAAGTTCAACATTATTCCAAACAGCACATACGTATCGTGTCTTTCCAAACGTCTTCCTGGTTTGTGGCATAAGTGTGAATAGAGCCTATAGCTTTGATTAGACTAATACAGATACCTACACCTTTGTTTTGTTAAATTAATGTTTAAACTGCCAGCAAAATGACGTCCTTGCGCGCAATTGAATTTTCAGTGTTGATTTTTATGACTCAGAGCTACTTCCTGTATTTTTTAACTTTTTTCCCCACTTGGATAAATATTCACTTCTGGTACTATCCCACCAAACCAACGTATAACTAGAAAAACATGAAAAAAACCTGTCATATGCAATTCAAGCGCAGGATATGGGCGGGGCTTTGGGAAGAAGGGGGGCGTGGTCAGTCCAGGGAGGGCGTGGTTTCGTCTGGGCCGGCCTCCAGCTCGGTGGCGGGTGAAGGCGGGGGCGAGGGGGGAGAGGGAGGGGAGGCGGGCTCATTCTCCTGGCTGTACTCCGGCTCTTCTTCCTCACTGCCCCGACGGCGGTACGAGGCCAGCGTCTCCTCCAGCACCGAGCGATACTGCCCCCGGTGGTTCATGCGGAAATGGCGCAGGGCTTCGAGCAGGTGGACCGCCGTGCTCCCGTCTCCCTCCTCACTCTCCTCCTCTCCCCCCGCACAGGCCTGGAGCGACACCAGCCATCAGACTAGTACCAGGTTAGCATCGCTAGCATCATTTTGTACTTCTAAAAACACCAAATAAAAATCACACTTTCACCATATCACTGCATTCTGTAAATATCAGAAAGAAAGTCAGATATAGTTTGTTCAGTGTTTGGGTTTCGCTTGTGGATTTTGCATGTTTAAATTAAATACAACCAGGAACTTAACATAACTTTTGTATCAACTTTGCTGAGTAGACAAGCAATTTCACATAAAATCCCCATCCAATTCACACTCAAAGTCCAAACCAGATTTCAGAGCTTTTTTTGCTTTCTTCTCTCTTGACAATGCTGTTTTTTTTCTTTGTATACAGCAGACCAACTTAATTAACTGTCTATCAAAGGTTTAGCCTCTTGGTAGTCTGAAAAATTGATCAAAAACCCACATTTTACAGTTATTGATCCGATGAAACAAACTTCCCAAAAAGTGACAAATTACCCAGGCTACAACAAAAGGGTGACCAGATTCTCAAAATAAAAACAGAGGTGGTTGGTAATAAAATTGTGAATCGAATGCGTAATTCAGGAAAATTTATATGAACTTCCCCATTTACGACTAACGTGTGTCCATATAGTCGTATTTTCTTTGTGTTTTGGTCATTTTTAAGATGCTTTTCTGCATTTTACCTAAACAAATGACCATGTATGCCTCTCTTTACTGTTGGCAGGGATCAAATTGGTTAAAAATAGGGACACCAGGGGCATTTCTTGTAGAAAACTGAGACAAATCACTGGTTTTGGATAAATCTGCTGGGACAGGGGGACACAGGGCTCAAAACTGGGACTGTCCCGAGTAAATAGGGACATCTGGACACCCTATTTTCTCCTTCTGGATTTAACAATTCCTGATGCCATTAAACAAACTTTTCAAAAAGTGATAAATTACCCAGGCTACAACAACCAAATAGGACATAAAGCTGATGAAAACAGTTACAAAGCACTGAGTACGACTGCTTTACGGCATCAGCACGTGTCTCAAAGTAGCTGACGACTCCATGAGCAACTATAGATTTTATATGTATTACAAGACTTGGTTTGCCTGTAAAACGTACTTTAAGGCCTTGTTAAAAGCTTTCAGGTTGCTTTCCTCTGGTTTATAACAAGAGATATCTCCCAGTTCATTCATAAAACAGGGATAACAGAAGCACACGCTAGCATTCACATTCATTGTAAAGATAAAGAAGCGTTAGAAAAGCCTATTTTAAGCCAACCTGGCAGCCCTCCACACGGCAAAACATCAAAGTAAACGTAGTGAAAGTGGAAAAGTAGTTGGGGCGTTGTCAGAAACTCAAATTAAAACGCATATTACATTTATGATCCAAAACTTCAGGCAACAAAGCAAGAATCCTCAAAAGATACGACAACAGTTGCTCGATTCTAAGCAGCTCACTGCCCCGGGGAAAGGAGAGACGTGAACATAAAATTTCCGTTTAATTTGGCTTTTGAAAGTCGTAATGATTTTCTGAGGCTATATTTTGTCAAATGTAAGTGGTAATGAATAGGCAAGATTATTATAGTCAATCACAGGATGTCTTTTTTGTTAAAAAGTTGGCTTGAACCAGTAAGCTCAGGGGTAAAATGAGATCATGTTGTTGTTGAGTTATGCATAATGTGAGGGTATGTTAAAAATGTTAAGCTGATACAATCTTATGGCGTGTATTTTCAAGTTGTGGTTAGTCAGTCAAGCTCTTTAGATAACATTTCATCATCATATATATATATATATAAAATAAGTGAATAATAATGTAACAGAACAGAGTAACTTGAATTCAGTGAAAAAAAGGACAGATTTCAGTATAAAAACTACCTTGGACAAAGTGAAAAAAAATATATATATATGAACATTATATCAACTGTACGCTATAATCCATATGTAAATAGTATGATGCATTATTATTTATTTATTCCACATGTATTCAATCATTGGCTTCCAGCAGTCATTCCCAACCTGGGGGTCCCCAAGGATTCTCAGGGGGTCTCCAGGAAGCACAAACTAGATTATGTGAATTTTAATAAAGGAATGGCATGTAAATTCTATCCATGGGGTTTAGCTTCTTGATGATGATACAAAATACAATATTATCTTCGTTGTTAAATGCTATGCCAACGATCCCAGCTTTTCATCATACTGAAACCCATGGACAAAGTGTTACACAATCATAATCATTACGTCTTCATTAACTAGAAAATACCGTAAGTTCCAGACTATAAGCCTCTACTTTTTTCTCACACTTTGAACCCTGCGTCTTATACAACGATGCGGCTCAAATGTGGATGGATTATTTGTTTATCCACACAGCAAATGCGCGAGGAGCCTGGGTGCAGAAAACATCGCTGTCTGTGCGGTTAACAGTAAGCTGCAACACCAACTAGCGATGTTGTCAGCGCTAAAACAGTTTATCGCCGTGTGATAAAAGAAGTTATGACGCCAAAACAGACATTAGTGAGTGGGATACGACTTAATATCCCGTATGTGTTAAATGCAGGGGAGTGCGTGATGAAGAAATGTCGGACATCCGCTCATACCTGATCGATACACGACTAGCCCCGGCCCCGAAAGAGCCCGAAATCTGCTAAAATCCTACGACTGACATGATAACAGACAGGACAGCGGCTCTGTCTTCTTAGGTTCAAGTGTATTTACCTTGTTGACATGTTTCGGCTGCTAGCTGCGAGCCGTCTTCAGAACTGTCGCCGGTGTTGGTGGGGACGTGCTCGCAGCAGCAGCCGAAACATGTCAACAAGGTAAATGCGCTTGACTACATTGTCTTAAAAAAGACCCTAAGAAGTTAAAGTACTAAGAAGGCATAATGAATATTTTTGGCGTAATAAAAGGACAGCGGCTCTTTCAAGCAGGAGACATGCGCAGTCGAACGCCAAGTGATGTAGTCTGATAATCCTGTCGTTTTACTGCCGTGTTATAGGGACTGTTTGGAAAAAGCATGCACTGGTATTTAATTAAAAACAAAACAAAAAAATGTGTATTGTGTGTATCTGTGTATTCTGCATCTTGCTGTGTAAATATCTCCAGTTCTAACACGGACACCTGCAGCTTAGACCGGAGTGACCTGTATATGTAACATTTCTTTTCGCATTTCTTTTAAATTTAGTTAACACGGCTTGTATTCAGGTGGGCTCAAGAGTCGGGAAATTATGGTAATTATGTTTATGTTAGGGTCACAGCCATATCCAGAGGTAAAAGAAATCCGTTAACCACCTGTAGTTTACACCATTACTCATTCCTGTAAACATACAGTCACAGATGGCTACTTTTCCTCTTTCATGGTTCAAAAGCTTTCTCTCGCCGCTTCTCTCATCACTCACACAAGCCAAGAATGTTTTCATTGTGCATTTTTCTTTACATTGCGTTCGCCAAGGTAAATGTGATCGCATCTTTCACTTCCTTTCTCCACCTAACAAATTCCATCCATTCTTCAGCATCAACAACACAACCATGACCATAATGGGGTCCCTATAGGCAGCATCCAAGGGTCACTCGGGCCTTGTGCGTGTGGGTATAACACTCACCCCTTCTTCTTCTCTGTGAGGGTTCAGCTTGTTGTAGATAGCCTCGATAACGCTGCGTCTAAAAGCACAAAGAGAACGAGACATAAATTGCTTAGAAAGGAGCTCTGGCTTCTACATAGACTGTTAATGGTTGGTAAATGTGTATTGATCGACGCTTCTTCCGCTCTATATATACATCTATAAATGGGAGTCTCTTTGTGGACTGATAATGTAGTGTAGTATTCTTAAAGCTACACTGTGTAACTTTTCTAAGGTGGGTGGTCCGTCAAATGCTTTTTTTCTCCGTGTAAATGTTATCGCTTTGTCTCGAAAGTTTCACAGTTTGGGATTAAACCTTTTTATCTTCATGGAAACCAGACCAAGATAATGCCTGTTTTTCTAGGATTTTCAAGCACCTGTAACTGAATACAAGTAATGTAGAGTTGTTTAATGTCATACTGTGGAACATTTCAGGCAGAGCAATGACGTATCCATAGAAACAAGCAGCTAACAAGCAGTGAAGACGTTATTACTTTGCCTAGAAAGTCACTTATTATAGCTTTAAATGTGTTTATCTCCATGAAAACAAAAAGCAGGTGGTGTAAACAATAGGAGTGTGCAAAAATAGCAAAATAATATCGAATATCATTGTTCAATGTGATGATACAGTATCAATATCGTGGGCAGCTGTATCAACATATCGCCAAGAGTATTTTTTGGTATATTTTTCTAAATTATTTTGTTACAGTGCTACAGTTCTGTTGCTTGTTCAGAGTAAGGAAATTCGTTCATGCAACACATTTGGCATTTTCACTGTTTTGGTGATTAAAATGGGTGTGTTTAATATTAACTTTGCACGAGAAGCGGTATAACTTTTTTAATTGAACCGTATAGACCCTTTTAAGGCAGAAGTGATAAAAGGTGCGTGCGCATTTTGGCAACAGAAATGTCATTGTTCCCCGTTCATTCCGATTCATTCAGACTGAACATGGACAGAAGAAGACGGATATTAAAAACATTTCCAGCACCAAAATGTCTGATTGTTTTGTGTGTGGTTGTCACATTCGATATTCTACTGGTGGATTTAAGTGTTAAAGTTTTACTCACTGATCGCACAAGGATCTGGCAGTCGGACACCGTCTGTCAAAGTCAGTTTGTTGAGGAAATATTCACGATCTTTTGACGATAATCCTCTCTTATAGCCTAACAAGGTGCTGAGTTCTGCTGTAATTCTGTTGCCAAAATGCGCAAACGAGCCTACGTCACCACTGTTTACCAACATTAAATCTTCTATTGAATCCATTTGAAATATATCAAATCGAAAGCTCAGTGTATCGAGATATGTATCGTATCGTGGCCTGTGTATCGAGATATGTATCGTATCGTGGCCTGTGTATCGAGATATGTATCGTATCGTGACCTGTGTATCGAGATATGTATCGTATCGGCAACTTCTTAATGATACCTTAGCCTTAGTAAACAAGCCAAGTTACAAATCAGGTCTGTGTTGAGGTGTTTTCAAGGTATTTTTGAGACCAGTAATTAAATACGTTAAATAGGTATGTATAATGACATATTGTGGAACATTACAGCCAGCGCAATACCACCTCCATGGAAACAAGAAGCAGGTGGCAAAACAGAAAAAGTTCCATAGTGCTTCTTTATGATACAAAAGGTGCTGAGGTAAATGAAAGCGTGATTTTCCAACCACAAAATGTGTTTCTCCTGTTTAAACATTTAATCAAGGCCAACAGTGCAAATTCAGCTACAAAACTTAAAAGAATGTGTTAAAATATATTAGTTATTAGTGTGTACAAAGTGTTTAATTATTTTTTGGATTTTTGCGTTCGACTATACTGGAGAAAAACGCATTTAATAACAGGTATACTATGATAGAGCCAATTTAACAACAAAATGCATATAAGAAAAGAAAAAAAAGAAAAAATATGGACTTTTTTTAATAAAGTGAATATTTGAAATGATTAAAATACACTAAATGTTTTTTTTTTCTTATAACTAGCATATTTAGCAGCTGATTTTGAAATACAAGTGCAGAAAACTTGTTTGTGAAGTGTGCACGTTCGCCACTAGATGCTGCCAAAAACAACACAGTGCACATTTTGTAATCGGTTTAAATCAGGTGGACCCTTAAATGACCTTAAAGCTTTAAACAAATGCTGTGCACGTCATTTCAAAAGATGAAAATCACTGACCTTTATAAAAATCCACAAAACCAGTGTCGTCAGTGGGTTTTTTTCTGCCAGTCTGGACATATCCTTGTTTATATTTCCCATATCTGATCGTTAGTGTCTCAGCCGCTGCCAAATCATAAGAACTTCATGCCCAAACTTGAATACAGGGCTTCTCTTAATATCTGAATCACTGAGGGTGTACGTGCTCAATTCTGAATATTTCATCTATAAAAACAACTAAGGAAGAAATAACTGTGTTGATTTGAAGGGTAAATATTACAGTTTTTGATCTATGTTATAATGTTGTTTCTTCGCCACAAACAGACCTGGAGTTGTGTTTTGTTTTGTTTCATTCACACGTTTAACACAAAAATCCTGCATATTTAGGCTGATTTCTCCTCTCAAATGGAAAACACTGTCCTGTTCCACCTTGTGATGTCATGTGGTAATACAGGAAGTGCTCCACTATGTTTTTAAACTCCACACACCTAATTTCAGCTCTGGATTGGCTGATCTGTACTAAACTAAATCTAAAAGGTAGATACTAACATGAAAACTACCACTTCATGACAACACAAGGAGGAACAAAGCATTTTGAGTTTGGAGATGTAGATAGATTGAAGATGTTGTGTAATAATGTAGGATTACAAAACTCCAGGTATGACTGTGATGAGGAAACATTAAAACATGGCTACAAGAGCAAGTTTTGTATTTGACCTTTAAGAACGGCAGGTCAATAGTATGAGGTTAACTGACAATAATTTAGATCATAATATATGAAGAAAGATGTAAAATAAAGAAATAATTTAAAACGATTCAAAAATCTGTCCATTTATGTCACATTAACTTAATTTCATAAAGTTGTAAACATATTAGAGCTTTTAATCTCATCTAATTTAAATGTCACTTACTGCCCATCTTAAGCGGTCCTTTTTGGTTTAGCATATTTAACCTTTACATTTTAGTTTTTTAGTTAGTTTAATAGTTTATTTGTTAATGTAATAACACATTGTGAGACAAAGTGTGATTCGTGATGCTTTTGTACAGTCCAGGCTGTTTTAGACTAAAAGCGGAGAGTTTTAAGATGGGAAATGTTACTGTAATCTCTGTGGATGCTGCTTCCTTACAACAGTCGCTTCCCAGAGCCACACTGGGGTAATTGGGCTTTTTCTGCCACTGGCCCCAGACTCTGGAACAGACTGTCCCCGATATGAGCACTATCACAGACTTTGGCCTGTTTAAATCCAGGCCCAAAACAGACCCATTTCAGACTGGATTGGCTTTAATGTTTTGGATGCTTTGTATTGATTTTATTGGAAAGCACTTTGGTCACCTGAGTGTTGTAAATGGCGCTTTAGATAAAGACTGATTGAATCCCAGTCTCTGTTAGCATTAGCGGTTGTTAGTCTGTGGACTGAGGGCGGGACTCACTTGCTGGCCAGGCCTCCGCCCGGGGGGAGGTTGGGGATGTTCTCAGACGCGATGCTCCTCAGGACGGTCACCAGGTCGGGCAGTCCACTCTCTCCACAGCCCCCCAGGAGGTCTGCAAACAAGAAGAGTCACAGTTTGGAAAATGAAGCTGCGGAGAGGGCAAAGATACAGATTTTCTTCTTTCTTTCTTCTTTCTTTTTGTCCTTGGTTCAAAGAAAAAAATACGCAATTATGTTATTAAGGTGTATTGTGCAACTTTTCTGCTAGTTGCTTTGCCAGGAATATTCCACGGTATGACATTAAACATATCCATCAAACATTTATACATTACGGGTGTTTCCGCTGCTCAAAAACGAATAATTCCTTTCCACAGATCTGTGTTGTAATGTGGCATAGTGCTGTAACCTGCTTGTCTCCTTTGTGATAGAATAGTTTAGTCTAAGTTTAATCTATACTGTGGAACATTCTAGACAAAGCAATAACATTTACGTGGAGACAAGCACTATAAATGTTACGCAGTGCACCTTTAAGCAAAGAAATTACATCTACAATCTACAACGTGCCTGTGTGATGCTGTGCTTGAAGTTAAGTGTTTTGCCTAGAGTTGCTCCCATAGACTGTATATAAACGTGCATTGCTAACCCGCTAGTCACCACGTTCCAAACAGAAAGTGAACATGGACGCACTTCCGGCTCCATCAACTCGACAAAACGTTACCCCCTCTCTTTGTAATCCTGGTGTTTTTACTTCACTATATTGTCTGTAAATCTATTCCTATTCCTAAAATGGAACTCGGCTCCAAATCATATCTGCAGGCCTCGGTGAGCTTCATTTGACTGGAGCTGAATGCTACGGGTGACGTCACACTCTTTATTCCACCTCTTTATACAGTCTACGGTTGCTCCTCAAGAATGTACTTTACTCTATATGTTACTTTACTCTTTACTTTACCCTACACTTTACACACTTTGCTGTTTACTTTACTCTTCACTCTACACTTTGTAAACTTTACTGTTTACTTTACTCTACACTTTACCCTACACTTTTTACACTTTACTCTTCACTCTATACTTTACACTTTTTACACTTTACTCAACACTTTACAGACTTTACTGTTTACTCTACACTTTACTCTTCACGTTACACTTTCTCTACTTAATCTATGCGTTACTTTACCTTACACTTTACTCTTCACTTTACATTTTTTACACTTTATAGTTTTTACACTTTAATGTTTACTCTACACTTCACTTTTTACACTTTACTCTTCATTTTACTCTACACTTTACACATTTTACACTTTACCATTTACTGTTTACACTTTTTTACACCTGTTTACTTTCCTCTTTATTTTACACTTAACTCTTTACTTTATGCTTTACTCTTTACTTTAAATTAAGTTAAATCATGATTCCTGTCATGATCCAGTTCCAGAGTTCATGAGTATGAACCAGCTGCTATAAGACTTGAGACCCCCTTTTACAAGAAATAATGAAGCTGTTACGAAGACTGTAGCGCTCATTGTGTCTTGCATCATTAAGCGTAGCATTTTTGTTGTCAGACTTGATCAAAATGTTGCAACGAGCTAATGACCGTAGCTGTACAAACAAAAGAAAATGCTTAATAATAACATTTGTCCTTAGAAGTACCTTTCACTCACACAGAAAAACAGAAACAGAAAAACATATCAGTGGTTTGTAGAAAATATTTGCACAATTTAAAGAATGTTTGTTTTGCCCTGTTATGTGCACACATAGTCAGCTCTATATGAGGCCACTGGATTCAGCTGACCCTACAAAATCATTTCTCAAACCGCCCAAGGTCATCAGGTCAACGCCCTCACCCGAAATGACCCATACGTGAGGCCAAAACTCATTCACAGGACTTATATTATGCAGAATCGACTCATGTGAACTTTAAATCGTGTTATAATGTTGTTACTTCATCAAAAACATACCTCGGGTTGTTTTTTTCATTCACACGTGTTTGAGTAAATCTTTATTATAGGCTCTGTTTACGTTTACGTCACAAACCAGGAACACGTTTGGAAACATGCGATAACTTCTGACGGGCTTTGTTCGCAATGGTAAGTCCGACAAAATAATAATAATAACAATAATAATACATTTTATTTATTAGACGCTTTTCTGGACACCTAAGGTCGCCTTACAACAACATAAACACATTAAGTATGATTTAAAACATACAGTTAAAGTGGGACAGTATTAAATTGATTGATTGTGTTTAGGATTGTATTTAGTATTGTGTTTTATTAGAATAAAATGTACAATAAAATGTAGGGAAAAATGGGGAAATGGCGAACTTTTCTTCATCTACATGTCATTGTAGCGTTCCGTTATGTTCCGCGAATCAACAATTATAACTAGTGCTGCCGCGATTATTCGACGTTGTCGACGTAATCGATTATGAAAATGAGTCGACTACAATTTTTTTGGTCGAATATTCGCCTTTATTTATTTTTGGTCTCAAACGGCTCGTCCAGAGACCTTTTGCTTGCCTGAGATCAGGTATTTCCCCTCCACACCACTAGTCGTACTACACTCGAGGCCGACACCGGTGCGGCAGGCAGCGGCTACACCAGGCGGACACGGCGCAGCTAACAGCGGCTACACCCGAGGCGGACACCGGCGCAGCTAACAGCGGCTACACCCGAGGCGGACACCGGCGCGGCTAACAGCGGCTACACTGAAGCGGACACGGTGCCGCGGGCAGCAACTTCGCCCGAGGCCGACACCGGTGCTGCTGACAGCGGCTTACATCCGGGGTTGACGCCGAGGTGGCTAACCTCGGCTTCACCAAAGGCTAACAGCAGTGGTAAATAATGGCACCGCCAAAGAAAACAAACTTGAGGAAGTATTTGCCGTGCGCACTCTGCTGGCTGGTCTCTCTCTTTCTCGACCACGACCACGATGCATGAGGTATTGAGCATACCGTTGCATATGCTGCTCGTGCAAACTCGTTAAATTGTGTGTGCATATCGTTGTTCAACATTGTTGAATGAGCACACACAACAGACATAACAGCAATAACCTTTGCAACTCGCACGCACAGCACACACAAGGTAAAATCTAACACACACACTTGTGTGTGTTAGAACCGCTTTTTTTTTTATTAGTCGTTTAGATTAGTCGACTAATCGAAAAATTAGTCGAGAGATTAATCGTTAGAAAATTAGTCGTTAGTGGCAGCACTAATTATAACCATACCTCAGTTTTCATCACTTCTGCACTGACACAACTCCGAGGGCACTGGGTACATGCGATTAGAAGAGAGGAGGGCGCAAACTTCAAGATTATTCCAAACAGCACGTATGTCTGCAGTCTTTACTTTATCGCTGATCACATTTACTTCAGTGGGTTTTATCACAGTCGGTCGGCGAGCCCAGTGTCGGGAACTACACCGGAAGTTGTCATCGCATGTTCCCAAACATGAACAGAGCCTATTACATGTCTCCAAAGCTCAAAATGCTCTGGTCCACCTTGTGATGTCATGAAGTAGTAGTTTTGAAGTTAACAGGCAAGTTTTTTACATTTAGTTCAGTGGAGATTGGCGATTCCAGGGCTGAAAGTGTCCAAATGATCCCAGTGAAGGTGGACTTAAAGAACACAGTGAAGCACTTCCTGTAATACCATATGACATCACAAGGTGGAACAGAGTGTTTTCCATTTGGGGGAAGAGCCTAAATATGGAGGACTTGTGTGTCAAACAGGTGTGAATGAAATAAGACAGAACTCTAGGTATGTTTGTGATGAGGAAAAGACATTATAACATACAGAAAATAGTGTAATATGGGCTCTTTAATGCACTGGGTGAAGAAATAAGTCATTTTTTCCCCCATGTCAAACGTTCAAAGGTCAATAGTTAATATTTACACAAGTTTTATAACAACATTTATCTTTTACAAGAGGATTTCACAGTAAAGATGCTTATTATAAAGCTGTAAAGGTTATACCCATACGACTATAGTTACTGTAATTTGAATATCCAATCCGCACATGTTTGTCCTGTGTAAATAAAATATGGACAAACACTGTTCAGGATTTGATATTGTGCTAGTGTAGGTGTATTAGTTTAGTTTGAAATCCTTGGATCAGTTCAGAATCAGAATCAGAATCAGAATTACTTTTATTTAACCCGAGGGGAAATTTTCTTTATTACAGATGCAACCGACCAAGTGAAGCTCATAGACCGCATAAAAGAAGTGGACTAAGTGAGCGTGATGTCACCCATAGCGTTTAGCGCCGCTCAAATGCGATGCAACAGTTACAGGGGCAAATCTGGAGCCAAGCTCTATGTTATGAACAGGGTTTTTTGACGGACAAAATAGCGGGGAAAAAAATTCAGGATCATATAGAGGTTCATACGAACACGTTAAGACCAAAATGATGAGGCTCAGTGCAACAGGTACAGAGAGAGGAGCGATCAGATCCCAATGTAAGTCAATGGGAAAAAGGGAGAGAAGGAGCCGGAAGAGCCTCCTGGAGCACTTCCTGTTTGGCACGCGGCGGCTAACGGGATAGCTTAGTCCACTCATATATACGGTCTATGGTTCAGTTCCAGTCAGGGAATTCTTTGTGGGGCATTAAATGTTACCATGGTTAATAATCCTTTAATTGCACAGCCCTACCTTATGCTTTCCAGTAACGTCTATTGTATATTGTGTCTTGTTTGTTTTGTGTTAACCTGACCTTGTACACGTGTCTCCAGATACTTGTCCAGCTCCTCCTCTTTCTTCAGAGCCTCCTCCGACACTTTGGGCGCTCCAGGCAAACACACCAGCACCACGCTCATGTTGTCCCGGCTCCCCTGAGGGACACACGAGGAAGAGGCGTCACAAACAGAGGCAGGGAGGGGGAAATAGTTTGAATAGTGACTTTTACTGGGGTTATAGGGACACCAGTTATATTCATTCCCTTTCCCCAGAGTGTAAAAAGAAAACAGCGTGAAGAGGAAATAGAAACTGTGACTGAATAAACTTTAGATAAATGTTTCTGTAAAGCTCTGTCCTCCGGCCTCACCTTGTGCAGACAGGTGTCCACCACAGAGTTGCAGATCTTCTCCAGGTCCTCACACACTTGCAGTCTGGAGCGCACAAACTCACACACGTCCTCGTTGGACATGACGTCCCAGATGCCGTCACAGGCCAAAACGATAAACTCGTCCCCCTCTCCGGCACGCTCCAACACACACACCTCAGGCTCTGGACTCACCAGCTGCTCCGTGGGGCCTTTACCGTCCACACATTTGTAGTCGTAGTCTCCCAGCGCCCGGGACACGGCCAGGGAGCCGTTGACCCTCTGGATCATGACGGAGCCCCCCGCCTTCTGGATGCGCTCCTTCTCTCGAGGCAGGTTGGGTTTATGGTCCTGCGTGGAGAAGCCCACGGTGCCGTCGCGACACAGCACGGCGCGCGAGTCGCCACAGTTAATGAAGTAGAGGTGTGTGGGGCTCAAGAGCACGCACACGGCCGTCGACCCGCTGCGGTCCAAGCCCTGGCGCAGGTCCGAGAAGCTGCGCATGTACTCGTCTATGTTGAGGAAGCCGGAGCGGATCCCGTCCTTCACACCCTCCACGGAGCAGGGGCTGGAGCCGAAGTCCGCGCCCCCCGACAGGATGTGCTCCAGCAGGTGTCCCGAGCAGTAGTTGGCGACTCTGGAGCCCGCGTGCCCATCGTACACGGCGAAGAAGGACCAGTCGGCGAGTCCATGGGGCAGCCCCACCACGGCCGTGTGCGCGTCCTCCATCTCCACCCTCCAACCCTGCATGGAGCTCAGGCCGTACCTCAGCCCGTTCCCCTCGCCATGGGCACTGTGCTTCTCTGTTTTGGGTTTATCCAGGAACGCACCCATCGCTGCCTACACCTGCGGGCACAGAGGGGAGACGGGTCAGTCAGGAGAGTCAAGCGACCTCCATTAACATTCAATAGCAAAGGAAAAGGCCATAGAGTTTTGTTCTGCGGGCAAGATGGACAGAGAAAGATAAAGGTCAGTCCTGACTCCTGAGCTGATGTCAAAAAAAGCCCCATCGACTCACAAATTTGTAGCTGTAAGAATGAAAGAATTTACATTTTTGTGTGGGTAAAAAAACCATCCCATTTCTCAGAAGTGTGAGGAAGAAGTAGAAGCCCGAGAGTCTGGCGTTTGCTCAACTCTTACGCTTGTGCTGTTTAATTAAAGACGGTTGTGGCCAAAGAGCAAAGGTCTACAGACAGTGTGTGCTCTGAAAACACAGATCCTCTGACTTATTTTAACTATTAGCTCAGTTACAGCTAACACTAAAAGCCAATCACGTCATTACCGAGCTCTCAAATTCACACCACTGGCCTTGTGTCCTTCCGGGCTCCCTTACTCTCTCTCAGACGGTATTGTGCAAGTGGAGCCTGTGGGAAACATGCAAACTGCAGACAATGATTTCATTTCTGCTCTGGCCCAGGCCCCGACCCCGAGTTACACAGTCTGTCAGCAAAACGTGACGCCGCCAAGTTCCATGTTCACTGCAGTTTAGAGCACAAAACTGAAGACTCAGGGCAGGAACGAGGGAGGAGGAAGAGGGAGGGAGGAAAGAGAAAGAGAGAGGGGGAAAGTAAGAGGAAAAGAGGCAGGGGGAGAAAGAAAGAGAAAGAGAGTAGGGGTAGAAAGAAAGGAAAAGAGGCAGGGGGAGAAAGAAAGAAAGCGAGAAGGGGTAGAAAGAAAGGAAAAGAGGCAGGGGGAGAAAGAAAGAGAGAGAGAAGGGGTAGAAAGAAATGAAAAGAGGCAGGGGGAGAAAGAAAGAGAGAAGGGGTAGAAAGAAAGGAAAAGAGGCAGAGGGGGAGGAGAGAAAGAGTGGGAGAAAGAAAGAGGAAAGGAGGCAGAGAGGGAGAGGAGAAAGAAAGAAAAAGAGAGAGGGGAGAGAAAGAGGGAGAGAGAGAAAGAGAGAAGCGGAAAGATGGCAAAAAAGAGAGAAAGAGGGAGGAAGAGAAAGAATAAGATGTGAGAAAAAAGAAAGAGGGGGCGAGGGGGCAGACAGTAAAGAAAGAAGCGAGATGGAGAGAGCAAGAAAAGGGACATAAAGAGAGATAGAGAGGGAGAAAGAGAAAGAGGAAAGGAGCGTGAGCGATAGAGTAAGAAAAAGGGAGAGTGAGAAAGAGCAAAAGAGACGACATGAAGAAAATAGGCCAGTAATTAGAGAGAAAAACAAAAGGAAAAAAAGAGATAAAGAGACTAAGATAAATTGATAGAGATATAGATGATAGACAGAAGGCGAGAGCGATAGAGAGGGAGGGATGGCTAGAGAGAGAAAGAAAGAGGGGTCTTATATTTCAGAACTACTCACATTAAGTAGAAAACACAGGCCAACATCACCTGACCTGGTCCATCATAAAAAATGTATGTTCCAACAAGGACCTTTGGAGCAGGTGTCGCTTACAAACTACCACTTCATCTGTTTAAAGAGCTGACGGGGACGAGTTTAACATGAAAATTAAACCCACATAAATAATATTCTTCGATCGTAATAACGCCACTTCTTAAAGTTATAGTGCAAAGAAATATTACAACTTAAAGGGCCCATATTACGTCATCTATTATCATCTTCGTCACAAACATGTCTGGAGTTGTGCTTTGTTTCATTCACACATGTTTCATTAACGCACAAATTTAGGCTGTCAAATAAAAAAACACTGTTCCACCTTGTGATGTCATGTGGTAATACAGGAAGTGCTGCGCTGTGTTTTTAAACTCCACACACTTGCATACGCTAGAATCTTTGGGGACATTTTTAGCCTTGAAATTTGCTTTTTTTAGCCTTGAAATTTGCTGTTAACTTGAAAACTATCACTTCATGACATCACAAGGTGGAACAGAGCATTTTGAGCGTAGCAATGAAGAGTTTCTCAAACATGTGTGAAAGAAACAAAACAACTCCAGGATTGTTTTTGATGAGGTAACAATATAACATGATTTAAAGCTCACAAGAGTAATTTTGTTGTAATATAGGACCTTAAATTGCATGTTTTACCACATAAAACGTTGAAATGTGGTAATAAATAGAGAATAATTACGAATAAAGGGTATAATTGACATTCAGAAACTGTACATTCTTTTTCGATCTTCAGATTTGATGTTATAAAATAGTCCTTTAGTTTGCGTTTTAGAGTTTGTACAGAGCAGACGACAATTGCAATGATCAAAATATGAAAACTATTATTTTTTTTATAGTTTGCACAAATATTCTGGTTGCAGGCAGCCCTAATCCTCCTTAATATGAATCACATATGTCGGTTGCCATAGGGGTGAGATCATAGTTCGATTTCATCATAACGCTGCACGGCTCCACTTAGAAACGGTCCAACTCTGAACAGAAACAGACATGACAACACCGCACTAAATGGCATTAATGTTGTAATGTTTCACTGCTGTAGGTAATATTTTGGCCCAAACACAGACTCCACAATACTCTGGTCTATTTTTCCTTATCACCGTGGAGACACATTTCCATGACTCCATATTGCAGTAATCTACAGACACCTGACTCAGCGCCGACACTCGACAAACTCTGTGAATGTGGCACTTTTATTTTCCCACAAAAAGATCAGTCCAGGTCTGAATGTCGAGAACTGCTCAGGTCAGACTTAATGAAGACTAAAAACTAAAATTAATGTGAAAAATGTGAATAATTTAGTTTATTTGGACATGTTTGACACATTTAAAAGGTACATTATGTAACTTTTTGGTTGGGGTCAGTCACCTTCTTCCTGTTTCCATAGATATGTCATTGCTCTGCCAGGAAAGTTCCACAGTATGACATTAAACAGCTACTTTACGTTTATTCAATTACATGTGGTTTTATAACTCAAAAATACCAAGAAAAATTCAACGTATTTTCTGGTTGTAAGTGGTGTTGCCTTCGTCTAGTTTGGTCTCCATGTAGATAGAAAGGTTTAATGCCATACTGTGAAACATTACAGACCAAACAATAACATCTCCATGGAGAAAAGAATATGACCTAACCATGTCAAGTTACAGGTTAGATCTGAGGAGAGGAGAGCTATTTTTGAGCAATGACAACATTTCTAAGTGCCTACATCAAAGATACGTTTAATGCTATACTGTGAAAGATTCTCAGCAAAGCAGTAACTCCATGGAGACAAGCAGGTGGTGACCCAAAACCAGAAATGTTACAGAGTGCACCTTTAAGTGAACAAACTGAGTGTCAAACAGTATTTTACAATAATATATTGCTATAATATCATTCTCTATATAGAAAATATTGTTTCTCAGTTGTTTTCTCTTCCCACCTACACCTACAACCTACACCTACAACCTACACCTACAACCTGCTCTACACCGGCCTTTGCTTCGCCTCTACACCCTCTTCTCCTCCTCTACACTGGCCTCTTCTGCTCTTCCTCTACACCCTCTTCTCCTCCTCTACACTGGCCTCTTCTCCTCCTCTACACCGGCCTCTTCTGCTCTTCCTCTACACCCTCTACACCAGCCTCTTCTCCTCCTCTAGACCGGCCTCTTCTCCTCCTCGACATGCTTTGCTCTACACTTGGCCTTTGCTTCTCATCTACAACCTCTTCTCCTCCTCTACACCAGCCTATTCCCCTCCTCTACACCCTTTGCCCCACACCAGCTTCTGCTCCTCCTCTGCTCCACACTGGCCTTTGCTTCTTCTCTACACCCTTTGCTCCACACTGGCCTATGCTCCTCCTCTACACCTTTTGCTCCTCCTCCTCCTCTACACCCTCTGTTCCTCCTCTGCTCCTCCTCTACACCCTTTGCTCCTCCTCTTCTCCTCTTCTACACCCTTTGCTCCTCCTCTGCTCCTCCTCTACACCCTTTGCTCCACACTGGCCTCTGCCCCTGCGCTGCAGGACAGACATGTGCCCAAAAAAGGCTGGCACGTCCTGGGAAGGAGTGCCCCAGAGCCGCGCACCGTCACCGTCTGCACACGAGAAAAGACCTGCTAAAAATACACCACGCGCACACTCACATGTCGGCTCAGGGTGGGGCCGGCCATTCACATTTCTTATACCGCACAGATCCACGCAAGAGGTCCTTTTCAAACAGGTACACGGGCCTGTCACAATACGTACTGCGTGTATTTTCACACATAACGGTCCAAAATCTAAGTACCCATAATTCTCGAGTCTGTGCTTAGTCCGAGGACCCCCCCCTCCAGCCTCCCACGCTCAGGTCCACACAGCTACAGTGGCTGAAACTGGATTCACTTAAAATTCCTATGACGGGTTGTATTATATTTAAGATTTTACTGAAGATTTATTCGTGTTCCTGTGGGCATTACAAGAGTTTTGGAGCAGTGTAATACATGGTTGCTAGGTAAGTTATGGAAATCCTAAGCCTGATGTCATGATTTCCAACCAAGAAGTAAAATTTGAAAGCTAAAAAATTGGCAAATTGGGAAAAAATGTTTGGCATCTTAAGTAAAATAGTAAATATAAGCGTGTTTTCCCCAGATGAGTTGTCCAAGAGTGGTCGGTGCAGCATTCCTCATTGAGTTTTACACATTATGAATTGGTACGAACGCTCAAAGTTGATTTGCTGAAGCGTCACAACAGCAAAAAAAAAAAAATCAATCTTTGCTTAAATCCAGTTGGAAAAAAAGGCACAAACATCTTTCGTGTCCACAAATGCACAAAGCGCTTCCCTCTGACCGATTTTCAAAAACAAAGCCGTCCGTATTTCTGCTCAAGTAGGCTGAAGTTCGCTACGTCAGTCATGTTTGTTTTGGTTTGTTTGGGTGCTTCACCCTTGGCTTCCGCCCAAACCACAGCACTGCTCTGTGATTGGCCCGACGTCCCCTTGTTATTTCGCTTTACTACAGCGAGATCTGAGCTGCGGCGGGTTGAAATAAATAAGTTCTGTGACTCATTAGAAACCGCTGTTGTTTCCGCGACTCAAAATCTTAACAGTAGTTTGGAGGGGTAATCCTGTTTCACGGTTTTTGTGTCATAAATTAGTTTCAGTGTTATCGTTTATCGTCATTTCCACATCGTACTTAAACATGTGTTATCCTGATGTGTCTGCGGGTACGGAGGGGGTTTGCGCGACAATATGGAGGTAATATTATGAAAGAAAGTGCCAGAGAAGGGAGATTTCTGCTATGCTCGACGGCTGCGCTACTCGCTAAAAATAAAACAAACATTGTGGGTGCCTAGCAACAGCCCGCCCTACAGTACAAACATGCAGGCTTATATCTCCATTCACAGACAGCACCCTCTCTCTCCCTCTTCACGCTCATTGTCCTCCTCCTCCTTTCTTCAGTCTCTCTCTCCTGTGTTTCTCTCTTTACTCCTTTCTTCCACCTCTCTCCTTGTCTTTCTCTCTTCCCGTTTCCCTCTTTTTTTAATCCTTTCTTCTTCCTCCTCCCTCGTCTGCTCGCGCTAACCTCTTCACGCCATCGCTCCACTCTCCCTGCCCCCTTCCTCGACTCTCTCCTTCCCTTAAGACTTACAGCTTCATTCACAGGCATCACCCTTTTCTCTCACTCCTCCCTCTTTCAGTCTACCTCTCTTTAATCCTTTTTCCACTTCTCTTCCACTCCTTATCGCGCTCTTCTTCCATTTTTCTCCTCCTGTGTTTCTCTTTTTCTCTGTTCTCCCTCCACTCTTTCCTCCTAGGTTTCTCGCTAAACTAATTTCTTCCCCTCTTCTCCTCCTCTTTTACCCTTTCTCTCCCTCATCATTTTCTCTCCCTCTTTAATCCATTCTTTCTCTCTTACTCTTTCTACCTTTCTCCACTCTTCCGGCACCCTCTCCTCTCTTCTGTATTTGTCTAACCTTTTCTTCCATCCTTTTCCTGCTTTCTGCTCTCTCTACCTACTCATCTCTCTCTCTACTCTCCCCGTCCTCTTTCCTCTCCTTCTTCTTGCGTTTCTCTCTCGTCTTTACCCCTTTCTCCTCTCTCTTCTCAGTCTCCTCCCTCTACCATTATTCCTCCCCTTTTCCTCCTCTCCCTCCCTCTTTCCTTACTCTATTCCCACTCTCCCCCTCTCCTCCGTCTGCCCCTCTCTCCCTCCCTTTCTCTCCCTCGCTCACGCACAGCTGCCAGAAAAGAGAAGAATTGCATCATCCTGTTGCATTACACAAAGCGCTGGAGTTAACACAGACGCTTTGTTTTTATATTTGCAATTTCATTCTGAACCATGACAAAAGATCCATTAATTCGATTAAAAGCTCATTTTATGTTATTTTCTGATCCATTATAATGTTGTTTCCTCATCACAAACACGCTGGAGTTGCACGCTGCATATTTAAGCTGTTCCACCTCGTGATGTCATGTGGTAAAACAGGAAGTGCTCCACTGTGCTTTTAAACTCCATTCACCTTCACTTGAATCGGACAGAATTGGATGATTTCAGCCCAGGAATTGCCCATCTCTGCTTAACAAAAGAACAAAAACTACTGCTTCATGACATCACAAGGTGGAACGGAGCATTTTGAGCTTTGGAGATGTAGACAGACTAATAATAAAGTTCCTCAAACGTGTGTGAATGAAACAAAACACAACTGCAGGTATGTTTTTTTGCCTTCCAACATGGCGTAAAGGCTCAAAAGTCAAAAACTAAAATGAAAAACATCTTTATTTTTCATAGTTTCCTTATATTTAAAGCTGCACTGTGAAACCTTTTCTTTGGGGAGGATCAGCCACCTTTTTTTCTTGTAGATACTATTGTTTTGCTCAGAATGTACCAAACCGTATGATATAAACATAACTATCTCCATGGAGACAAGCCAGGTTACAAGTCAGATCTGTGGAGAGGCGCCTAATAATGTTTTTCCAAGATATCTGAACATTTACAACACCTGAACACCTTTGAATAAACGCGAGAACAGTCTGGAACATTCCTGACAAAGCAATGACATCTCCAAGGTGACGAGCAGATGGTAGAAGCCTACGCCAGAAAGGTTACACAGTGCGCCCTTTACGCAAACTATTAAAAAACAGCTTAAAAAAACAAACGACGGGAAGTGAAACTACATTTATTATGTGGTGAAACTCGTAACCACCGAAAAGTCTCATCACTGGTGTCGTAATGAAACCAACTCCCCCGACTACAATGTTTGGTCGAGAGCTGTGGCCAAAAACTATTTAAGAACTGGCTGTGAATGGAGAGGGAGAGGAGGAGGAGAGGAAGAGGGAGAGAGAGAAGTGGAAGCAGTGAGCGGTTATGTAATGCTGCAGAGAGGCGCTCGCACAAAAACAGACCAGACTGTCCTCGCAGTGAGAGAACGGGGAACCGGCGCAAGCCAGGATTTTACACTGATCTTTGTTACAGAATTAGTCGTCGTATTCAAATCCGAGCTATTTTAATTCATACTTAAAGGGCTCATGTTACGCTATTTTCTGATCTATATTAACTTGTAATGCTTCTTTCTTCATCATAAACCTATCAGGAGTTGTGTTTTGTTTGTGATTTATGTGTTAAAGGCGTGTGAATGAAACAAAACACAGCTCCAAGTATGTTTTTGATAACGAAACATTATAACAGATCAGAAAATGGCCTAACATGGGACCTGTAAGCATGTGTGCCGTATTTTTCAGACTATAAGTCGCAGGGTTTGGGTGGTTCCTGCAACTTATACTCAGATGCGACTTAGACATTACATTTTTCACACTGACAGTCCATAGACCAAATATATGAATTGTACATATGAATCAAAAATGAAAAAAAACAAATCCGTATCCGTTTTTTCATTTTGGTTTTAGAGATAAAGAAGAGTTGTTTTGTCATTTATTTTTTATTTTTGGTTCTATATTGAAAAATGAATGAATGGATGATACACGGATTTTTCTCTATTAGGTTGTTTTTATTACTATAACTTCTATAACTTGCCTTTCAAGATAAAATGTTGGTTCTTGGTCTCTGATTTTATAAAATAAATTTCCCCCTTATAGTCCAGTGCGACTTATACATGTTTTTTTTTTCTTCATTGTGCATTTTATGGCCGAAAAATACAGTAGTCATTTTATGTTTATGGTACTAAAAAGGTGTTTACTAATACAAAAATAATCGCCATAGTTTATCGTCCAGTTTATTCTGAGACAGACATTTAACTTATATTTGAAGACGACTCAAAAAAAGTCTAAAACAACCAAAAAACTACATAAAATACATTGTGAATCCTCAGTTTATACATGTACTGCTACAGAGTATTTTAACAGAAACAGCAGGTTATAGAACAGACAGTAAAATGAATAAAAAGGTGAAAAACTCAATGAAAAAGTATTACAATGACAGTGGAATCTGAGATAAAAAGATAAAAACTGGAAAAAAAAAACCCTGGACATTTGGATGGAAGGAATTCAGACGTTTATTTCCTGCAATAATTTCCCCCTAAAATTCCTCTTCGCTTTTAAGGCAAAACTAATCTATTGGTATTTGATAGGTATATTACGCTAAGGCAAATCGAGTTAACATCACTCAGCCCATTATTTTATTATTTTTTTGTGTTATTCAAGACAATGTTTTAAGAACGCATCAGGAATGTGCTCAGATATGCCCGTAAATGTCTTGGTTGAGGTTCAAGTATCGCACAAAAAGCGAACGGAGCATAAAAGTAACTCTAGAGCCTTGAGACTTTACATACTAAAAGCTTCTGTCTCATTTTGTAGTCATCTTAAAAGGCCCGTATTAGGCTATTTTCTGATCTATAATGTTGTTGTGTCACAAACATACCTGGAGTTGTGTTTTGTTTTGAGCTTTTAAGCGCTGGAGACACAAACATGTGGGAATGAGACAAAACACAACTCCAGGTAAGTTTTTGAGGAAGTTTCTAACATAATTTAAAGCTCACAAGAGGCAATTTCGCTATTAAACAAATCTCTAACACATAAAATTACAGTCACAAGCTTCTTTTTCACTCCCCATTTTTGTTGAAAATCAAACACCTAAAAACAGTTTGTAGATAACCTGAAAACTGTGATTTAAACCCCAAATTTTCTGATCAATACAAACATTCATGGTCCTGTTTACGAGTTTGATTTTCAATAAAAAGGTGAGTTGACTAAACTTAAAAACCATGACCGTAATGTTATTTTAGAGACTTGTTTAACAGCACAAATCAGCTCACGTGTTGTGGTTCAAACCAAGTCGGCTCGTTCTGGTCAGATTGTGTAAAATAATAATAATATAAAGCTCAGATTAAAGTTGAGTAACAGAACTTCAGACAGAGTAGTGCTTTTTGTTGGCTGTTGATGAGATCAGCTGCAAGACTGAAAAAAAGTCTGGCGAAAAATTAAGATATAAACGCTTAAATCTATCAGGAAATGACTTAAAAGCGGTGGAATTATCTGTCCATGCAGCAAGTCAAAAAGTCAAAACGTCAAAATCATCACGGAATACGTTCAAAATCCAAAATAGCCTGTATGAGGTCAGAGGTACGGCCATGTTTATCAAAAAGAAAATCAGAACAAACATTAGGAAGTTTTGTATATGTGTTAAAGGGGTGGAGCTCTGGAGCGACTCTACAGTAGGGTGCATCAGTTGCCCCCTTTTTTTTTAAAAATCGAGAACTTGCAAACGGCCCTAATGTTTTAGTGTTCCATTCAACTAGAAAAAATTCCTGGTAAATTTTTTTGTAATTCGAATGTCATCTACCGGGTCCACATCCCTTGTAAAATTCTGGAAATTTCTAAAAAAATCGTTAAAAATGAGAGATCAACAGAAACAGTGGTAATTTTCGCTCCTAACCCAAATACTGCACAGTCTTGGCGGGTTATTGGTTTAGGCTGCTCCATGCGAGCCTTCTTACAGCTATGTTCTGACATTTCTTCTTTTAATAACTACACTGTAACACTCCAATTCTGAAAAACATAAAGCAAATATGTGGTTCTACCATGCTTTCTAAAGTCTACCGAACCTGCCTATTATGAAGTTTGGGCAATGCCCCAGTGTATAAGACAGTATAGGCCTATACTGTCTTATACATTGGGACATTGGCCAAACTTTGACCTCGATGTGGACCCGGTAGATCAACTCGGAATTTCATAATTTTTTTTCTAAATTTTTTTCTCAGCGAATGGAACACGAAAAGTATAGGGCCGTTGTAAAGTTCTGATATCGGGGCAACTGATGCACCCTACTCTACAGAAAACCTAAACCTGTGCACCGCTATGTTCCATTTTAAAAATAAGTTTAAATGTTTAACTCTGAGCTGATACGTGAACTATGATACTTCGTTTGTGCTTTGCTGTTGTTCAGATTTGCTTGTTTCCTTGTGCAGTAGGTTATTTATGAATGAACTAGTGTCAAGATGATGCCATGAGGAATAATAAGTTTAAGCTTCAGCTTATATCTTTTCATTCTGTGTATGTTGGGGGTGTCCAAACTTTTTAAATCGAGGGCCACATATTAAAACACAGACCAGCGTGAGGGCCAATCGAGGGTCATAAACTGGTGGTCAAAACAGTGAGTAATTCAAATAATCTAACTCAAATATCTTGGGCACATCATCACGGCGGACATGGCAGATGATGATGATGATATGTACAGACAGTGTAGGACGCTCTACGCAAATACTCTTATGCGCAAGTTTGGCTCTTGTACGAATAATGTTAAGTTGTTTAAATCATATTGTTCATCGCTGTACACAGCTCACCTCTGGGTTAATTACAAAAAAGCCAGTTTGCAGAGGCTACAGGTGTCTACAATGACGCTTTGCGGGTGGTTTTGAGGAGGCCACGACGGACCAGTGCAACTGAGATGTTTGTTACTGCATGAGTGAACACGTTGCAAGCTGTACTAAGAAGTTTAATGTACAGTTTTATCTGCAGACTGAACAAATCGGACAATGAAATAATAATGTCACAAATATGAGATTCAGCGCAACACGATATCCGTATGTGGAGACACTGGTGTGGCTCTTTTAAAAATATAAATGTTTGTTTTGTATTGTCACTGTCCTTGTTCGTTTTTAAAAATGGACCATGAATTCAGAATAAAGATGAACTGAACTGATCTGAAATCTGTCCATTTCTAACAGGTTTAAATGACCCTCTGGACCTTTGTTCATGCTTAGACCCTCAAAATGACAAACTACATTTGCTTGATCACAGTAGATTTCAAAAACATGCAGTAAAAAGTACTACTTGCGGTTGTATGGGCCAAAATAATTGGTCTGAGGGCCACATTTGGCACATGGGCCATAGTTTGGGCATGCCTGGTGTATGTTAAATATGACTGTCTGTGGAATAGTGTAAATTAAATCAATCAAGATCATTTATTTGACAAGTTATCTTAAAATAAACCACCTCTAGACTAGAATGAAGCAGTCTCAGGACTAGTAAGTAAATAATAAATCTGAAAACAAGATGAATAACCTGATATAAGTTTCAAAATGTTGGCCGGATCAGTTAAATTTGCAGTGTTAGTATGAATGGTTTCCTTTGGTCACTGAATCGTTGGGTGAGCGTTCAGGTTCGGCCCTGTGCACAGAGAGAGCTTTGTGTTTTGGCCCTTGAAAAGCCTTTGTCTAAATGTCATCTGCTCTGTAACAGTGATTGCTGCTGACTCATAAGATTAATGCTAATCAACTGATCCTGCTCCAGTGCCCCTCCGCTCCCGCCCGCCCGGTCAGCCCAGGTCACACTTGGATCTCTCTTACGGCTAATGCAGGCGGGAGGGCATCAGGCGCAAACACTCAATACAGCGAGGAGATGGGACTGGGGCAACAGACGAGCCCATAACTGAGTGCTGGTAAAAGCCTCTCTGATATACTGGGAGAAGAGAGTCGGACTGGTTTGAAAACTAAGATTTTACTGTAAATATAGATTCGTTGCAGCTGGTCTGGTCAATATTCCCTTGGGGTTGTGACGCTAACTGGAAGCACTGGACCGTATGAAGCTCTGTTACTTAAATTAAACATAATCTGATCTTTGTTTTAACACAATTTGGTCAGAGTTGGAACAGTTTGATTAAAAAACAAAAGAAAAACTAAGATTTTACTGTAACTATTGCTTCATTGCAGCTGATGATATCAATATTCCCTTGGGGGTGTAACGCTAACTGGAAGCACTGCTCTGTTTGAAGCTCTGTTACTCACATTAAGATATAATCTGAGTTTTGTTTAAACACAATCTGGGCAGAGTTGGAACAGTTTAACTAAAAAACAAAAGAAAAACAAAGATTTTACTGTAACTATTGCGTCATTGCAGCTGATAATATCAATATTCCCTTGGGGGTGTGACGCTAACCGGAAGCACTGCTCTGTCTGAAGCTCTGTTATTCATCTGAGTTTTGTTTTAACACAATCTGGGCAGAGTTGGAATGGTTTGATTAAAAAAACAAACGAAAAACTAAGATTTTACTGTAACTGGTCAATTTTCCCTGAGCGTGTGATGCTAACTGGAAGCACTGCTCTGTCTGAAGCTCTGTTACACACGTTAGACATAATCTGATCTTTGTTTTAACACAATCTGACCAGAAAGAGCTGACGTAGTTGGAACTACAATAGGTGAAATGATTTGTTCTGTTAAAAAAAAAAAGACTCACACATAAAATTACAGTCACAAGTTATTCACTCGCAGCATGAAAACTCATGCTGATCACAGGCTTCTGAAAAATAGTTGTTAAAAATCCATTTTGTTTTTTGTTTTTTCAGACCATCTTAAAACGTTCTTTGTCCGCGTTTGATAAAGCGCGCATTGTGTCACCATGGTAACTGATGAACATGGCGCCAGTAGAGATACATGTACAAAACCCCCAGCAAGTATCAGTATTAGCGTCCATGATAAATACGATGAGCAAAAAGGAGCAAAATTGTGCAAGAGTCTGATGGAAATTATTTATATATATATATATATATATATATATATATATATATATATATATATAAACTGTGTCCAGTCTAGATAAAACAGAAGCAAAAGACAAGCCCATAACTGACTGACCACTGATAATACAGTCGCTCCTCTGATAAATACTGAGTAAAAAAGAGTCAAAATTGTCTCGATGTGTAAACTGTTTTGATAAAAATAATAATAAAAAATAAAACTCCAGTTAAGATTACACAGTAGCAATAGAAGAGTCAAAATTGTTGTTTGAAATGTTTACGAAAAAAAAGTCATTAAGAAAATGATAGTAGTTTATAGCAATAGAAGAGTCAAAATTGTTTTGTTTGAAATGTTTACAGGAAAAAAATGTGATTAAAAAAACGATAGTAGTTTACAGCAACAGAAGAGTCAAAATTGTTTTATCGTTTGAAATGTTTACGAAGAAATAAAAGTGATTAAAAAAACGATAGCAGTTTCTAGCAATAGAAGTTGAAATTGTTTTGTTTGAAATGTTTACGAAAAAATAAAAGTGATTAAAAAACTATAGTATTTTCTAGCAATAGAAGAGTCGAAATTGTTTTATTTGAAATGTTTACGAAAAAATAAAAGTGATTAAAAAACTATAGTATTTTCTAGCAATAGAAGAGTCGAAATTGTTTTACTGTTTGAAATGTTTACGAAAAAATAAAAGTGATTAAAAACAACAGTAGTTTCTAGCAATAGAAGAGTTGAAATTGTTTTATTTGAAATGTTTACGAAAAAAAAAGTGATTAAAAAACTATAGTAGTTTATAGCAATAGAAGAGCCGAAATTGTTTTATTGTTTGAAATGTTTACGAAAAAATAAGTGTGATTAAAAAACGATAGTAGTTTCTAGCAACAGAAAAGTCAAAATTTTTTGTTTGAAATGTTTATGAAAAAAAATGATTAAAAAACTATAGTATTTTCTAGCAATAGAAGAGTCGAAATTGTTTTATTGTTTGAAATGTTTACGAAAAAATAAAAGTGATTAAAAAACAAAAGTAGTTTCTAGCAATAGAAGAGTCGAAATTTTTATTTGAAATGTTTACGAAAAAAAAATGTGATTAAAAAACTACAGTCATTTATAGCAATAGAAGAGCCGAAATTGTTTTGTTTGAAATGTTTACGAAAAAATAAGTGTGATTAAAAAACGATAGTAGTTTCTAGCAACAGAAAAGTCAAAATTTTTTATTGTTTGAAATGTTTACGAAAAAAAAAATGATTAAAAAACGATAGTAGTTTCTAGCAACAGAAAAGTCAAAATTGTTTTATTGTTTGAAATGTTTACAAAGAAAAAATGTGATTAAATTTTTTTTTTTTTTAAACCTTTATTTTAGCAGGAAGTCCCTTTAGATACAATCTCTTTTTCGAGGGAGACCTGGCCAAGAGGCATTGCCATATGAAATATAAAATCATGAAGATAAGACAAATTTACAGTCAGCTCGAGAATAACAAGACTAAAAAACAACAATAGTAGTTTCTTGGGTTATTTTAAACAGTTAAGGAAACTCGCCACAACAATACGTGGAAAATAAGACGGCCGTTTTGTTCATATGTGTAAAATAATAAAATGACTGGATTCGAGTACATTTTGAAAAGTAACCGTTTAGCACATCTTGGGGTTGTCTAAAGTATCCGTCTGTAAGTAATACCGAAACTAATATCGAAACTAGATATTCATTCAAGCGTTAATGCAAGTTTCAATAGGACAATATTGGTTTTAGAACGAAACTAAACTTTATCAGAACTAATATAAGACCACGTAAAGAAAGTACAACGTTAAAAATGATGTTCTACAGTCTAAAAATCGTGTTTTTTTTTTTATGATTGTGGAAATGTTTGTACCGTGACAACACATTATTTAAGGCATCACACCATAAATAAATATTCAAAATTATTCTGCAGAAGCACTAATTTGATATGAAAAAATGGACTTCAGAACAAAATTAAACATGAAAGTCCACGCTACACATTTGCATAAGTTATATTTTGAGACATGGGTTCATTCCGTGTAATTAAACGTGTATTTTCTTGTTTGTAAAGACCAGTTTATTTCCCCCGTGAACTCGTTCTTGTTCCTAAGGTCAGCCTGCAATATTCAAACTCACCGAAGCTCTTTTGGCACAGACTTTTCAGCTCATCAATAATAAAAGCCCCAGTTCCACTTAAGCTCCAGCGTTGGACAATTCATTACAATCGGAGACATTAACCACAAACACTGAGGCGGGGTAGTTCAGGTCACACGGGGTAAACTCGTACTCACAACTTATAACATTTTTTTTGTATTTAGAAACGTAACTGCATTTTTATCATTGTTTCTCATTATCTGAACTATACAGACGCTAAAACTAGATGTGTCTGCTAGAGATAGACCGATATACCGAGCCGATATTTGGAGTTTTTAGCGTATTGGCCGTAAATTATTCTGCAGCAGGTCGATGTTTTGTTTTCGTCAACTTGCTGCCTAGAAAATAGACACAAAACTTTATTTAGACGCTTTATTACAAAGAGATAACTACCCAAAATGTGACTCTACTGCTCTCTCAAAGGTCTGTGGTAAAAAACAGGCTACGGGTGAGTTTGTAGCACATTTCAGTTACAGAATTTGAGGAAAATAATAGAAATCTTATTGGTTCTAGGTTGTTCTGGATTCTAAAAATCATTGAAATCTGCATCGGCCATGAAAAAAAAAAAACATATCGAAACATAGAGCACACGGAGGGCTGTAGATCACTGGTTAATACCAAAATGAGCTTTTATCTGAGCTTTAATAAACAAAAACCCTGTACTCAAACGCCCAATGCAGACAGGGATCATTTCTTATCGGTTTCAGGTACAAATTTGTCTACCTCATGTCTTAGGATGGCAAATAAAAGTGGACCATTTTAAACAAAGAATCAATAGTCCAAGCAGAGACTGAGGATATGAATACAGTTTGATGAAAGTACAAACCTAGACTGAACTTTCTGCCTTTATTTATGTCCACTAAATAAGTCAGTCATTCAGCACTGACTTTGGCATATCAAATATCTTTGGTAAATGAACTTATAAATGAATTTACTTAGATAATTTCCTTTGTGGATCAATAAAGTTTGTCTAAGTCTTAGTTGTAACTTCATTTATGTATTGAAAATGTTACCTTATTTCAGGATATCTTATTTTATCGTATTGTTTTTTTTTTTTTGGCCATCCGCACACGTAGCATACAGACTAATAATTACATAAGAGCCGGTGGGGATTAAACTAGCTGAAACAAAGCGTGTGATTAGCAGCGTTAGAGTAGTTATTGTAAATGCTGAGTTCACGTGAGGTCTCTGCGCTGTTGTCCTGGAGAAGCGTGCATTATGTTGGCTGTAAACACTGATCTGGAGTGACTCATGGAGGAGCAGAGTGAGGGGCCCAGGCCTCTTTCTAAGAAAACACCCGCAGCACCAAAACACGACCATGTATGCATTAACCCTACAGATGCACCATACAGGAAAGAACTACGATATTGATATTACTGTGATGTTTTAATGTTGTTTTATCGGTTAGCGTAAAACATAAAATACATGCGCTCTTTCTTTTGCTAGTGAAACAGTCAAAATAAAACCTTAGCCTTGATTTTATCCTTTTTTCTGACTTAAAAGGTGCAAACTTTTTGGTCCATCACCTGCTTGTTTCTATGGATAAGACATTGCTCTACCCGGAATGTTCCAGAGTGCAACATTAAACATCTCCACGTTAGGTTTATTCAGTTACAGGTGGTTTTATAGCTGAAAAAACCCCAGAAAAACAGGCATTTTGACTGTAAGCGGGGTCGTCTCTCCACAGATCTGACCTGTAACTTGGTCTAGTTTGGTCTCCGTGAAGATAGGAAGGTTTAATGCCGTACTGTGAAACACTCCAGACAGCTGAATGACATTGGAAGATTTTATTATATGTAATAAGGCTGTTAAGAACTATGTTGTTGATATTATTGAGATATTTTAATACACTAAATTTAATACTAAATTTCAGCTATTATAAAACAAAAAAAATGCACGCGTTTTCATTTTCATACAACTTTAAAAAAAAAAAAAAAGCATAAAAACTGCTTTGTTTAACATATTCTTTAATAAAAATGCAGTTTTGACAGGTGGAGGATCTTGGTGTTTTGCGATATATCGAGTATGTTACGATATTGATTACTGTGCCAGTCAATATTGTGATATAAATATTTGCAGTCCTAATAGACACTTGTATGTAAAAATGTATAATTCAGGCATTTAAAACTACTTTCCCTATTAGCATTGATCAGGAACCAATGATTATTTTAGCTTTTGACTAGTTAGTAAATCTGTTTTCAATTAGTGGATTACTAAAAGTTATTTCTATCATAAATTGAGACTTTTAAACACATAAAAGGTTGAAATATGGTTCGTGAAGGCTTCTGGATATAAACTATTTACGAGTTAAGTGTATTATTGATGAAAATCCAAAACAGTTTATTCTATTTTGATTTAATAATGTCACCGTCTTTAGGAGTTTGATGGATTATAACCAGATGATGTCCAACAGCTCTGCCAGTGGTGGTGCCAGTTAGTCAAATAAAGGGAACAGTGTACTGCATGAAAATGGCATAAAACTATTAAATATCGCTAAATATCTGACGCAAACTGTGCTCACAACCAGACAGGAGATCATGCAAAAACTATTTTAACAGAAAAGTATCAGTAAGCAGCAGCGCTTTTATATTTAAAAAGATTAAACACAGACTAGGATAACTCACTCCACACCTCCTCTCGAATCTTATGCATAAAACGTTAAATCTAGTCGATTAAAGTAAATTTTGATCAACTAAACATTTAATGAAAACAAAGGCCGCCATATTAAAACAATATCAAGCAAAACTGACTCATGTGAACTTTAGGAACAGTGTTTTCAATTTGAGAAAAGGACACAGCCTAAATATGCAGGATGTGTGTGTTAAACATGTGTGAATGAAATAAAAAAAAACACAACTCCTGGTATGTTTTTGATGAAGAACAGTACAACATAGATCAAAAACTGTGAACTATAGGCTTTTAAACCTTTAAGATGCATACTTATACCACTGTTAATATACTAGATCTGTTTCTGTATGTTACAACGGCTGTAAGAATGACAATGCATGATTTCAAACATAAGTGGTGTTCAGTAGAAAGCAGTACTACAGCGTGGAACCATTACGTGTATTGATTTGCCATATACTGAATACATCCACTTTGATATGTTGGGATAAACGGCGCCATATTTCTTGCTAGGGGAGTAGATTGCAATATGATACTAACCATACTGTTCCAACGTATTCAAAACAGCGTTAGAAACCCTGGTTTTGTTAGTAAGACTCAAACAGAGAAACGACGAGAGAGAAAAAAGCACACTGAGAAATCGTTAAAGGTCCAATATTACGCAAAACTGACTCTTCTTGTGAGCTTTAGGCCACGGTATACCATTGGTACCTCCTCAAAACATACTTGGAGTTGTGTTTTGTGAAGAACTCAGGCTAAATATGCAGGATTTGTGTGTTAAACATGAGTGAATGAAACAAAACACAACCTCCAGCTATGTTTTTGATGAGGAAACAACTTTATAACGGATCAGAAAAAAGCGCAATGCCACCCCAATGCAATTTACTGTAAACAGACTTGCTTAAAGATTTTCCATGGAGATTGCCGGGCCAAAACACCTACACCTAAACCTACTAAAAAATATGAAGTAATAAAAATATGAATATGAAAAACGTAAACAATACTACGCTAAAATAACGCACAAATTCTAATATTTAAGATACGCATTGCCTTATTATTATCTACCAACGTTAACTCACATTTACAGAAAAGCTTAACACTGGAAAGCAAATTTAACTGGATACAAATGTAATATGGTAATGCTAGAAATGCCATTAGCCTGACAAGCTAACGTTGCATAGCTAAACATTGACACCTGAACGGCAAAGTCCACTAAACTGTCAGTAGCCCTTTATGGCCATGACAACAGATTAGGCACCTATACATCAGAATAAAGTGAATGTATATGGGCTAGAAATTGGCTATGATCTTATCTTCCTGTTCCTGTAAAGTTTTTGCATCTGGAAAACTACGATTTATATTCAACAGGTGAAAAACACACTGGAGAAGTAATGGCACAATGTTTTTTTCAAATGGGCGTTACCAAATTCAACAGACATTATTGTTTACATACAACAAACAAGGCTGATATATATTGTATTACTATATTTATATTTTTTCTTTCTTTTATTTTTACTTGTGCATGTACATTTATATGATTATTCCTTACTTGACACTAGTCTCTACCTATTTTTACTACTTATTTTGAATTTGTTACTACAATTTATATTTTTGCTCTGTTATTATATTATATTATGACGTGTGAACTACTGTGTCCAAATAATTTCCCTTGTGGATCAATAAAGTTTGTCTTAAAGTCTAAAAGTGCAAAAACTGTTCCGCAACTGAGCAAACGTTGACCAATAACGATTACTTTCATTCACAAAAACTACAAATAAGCGCTATCTAGCTATAAAATACAGTGACCTATAGTCTGTTGGATATATTGAGCAAATAATTGACGTCTATTGGTAGAACCTGAGCACAAACAATAAATGAGCTGGCGATGACTTTGGACAATGGACAAGTGTGCCATCATTCAACGATTAACTTAAATGACTTTCACGTATAGCAGATATTGTGGCTGTAAGCATTGTATTTATCATTCTTAAGTAGTAGTTTAATATAATACTGCAATAAGTGATGCCAAATAATATCTATAGGACTAGTTTTTAGAAATTATGATAGAATTTGATGTTAAAATGTCAAAATATAGATGTTTTAAGCAAGTTTGTGGTTAAAAATCTGTAGAAATAGGCTAATACTAAGTCTACACATATTAAAACAGTTTTTTGATCAATAAAATATGTATATTGTATGGGCAATTGTGTCAAAAATATAACATTATATCATACAGTTGTTATTAAGTTGTTAAGCTTATTCATCAGCAGCAATTAAAAATATTACACTTACGGATTTTTTTTTTTTTTTTTTTTTTTTGCTACTTACTTCGAATCTATAATTACCATTTATATTTTTTACTCTTTGTTATTATAATATATTGTGATGAGAGATCTACTCTGTCCAAATAATGTCCCTTGTGGATCAATAAAGTTTGTCTAAGTCTAAGTCTAAGTTGTTTGGTTAAAATTCTTTCAAAAATAGTTTCCCATGCCCTCCATCTGACATTTCTAAACCAATTTAACATCGTGAACCCAACCCAATCCAAGTTGTGCAGCAAGCTATACCGGTGTTAATCATTCACGCTAATAAAAACACAAAAAGCACGTTGAAATACTGTTTACAAAATGACTTCTGATGAATAGTGTGATTACAATGACATTTATTTTTCCTAAACAAGAGTACGCTCCATTTGTCGACCCAAGCTACGTTCTTGCACAACACACGTCACGTATCGGACCCGCTGTCAGTGTCTGCTTTTGGACACGCGTTTGTGTGTTAAATACCTATGTAGTGACCACATGTCCAACTGCATGCCACTTCCACTGCTCCCTGCGCCAAGGCCTTCGTGTGTGTCCGTGTGTGTGTGTGTGGATATGTGCTAAGTGTGTGAACCAAGCTAACTTCACGGCTAGCTCATGACGTTAGGCTAGCACACATACCCGTTAGCTTAGCATGCTACTTACGTTTTCCTGTTCGTACGCGAATCCAATCCTGATTTCGTCCTGGATTTTGCTCGATAGTGAAGAAGAGGCGTGATCCTACCCGTCTACGAAGCTAACGCTAGCCAGCTAACTATGATATGTTTCCTTATTTGACAAAAATAATCGCGATTGGCCTCAGATGAGCGGCGATAATTCCTTTCTCGGTGGTCCCCTGCTTGGATAGCGTTGATTTTTACGCATGGTTGACGCCAGTTCTGTCCCTCACATTAAACGCAGGCAATTCCGATCGCTCCGAAACAAAAAAAACACTGACAAATCTGTTATAAAACACTGACAAATCTAGCACTTTCGTCCATTGAAAGGCCAGAGCTTTCCTTCGACTTTGGGTGCTGAACAAGAGGAGGTGCTATTTTTGGCATAAGCCCTCTGATTGGTCAGGACGGGGAGACAAAACGGCAGGTAATTGGCTGAAGTGGGTGTCAATCAGCTCTGCCCCTGCCCGGATCTGCTTTGTGATTGGTCCGCTCCCAGATATATGTTTTTTTTTTTGTTTTTTTGTTTTTTTTTTACATAATGAAATGTACATGGCTCTCGATGGGAGATAACATTGCATTACATGTACATTATTAAAAAACAAACAAACAAACAAACAAAAATTCACAATAAAATAAAACAGGAAAACTTTCCAATTCCAATCCAATCCACTTTATTTAAATAGCACATTTTATAAACATGGCCGTTTCCAAAGTGCTGCTTAATACATTAAGAGACAGTAAATCATAAATAAAAACAATAAATAAAAAGTATTAAAATGCGTAAGCTAAATATGATAAAACAATGAACTCAATAAATTCAGTACAAAAAGTTTATTGTCAGTTTACATATGAACATATGAAAAAAATTAAATTATGTTCCTTACTCTTCTTAATGTTCTAAATAAATGGGGGGCGTTAGTCACAAAAACTGTTATTGTGTCCTTAGGCAAGGCACTTCTCCCACATTACCTAGTATGAAAGTGGTGTGTGTGAGTGTTGGTGGTGGTCAGAGGCGCAGATTGGCAGCCTCACTTCTGTCAGTCTGCTCCAGGGCAGCTGTGGCTACAATAGTAGTTTACCACCACCAAGTGTGGAGTGAATAAATAATGAACTGTAAAGCACTTTGGGTGTCTTGAAAGGCGCCATATAATTGCAATGATTGTTCTTCTTCTTCTAAATAATAATAAAATAAAAGGAAAAGTCCAAGTGTTCTTCTGTGAGGAGAAGCAGATTTCTAGCTTCCTGGCAGCCTGGTGGGGAGAGAGGGGAGAGAGTTCAGAATCCTAACAGCCTGGTGGATGAAGCTGTTAGTGAGTTTGGTGGTGCAGGAACAGAGGCTCCTGTGCCTCCTCCCGATTGTGTGTAGAGTGACTTGTATCACTCACAATTGTGATGGTTTAGGAGTCAGGTAAGGAGGGTGTTGTGTACGTCTTGCAGGGAGGGGAGCCATGCACCATTGATCTTCCTGGCTGTGTTCACTATGCGCTGCAGGACTCTCCTGTTGTGGTTAGTGCAATATAAAATAAATAAATAAAATAAAATAAATAAAAGACACAGAGGAACCACAGAACTCATGCAGGGTTAAAAGCCAATCTATATAAGCCGTTAAATTTAGTGCATGCATTGTCATTGCACATTTTTAAGATTCAAAACATAAATATTTGAAGACACAATCACAGAGTAATTGTATGTCCTTATTGGAGTCCTTTAGGAGCGACATAGAAACAAAATATGACTGTAGATCAGTGTTTAACAACTATTTTATTTAATTTTCACATGTACATATACATTTATATAATTATGCCTTACTTGTCACCTATATCTTGTGTTATTTTTGCTACTTATTTAGAATTTATTGTTACCATTTTCTTTGTCATGATAATAAATCGTGATGTGTGAGCTACTGTGTCCAAGTAATTTCCCTTGTGGATGTCTCTGTAAATAGAAGAACAAATCAGTGACTCCTGACATTTACGCATAAGCACACAATTATTTACAGTAGGCTATATGTACAACACAATTTCAAACAAACAAACAAACAAACAAACAAACAAACAAACAAATAAATAATTATGATGAAATAAATTATACATTTTTGTTGGCCTGTCCATGAGTTTCAGGAGAATTGTGAAAAATGAAAGCTGTTGCCATAACAATTGACAAATTCAAAACAAAATACCGTTGGATTTGTAAAGTTGTGAAATTCTTGATTGCGTTAAGAGGAAACATTTAAAATTTGAGGAACATAATGTTGGCCAAGTTTTTAGTTTTAGAATTTAATCCGATACACAGTACCCTCTCAATAAATTATCTATTGTTATTATAAACCAATAAATACCGTTATGATGTTAAGTTTTGTTCTTATTCTGTGAGTATTTGTCATGATCAGAGCAATATTCTGCTTGTATAGCAGCTTATTGTGGTTGATAGTTCAATTCCAGCTCCAGGGTTCTGTCCTTGTCCTTTTACCAGTTTAATATGCAGCACATTGCAAGAGGAGTGTCCAGATATAACTGTTTTGTTGATTTAACTGCATTAGAAAGCAAATTATATCAGATATGGAGTTTGTATGGAGATATGGAGTTTGTATAGAGAGAGATACTGTAGGAAAAAGACCTGTCAGAGTAACAAATTTTGAGGCACAATATATTGCTACAGAGAAAAAATTCAATAAAAAACTATTTTTAAACTACTATATGCCTCTGCTCACAACAAAAACAAAAACAATCAAGTAGAATAATCCCAGTAAAGCAGTATTAACTATACAGTGTCATTAAAAAGCCTGATCTGCAACAAATAAACATCAGAATGAACCAATAATTAGCCACAGAAGTTATAGCTACAGCTCAAATCTCACATTTCTTATATAAAAATGCAAAAATTTAAAATAAATTGTACACACGATAAATAAGATGTAGTACAAACATATATTGTTCCAGGTATCTTATATTATATCATATTTGAGAACTCAAATGTCTAACTGCAGAGCGCTGATACTGCACAATACACAAGTAGTTCCGGCCAAATCACTGCTCTATATCACTGCTCTGCGGCCATCGCCATGACGTCACCATAGCAACGGGTAAACAAATCCTCAACGGCTGTGTGTAGAAAGTAGCGATTAGCATTAAAAACTGTGAAATAACTGAGATTTTAGACATTTCCCCCACACTTTATTGAATGTCGGTAGTTGATAAATCCGAGTCAGTTCTCCCAACATCCGTTGTAAATGTAAATGTGTTTACAAAACAGTTGGGGAAAGTATGGATCCCCCAGTAAGTTTAATGTAACGTCAGGTATCGCTTTTTTATATTTATCAAAGAATTTGAACTTTACATCTAATACATTACAGATTCCAAGAATAAGAAAACAATCAAGAACATAGAATCCTACATTTCATTAGGTCTGGTTAGAGTCTAACACTTCTTTTTTTATTCAGTTTTGTTTGTTTTGGTATTGTATGGCATTACTTTCTACCTGCTGTTTACATTTTCTATTTGTATTTTCTACATTTTTTGATTAAAAGGTGCACTGTGTAACTTTTCCAGCTCAGAGTTCATCAAATGCTTTTCTTCATGGAGATGTTATTGCTTTTGTCTGGAATATTTCACAGTACGGTATTAAACCTTTCTATCTTCATGGAGACCAAACCAGACCAAGTTAGGGGTCAGATCTGTGGAGAGGCGGCCCCGCTCACAGTCAGAATACCTGTTTTCTGGGTATTTTGAGCTATAAAATCATCTGTGATTAAATAAATGTAAAGTAGAGCTGTTTAATGTCTTACTGGGGAAGATCACAGGCAGAACCCCAATCAAAAAAGTTACACAGTGCGCCTTTAATTAAAAAAAACAAAACAAAAAGAGCAAACTAAACGCACTGCATAAGTTTGTATTGAGATATGTAGACAGATAGTGTGTAGTACAGCTGGTTTATCCCTTGTCATTTTGTGATGTAGCCTCGGATTTAACCTGATTCTTATTAATGAAAATCTCCTCATATTTCGGAGAGGCCCCTGAGGAAAAGCCTGGTTTAGAACACACACAGCAGAGACATTTGGTTTTAATGTTCAAAAGACATGTTAGGGACAGAAGGGCAGATTTCACAAGTGGTTTTTAATTTCCCAAGATGAGGGATTATCTCTGTTAGAATTTGATCTCTGGACTCTGATTTGAGGATGTTCAGTTGCAGATTATCCCAAATATTAAGTCTTTTGTCCCCTGTGTCCCCTAAATCTTTAAATCCAAACACACAAACTGACATATATTGGCACACTGCTACACTACAGTTATTGTTTTGTTATCTTTTCTTTTTTATTATGTGGGTTGTTTTAAAGAAATGTAATGGAAAAATATTACACCAAAGGCTGTGCAAGATGAAACCAAATAACACTGTGAAATATTGGGGGGAAAATTACACTTTACCATGAATTCAGTTGGAAAGTTGGAAATTAATTTGACTGGTCTCTATATGGAGATGTTATTGCTTTGTCTGGTTTGCCGTGTGCAAAGATTCTGTCTTTCTCCACAAGGGAAGCAAGTGATGCTACCAGACCTGGTTACAGCAGCAGCAATACATGTTTCTCAAGGTTTTAGCAATAAAAACACTTTCATATTATACTGTGGAACATTACATCTCCATGGAAACAAGCCGGTAGCAGATACTTCATACACCAGAAAAGTTACTTAGTGTACCACCTAAAATAAATACAAATGCACTGCAAGTTTCTCTGATGTGGCCAAGATTTTAAAACTTATATCAGGTTTTTCATCTTGTTTTCAGATTTATTATCCATAGTTGTGCTCATAAGTTTACATATCCTGACAGAATTTGATTGATTTCTTGTCCATCTTTCAGAGAACATGAACGATAACACAAAAACTTTTCTTTCATTCATGGTTAGTGCTTGGGTGAAGCCATTTTTTTTAATCAAACAACTGTGTTTCCTCTTTTTAAATCATAATGAGAACAGAAACTACACAAATGACCCAATGACACTTGGAGTCTTTTGTGGTAGTTGTAGATGTGTTATTTTCTCTGATGGTAAATCTGCTCATTCTTCTGGGCAAAAGGCTCCAGTTCCTGTAAATTCTTGTCTGAACTGCAGCTTGAATCTCCCCAGAGGCTCAGTGATACTGAGGTCAGAAGAGACGAACACTCCAGAACCTTCACTTTATTCTGCTGGAGCCAGTGACAGGTCCACTTTGTGTTTTGGATCATGTTGGAATATCCAAGTACGTCCCATGTGCAGCTTCTGGACCAAGAAATCATAAATTCTGCCAGGGGATGGAAACTTATGAGCACAACTGTACTTACTAGTTCTGAGACTGCTTAATTCTAGTCCAGAGGTTGTTTATTTGAAGATAACTTGTCAAGTAAAATGATCTTTCTGCATGGACAGATAATTTCACTACTTGTAAGTAATTTACTGATAGATTTAAGCGTTTATATCTTAAATTTTGGCCAAGCTTTTCTGCAATGTGAAAAAATAGTACAGATTCTTACATGTTTGTGTGAGCAGAAGATATGAGTGTAAAAATGTGCTTTTCTAAATGTAATGCAAAGACAGTATAGAGGGACATGTATAAGGTCCTTGTAATGTCAAGATGGGCTTTATGGTCTTAGCAGCAGCTGAGAAGAGTAAATTAAAATCAGTTTTGTCTAATCTCCTGTCCTGTGAACAAGTGGCCCACCACAACCCTTCCAAATCTGATCCCCCCAAGTGTTTACAGGGATAAGAAGGCTTAAAGACACCCAATCTCAAACGAGAAAGTCCTGGACTGAGACATGCACAACCAGCAGCCAATCTACAGCAGGGAGGGGGGTAAATTCCTTGGTCGTGTCCCGTTTGAGGAGGGGTCTGGTGGGGGACAACACTCTCATTTTCAGCCTGTTCTGGGACATCTGGGTCACATCATTAAGAGCAATCTTCTGCTTGTTCATTCGCAGCTTACACAGATTAGACTGAGAGGAATACAAGGAAACACAGGGATTTAAGAAGCAAGACATGGGGCAGGTGGAAGGTCAGAATAAAGGAGGAGATCTTTAAGGACACTGCGATAAAACCTTAAAGCACAGAAAGTATCTGTGAGATGAGAAGCATTTTAGAAAACTAAACACACACAAAAATTACACTATGTGATATTATATGACATTACATCCTTGCCTTAACCCTGACTTATATCCTTACTTTAATAATAAAAATTTGTTGATCTAATATCGAAAGTTGACCTACAATTTTTGGTCTCGGTGTAATGTTTCCACACACCGACTGTACCAACTGAATTCCTTTTGGATACTGAACTCCACCCAATCATGTTAAAAATGCAAATATTGTAACTGAAAACTACTAAAAGATTTTGTAATTGTCAAGGCGTAGGCTACCGAAAGCTACCACACTGGGGCGTTCACCAGGAAAGTTGTAGGACAAGTCATTTACAAGCAGGTATTTACTAATTGAACACAATTATTTATTAAAAAAAAAAAGATCACACAATATGATAAACGCTCTCATCTCAAAGTCACCATTAAGCAGCGAGTCTGTTGTTATAGCACCCTCTAGTGGTAGATTTAAGTCTCTACAAAAAAATACATAAATTCCAGATACTGACCAGAAGGGGGCAGTGCTTGACAAGACAAAATATTCAGGCAAACAAACGAGTTTCTATGTTTTTGTTAAATTCACTACGTTATAAAGCTAAATGTAGCCCGCAATATCAAATACATGGAAGCACTGGGAACTTTTGTGCAACGTAAACTTAGTCTAGTCTGGGTAGAATTAGTTTTGTGGGTTATGAGGTGGGTCATTTTGCCACAAGGTTTGAAGTTTGTACTTTCAAAACTGGGACACACCTGGGTTGGGATGGTTGGTATAAATAAATTGTGAAAAGAGAGAGTGACATGGTCCGTTCTTAAGTAACTTTGAGGGTCATAATCATAATCTTTGAGAGACTTTGCATTTTTTTTTCTTCTTATGGTAATTTTCCAGCTCAATTTTATGTTTTAGCTAAACAAATGACAGTATATTCCCCTCAAACTGGTCAAAATAGGGACAACTGGGACATTTCTCGTATAAAACTGGGACAAATCAGTGGTTTTGTATACATTTGCTGGGTCAGGGGACACAGGGATCAAAACTTGAACTATCCCGGGTAAATATCAACAACTGGTCACCCTATACTTCCTGTCCAGTAGGCTATTGTTTACTAGATTATTGACAAATAAAACTTAGCCTATTTCATATTATTTGTCTAACCAAACTGTAAGTAAACCACGACCTGCCTACATTAGATTTGTTGTTTTGCTTCAATTTATATACAAGAATACCTTCAGACGTCTGGGCAAATTTGCGAATAAAAGTTTTCAAAAAGTGTGCTTGCTCTGTGTGAACATTTTTTCCCTGAACTAACCGATCCGACCGGACAAACCATCATTCATTTGGTTGGATTTCAGTTTGAGAAGTGTCTTTGTTGTTTTTGCCAGATGTTGACCAAAGTTTCATCGCTTTCCCTGGAATATTTTCTCCTTAAAAACTCTGCTCCAGGTGAGGCTCGAACTCACAACCTCGGCATCGCTCTGCAGATCACTGTCTTATAAGTACCGCGCGCTAACCGATTGCGCCACTGGAGCTTCACTGCATTCAGGCCGGAAAATCGCTTTACAATCGTAACCAGCGTGAAAAACGTCAAATTACGAGTGATTTAAAGATGTTTTAGGTCGAGAATGATTAGATGAAAGAGGTTAACATGCTTTCTTTTTGTTTTGTTTTTGTTTTGTTGCATTATAAGAGAAAGAACCGGGCTGGATAAAATGAAACGTAGGCTAGGGTGATTTTCAAAGTAAAAAAACAAACTGGGACATCCCGATTTTCTTCAATGTATCAATAAAACTTTATTTATAGAGCGCTTTTCATGCAAAAAAAAAAAGCAACTTAAAGCGCTTTAGTTTTGGTGGTTGGTCTATGGTGGCCGCTGAATGAAATGACTGTGTAAAGTAACGATTTAGAAAAGGTTTACCTACTAACTTAGTATAGTATAGTATAGTATAGTATAGTATAGTATAGTATAGTATAGTATAGTATAGTATAGTATAGTATAGTATAGTATAGCATAGCATAGCATAGTATAGTATAGTATAGTATAGTAGGTATAGTATAGTACAGTATAGTATAGTATAGTATAGTATAGTATAGTATAGTATAGTATAGTACAGTATAGTATAGTATAGTATAGTATAGTATAGTATAGCATAGTATAGTATCGTATAGTAGGTATAGTATAGTACAGTATAGTATAGTATAGTATAGTATAGTATAGTATAGTATAGTATAGCATAGTATAGTATAGTATAGTAGGTATAGTATAGTACAGTATAGTATAGTATAGTATAGTATAGTACAGTATAGTATAGTATAGTATAGTATAGCATAGTATAGTATAGTATAGTAGGTATAGTATAGTACAGTATAGTATAGTACAGTATAGTATAGTATAGTATAGTATAGTACAGTATAGTATAGTATAGTATAGTATAGTATAGCATAGCATAGTATAGTATAGTAGGTATAGTATAGTACAGTACAGTATAGTATAGTATAGCATAGTATAGTATAGTATAGTATAGTAGGTATAGTATAGTACAGTATAGTATAGTATAGTACAGTATAGTATAGTATAGTATAGTATAGCATAGTATAGTATAGTATAGTAGGTATAGTATAGTACAGTATAGTATAGTATAGTATAGTATAGTATAGTAGGTATAGTATAGTACAGTATAGTATAGTATAGTATAGCATAGTATAGTATAGTATAGTATAGTAGGTATAGTATAGTACAGTATAGTATAGTATAGTATAGTACAGTATAGTATAGTATAGTATTGTATAGTATAGCATAGTATAGTATAGTAGGTATAGTATAGTACAGTATAGTATAGTATAGTATAGTATAGCATAGTATAGTATAGTATAGTATAGTATAGTATAGTATAGTAGGTATAGTATAGTATAGTATAGCATAGTATAGTATAGTAAGTATAGTATAGTATAGTATAGCATGGTATAATAGCATAGCAGGTATAGTATAGCACAGCATAGCATAGCATAGCATAGTATAGCATAGCATAGCATAGCATAGTATAGCATAGCATAGCATAGCATAGCAGGTATAGCATAGTACAGTATAGCATAGTACAGTATGGTATAGCATAGCATAGCATAGCATAGTATAGCATAGTATAGCATAGCAGGTATAGTATAGCACAGTATAGTATAGTACAGCATAGTATAGCATAGCATAGCACAGTATAGTATAGTATAGCATAGCATAGCATAGCATAGCATAGTATAGTATAGTAGGTATAGCATAGCACAGTACAGCATAGTATAGTATAGCATAGCATAGCATAGCATAGTATAGTAGGTATAGTATAGTACAGCATAGCATAGCATAGGTACAGCATAGCATAGCATAGCATAGTATAGCATAGTATAGCATAGCATAGCAGGTATAGTATAGTACAGTATAGCATAGTATAGTATAGCATAGTAGGTATAGTATAGTACAGCATAGTATAGTATAGTATGTTAGCATAGCATAGCATAGCATAGCATAGTATAGTAGGTATAGTATAGTACAGCATAGTATAGTATAGTATAGTACAGTAGCATAGCATAGTATAGTATTGTATAGTATAGGCATAGCATAGCATAGTAGGTATAGTATAGTACAGTATAGTATAGTATAGTATAGTATAGCATAGTATAGTATAGTATAGTATAGTATAGTATAGTATAGTAGGTATAGTATAGTATAGTATAGCATAGTATAGTATAGTAAGTATAGTATAGTATAGTATAGCATAGTATAGTAGGTATAGTATAGTATAGTATAGTATAGTATAGTACAGTATAGTATAGTAGGTATAGTATAGTATAGCATAGTATAGTATAGTATAGTATAGTAAGTATAGTATAGTATAGTATAGTATAGTATAGCATAGTATAGTATAGTATAGTATAGTATAGTATAGTATAGTATAGTAGGTATAGTATAGTATAGTATAGCATAGTATAGTATAGTAAGTATAGTATAGTATAGTATAGCATAGTATAGTAGGTATAGTATAGTATAGTATAGTATAGTATAGTATAGCATAGTATATTATAGTATAGTATAGTAGGTATAGTATAGTATAGCGTAGTATAGTAGGTATAGTATAGTATAGTATAGTATAGTGTAGTGTAGTATAGTGTAGTATAGTATAGTATAGTATAAAATAGTATAGTGTAGTGTAGCGTAGCGTAGCGTAGTATAGTATAGTATAGTATAGTATAGTATAGTATAGTATAGTATAGTATAGTGTAGTATAGTATAGTATAGTATGATGAACGTTCAGCCTTAGATTTTCGAAGCTTCCACGTCATGGAAGTGGGCGGAAGTGGGTTTTTACATTAAACAACCTTAAACAATTTATTCTCTAGCTCTAAGATGATTAATATTGGATGTTCAGACAGGCTAAGTCCCTAGAGACCTTACAGAGACCTTACAGAGACCTTACAGAGACCTTACTGAGACCTTACCGAGACCTTACAGAGACCTTACCGAGATCTTACAGAAACCTTACAGAGACCTTACTGAGACCTTACCGAGACCTTACCGAGACCTTACAGAGACCTTACCGAGACCTTACAGAGACCTTACTGAGACCTTACTGAGACCTTACCGAGACCTTACAGAGACCTTACAGAGACCTTACTGAGACCTTACAGAGACCTTACAGAGACCTTACAGAGACCTTACCGAGACCTTACAGAGACCTTACAGAGACCTTACAGAGACCTTACAGAGACCTTACCGAGACCTTACCGAGACCTTACAGAGACCTTACAGAGACCTTACAGAGACCTTACCGAGACCTTACCGAGACCTTACAGAGACCTTACAGAGACCTTATTGTTCTTTTATTGAAAGTCTGCTCACTTTCTCCATCATTTGCTGGTTCCAGTGCCTGTCCTTGAAGGATAAAAACAAACTGCAGAACATTGTTAAAACTTGCTCAAAAATCATTGGGGTCAAACTGAGGGAGCTGCATTCTCTGTGGGAGGAGCGAGTGCTGAGCAGAGCCAAGTGTCTCCCGGCTCAGCCCCTCCATCCTCTGACTCCTGACTTTATCCTGATGCCTTCAGGACGTCGTTTTTATGCTCCGGTACAGAAGACTAACCGCTTCTCCAATTCTTTTGTGCCTTCAGCTATTAATCTACTAAATTCTGAGGGTTGTGTTTTTTGAGGTTTTGCACTGTCATATGTATATTGTTCTTATATTGTTCTTTGAGTTCCACTTGTGTCTGTAATGGTCTGACACACTGTGTGTTTGTGCGGGTGAGAAGTGAGAACTGCTCTGTGAAAGCTGCAAACGAATTGCCCTCTGGAATCAATAAAGTTTTCTGATTCTGATTCTGATTCTTACAGAGACCTTACTGAGACCTTACCGAGACCTTACCGAGACCTTACAGAGACCTTACAGTGACCTTACTGAGACCTTACAGAGACCTTACAGAGACCTTACAGAGACCTTACCGAGACCTTACAGAGACCTTACAGAGACCTTACAGAGACCTTACGAGACCTTACAGAGACCTTACAGAGACCTTACAGAGACCTTACGAGACCTTACAGAGACCTTACAGAGACCTTACAGAGACCTTACCGAGACCTTACCGAGACCTTACAGAGACCTTACAGAGACCTTACTGAGACCTTACAGAGACCTTACAGAGACCTTACAGAGACCTTACTGAGACCTTACAGAGACCTTACTGAGACCTCTCTCTCTTGGACAGAGAAGTGGCTCAACACCATCACAACAGAACCCGTATTACAGAAAATGTGTTTAGTGAAATACCGTGGAGTTTTTGTACCGCCATTGTTTTACATCCCTAAGTGGAATTTATTGTTATTTTAAAAACACACACACACAGAGGACACTTTTTAATACAAGGCAAAAAGGGCCCTCTGGTACACGTGCCTGCTTGACTATATAATGAAGATGGGTCCATCGTGGGAGCACTATCCACCCTGACCCTGTCCACACCTGGAGTGGGGAGAGAACTCACCTGGAGCCGCTACACCTTTGCAGGTTATATCTGTGAACCTGCAGCGTGTCTGCAAGCAGCTGGAGCCCTGTCCTCCGACACTCAGCACCCAAACTAAGTTTTAAAAGCACAAACAGTCTGTCTGAATGGAATTAAATGGAAAAACAGTGAGGACACACTGGATGAAATGAATCTATTGTGGATATAAACTGATGTTTTCTTCAGTAGTGGCTCTAAACGGTAAGTTGTGCATGTTTTGTTCTTTGGGCCTTTGTTTTTGCCTCTAAACACTTTCTAGTAGTGAACATGGGTTTAGTGTGTAAACATCATAGATAAGCCTCACATCACAGCTCAGAGTTTCATTGACAAACATGGACTTTACCAGATTTTTACTTGGTATTTTTTGCTAGCTTTGTCCATTCATATATAGAACCTTTCACGGCCTATGTCACAGTGACGCCACTTTAAGTTGAAGTATTGGATATTTTGATGTAATAGCCTATGCACTAAAAGCTTGAAATGAAAATATCAAATATGAAGTTTCAGATCAATTAACTTGTTATCATTGGTTTAACTGCCCACCGTAAAACATTCCTGGCAAAGTAATAACATTGGTAAGAAAAAAGTACACTGAGCAGCTTTAAGCTCTAGTTCTGTGATGCGTAATTAAAGTATTAAAACATAATTAAAGGAAAACAGCTTTAGACATTTAAGGCTATTAAAAAGGGGACGGTGTATCCTCACCAGTGGCTATTAACCAAGAAACTATTCATGTTTCTCCATTTTCTTTTTCAGATTTCACCTTTGTACACATAGCCTTTGCAGTGGCCTATTTTTTCAGATAGGCCAATCCATCATCTCCATAAAAGCTGCTGTTCGCCTGCATACATGTCAGAGCTGTTCTCTCACTCCGGTCAGAAAAACACACTGTTCCTTCAGGACACAAAGCACTTCCAGGAACATGAATTATCCGCAAATCACGTCTCGTTTTTCAGCTTTGCCACAATGGAGGGTCTCGTTGGTTTCTTTTGCCGCTAGACTCAGTGATCCATCCATATTATGACAAAGAATCATCACAGAAATACGCCTGATAAATGTTGCTTCACTTTTAAGTTTACCCGTATTATTTATCCAAGTGAAATGTAAGAAAATAATGCAAACCAGGACTACACCAGGACAAATCCACAATTTATTCCAATTTATTTGAATATTTTGCCTTCTGCTGCAACTACAATTACAACTATTAATTCCTGCTTCTTCTACAACTACTACTACTTCAGGGATGACATAAAAACAGGCCATAATGTAAGGACAAAAAATAACTATTGTGACTTTTCTGTATATAATTAAGTCATTTAAGTTCAACCGTATACCCCAAAAGAAGTTATTTGGATCATGATCTTATCTTGACATCCCTATAACGTCAAGTACCGTATTAGTTTAAGTCGCACCAGCCAAAAAATGCACAATGAAGAAGAAAAAAACATAAGTCGCTCTTTTTGGGGACATTTATTTTAGAAAATCAGAGACCAAGAACTGACATTTCATCTTGAAAGGCGAGTTAAAGAAGTTATAGTAATAAAAAACAACCCAATAGAGAAGAATCCGTGTCTCATTCGTTCAGTGTTTTTAAATTTAGAAGTAAAGATAAGAAAACAAAAAAACAACTATTTTCTTTATTATTTGTCTCTAAAACCAAAATGAAAAAACAGATAACGATTTGTTTTTTTCATTTTTGATTCATATATACGATTCATATATTTGGTCTATGGGCTGTCAGTGTGAAAAATGTAATATATAAGTGGCACCTGAGTATAAATAGTCCGAAAAATACAGTATTATTTATTACTAAAGACTGCACTGCAATTTAGTTAACACATTAAACTTAAAATTTAACGTTTTAATTACTATGATTAAATAGATAATATTCCGTATCATACTTGAGGCAGCCACTTCTAAAATCATTTCAACAAATCTGTCCCTGGGTTTCAGAATGATGAATTTGGGAAATTAGGAGTGTCGCCATATAATTAACAATTTAAAAAACAATTATATTCTATCTTTTTAATGGTGAAACGTCCTCAACTCAAGCTTTTGTATTTAATGGAAGCTGAAACCCAAGAATAGCTGTTAATACAAGTGCGTAAAGCGAGTAAAAAGACACTTAAGTTATTGAAGTTTTTATTTTATTTTGATTTTCAGCATATTCATAACTCAACACAAGACATACAGTAACACGAACAGAATCATTGAATGAAAGAGAAGAATTCTGCTTTTCTGAAATATCTGAATCTTAAAACAGCAACGTTTTGAGGCCACAATTTTCCACCCAAACAACATCTGAAATTGAGCTTTATTATTGAACCGGGTAGTGATCCGTACAGGGGAGGAAATGCATTAGTTAGCTTCAGTTTTAGCCTCAAAATAATGCAGTTTTAAACACAAGCTTTGAGTAACATTTTGACTTATTTTGTCTGTTTTTTGCTGGAAATAAGTGCATTAGTTATACAGACAGTAGAATCAATGGACCTACAAAGAACAAAGAACGGAAGGTTGAATTTACTGACATTTATTGATAATTATCATGTTATTTTTTAGCACTTTTATTAAGAAAGTATCACTATTAAACATTTAAACAAGTTCCTGCGTAGGTAAGATGGGGTAATGTCAATAAGAGTGGAACTTGCAACTTTCTTTATCAACTTTTCACTTTATAGCAACTGTTTTTTGTTTGTTTATTTGTTTTTGAGAATTTAATTTACTGAATGTATTTATCTATTTAATATATTTATTCTTAATTCACAAAACATGGACTGAAAACGAAGTAAGTTTGACATACGCATTTGACAAGTCCATTGTAAATAAGTAAAATTTCGTTTTGTCGTTAATAATTTGAGTTTCTTAGTCCATTGATTCGACCGTCTATAGAAAATACATTTTAGGGCCATGTACAATCCGGCATAGAAAGAGAATGAGAACAATTTACAATGTCATGACGACTGTATATTACAGAATGTAGCTTTATTAACATAGGAGATTAGCTTGGTTTCATATTATCATTAAAAAAGAAATCGCTGGCATGTTTTTGTCATAGGCTGCAAGTGCATTTTATTTTTAGCGTCATTATCGGACATCTTCTTCTTCTTTGACAAATTAAAACCATCAATGCCCCGAATACAGAGTACAAAAGAAGTTACGTAATTTAACATATTTTTAATATAAACTGCCTTTTCAGACAATAGTTTTAAACTTGAAATGCAACTTTTTTTCCATTTTCAGTGGTTAGAAATTTAATGTGTATGTATTTTAAAGATGCACTGTGTAACTTTTCTGAAGGGAAACTGTTTTGTCTCCATGGAAATGTTATTGTTTTGCCTTGTGTGTTACGCATAACTTATCTTCAGTTACACATGATTTTATTGCTCAAAAAAACCTTGAAACACACTGTCGGTGGGCTTTCCTCTCCACAGATTTTAGGTCTAGTCCCTCCATTTGATTAATTAAGATTAATATCATACTGTGGAACATTCCAGGCAAAGCATAAACATCTCCAAGGAGACAGATCCTCAACCAGAAAAGTTACATACAGTATTGTACCTCAACTTTTGCGGATGTTGCTGTAAACAGGGGTGTGGCAAGACTGTGGCCCACAAGCGCTCACAAACTCTGAGTGTGGCAGGATTGATGTGAAGGCGAAAATTGGTCTCGTGGTGATTTATTTATGCAAAGTTTACACACTATTTATAAAGTGCTATCTGCCCGATCACTTCACCGCGTAGCAACCCCGGCTATACTAAAAATGCACGATTTTCAAGAGCAAAAGAACACTTGAAATGGATTAAATGCAAGATACATAAGTCGTATTTATCTTGCAGAGCAGTAGCAGCTCCACGGAGGCAGCAGGACGGGGACTCACCTCAACTGTAATGCATCTTCTGCAGCCTGAAGTAACCCCAATCCGATTTTTCCACCCTTATGCGACCTGTATCTAATCTTTTAGCGACAGTGTGAACTACACAGATCCGATTTTTTCAATTGTGACCCCGGCTACTTGGATATGTGCTCCTAAAACCGATGCATATCCGATCTTCTGACATGCGACTTCAGTCTGAACGGCCAGATCACATTCATCCGACCTACACGTCATCAACAAGCGAGAGTTTGGCTATTGTGCTGTAACAAGCACCTGTTGCGAGCCAATACAGCCCAACAATGACACGTTTGCTGACTGAAAAAGGCCGAAGATGCGTTTCCTCCCACTAGAGTCGTACGACAACTTTAAAATCTCTAGGTGCTCAGTGCTCACCATGGATGTGTAATAAGCTAAGACACGTCCGCTCCATCCCATAGAACATTAATTAAACTGCCCATGTTCTGACAGGACATCCGCAGCTTTCATAAAGGTCGGATTTTTTAGGGATTCTTCTGTATTTTCACAATATGAACTTTAAAAAACGTTTAAATCGTCAAATATTCTTTTAAAGTTCACACTGAAGATCACATGCAAGTCGCATTTAATTGGAAATGTGAACGGTACTTGTAAAAAAATCGGATTTCACAAAAAAAATCTGAATTAAGCATTAAGCTGCAGTCTGAACGTCGCCTTTAAGTCACCGTTTTACCACACCTCTGTCAGCAGATCCAGGACATAGTGATGATGGTTTGTTGTCTGAGCGAGAACATGTTTGTGTTGTTGACTTTTTACTTTCTTGGATTGTCCTCGTTGGTTAGTTTGTTTACGTTTTTGTCAGTTGCAGTTTGTTTGTTTGTATAGCTGACGTTGTCCGTGGTCCTGGAGCCTGGACTCAGTCGTGGATGACGATGGGGCCCCTCATCCGCAGACTGGGGTGTGGGTGGGGTGGGGCCAGCACCAGCCCCTGCGGAGCGCCCTGGGAGACCCTGCGGAGGGTGATCTGCTCACAGGGCTGTCGACAGGCGCGTCTCAGCTGGGAGCGGGTCAGTAACCTCCGGGCCCTCCTGCGGACAGAGGGGACAGGGCGGGTTTACGTCACATCTCTACATTCTCCCTGTGGTTTAAAGGTCCTACAGAATGTTTCGCGGTATTGTATTAAGCCTTTCTATCGTCATGGAGACCAAACCAGACCAAGTTACAGGTCAGATCTGTGGAGAGGCGACCCGGCTCTCAGTCAGAATGCCTGTTTTTAAGGTATTTTTTAGCACCTGTAATTGAATAAATAGTAATAGTAGTAAAGTAGAGCTGTTTAATGTCATACTGTGGAACATTTCAGACAAAGCAATGACATATCCATAGAAACAAGCAGGAGATTAACCCTCCATTAATTTAGAAAGTTATATAACAATAATGATAATAATAATAATACATTTTATTTATTATGCGCCTTTCTGGACACCCAAGGTCGCCTTATAACAACATAAACAAATTAAATACGATTAAAACATACAGTTAAAAGCCTAAAGTTAAAGTGGGACAGTATTTAATTGATTGATTGTGTTTAGTGTTGTATTTTATGTGTTATAATGTTGTTTCCTCATTAAAAACATACCTAGAGTCATGTTTTGTTTCATTCACACGTTTGAGTAACACTTTAGATCTCCAAACCTCAAAGTGCAAGTTAATATCTAACTTTTACCTTTTGTTTAATAGATAATGGCAATTCCAGGATTGAAATAATCCAAATGATTCTAGTGAAGGTGCACAGAGTTTAAAATCATAATGAGCACTTCCTGTATTGCCACATGACATCACAAGGTGGAGCAAAGTGTTTTCCGTTTCCGAGATAATAGTTCAGGCTAAATATGCAGGGTTTTTGTGTTAAACATGAGTGAATGAAATGAAACAAAACACAACTCCAGGTATAATCTAAACAAGAAATAGCCTTTAGTGGAAAGCATAAAAAATGGGCAAGGTACAAAACCGAGGCACACTGACTGAATATATTAAAAGTCCTTTACTACACTGAGGGACGACAACGTGTTTCGTCACATGGTCTTCGTCGGGGCGTAAGTGTGAGACAGGACCCACAGGTGTCCTTATGTACAATGATATCACATGACGACCTCACACATCCCATTATTTTTGGACTGTTTTATGACCCAGTGAAGCGCTTTACCTCTTCTCTGCACAACTCCAGGTATGTTTGTGATGAGGAAACAACATTATAACACAGACCGGAAAACAACGAAGTCCAAAGAAACAAAACAAAACGGGAAGTATGAAGCATTAAAGCAGAATACCTCCACCTACGTCATCAACACCAAAACTTAATACAGGGACAATTTACGCACAGGAAAAATTCTCTGACAAATTAAACATCGATTTGACATTGATTCTAATCATAACGATGGTGTAATATAGATGTTAGTTTTGGCCTTTCTGTTCTGGAGAAGAATGGCACCACGTCGTAACCAGGGCCTGCCCGGCTTTTCGACACATCGGTTATTGGCCTAAATCTTGGGCCTATACTCCACGTGGACATGTTTTATCTTGTTATAAAGCTTAGACTTTCTATATTCTGCCCATTTAATCTAAATTACTGCCAGATAAGTGTCCAAATATGTGGTTCCGCATCAGTATTTTTCTGAGGAGTCATTTGTCTGTGTCCGTACTGCCCCTGAACGCATCGCCATGTGCATTTGTTTACATCCGCAGCTGTAGATCCATGTGCACAACATTGAGATTATATTATTTTTACGGACGATTAGTTTGAGTCTGGATTAAAAGGACAGTTCTTAGTGCAGACTTGTGATCTGAGAGGAGCCTGTGTGAGGCTGAGTGTTGGAAATGTGTCGGTTTTGAAGCTCGTTTTGGTTCTTTCTCATTGGTTAGCGATTAGCTGCTGCTCCACACATAAACAGGCTGTTTTCTCTTCTATTAGCGACTGTAAAGTGACTGTAGTGGCCGTATATGTTACTGGACACGCACTGATATGTAAATGAGCTGTGAATAGAAGTGTGAATTATCGGCATTTAGCAGATCATTAATTACCGCGGCGCACACGCATTTACCGCTAAAAGCTAATAGCGTTAGTTTACTTACAGCACTTTCTTTACTGGCTAGAATATCATACAAAAATGCCATTAGGCCGACCTACTGTCTTTAAGTATGACGTAAAGAGGCAGAATAACAATAAATGTCGGCTAAATAAACCCAACTGAAAATCCAATAGAGCCAAACCTAAGATTTATAAACAACTGAAGATTTACAGTGAATTTTTATGTCATAATTATATTGGTGATTAAATCGTCTGCTCCAACTCCCAGTTTATCAGTGTCATTGGCCGCAACAAATCCGTATCGGTCGGGCCCTAGTCATAACATCAGCAGGTAGAACAAAGCGTTCTGAACTGCTGTAATGGACCGAATATTGAAGATTAACCAAACACAAATGAATTCCAGATGAGATTTTTGAAGAGGAAACAAAATTATATCATATTTATCAGTTAAACATGTTCCAAATGTTCAGACTCGCACCATGTAAAGCAGGGGACCCCTCTCAGCTGCAGAACACATTAGAGGAGTTTTTTTTCCCACATTGGGCTGTAAAAGCTCCCACCCCGAGGCACATTTGGCAGAACACTGTAATTATGTCACTTCAGTTTTTGGATCAACACCTGGACATTTGGATTCAGTGCGAGAGCTGCTTTTTAAGGTGCGAAACAGCCGTTATTTACCATTACATTTAGCCGTTTAGTCACTAAACGCTATGGACACACAGATAAGAGTTATGCAATGTAAAAGTTGGACGATCACCAGGAGATGGGGACATTTAGTGTCCCAGATCAGCGATGTAAAACTGTCTGCTGAAAACCAGACATTAATATTGCTTTCTTTCAAAAATCACCAGTATTTAACACACTGCATGTATAGTACTGATCTCTTTCTCTTTTTTTATTTTATGATGATTAATTATGTTTTGATTTGCTTGTATTCTGATTTTAATGTATTTCTTATTCTGTAAAGCACTTTGAATGACTTTGTGTACTTTCCTTTGTCATAATATTGTTTTGTTTATTTCAGAAAAGCTGCCTACCTATATTTAGATGACAGTTTTGTTGCTTATTTACAGAAAAAACAGTTTATATAGTTTCGTTTATTGCATATGCATAAATAAAATGATTTAAAACGTTCCTACAGTATCTTTAGATGCACAGTGTAACTTTTATAGGGATTTTTATGGTCTGCCACTTGGGTCATTGCTTTGCCTTGAATGTTCCCTAGTGTGGCATTAAATAAATCTATCCCCATGGAGATACACAGGTGACGCCACCAGACTGTTAAAGGTTAGATCTGCGAAGAAGCGAGCCCGCACATAGCCAGAATGCATGTTTATTATGGTATTTTTGAGCATGTTACAGAAAAAACAAGAGTTCAATGTCATACTGTGGAACTTTCCAGGCAAATAATAACATCTCCATGGAGACAACCAAGTCCCAGACAACCCCCATATAAAAAAGTGACACAATACGTCTTTTAAATAGTATAGATTTTATGAAATTTTGTGATTACAATATGAAGAACACAGAATATTATTGAATATAGAGCCCCTTTGGCATTTATTATTTCTGTGTAACATATACTGGACAATTTTCCTCAATTACAGACAATCTAACCCCCAGACATACAGCTCCTGAACACAATTATAATCTATACCACCATTAGTCAAAGCACAAACACATCTCACATTTGTTTTTTTCCCCGGTTATTTCATTTCTTTATTGATTGTGAACAGCGGGCCCTTTCCACTCGTGTTAATGGCGTCAGAAAAGGCTGATTTCGCCACAGGGGGGAACAACATTACGGAGCGCAGGGGCAGTTTGTCTTTGGGGATCGCCACGGTAACGCTAGCTAAGTCAGGCCTATCACATCGGGCTCATTTGCATCGCTGTGGGTCTTCCTCACAGTTTCCGCCCGTGTTTATTGGGTTGATGAATGCTGCTCTTCGGTGACGGAGAAATCGTTATAGTCCAGGCTGTGAAATACCAGCCGTTTGTTCAGATTGTGTATTAAAAACCAATGAAACTGGTCCACATTATGTTAGTTTGGTCTCCTTAATATAGAAATACAATAAAAGATGCATGACGTAACTTTTCACGTGAGGAGTCCCCTACCTTTGGCTTAGTCTAGAATGTTTTACAGTGTATGACAGTAAACTCACTCTACGTTCATTTCTGTGTTATGTAAAACTGACTCGTGAGCTTTATCGATGCACTGTGTAACTTTTTGGCGGTCCGTCACTTTGTTGTTTCTATGGATATGTCATTGCTGTCTGGAATGTTCCACAGTATGACATTAAACAGTTCTACTTTACATTTATTCAATTACAGGTGGTTTTATAGCTCAAAAATACCCAGAAAAACAGGCATTCTGACTGTGAATGGGGTCGCCTCTCCACAGATCTGACCTGCTACTTGGTCTGGTTTGGTCTCCATGGTGACAGGAAGGTTTAATGCCATACTGTGAAACATTTCAGACAAAGCAATAACATCTCCATGGCAAAAAAGCATTTGACTGACCCTCCACCAAAAAAGTTACACAATGCACATTTAGCCACGTTACCATGTTGTTGCCTCATCAAAAACAGACCTAAAGTTGTGTTTTGTTTCATTCACACATGTTTGACTAATCTTTTATTATTAGTTTGTCTAGATATTCAAAGCTCAAAATGCTCTGTTCCACCTTGTGATGTCATGTAGTGGCAGTTTTCAAGGTTACGTTTACACTGTAATGAATCACCGTATCACTGTATCGAAAACAATTTGCATCCAGACACGTCGTTTCTGTGTCCGCGAAACTGCGTGAAACGCAAGTCAAATGTCTAGGCTGGCGTCACAGCGTCACAACACCACATGGACGGTTTAAACAAGGAAGTGGAGCACCGTGTCTGAAGCTGCAGCAGCTGATTTTGAGTTGAGGAAGTTGGCAAGCGTGAAAAGAGTTTTTTCATGGACCGGCGGCGAGGTTCAGTTTTAAGCTATGCTGTTTCTCGTTTGTCTATGGTTTGTTTAAACTGTTTTCCACAACAGTGTCACATGACCGATGTCACGACCCCAGTGTATGAGGAAGGCGCGAGTCACAGTGACGTAAGGACGGCAACTGGAGTTCCTACGTTAGTGTATCAACATTTTCACTCGTCCACGCGGTTCCGGCTCCGATCCGTACTCAGAAGAATTCGTGGGAGCAGGGTTCATCCACACCAATCCAATGGAAAATGGCTCCAGAGACGGAACAATCTGGAGCCGTTTTCCATTGGATTAGTGTGGACAAACCCTGCATCCACAACGAAAACCACTCAAACACATATTAGTGTAGATCCTCAGTGCAGGAAGGAGCGCTACCGCAGAACATTCATCCCCACTGCTGTCAGACTGTACAACTCCTCTGTGCAATAATCATGTCTGTGCCACTACTGCACTGTGACAACTTGCACTGTTCTTGTACTTTTTATTTTATATACATATATATAGTATTTATATTGCAATTCTTTGTAAATTTTGTACATATACTTATTCACTTTATATTATTATTTTTTATCATTATTTTTATTTTTATTATTATTGTTTATCTTGATTGCATCACACTTTTTTTTTTTTGCACTAATCTGTCCAGGAGCTACTGTGACTGTTGAATTTCTCCACTGTGAGATTAATAAAGTCCTATCTTATTTTATCTTATCTTATGGAGCCCAAGTTCACAGCTACCTTTTACCTTTAGTTCAGTAGAGATGGACAATTCCAGGGCTGAAATCATTCAAATGATTCTAGTGAAGGTTTATGGAGTTTAAAAACACAGTGGAGCACTTCCTGTATTACCACATGACATCACAAGGTGGAACAGAGTGTTTTCGGTTTGAGAGAAAAACCTAAACATGCAGGATTTGTGTGTTAAACGTGTGAATGAAACAAACCCATGTCCAGGTTTGTTTGTGATGAGGAAACATTATAACTTCGATCAGAAAACAGAGTAATATGGATCAGGCCATTTCATCCAACCCGACACACAATATCAGATTATAAGAAAACATTTGACAGATGTATTCTCCATAGCAATGTTCCTGTATTCATAATTACCACATAAACTAAAGGCAATATAAGGCTATTGCATCTCCCACATGTTATTTTTCGCTCACTGGTTTGCATTGTGTCGCTGGATTTAACGCGGTAATGACATTTCCAGTAGCGCAGCCCTTCACGTCCCCTCTGTACCAGTTAGCAACTCTAATTTTAGCCTTGATCAAACCGAGCCGAAGCTGTGAGCGCGAAGGCCCCGAGCTCATTTAGACGCACACCGTAATGGAGGCACATTTTGTTAGCTCACGCCGCAATGCTAACTTTGACTTCCAATATTCATGAAGTAGTAATAAAGAAATGGTGGGAGGAAAATGGTCATTTACGATTCAGCTGTGGTGACATAGTACAGTACGTGTTGTATTCATGAGGCTCATATAGGGTCTGTTCATTTGCTATAACTGCATAGGTTTACATATAATGGAAGGAATGTACTAGTATAATTTCAGTTTTCTCTTTTTGATGTTGTGTTAGTGTCCAATCCCAATTTAAAGGACATATTATGTGATATTTGATAGCTTAAAGAGCCCGTTTTCAGATCTACTGTGTGTTATAATGTTGTTTCTTCATTAAAAACAAGCCTGAAGTTGTGTTTTGTTTCATTCACACATGTTTAACACACAAATCCTGCATATTTAGGCTGAGTTTTTCTCTCAAACTGAAAACTGGAATAGGCTGTCTCTACTGAACTACTGAAAAAGGTAAAATGCAGCTGATAACTGAAAACGACCGCTTCATGACATCACAAGGTGGAACAGAGCATTTTGAGCTTTGGAGATGTGGACGGACTGTTACGTGCCAGGGCTCTAGGGGGTGACACGTAGCTTAAAAGATGTAAAAGGAACAAAAACAGGAACGTAGAAGTGTCGGAAAAAGAAAATATTTATCACAAAAATCAAATAATGAACACAAAATTAAAGAAACAAAGGTCGTTGCAGCTCAGGATCCACTGGTCGGCTGGTTGGTGACGGCTCCGGGTTTTATACTCGTGCTGATCAGGCAGTCCAGGAGTGGCTGATCAGTGAGGCGGATCTGAAGAGGACGGAGGCCAAACAAACAACTAAGACATGGTTCGTAACACAGACTAATAATAAAAAGTTACTGAAACGTGTGAGTGAAACAAAACACAACTCCGGGTCTGTTTTTGAGGAGGTAACAGAATTATAACATGACTTAAAACTCACAAGAATCAATTCTGCATAATATAAAAACTTTAAAGTTGTGTTTGAGTAATTCAGTGTTTGATTCATCTTTATTTTCCTGCATTTGAGACGCCATTGTTCTGAAAATTTCCGTTTTCACCAGGCCTCCAAACACAGGCACTGCTCTGTACTTAGTTCATTTTTCATATTTTTAATACCTACAAAAACTGTGAAAACTGATACGCAAATAAATAAACTGCCAACTCGCTATACTGTGAACAGCAATTATAGGCAGAGCTGTCAGACTGTTTTAAGAGAACGGAGCTTTACTGTGAGGACTTTTACTTTGAAATACTACAAAGAGGAAGGCGGAAATCAGCATCACAATTTTGTACGTCAATAGACTTAGGACTTTCCATAATTACATTTTTTTAGATCAGATTTTCAGTTAAAATTGAAGAAAAATGAACAAAACATAACATGGAATAGTCGTCATAACTTAATACCAGAGTTATATTCACATTCAAAACACTGCGATGTGATTTTTTACCACTAGATGGAGTCACGAGCAGCGTTCAAGAACTCAATCAGAACAACTGGCACTGAAATGAACAAGTGTATTGAAAATTTTCCATACATGACACTACAATTTCCTCATGTAAATTCGTTTTGCCACACTACAGATATATATTGCGAAAGCTCTTTTATGTATGCGAACCAGGAAGTGCGTTATTAGCATTAGTAAGTCGTTTTTAGCAGTGGCGTGACAGCAAAACTCTGCTCTGGCCTTTGAAAGTTGCGAAACGGGTAAGTAAACTCATCACAGTGAATAATTAGAAATGTGTTATCAAAGTGAGGAGTCATTTTGCACTGGTACAATCCATAGAAACAGTTTGGACTTTTTGTCACGTACATCACCTGAACGAAACAAAAAACACAACTCCAGGTCTGTTTGTGATGAGGAAACATTATAATATAGAGCAGAAAACAGTATATAACATGGGCTCGAAAAAGTCTATTTACATGAATATACACACTTTAATTTATTCCGAAACATGTTCTGATTGGTCACAGGAAGCAAGGGGACCATTTTCTTCACACAAAATAATATATTTTATAGTTCAGACATTTTAATATTCCGCAGCCGTTTCTCCTCTGTCCCTGTTGACTTTTAGTTTGCACAGATGTAGAAGCAGAAGTCTGTCTCTTAATCTCAGACGTTGATAATATTTCGCCAGAGGAACACAAATGAGCCGAGAGATGCATACGAAAGCCCAGACAAACTTTAATAACCGTTTTATGTATATGAGGAGTCCAGTAGAGATTATCTTTCCAAAATGACACCTGCTTGTGGGTGGAATATGTTAAGGCGGGAAGATAATTATACGCTTGATGTTAATTTGTTAAAAGCTGGTTAGAAATTAGCAGTGAAAAGTAGAAAAACTAAAAATATAGGAGTGAGAAATTGTATGTTTAAACAAATGGGACAAAGCAAAACAAAATGATTAATCGGCGAGTGTTTATTTTTGCCACTAGATGGAGTCATGAGCAGCACTCAACAAGGTCTAAACCAGAACCAGAGTAAATCAGGCCTGGACCAGATCTAAACCAGGACTAAAATGAACTCTCAATAGATATGATGATAGATATGATGATAGTGTTGTCCATTTCAGTCTAGTCCAGGCCTTTTTTACTCACTATGCTTCTGTTGTAGGGAGTATTATACCAATAATGACATAGGCCAAAATCAAGAGGACTAGAATATAAAAATCTGCTGTATCTGTTCTCATTTCAAGACCTGAGACTACACCCAATACACAAACTATTACTAATAGGGCTTTTCGATTACAGTACAACACAGCACGGCTCAGCACGGCTCAGCACGGTGAAGCTTTTCCCTGCAGTCGTTACCACCTGGAAGTGGGTGGAGTTGCGGGGTCGACGCCGTGTCATTTTTAGGCGACATTATTAGTGTCACACCGCGGTCTTCACAATCTGCTCCGTTGTTTATCCTCTGTTGACGTTTGTTGTGTTGTCGATGTGTTTTTTACAGACGACGGGTGATTATTTAAAGATCCTCGAGCTTTGTCGCGCGTATCCAAATACAAATCCAAGTTATTTATATAGCACATTTTACAAACAGAGCAGTTTCCAAAGTGCTGCACAGAGATAAAACATAAAGAATACTAAAATTTGGTCATACCGGCCCTAAAACAGTAAAACAGTCAAATCAAATTAAAGCAACACCATAAAAATCACAAAGCAGAATTAAAATAAATAAAATAAAACAGATAAGAGACACAGAGGACCACACAAACTCACGCGGTGTTCAAAGCCAGAGAGTAAAAGTGGGTTTTAAGACGAGACTTAAAACACTCGATTGTGGGGGCTGTTCGGACGTGGGGGGGCAGAGCGTTCCACAGTTTAGGGCCGCGGGGGTGTAACGTAGCGTATGACGACATTTCCTCTGACCAATCAGTGGACATCGGTCTGTCCACGTCACGTTTTCATATTGGCTCAGCACAGTTAGAACCGCTCTGAAACAGGTATGGAAAATCGGAACGGCTCCAGGTCCAACCCCCAGTCGAAAAGCAAACAAAGTGTGTCGTACTGTACTGTGCTAAACAGTGCCAGTGGAAAAGACCTATTATTATTATAAAAAAGTAAAAAATAAATGTTTTATTCCACATTTTTAGATATTAAACTGGATCATCAAATAGATTTTTTCATATTGTTTGCAGTAAAAAAGTACTTATTAAAGATTCACTGTGTAACTTTTCTGGAAAGGCTCTGCAACCTGTTCTTCTTTGGGTTAAATTGTCCAGAGTATGGCATTAAACTAATCTGTTTTGCATTTATCCAATTACAAGTGTTTAAGTGCTCTAAATATCCTTAAAAAACATAAATTCTTAATACAAGTGGGGTCACCTCTCCACAGATCTGACCTGTAAGTTTCCATGGCGATTCTTAAGATTACAGCCATATTTTGGAACATTCTAGGCTCATCTCCACGGAGACAAGCAGGTGACAGACCCTCCACAGGACAAGTTACACAGCGCAGCTTTAAATCAGTGTGTCAGAAACCATTCACTCACATTGTCATTGTCTTTTTACTTTTATTGACATGATTTTCCTGTAATATCACATGGTTGAAAACAGTTTATCCACAGCTCACGTCACATGACCAACTCTCTCACACCTGATTGGTCAGATGCCCAGGGGTCACGGCGGGGTCACGGAGCTCACCTGGTTTCCCTGGTGACAAGGAAAAAGCTGTCGTCCGGCGCATCGATCCAGTTGGGACGCCTCTTACGGATCATGACTCCTCCTCTGGTGTTTCCACTGGAGCTGCTGCGCCCATTGTGCTGCAAAAAACAACTAAACGTGAGAAGTTAAACAAATAAACAAATACAGAAGAAAATATAAATAGATGGATGGAATAAAACTGAACTAAACCCTCTTTTTTAATCAGATCAATCCGGCAGCATTGTGAATTTAAAGTGGGAGTAAACACCTGAACTCCGCCCGCAAACACATTACAGAAAAGAGAGAAAGAGGAGGAAGGTTGGGTCTGGTGGCTTAGAGAACGTTTACACTGAAGCGAATCACCGTATCAGCGTATTGGAAACGATTTGCAACCACACATGTCGTGTCTGGATCGCCAAAAACGCTAGTCACATGACTAGGCTGGTGTCACGTCGTCACAACGTCACGACACCACATAAAACAAGGACTGGAGCACTGTGTCTGAAGTTTCTGTAGTTCTAAGGAAATTGCAGCAGCTGATTTCGAGCCGAAGAAGATGCAAATGTGAAAACAGTCTTTTCGTGGACCGACGCTGTTTCACGTTTGTCTCGGACACAGAACTATAATAAAATCTGGAAGATGAATCCAAGATGGCGCCCTGTTGTTTTCAATGGCCTGTGCTCATTGACCGCAAAGAAGATTTTCACTTCCGCATTTACTTCCTTGTTTGCAGCCCAAGACTGTTGGGCTGTGACGTCAGAAACGCCGTTCTGACCAATCAGAGCGCGAGCTGCTAGAGCGGAGCTAGCGCAGGCTCAGAGCGAGGCTAACTCTTACAAAGCTGATTTTTAGGCGCTTTTACGATTAAATTTTTAAAAAAAAGTTTGTATTGTAAAAATACAGAAGAATCCCTACAAAATCCGACCTTTATGAAAGCTGTGGATGCCCTGTCAGCCAAACACGGGCAGTTTGAGTTCTCAAAAAATGCATTGTGCTTCAATGGGCGATTTTTTCTTAGGCTGTGGGCTGCAATACCTCACTCAGCCACACATCAATCTGCGGTGACGGATAGAGGGGGCGGGGCTTATCCAGCTCTTATTATACATCCATGGTGTGTTTAAACTTTTCCACAATAACGTCACATGCCCGATGTCACGAACCCAGCGAATCGGGAAGGCACAAGTCACAGTGACCTGGTCCAATAAGTCCACACGGCGCCGGATCAGATCATTCCATCTCCGGAGCCATTTTCCATCGGATTAGTGTGGACAAACACTGCACCCGCAACGAAAACGACTCAAATACGTCGTTTAGTGTGGACTGGGCCTTAGTAGTTCATGCCCACGCCTCACAGTAAGAAGGTTCCTGGACGGGTTTTAGACCTAATTTGCCCTCAAGTTGCAAAAACTAAACAGGAACATTGGAGAAAGAGACTAAAAGAGACTTGATGTAGTGTTTAGTTACACTTTAAGCTTGAGTTATCTGCTTGTTTGGAAGTAAGAAGCTGAATAGAAGCTTACAAGTAGTATTTTCAGATGGATAATGTGTGGTACTCTACCCAGAATACTTTGCAAATTACTCAGTCCAGGTAACAAAAACCTACCAGGAGTTGTGTTTTGTTTCATTCACACATAAGTATAAGATATTTACTTTGTTTACTTCTCCGTTATTAGCATTTAAAGGTGTATTATCTCCATAAAGATGCGATTGCTTTCCCTGGAATGTTTCACAGTATGGCATTAAACCTTTCGATCGTCATGGAGACCAGTTACAGGTCAGATCTGTGGAGAGGCGACCTCGCTCACAGTCAGAATACCTGTTTTTTAAGGTATTTTGTAGCACCTGTAATTGAATACATAGTAATAATAGTAAAGTAGAGCTGTTTAATGTCATACTGTGGAACATTTCAGACAAAGCAATGACATATCCATAGAAACAAGCAATTGAAAAGTTACACAGTGCGGCTTTAACTTTGCTCTATTCATTATTTCTCATGTATGAATGAAAAACTCCAGGTATACTGACTACATTAATACTGCAACATGACATAATTATTATTAAAAGCCTCCAAAAAGTCATGTTTAGCATAATAATAATAATAATAATAATAATAATAACGGTTTTACGTACCAGCGGTCCTCCTGTTGAACTTGGATTTTCTGCAAGAACAAAACAACATTTAGTCAATTAATCCTTTTCAGCTAAATCAAATATTGGCTAAAAGCAAACTACAGCTGGGCTAATATTTACTGCAAACAGAGTGAACGCAAAAACAACACAAGACAGGTGGTACATTAGCGATAGCAATTCTTCGATAATTAGCATAAATTAGCTTTCCTGCTTCAATAATAATGTCCCTGTTTAGTAAATGGTGTATTTCTAGTATATTCTGATAATCTAATTCTAATAAGCGAAGGGGCCGTTTTTACAATAAAGCAAGTTACAAAATGCTGACGTTTTTAATTTTACAACTGAGGCGTAAAAATATTGTAGGCTATAAGCAGGTACTACACATAATAATGATCAAAATAATTTATAGAGGAAGTAAATAATCACCGTATTTGTCAAATGTTGCCTCAGTCAGTCTGCGCAGTCAGCGGTAAGAGACAGGGCTGTTAACGAAACTGAAAAAACTTTGGAAATTTACGAATACAAAAAAAGCCAATCCGCAAGAGAAAATTTGTATAGCGCAAAATGCATTGTTGCGTAAACGGCCCCTTTCTTCAGTTTTACGTGAAAATTCGGCAGATTTTGTGGAAAATAAACAAAAACAATGACGTCAAAGGAGAAGAAGTGAAAGTGAATGAAGGACATGGCTTGTGTAATATCTTTAAAAGTGAAAATATGACACTCTTTATGTAGTAATAACATGTTTTAAAGTTGCTAATTCAATGCTGTGGTTGCTATAGTTGTTGCCGGCTGCTCTTGTGGCTGACCGGCTGACACACTGAGCCGTTTTTAAAAATATAGCTTCAATTTCTAGCTTAACATTTTGGGATTTTGACCAAGTAAGAAGTGTAAGATGGACAAAAGTTAAGGACTATTGGATTTTTGATTTGAGCAGTTTGATTTCCTGTATCCATAGCGACCGTGCATGAAGCTAACTATGCTAACTAGCTCTAAAGTGTGACTTTTTACAACAATGCAGCAGATTTTCTACACCAATTAAGGTAGATGTTCCTGAGCAAATGTCTAATCACCAACAAAACAATAGAGCAAAGTGAGAGAGTGTCTTTCCTGCTGTGTTTCCAAAGCTCAGACACTTTTGTCCTGAGGAATATTACTCAACTCAACTAATACCTCAAACTGCCCTGACCCTGGATCTGACGAGTTTACCTACTGAGCTGCACTTAGATTTTTATTTGAACTTTCTAACATTATTGTATTTTACTGCTCAATGTGCTTAAACTGCCCCAGAGACAAAGTGATATTGATTCGTTTATTGATCTTTAGTGTCATTTCATGTCAGTCAAACATATTTTTACACTTTTTTTTTTTCACTCTAAGGATGAACTTTCCTGAGAAGAGAAATTAAAGTCCTTAAGGTTTCTAAAGAGCTTGGTTCCTGTTCATTAATTTGAAGTCATTTTAATTTGTTTGGAGCATCGGAGAAAAGTGATTATCTACTTTCAGGCTCAATTTAATTAAATGTTCAAAGTTACTGAGCCGTGTGTCGTGGTGATGGAACCTTCAGAGCGCTGAAAACGCACTTTAGATTTAGACCTTCTCAGTTTCCATTTAGAACTCCCCCGTCAGGACTAAACCAGGTCTAAATAAGGACTAAGACAGGGCTAAACCAGGACTAAGATAGGGCTAAACCAGGACTAAGACAGGGCTAAACCAGGACTAAACCCAGACTAAACCAGGAATAAACCAGGACTAAACCAAGACTAAACCAGGAATAAACCAGGACTAAACCCAGACTTAATCAGGACTAAAGAATCTCTTAACCAGGACAAAACTGAGTAATAAATCAGGATAAAACCAGGTCTAAACTAGGATTTATGCAGAAGCAATCCTAGTCTAAACCTGGACTGGACTAGGGTGAGAAAGGCTATACCAGGACTAAGCCAGGTCCGAACCAATCCTAAACCAAGACAAAACCCGAACTAAACCAGGAATTAACCAGAACTTAGCCAAGTCTAAGGACAAAACCAGATCCAAATAACTTTATTAAGAATAGAACAATGAGCTAAACAGAACTAAACCAAGTCTAAACCATGACTAAAACAGGATTTAATTATGTTTAAACTAAACTAAATCAGGCCTAAACCATGACTAAAACCAGTCTAAACCATGACTAAAACAGGACTTTATATGAAGACTAAACTGGGACTAAATCAGGCCTAAACCAGGACTAAAACCAGTCTAAATCATCATTAAACCAAGCCTAAACCAGACCTAAACCAGGACCAAACCACATCTCTCACATTCACGGTCATTTTATTGTCGCTTTTACCTGAGCGTCTCTCGGGGTCGGTGCGGCTGTGATGGTGGAAGCTGCGTTTTCCCAGCATGCCGTGGGTGCCGTGGGGCAGAGAGGAGAGGAGGCGCCGGGGCGGGGGCGTCTGGAGCCCTGGGGTGCGGTGAGACCGAGGGACCTGGGTGGCAGGACGGGACTCTGAGACCAAAAACAGAGACATAATAAATACATGAAACAATACAGTGATTTTAAACATGGCTGTGGGGCGCATAGGAGACAAGTGTATTATTCTAATCTATAAATCACGACTTTGTCAATAAACCAGGTCTAAACCAGGTCTAAAGCAGGACTAAACAAGGTCTAAACCAGGTCTAAACTAGGACACAAGCAAGACAAGTCCAGGTCTAAACAAGGTCTAAACCAGGTCTAAACTAGGACACAAGCAAGACAAATCCAGGTCTAAACAAGGTCTAAACCAGGTCTAAAGCAGGACTAAACAAGGTCTAAACCAGATCTAAACTTGGAGTCAAGCAAGGCTAAACCAGGTCTAAACCAGGTCTAAACCAGGTCTAAACTTGGACTCAAGCGAGGCTAAACCAGGACTAAACAATGTCTAAACTTGGACTCAAGCGAGACTAAACCAGGAATAAACAAGGTCTAAACCAGGTCTAAACTTGGACTCAAGCGAGACTAAACCAGGACTAAACAAGGTCTAAACCAGGTCTAAACTTGGACTCAAGCAAGACTAAACCAGGCTGAAAACAGGTCTAAATTAAAACAGGAATAAATCAGATCAAATCAGGAATGAGATACTGAATAAGGACTAAACCAGGACTATATCAGGCCTAAATAAGTCCTAATTTAGGACTAAACCAGGACTGTATTAGGTCTAAAGTGGTTCTAATTCAAGTCTGAACCAGGATAAATTTAGGTTTAAACTAGAAACAATAACAGATCTTAACAAATCTTTAAATCAGGAGAAAACCAGGACCAGAAAAAAACAAGTCAATCTAGACTAAATCAGAACTAAACCAGGACTAAACCAGGTCTAAACCAGGACTAAACCAGGACTAAACCAAAGCTATCCCAAGTCTAATTAACAGGAACAGTAGTATTAACAGTAGTAGTAGTAGTGGTAGTAGTAATAGTAATTGCAGTAATTATTGTTAAAGTAATAGTAGCTGTTGTGATAGTAGTAATAGCAGTTATAGCAGTAGTATCAGTAGTAGTATCAGTAGTAGTAGTAGTAATAGTAGTAGTAGTATTTACCTAGAAACTGCAGTATACTGGTGAGCGTACTCCTCTGTGCCGCTCTGATCTTGGGAAGGCGCATCCCTTGTCCTTCAGACGCCCTCAACATATCTATCATCAAACATAAACATCAGTGTAACCAACCACTGGCCCAGTGTGCTGCCCCCTACAGGCCAGACGTGTGAATGACAAATCCTAGTTTTAGAGCTAAATAACACTACAAGAACCACAGTGAGCTTTAAAAATGGAAAAGATGGAAACAAGACAAAATAAGATGTTTTTTTCCCTTAGTTTAAATCAGTAAAAGTGAAATTAGCTCCAGAGATCCATGAAATTATATTGTAATTTTACAGAATAATGGTTGTTCAAATATAACACTGGTGGTTGTGGGTGAGTGAAGTCTTAATATCACAAATATACATCACAAAAAAGTCTTTAAAGGTTCACTGTGTAACTTTTTTTGGCAGAGGGTACGCCAGTGTCTCCGTGGAGGTGTGGGAAGGTGGGAATGTTCCACACTAAGGCATTATAAAACATTCCCAGGATCAATTCAATGATTTTTTAAATGTATTTTTAAACAATATCGCACCAGTATTGAATAAAAATACTAGCTAAAAATGTTTAATTAATGCCATACTGTGGAACATTCCTGACAAGGCAATAACATTTCCATGGAGACTCGCAAATCACGTGGCAAATCGTAGACTAGAAAAGCTACGGAACGCATCTTTAAATGGTAAGTTACGATTTTCTGCTTCTCTTGCAAAGCGTGAAGTTTTCAAAGCGCAGATTTCTGTCTCGGTCACGACTCGTATCTGTGAATTTTGCGATTTCTCGTTAATGCGTGTTGGAAATGGCGTGAAAATAAGTAGGAAATGTTTAAAAATAACTTACTTGGATGGGTGAAATGGTGCCCTTAACCATGCACATTCACATATCATGCCGTCATGCACATCCCAAATGAAACCCACTCAAAACCAGGCGTTAACACTGGAGGTTAAACACGGGTGTGGCGGGGCATCTGATGGACCGGAGACAAGACAAATGACGGACAAGACGCAGAGGAGATGCTTTCAGTGCAACTTTATTGACACACATTCACACGGCAATGAAAAGAAACACAGAGGTAGAAAGATGAGGTGGAGACATACACAGATCAGTCATGACATTAAAACTACCCAAGCTCCGTTTTAATTTAACTCACTGCGGCGGAGACTACGGTAAACTTACGCATTAAAGCTGCCCTACGTAGCTTTTCTGTGTCAGCTTCCGCCAACTGCTTGTCTCCATGGAGATGTAACGGCCTAGAGTTCCCCACAGTATGGCATTAAACGCATCCATCTCATGTAGACAAGCAGGGGACGGCGCCAGTACAGGAAAAAGTTAAAGTATTATATTTTTTAGCAGTATAAACAGCTCGATGCAAGTTATAAAGGTTTAATGCCATACTGGGGAACATACCAGGCAAAGCAAGACAATACATCTCCAATAAGCAGTAGATACTCCCCCCCCCGCCCAACAGAAAAGTAGTGCATCTTCAACCACTTTTGTCTTTATGTTGCATTACCATGATTATACGGATTAAAAACTCCCAATTCAATAAACTGAGATGGAAATTTAATGTTAAAAGTGTAAAACTGCAGATGTTTGGACCTGGTTTATGGTTCATATCGCTGTAATTACTGGGCCTGTCTACATGAAATGAAAACGGTCTGGAGAATAAGAGATATATTTTTATTCAAGTATAAAAACGTGGTGCCATTAGTTTTATTTAACATGCAGGTTTGAGCCAGTTGTCAATTATATATGTATTTTTTTCAGTTTGGATAGCCTAGAGTAAAATTAGCAAGTAGATTTGATTGATGATTTCAATCAATTCTTGCCGCTCATTCACTCATTTAGCCAAGTTCAGACTTATATTTATCTGAGTCTGTACAAAATGTCCTCTTGCTCTCCAATAGAGACACTACTAAACAATGTTATGCCTGATCAGTGGGTTACAGCGCTCGTTAGAGACGATAAAAGAGGAAAAGGAGGCATAGACTTAGGGAATCCTACAGTAAGTACGTTCAGTGGGTTTCTGTTTCACAAAGCAACATGGATCAGTTTAAGGTTTGCTATTGTTTTAAAGGGGAACTCCGGCGTGTTTGAAGCTAAAGTCAGTTTCTAAGTTTCTAGAGGTGGCTTTTTTTTTGTGGCTTCTGACAGTATTCGACCACCTCTAGAAATGGACTTTAGCTTCAAACGTGCCTAAGTTCCCCTTTAAATTTGTCTCTACTACTCAAGAGCGAAGCCGTTGGAAATATAGTAAACCAAACCTGCCCGTTGTAAGTTAAATATGATTAAAAAGAACAAATTTTCAACATTTTTCACATATAAAGACTAAAAGCGTAACTAGAAGAACCTGCATGCCACAATTACCACTGGCTGTATCCAGTGTTGTTCACATTTTGTTAAGTTTGTGGCACAAAAGGACAAAAAGGCAAAGGTAAAAAGCTAATGGGGTCAGAGTTCACGTTTTTTCATTAAAGACTGTTCACTGGAGCTTTTCATGGCCATGGCAACTCACAATACTCCCGTCAAGCTTAAAAAGTAAACAGCCGGGTTCAAGAGTGTAAAGTCATTTTTCATTCACAGCATGTTATGATGTTTTAATTATTACTTTCTGTATTTATTTTTCAGAACGATGCATTTTTTTCCCCAAACATTTTCATTTAAATCTCCAGGCGAGTTGCTAGAAAGTTAAGAGTTTAAAAAGTCTCTACCAGATCTTGAACCATGAGTGAAAAACATGTTTTAAATGAACTGTTATCCTGATATATTGTTGGATTTCATTTGACAATATCGATCACAGCATTAATTATTGTGTAGCCTGTTATATTTAAAACAGATGAACAGCTAAAATAAATATTTTGAAGCTACATCCTGCCATTTTAAGCTTAATTAGGGACGTGCCATATAGTTGTTCTAATATTTTTTTTCCATATTTTGTAATTTTTCCAGATATCGGTATCGGTCTGCTGTTCGATATTTAAAATTTTGCAGATATTTTGGCTCAATATATGTTTTAATAAGCTACTTCAGTCTATTTGGACATAAGCCATGCTCACTTTGTCTTTTTGATCAGACTAATGAGTAAAAATGGAAACAGAAGCTCAATTAAGACGTGTAATCGAATATCGGTGTAGGAATCGGTAAAATAAATTAATAAATTGGACCATTTTTAAATTTAATGTCAAAGGAGTCACGAGTTTTAAAGAGATATCAGGGATTATTTGATTGTTTAAATAAAAAAAGTAATCTGCAATAGTAGATAAGGCGGCTACTTTACATGCATTTGGATAGTTGTTTTCCATGTTAGGTCTGTTTATCTGCAGTTTTACATCAGATGCCCTCCCTATGGCAAACCTCTCTTATAATCGGAGTATTGAAGAAAAATCTTTAAAGTGATTCGAGACTTTAAAAGTAGATTTGATCACTACAGTTGTGTTTAAACTAAATCTAGTGTCTTTGGTAATGATTTATATCACTGTACAATAAGGTGCTGGCAAAACAAATGCACAAAATTAGACTGATCTTGGCGCTTTTGTGAAACAGACTTAAATCTACAACACACAACATGGAGGGAGTCTGGAGAGAATTGGATGAAATAAAAAAGAGGAATCGCATGTTTGATGGTGGCTCTACTGTACGGGTTACACTACAGTCTGTCTTTTCTCAGCCTTAACGAAGTATAATTCTAGTGAATCTCAACCTCACACAGCAGTAATCTGTCCAAGGGAAAGATCCTAAATCCTCCACTAGGGGCGTAGGGCTGCACAATAAGTCTATGTAGTCAAGCTCTAAGCAAGAATCAGTATAGAAACAATCTTAAAAGTCCTAAATTACACAAAACTGAGTACAAATTGTAAGTTTTAAGCCATGTTATAATATCGTTGCCTCATCAAAAACATATCTGGAGTTTTGTTCAGTTTCATTCACATTGTTTTAAGCTCAAAATGCTCTGCTCCACCTTATGATGTCATAAATGTGAAAAGTTTTCAGCTCCTTTTTTACCTTTAGTTCAGCAGAGATTAGCAATTTCAAGGGCTTGAATTATCCAAATGATTCTAGTGAAGTTGTTTGGAGTTTAAAAACAGTGGAGCACTTCCTGTTTTACCGCATGACATCACCAAGGGGAACGGCGTTTTCTGTTTGACAAAAGAAAATAGCCCAAATATGGCACATGTGAATGAAACAAAACAACTGTGGGTATGTTTTTGATGAGGAAACATTATAACATAAACCAGAAAATAGTGCAGCAAAGGGCGTTAAATAAATCCTAACACCACCAGGTTTCTCCACTTGATAAAAAAATAGTTTGTTTTAATGATTATGTTAAATAAAGCTGACTTTTAATAACCAAAATTAGCCATGATTTAGTTTTGGTTTTGTCTGGTGCGTTATTACTTTGAGAGAATTTCACTAGAAAATTAAAGCACGTATTTGTTTTTGGTTTATTACAACTAAAATTATATTATTTACATTTTAAATACTATAATATCATCGAAATTGCAGTTCTTAACAGCCATATCGCTTTTTTTTTTTTCAATTTAGTGCAGCCCTAAGGGGAGCAGTGCAAATGGAGCTTTATTCAGATACATTCTCCGTCTAAGTGAAGCTGGCTCAGACTCTATGCGACGTGTGTGGATGAGTTTGTGCAACATTCAATGGATTCAAACGAAAAGAGTGGAAAAAGGCACAAATGAAACGATGGTCAAACTCAGGATGAGGACAGGCAGTCTTTATTGGAACTGGGGCGGGAGATACAAAAACAAAATAATAATATAACAATAATAAAAACAGACTGGTGAGGTGAGGTGTGTGTCCATGTGGCAGCAGTTAGGAGGAATTAAAGGAGCTCTTACACTCTGCCTTTACGGCGCCACAGTTAATGGGCACAAAGGGTCTGCGTGCGGCGCGGCGCAGCTTGATGATGTCGCGGCACATGTGGCGGGCCAGTTTGGTGAGGCGCGTGGCCTGCAGGAGGAAGGCCTGCTTGGTCTTCATCGACGATTTGGGGCTCCCGCTGTTTCGCATCGGGACCATGTGATTGGACTGACGCGCTACGTGGCCCCGCGCACGAGGCTCCTGCACAGAAAACCACAGACAGAGGGATGAATGAGGGAAAGTGGAGGAGTTTAAGGACTTTGTTGTAACATCGGGCCGGGGTCGGGTGACCAGATGTCCCCGTTTACTCGGGACAGTCCCAGTTTTGAGCCCCGTGTCCCCCTGTCCCTGCAGATTTATCCAAAACCACTGATTTGTCCCAGTTTTATACAAGAAATGTCCCTATTTTGACCAATTCGATCTAAACCAGGACTAAACTAAGATTAAACCAGGACTACATCAGGTCTAAACTAAGACTGAATCAGGTCTACATCAGGTCTAAACCAGGACTAAACTAAGATTAAACCAGGACTACATCAGGTCTAAACCAGGACTAAACTAAGATTAAACCAGGACTACATCAGGTCCAAACCAGGGCTAAACTAAGATTAAACCAGGACTACATCAGGTCTAAACCAGGACTAAACTAAGATTAAACCAGGACTACATCAGGTCCAAACCAGGGCTAAACTAAGATTAAACCAGGACTACATCAGGTCTAAATCAGGACTATCACAATTTTTGTCTAATCTGATCCCTGCCAACAGTAAAGAGGAGCATAAATAAACATTTGTTTCTCCAAAATACAGAAATCTGTGTTTGCGAATGACAACAAAGAAAAAAAATCGTTTTAAAAGGAGTTTCGTTCCAGCTGCCATTGTATTTATGAATAAACTGATCTATTTATTTATAATGTTCAGTATTTATTGTGATTTTTAGCCAAGTGAGATGAACAAAACCATTCTGCACTGGAGCACTGTAATACTTTTATTTGTAATTGGGTTTTTATTTGTGTTTATTGTGTAAAGTGTGGATGAATGAAATGTGAAATGTAGTGCTGCCGCGATTATTCGACGTTGTCGACGTAATCGAATATGAAAATGAGTCGACTACAATTTTTTTGGTCGAATATTCGCCTTTATTTATTTTTGGTCTCAAACGGCTCGTCCAGAGACCTTTCGCTTGCCTGAGATCAGGTATTTCCCCTCCACACCACTAGTAGTACTACACTCGAGGCGGACACCGGTGCTGCTGACAGCGGCTACATCCGGGGTTGACGCCGAGGTGGCTAACCTCGGCTTCACCAAAGGCTAACAGCAGTGGTAAATAATGGCACCGCAAAAGAAAACAAACTTGAGGAAGTATTTGCCGTGCGCACTCTGCTGGCTGGTCTCTCTCTTTCTCTTCCCCTTCCCCGATTTGAGCATTTGAGAAAATGCCAGCGTCGGAGTCGGACCAAGACCTAAAGCCTCGAAACTCTGGGAATACTTTGGGACAGATGGTGATAGAGTGGTTTGTACACTCTGCAAGACTTCTTTGGCTTTTCACGGGAGCACGACCACGATGCATGAGGTATTGAGAATACCGTTGCATATGCTGCTCGTGCATACATAAATTGTGTGTGCATATCGTTGTTCAACATTGTCGAATGAGCACACACAACAGACATAACAGCAATAACCTTTGCAACTCGCACGCACAAGGTAACCTCCCGGGAAAATCTAACACACACACTTGTGTGTGTTAGAACCGCTTGTTTTTTTTTTTTTAATTAGTCGTTTAGATTAGTCGACTAATCGAAAAATTAGTCGAGAGATTAATCGTTAGAAAATTAGTCGTTAGTGGCAGCACTAGTGAAATGTGGGACCAGCCTCTCAAATCTGCAAAACAAATTTACCTACGGGTACGAATAAAGTGACCAAACCTAAACCTAATCCTAATCCTAATCCTAATCCTAATCCTAATCCTAATCCTAATCCTAATCCTAAACCAAACCCTAACCCTAACCCTAACCCTCAACCTAAACCTAAACCAAACCCTAAACCTAAACCAAACCTAAACCAAACCTAAACCAAACCCAAACCCAAACCTAAACCCAAACCCAAACCTAACCTAAACCTAACCTAATCCTAATCCTAATCCTAACCCTAACCCTAACCCTAACCCTAAACCTAAACCAAACCTAAACCAAACCTAAACCCAACCCTAATCCTAACCTAAACCTAAACCTAAACCTAAACCAAACCTAAACCAAACCTAAACCAAACCTAAACCAAACCTAAACCCAAACCTAAACCCAAACCTAAACTAAACCTAATCCTAATCCTAATCCTAATCCTAATCCTAAACCTAAACCAAACCCTAACCCTAACCCTAAACCTAAACCAAACCCTAAACCTAAACCAAACCAAACCTAAACCAAACCTAAACCAAACCCAAACCCAAACCTAAACCTAAACCAAACCTAAACCAAACCTAAAATGCAGCAACAGAAGTTCCTCAGATTACCAGGAGAAAGGACAATGTTACTCGCTGTTTCCACAATTTCATTTAGACCAAACATCCCAAACCGGATGTGTCCCAGTTTAGTATTTTTATAATCTGGTCACCCTTTGCTGGGGGTGTCGTACAGTTATGTGTATTTGCAGAAAGTTCACCAGTTACCATGGAGACGCAGCGCACTATATTTGTAAAAGCGGCCCAAAAAAAGGGTTTTAGATCGTCTGGAAACTCAAGAGAAAATAGAAAATGGATTTAAGCCGCACATTTTCAGGCATCTGATCAATGCAGCGTTCGCGGTCCAGTTTGAGGGTTTGATTTTCAACAAAAAAGGCGAGACTGTGACTGTTATTTGAGAGGGACTTGTTTAGCAGCACATCTGTTGTAGTTACGGCCAAGTCAGTTGTTTCTGGGCGTTAAAATAAAGCTCAGATTAAAGTTTAACAAAGCCTCAGACTGAGCAGAGCCTCCAGTGAATGTAGATGAAGTCAGTGTCAATGGAATTATAGAAATGAGTATTTTTGCAACAGCACAATTGGTGTTTTGCAGCCGACGCCATCAACTTTCCGTCAACTGGAGGCTCTGCTCAGTCTGAAGCTCTGTTCCTCAGATTCGACTTTAATCTGAACTTTGTTTCAACCCAGTCTGACCAGAAAGAAATGACTTGGCTGGAACAGCGCTGTTACACAAGTGTCTCATATAAAATTACAATCTCAAGACAGCGCTACTCACTCTCACCTTTTTATTGAAAATCAAACACCTAAACACGACCATGAACACTCAGACTGCGGCCTGAAGTGACCAAATCTGATTTTTTTCGGCTTTATGTGACCTGTATCTGATGTTTTAATGACATCTTGAATGATGTCTGAACGACACAGATCCGATTTTTTTCAAATTTGACCCAGGCCACTTGGATTTATGCTCCTAAAACCCGATTCATATCCGATCTTTTGCCATGCGACTTCAGTCTAAACGGCCACGTCGCATTCATCTGACCTACACGTCATCAACAAGTAGGGCTGGGCGATATGGACCAAAAAATATATCTCGATATATTTTGCTATATCTCGATATATATCTCGATATATTTACAGGAAAAATAACCCCCTCCCACACTACTGCAAAAACAACAAACAAATTTTATCTGATTAATATTCATTTAGTACTGCACTTAAACACTCTGCACCCCTTTTTGGACCCTCACCCACAGTTTAAAAACCTCTTCTTTAAGAGAACTACCACTGGTAAAAAGTGGCTAGGATTTTTAAACCTGGAATTACATTCTCTTGTTTTAAAGTGATGTTTAGTCTCTGCACATTTACCAAATCAAACGCACATTATGACTGCACTCAGTATTCAGACCTTGAGTCCGTGACAAGACCAAGTCCAAATGCGCTCGAGTCCGAGACAAGACCAAGACAAAGCTCTCGCTTTGGAGAGGGAAGTCCAGGGGTGTGGGGGTGTCTACTGAGTGGTGGGACAGGTGTGGGTCCTGCTGCGGGGCATTCCTCGTTTAAGGGGCCGTGGGTGTGTTTTGAAGCGGAGTTTGTTCGTATGAGTGATATCGGCCACACGCGGAGCTCGTATGCTGGAGTCGTGCGCGGTCGGAGGTGTCGTGCCCGGGCACAGTTCGGTTGCGCTCGCGCTGGGCAGGTGCATTTAGAAAGTTTAACTCATCACGTTACGTCTGTGCGCAGCTCCTTATTGTGGCTGCAGAAGCATCGCACAGATGCGCCTGTTTTGTTTTCCCCATTCGCACAACGAAATATTTGCTCGCAAATGCGAGTGAAATGGGTGCACTGTAGAGCCCTGATCCTAGTCTTGGTTTAGTCCGCGACCGAGCCCCGGGCTCTGCGGCCGCGTTTAGTCCTGGTTTAGTCCTAGTCCTGGTTTAGTCCTAGTCCTGGTTTAGTCCGAGGCCAGCTCCGGGCTCTGCGGAGGAGCTCGGGGGACAAAAGTGGGAGGCGGAGGCGAGCGCGGCACAGAGAAGGCAAAAACAAGCGAAGCGGCGAAACCAGAAGTAAACGTAAGCATTATAGCGATATATCGATATGCCAGAATTCATATCGAGTTTCAAAAATATCTCGATATATTTAAAATATCGAGATATCGCCCACCCCTATCAACAAGTGAGAGTTTGGCTATTGTGCTGTAACAAACACCTGTTGTGAGCGAATACAGTCCAACGCCGATGTATTTGCTACTGAAATAGGCCGAAGACGTGTTTCCTCCCGCGAGAGTCGTACGACAGCAACTTTAAAATCACCAGGTGCTCAGTGCAGCGTCCATGTTTAGGCGACCTCCGTAAACACTGAGCACGTTCGCTGCTGTGATGTTGTTGTGTTGGTAAATTTTGTACATATACTTATTCACTTTATATTATTATTTTTATTATTATTTCTATTTTTGTATTATTCTTGTTTATCTTGATTGCATCACACTTTTTTCCTTTTTTGCACTAAACTGTCCTGGAGCTACTGTGACTGTTGAATTTCTCCACTGCGAGATCAATAAAGTCCTTATCTCATCTTCTCCAATGCTCATGCAGGACACTTTTGGGGAGTTTAATCTTCACACTCGAGATCACAGACAAGTCGCGTTTAATTGGAAATGTGAACGACCTCGCAAAAAACATTGGATTTCACAAAAAAATCTGAATTGAGCATTAAGACCTGCAGTCTGAACGCAGCCTTGAAAATATGTTTAAGCTCCTGAAAATATGTTTCAATCAATTTTTCATGTTCACTGCTCTTAAAACTTTTTGAGTGTTTTCTAATGTGTGCGTTGTTAATTAAACAGTGGGCACATGTAGAGCTGTGTAAATCATTAAAAATTTAAAAAACAAGATTTTTTTTGGCTGAAACTGACATTATTTTTCTTTTAAGCAGTCACTTTTATGCTGTCAAAATGCTCCTATAAAGAAAGAATGGACCCAATAGCCACTATATATTATAAAAGTGGTCTTGCTGGAGGCTCTGAATGGCACATCCTCAGCATATGTTAATTTAATTGCATTTTCCATTACATTTTCTTATGTATTTTCTGAACTGAACTGAACTGAAGAGATAATTGGACTTGCAGTTTAAAATACATATGAAATAACATTATGTCCAGACATGTTGTTCTTCAGATAACAGAAGCTGCTGTTGCCTGGAAACAAGAGGTCTTGTTTAAGAAAAGATCACACGTTTTACTTTTGTAACCAGCACTACAGGTTTAACACAACAGCACGGAGCGGGAAGTCTTATTTCAGCGTGTACAGCGGCGATAATTTACACAAGAAACCTTTATTCAGCTTTAGTCTCACTCACACTTTTGACTAAAGCGGACTTCAGTCCTGATTTAACCAAAAAGACGATTTCCGCTGTAACAAAAAGCTGCTCTAGGGGAAAGTGCTCTGCAGATCACTGCAGTGAGCAGCATTTTTGTTTTTCATTTGTGCAAAAAAAATGGCTGCCTGACACTCTGCTGGATCCTGTGGGTATCACCAATTAAGAAAACCAGAGTACTGAGGTGAAAGATGGAGTCAGAATGAATACAGGACCATAAAGATTACTTAAACGTGCACAAATCAGTCTAAATGCAACTTTGAGAGGGTAAAATAGAAGAGGAAACAGCTACTACATGGTTTAAAGGCTCTGAAATGTATCATTATAATCTGTATTGCATTGCTTCATGGGACATTTATTGCTTTGCGGCTCAGATTGAAAAGTGGAGCATGGATCTTCTTCTGTCCTTTGGTCCTGAGGTGATTTGTAGTTGTGAATATTTATTTCCTCTCAGAACAATATATATGGTCAGTGTTTTCCATAAGTTTATACTGAGACTGGGGCATGAATCGTCCATATTTGAATAATTTTATTTAGTAACAGTATGAATATTCCTTATTGGCACAAAATAACAGTTCTATCAAGACAGACCCAATGAAGTGACACTAAACGGCTACTGAAAGACCTAAAGGAGCTTCAGCTCTGATCGATGTTCAGAATATGACTCGTGGAAATGAACCAAAGCTCAGGCTCCAGAGCACATGGACGGAGGAGGATTAAGAAGAACCTCACGTGGCCTCGTTTGGCTGCGTCTTTACTAGCATTGTTCTGATACCGCACACTTTTCAGGTATCGTATCGATGGGAACTCAGGCCAAATCACAGATTCAATACAACTCTGTACCAGTATTTACTTACGGTCAAGACCTTTATACATTTAACTAATACTTTAGTCCTCAAATCTAATTTATTCTTGCAGATTTTCTTTAAATTTGCCTTTGAGAAGATTTATTTTTTGCTCTTGTACTGTTACAATAGCCATACATTTTTGGTATTAGCGAGTACACCAAGGCCCAGTATCGATATCGGACACAGAACTATAATAAAATCTGGAAGATAAATCCAAGATGGCGCCGTATTGTTTTCAATGGTCTGTGCTCATTAAAAAAAGTTTACTCTCAAAGCCCAACGTGTGACATCAGCGGAGCTAGCGCAGGCTCAGAGCGGGGCTAGGCTAACTCTTACAAAGCTGATTTTTAGGCGCGTTGACGATTTAAAACATTTTTAAAGCTCATATTGTAAAAATACAGAAGAATCCCTACAAAATCGGACCTTTATGAAAGCTGTGGATGCCCTGTCAGCCGAACACGGGCAGGTTGATTTCACAAAAAATGCATTGTGCTTCTATGGGCGATTTTTTCCTGGGCTGCAGTAATTTGCTCGGCCACACGTCAATCTGGGGTCATGGATAGAGGGTGCGTGCCTTATCCAGCTCTTATTATACTTCTTATGATATTGGATCAGAAACCCCTTTCCCCCCCAAAAAGGCACTGGAACAACACTAATCTTTACGCACAGACGCTCCACACTAGATATATTTACTCTATTTTAGAAGAGGACTCTGCTTTTTTTGGACACTGTTAAAACGCGAGTGCAGATAAACATTCGGAAACACTTTATGCTTATGATAAAAGTAATAAAATGTCTGTTCTTGCCTTGATGCTTACATTGCCAGTGGGGGTGGGTGATGTTCTCTCCTCAGACCCCTCGGCTCTGCTCGGCATCTTCAGACCCCCGTACTTCTTCCAGTACATCCAGCAGGACACGCACAGGCGGCACTGCATGTTGGGAGGGCCCCAGGAGTACCACTGCGCAGACTGCATCGCTGTGAAGAGGACAGGACTGACATTAGAGCTGGTTAGAGGTACAAGAGCTCCCCGAATCCCAGTGCTCATCAGTGCATCTCCTGTCTGTGTGTTTCATCGCTGTCAAGATTCACCATTCACCAAAGCTCTGACATCCGGAGAATATGGTGGAGAAAAAGGGCGGTGATAGTTTAGGCATGTCAGAAGAGAAATACGCCAGTCAAACCCACTGTTAGTTCATGTTTTATGTAAAAATGTTGTGCTGAAAATGACAGGGACAGACCAGAATACCAATTATCAAGTTTGTGATTTTGTGCAACTTTCTGGGAGGTGGCATGTCTTTTGCATGACTCCATGGAAATAGAAAGTAAACTGGAATATAATAACCAAAAAAAAAAAAAAAAAAAACGGCATTTGCTTTGATGGAGACAAGCAACAAGTGGGGGCTCTCCTCCAGGCAAAATAACAGATTTGTGGAGAGGCGAGATCCCCCACGGGTTCAATAAAAAAAAACAAATGAAATGAAAAATAAACTTTTTTAAAAATAAAAAGTTAGATACTGAGGCTTTAAAAATGAGAAGTTATTTGTTTGCAATTGATATTTGGTAAAGTTTTATAGTCCCACAACAAATTTCATGCCTACGTGATTATAAACATACTATGAAATGGTATGGTAAGGTGTGTTATTTATTTGTACAGGGACAGTGCACAACTATAACCAAGACAGAAATCACAAGAAATGAATGAATCACATGAATTTAAAGCATGAAGGCCAATTTACACCTGTAGATCCTGAGCAGGTGGTGGAAACACTAAAATACAGATTCAGTGCATAGAGAAAAACTGACCAAAAATAAATTAAAACAGATGTTACTTAGGGTTGCAGTGTTGAAATACTAGGGGTGTGCATTGCCTTGATTTTGACGATACGATACATATCATGATATCCATGTTACGATTCGATATATCCCGATATTTCCCGATACTAAAACAATGGATGATATATCGCAATTTATCAGTAATTACTTCTAATAATACTGTCAACTTCACCTTCACGAGAACCAAATTGTATGAAATTAGTTATTACCTTTTTAAAATCATGAAAACAGTGAATGCAACTAATGAATTTTAGTGAAAAATATTTAAAAAATCGACTCAAATGCATCTTGAATCGATTCGAGATTTGTGCAGTGAAGTGTCACAATATATCACTGAATTGATTTTTTCTTCCACCCCTATGAAATACTATTCTGAAAACAACAACATAATACACCAGACCCGCAATCACATGCACCCGTTCCACCCTGTGCTACAGAAAACTACAGCTAATTTTATCCGCTAATAAATCAAGAATCTACTTTGCTGGACATTCACCGATGCCACCTCCACGATGGCAGCCTAAAACCACACAGGAATCCCCTTTTTTGTATTTAAGGAGACTTTTTTTGTGCTATTCTGGTGCTCAAAGGTGCCGGGGGGAGAAGAAACAGGTGCCAACGTGGGACTGAGAAGTAGAAAAAGTCAAGCGGACACTGAAAATCCGAGCAATGGCGATCGCTAGCTTCCATCCGCGAGCTTATCAATGACTCCATGGCTTAATCTATGTCAGATCTGGAGAACAGGCTCTACCAGCAGATCCAACATTTCCAAGACAAGTTTTCGGAAGATGTTAAAAGAGAATCTACTTTATTGTAATTTGATTTGAATTTCCTGCAGCAAAGTACATATTTGTAAAGGAGAAACATCTCTGCTCTACAAATATGACGGAAGACGGCCTTTTTATACTACAAAGTTTGAATTAGAGCTTCTAAACTAACTTAATATGTAAAGATAGATGGATAAATAGATGAAATATGTACTTTACTGTAATTTGACTTGAATTTCCTGCAGCAAAGCACATATTTCATCTATTTATCCATCTATCTTTACATATTAAGTTAGTTTAGAAGCTCTAAATCAAACTTTGGAGTATAAAAAGGCCGTCTTCTGTCATATTTGTAGAGCAGAGATGTTTCTCCTTTCATTCGCACCCTGCTGTTATAAAAACGGCGTTCGAGGTCAAAGCGCTATATATAATAAAAGTACATCCATGTTAAATGTGGTGAAATTGCAGGGTACGGCAGGTCTGCAGACGCGAAGAGAAGAGGGGGGCTCGGGGGTGAAGACTAACAGCTGTTGTCATGGAAACATGCTGTGTCTGATCTGGGCGTGGCAGGGCATCCGGGCTGTTTCTCACCGCCCGAGTCATGATGTCAAGTTTATGTGTCGTCCCTCAGTTATTACGTGGCTAGTTTTTCCAAGTATATAACTGAATACTTCGCTGCGCAGGCAAAATGACCCATAATTCACTGTATTTATTTAGAAAAGGAGACGGGAGGAGACCGAAGGAACATTTATTTTGAAAAGCTTTAAGTTTAATTTCAGACAAAACACATGCATTGCTATTTTAAAGCTGAGATACCTTCAAACCATGACAGGAGGCAGTAGGTATCTAAGTCTAACCTCTTTCCAGCTCTCACAAACAGAGCTGCCACTTCTTTATAGTGACTAGGGGTGCACAAAAGTATTGAAATATCAAGATATCGTATCATTAATGTGATACAGTATCGATATCGTGGGCTGCTGTATTAATATATCGCCATCAAGTTTTTTTTTGGCATATTTTACTATATTATTTTGTTACAGAGCTACAGTTTTGTTGCTTGCTCGAAGGAAGGAAACTCGTTTATGCGACACATTTGACATTTTCACTGTTTTGAGGAGTAAAATGTGTGCGTTTCATATTCACTTTGCACAACAAGTGGTTTAACAAAGGGTTTTAGTATCACGGCCATGATTAAGCCTTTATTTTTTATTGAACTGTACAGAATAGATTTTAAATATTGAATTGTAAGCTCACTGTATCGAGGTATGAATCGTATCAGCCCGAATAGTGACTTTGGGCGTCTTATTTTGGGAAGTGACCTGCAACATTTCATATATTGCTTCATTTACTAACATTTTTGTGGGGCTGTGTTGCTTGTCGCTTCTTTTTGGGCTTTGTCTTTTTTTTTGGAGCTTGCTTTCTGAAAATCGATCAGCTCCCAAACTTCTACATGCATCAAATCTTTGGCCCCTGGCACAGCTTTAGAGTCGCTTATTCAAAAGGAGAAGTGAAGCACGAACGACCATCGGCTCTCGTCCCATAAATGTCATAGTGACTCACAGGGCACTTTCTCACAAGTTTGCAAAAGGAAAAGTTTGATAATTGGACTCAAAGTGAAAAAAATGTACAGCACACTCAGATGACAATTATATTTTTTTACTTTTAAGTTGCTGCTCATTTGCATTTCCACCTCTACAAAAACTTTGGTGTGTGTTTTCCGTTTTATTTGAACTGGATGAAGACGGTCACATTCTCTTCTGAAATAACTGTGTAGCACTTTGTTTAAATAAATAAAATACACTAGTTTTGTTGTGCTGCATTATCTATCCATCCATCCATCTTCTCCCGCTTAATCCGGCTGGGTCGCGGGGGCAGCGTGCTGCCCAATACTCATAGCACATGACCCCCCCCCTATGAACCCCTCTGCAGGTGGTGAGCCCACAGGAGGGTGGACAACATGGTCCTTGATGTTAGTTCATAGGGGTCCGGGCATGTTTTGGGTTGATGGGGGAAACCGGAGTACCCGGAGGAAACCCATCCAGAGAACATGCAAACTCCACACAGAAAGGCCCGGGCGACCCGGGGATCGAACCCGCAACCTTCTTGCTGTGAGGCCTGAGTGTTGCCACTCAGCCACCGTGCCGCCAGCATTATCTATAAATAAACTAATTTTGTGATGAGGTACTTACTGTAACAGCTCTCACAGGCTCTCCCACCCCCCGCTGTGTGGAAGGCCCCGGGCCCCGCTCCGTTCACCGTCGCCATTTTCCCGTTGGTCATTGAGATCTGGTTTGGGTTCGGCTTGTTACTGTCACAGGAGGAATTAGGAATTAGGAGAAAACTACCACCGACATATTTGGTACAAGATACAGCTTCTTTAACTCATTAAATGAAAGATATCCATCGGTTTCATTATGAGGAAAAATTAAGCGATTAACAATTTAAAACACATTAGGCTCTGTTCACACTGTCACAAACCCAGAAGACGTTTGGAAACATGCGGATGACGACTTCCTTCGGGCTCTGTTGGCGATGGGGGTTCGGATTTCTTCATCTAGATCAGTCCTTCTCAAATAGTGGGGGCGATGACAGTGTGACCTCGGGGAATGTGCTTTTTTTTTTTTACATACAAGGATAAAGTGTAATTGCACAGCCACTCCAGTAGTTGGCAGTGACGGTCTCATTGTCAGAGTGTGCGCAGTATTAGCGCTGTAGTGTGGGGTTTTTGCACCAGGCGAACGCACTCACAGCACAGAGCAGGAGATATGAAGTGCAGAGAACAAACTGTATGTAAAGAATCTGTAGCGCTCGGCTTCACTGTGACTACGGTGGGAAACGAGGAAAAACCACTGTGTTTCTTTGTCTAAAAATGTTGGCAGCGACAGCATGGAGCCAAATAAATTACAGCGTCGCTTAAAGACATTACACTCCACTCACGCTGATAAGCCACTTAAGTTTTTTCAGTGAAAACGTGCCGAATATCGCTGACAATCCTCCCGCTTTGTGAATGCTGCTTCAGTAAACCAGCGAGAACTGCGAGCGTCATAAGGAGGAGCAACCAGCAGAGGAGCCGATGAGCTGAGGAGCGCGAAATGTTTTCTTCTTCCTGGGGGGACGTGTCGTAAAATAATTGAGAAACACTGATCTAGAGGTCATTGTATTCTTTCTTGTATTCCTTTTATAAACTGCCTAATAATTTTTTGTGTATTATATATAATTTGTCTAACTTCATAATAAACAAAAAATGTAATTGTCGCGTTCTGTTATGTTCCGCTGATCGACAGTTAAAATCATCAAAGACGCGACTAGAGTCACGTCCCCCGTGGAAAACTTTGGCAGGTTGTGAAGATCGCTGCGGCTGAATCCACAGTTTTATCACGGTAACTACACTGAAAGTCGCAATCCGCATGTTTCCAAATGTGAATAGAGCCTATACTAACTTTTGAAACCCATAAACATTACAGAATTATCAAAGTATTATCAAACTATTAATAGGACAACTATTAAGAGAAGCAGTAACATTTGAGAGAAGACTGAAATATGAACCGGTAATGATCGAACCCCATGTATTTGCTGGATGTCATATTATACATACTTCTATATTTTTATGAGAAAGTGTAAAAAATATAGATAAATGTGTGTCAAATGTCATATCTTGCCTGATTTTCTAGGTATTTTTGAGCTATTAAACCCATTTTGTCAACATTTTTTGAAACATTCCAAGCAGTGTGATGACATATCCATAGAAACAAGCAGGTGACGGACCTCCAACCGAAAAGTTCCACAGTGCAGCTTTAGAGTTCTGTACTTACTATGTGGGTATATAGACCTGCTTCAGTTTGCTCTCTGCCTCCGCCGCCTTCAGTCGCTTCTACAACAAACAAACAACAACTCATTAAAAACAAGACTTCAGACTGACAGGTGAAAACAGACAGAAATATGACCACAGAATATTAGAAAAGAAATGAATGTCATGTCAGTCAAAAATATACTGAACACGTATTGTATGGACAGGCTTTTGGTCACAAGAGTTTTAGAATATAATCATTTTGCAAATTAGTAAACTGCTTTGATCTATTTGACCAATATGTGCAAAAATACAATGGGCCTCATTCATGAAACATTCTTACGAACAAATTTGCACTTGAGGCCTTTTTACAATCATTTTTGGCATTCACAAAACTTTTTCTTATCTGAAAATGTTCTTCTGGAAGAACAAATCCTATAAACAGTCAGGAGCACTCGTAAGAGCAAAAAAGTCTACTATTTTAGAATATTACTATTCTGATAATTAATGCTGTCAATCATTAATTTTTAAAATCAGATTAATCACACTTAGAATTTTGATTACCGTAATCACGATTAATCGCAGTTAATTATTCTTCAAAAAAAGACCAAGATATTTTGACAAAAATGCTATTTATTATCAAAAACTAATTTTATTGACATTTTTCTATCGCTGGTAGTTTTCTTGATAACATTGCCGCGGGGTGTTGTGCTCGGTTTGTTGTTGGTGCAAAAGTAGCGTCGTTGCTGCCGCTGAATCAAACACGTGTTTTGCTTTAAGATGGTATTTTAAACTTGTGCTTCTGTGGAAAGAGTTTATCGCTACAATATCTGCAAACTACCTTAGTTTTATCCAAAGTCACGTATGGACAGACCTGATCACTGACCTAATAACCTGCGCCGCCTTTCAGGTCACCATCTGCGCTTTCAATAGAGGAGCGTTCAAAATAAATTGTGTGATTAATCTGTGTTAAATAAACAGTGCGATTTTTTTGTGATTAATCACATGCATTAACGTGTTTTGACAGCCCTACTGATAATGCAACAAAAAATGATAATTTCTCCATGATGTAAGTTATATTAATAGATGGACTGCAGACAGAAACTAGCTATAATCTGGTGCAGAACATCTGTTTTTTAAACTTAATGTATCTGTACATTGTCCCTTTAAATAAAAACTAAACTAACTATATACTTTCTTAAATTATTTCCTATAAATATAAAACTATGTGATCCAATTACATTTATGAGTCGTTTTCTAGAGCATGTGTCTATTGGGTGTAACAGGCTCAGACAGGCTGCAGTGAGCCTCAGTCTCTCCATATGGGCCCCTGAAACAGTCTGTGCTCCACTTGAATTTCTCGTTCAATCTCTCCCTCGCACCTACATATATGTTGACCATATATGGATGTTCAGAGGGTGTTTCTAACTAAATACATATTATCCTTTTATGTAAATGAGTGCAGAGATGTTCGTAGCTGAAGAACGCTTTGTGAATCTGGCGCAGACTTCGCTCAGCATCTTCTTAAAGTAAAAGTAGAAACATTTTTTAAGAAAAGATTCATGAATGAGGCCCAGTGTTATTATAAACCTTATGTGGTAAGAGACAGATGTTTGATAGAGACTGGAAGTCAAATTGATATTAAAATTGTGTTAGTAAAAGGAACCAAGAGCAGAATACATTGAACCCGTGACCATCGCTCCAGTGGGAACATCTGCTTCCAAAAGGAGACACAATTTTTGAAGTATAGTTTCCTTTGTTTTGATTTTTCCTATTACAAATTGGGATTTTGAATTCATTTTTAACCAGATGAAAGTGGACTTGTTGACTGAAGGTTTCTAGAAAGAACATTTCCTAATACAGTGTATATTCATTCAAATCAAAGAGGTTATTCTTTTGTATTTCTGACCAATGCTGCTGCTTTCATTAAAATGTCTTTTGGCGTCCAGGTTTTCAGTGTCTGTATTGTCCAGATAACGATTATAAAATAGTCGACAATTATTTCAGTGGTCAAATAGTTGCTACAGCTGATCACCTTTCCTTTTGTGTGTTAAATTGTGTGTTTGCTATGTTTTCCTTGAATCTAAAAGCTAAAAAAGATTGTAAATCAAAGGTTAAAGTCTAACTTTTAATAAATATTTGCTTTCCAGTTGAATTGTCATGTCTCACCTGTTGCACGTATCTGTCCGTAGTCTTCCACATGTAGTAGTACTCTATGATACTGGTCAGAGACTTCCAGGGCAGCTGTACAAAGACACAACACAGAAAAGAAGGAGAAGAAAGGGAGAGAAAATGATTAATATTTCAGTTTAAAGCAATGTGGGAGTGAAATCCCTATGCAAAGGTATGAAAAACCTTTTTAAAATGAACCAGCATCAATTAAATTCATAGGTTTAGACACAGAATCTCTGCTCAGAATCATTGTAAAAAGGCACAAAATATTATTCGTTTTTTAGTTTTAAGAAAATTGTACTGTGACGGGCCAATTATTCCCAAATTTTCATTCGAGCTTCATTTCACCTTTTGGTTTGTAATCTTGGCCCTGAAAATCTGCCTCTGGGTTTTGCTAGTGATTGTAGTCGAGTCTTTGAGCAGTTCATTTATTGTCACTGCGTAGAACAAAAACTAATCTTCAACAACAAAAATCAAACTCAGATAAAACTTACACTATTTTCTACAAGCCAAAACTTTTAAAGGTATATATTAAAAAAACATAACATAACATATAATGGCAGTCTTTGCGATTTTGCCTTGGTTGAAATCAGGAGAGTCTCTTCTTATTATTATTAGAAGCTTCTTGCTTTAGGCCCCAAAATTCTGTCGACCGGCCTGGTGGCAATTTATCTCTTGATTAAGAAAGTGCGCCCTTTTCATTCTTTTTTTTAATGTATTTCTTTTGGACAAGTAAGCAATTTACATTCTTTAACAATGGAAAAAAGTTGTATCCATATTACATTAGTGCCATCATAACAGAAAAAAACAAAATAAACTTGCTCAAAAAGAAGGGCAAAAAGGGAAGAAAACTTATAATCCCACCTAATTTAACATAATAAGATTTCTTTGGGATTCTTCAGACATTTTATATTAGACCTTATGAACTATTCACATGTGAGGACAAAGAGCCACTGTTATAGCTTGGGAACAACTATCATCATATATTACAGACCCTTTTAGTGTTGGTAAACAGTAGTGACGTAGGCTCGGTTGCGCATTTTGGCAACAGAAGTATGGCAGAACTCGGCAAACAAAAGGTCATCAAAAGATCGCAAATATTTCCTCAACAATCTGACTTTGACAAATGGTGTCCAGCTCCCAGGTCCTTGTGCGATCAGTGAGTAAAACTTTAAAACTTTAGTCTGCGGGTAGAATATTGATTCTGACATTTTGGTGCTGGAAATGTTTTTATCTCAGTTGTCTTCTGTCCGTGTTCAGTCTGAATGAATGGAGAACAATGCCATTTCTGTTGCCAAAATGCGCACGCAGGTTTTTTTAAATGACTTCTGCCCTCAAAGGATCTATTGCAACTAGAGATGGGCGTGATTAGTCGACCAATCGATAAATGATCATTAAGTATTTCGTCAGTCACGCTCATTTTAATAGACAAACCGAATGTAGGCTGCTGTGCTGTAATGTAGCGTAAGGAGTAAGCGTAAGTCCCACGTCTCGGCTCTGGCTCCTTGGAGATCACTATATCCCTCAGAGTGCGTTGACCTGCACATCAGTATCCCGGGTTTGATCGGGTTTTTTGAGTATCCCGGTTTCACATGTATACGCAGTATCTCCAACGTGACATACACACAGAACACTCATTCCACCGAGTCTTGTCCTTTCGTCCGACAGAAGCTGAACACATCAACGCACAAGGAAGGAGCTGCTTTTTTCAGCATTTAGTTTATGCAAATGAGCCATGCGGTTTTAAGTTTCGTTTCTGTAAGACGTAAACGTGCTAAAGCTGCATTAAACACATTCTAATCTCACACAGGCTGACGTGGCTCTATAGTGATTATGGTTTATATGTCGTAAAGTTGAGTTTATTTATGCAGATTAGTAATAGTAATAAGAGTGATGATAATTTTAATATAAAATGTTAATGATGAATCAAAAATCGATCGTTAATTTTCCCGACGATCGATTAAGACAATTTCATCGAATGCCCATCCCTAATAACAATAATACAAAATTATACCAACACTGGAAACAGGCAGCAGATACAAGTAATGTAATGGACAGCACATGCCAGCAACTCTTTTCTTCACCATCTTTATTATAAACAGTTACATTAGATAATATACTACAGGTCATTGTAATATAGTGTAATAGTTTTATTTAATTTGACCTTAAAAATTAGAGAAACAAGGCGATTTCTAAAACTATTGTTATTTACTCATATTGTAAATTTTCATCCAAATGTTGAAGCATTACAGCTGAGAAAAAGCCATCCGTGGACAGCGTCAGCGGGCATTTCTGAAGTCTTGTCGGGCGGGACAATAGAGTAGACGGTGCGTTGCTATGGAAACGTGTTTACACTGAAGAAATTGACAGGTTAAAATTACGGCTGTCAAAAGATAATGAGTCGAGACGAGCGCGAAGACTGACAATGACAAAGCTGTGAGTCACCATAGTAAATAAGCTGACGGCAAAGATTCTGGGAGTGTACGAAAAATACCTCGACTTAAAAGAAACACGATGTGACTTTTCATGTGAGCCGTCTCCATGGAGGTTATGGCTATGCATGAAATGTTCCACAGTATGTCATTATAACTTATTTATCTCCATGGAGACAATAAGACTCCACAAGAAGTTAAAGCTAGCCTAAAGACTAACCCATGGGCCAAATATACAGAAACCACAATCAAACCAGGACTATTCTACTAAACTAAAACAGTCTGGACTAAACCAGGTCCAAACCAGGTCCAAACCCAGGTCCCAAACCCAGGTCTTAACTTAGAACCACTTCCTTTGGCTTAATTTTAAAATCAGGACTAAACCAGACGGAGACCAGAATCAAACCAGGAGCATATTACACCTAAAACAATCAGGACAAATCCAGGTCAACAATAAGGTCCAAACCCAGGTCCCAAACCGAGATCCAAACACAAGTCCAAACCAAAGTCCAAAACCAGGTCCCAAACCTGGTCTTAGCTGAGAACCACTTCCTTGGCTTAACCATTTTTAAAATCTAAACCAGACAGAGACCAGAACCAAACCAGGAGTATATTACAACTAAAACAATCTGGACAAAACCAGGTCCACAACCAGGTCTTGACAAAGTCATAAAACAAGTACGAACCAGGTCCTAAAGCAAGTTTAACCCAGGTTTAATCCAGGTATAAACAAGCTCTAAACCAAGGTCCAAAAAGAGGTCTAAAACAGGTCCAAACTAGGTCCCAAACCCAGGTCTAAACAAGTTCTAAAGCGGGTCTAAACTTTGAGAAGCACTTCCTTGGCCAGCTTCCCCTACACAAGCGCGTTTATTGCCTCATCTGCATTCACACGTTCACCGTCCCCTCCAGGCCCATAATGCATTTAAATGCAGTCGGCCATCTTTGCTGCGCCACAGTGATTCTGATGGTTAATAAATATTCATGGGCACCTGCTGCACACGTCCACGTCTGAATGTCTTTTATTTGACTCCGCGGCCCCCGAGAGCTAACCTGATGGACCATTTGTTTCCATGGAGATAGACCTTCATTACCATTACTGTGGAAAACATTAAAGTTTCAAGTCTTAACATTTCCAAGCAGACAAACGGGGGGCGAGCCTCCACCGGAGAAGTGACGTAGTGCACCTTTAAATGTTTTTTCTTGCCCCAAGTGTATTATAAAGTTGGCAGATTCATTTTGCTTGGGAAATAAATGATTGAAACAGCACAATATTAGCCCTATGCATTATGTAGTTTGTCTCCGTGATGTTACTGCTTTTTCTGTTTGTTTTAGCTACAAGTCGACTTTAATTATTAGACTCAGAGAAAGATAAAAGTTTAAGGTCATACTACAGAACATTATGGTAATAATAAAACTTTTATGGAGACAAACAGGTGCTGGTTCCTTAGTGCACCTTTAAAATTTTGAGTATAGAGTTGCCAGAAGTTAAAATTACTATAAAATGTGCTCCTGTCACAAAACTGATTCTTACTGAAGTAACTTATCTTCACCCAAGTAAAATAAGCTCAAATTGAAGGATTAGAAGAATTTGATTTGGTAAAAACAGCTGAAAACAACAACTTTGATTTATTTGTGCTGAAATAACTACACAAGTTAAAATGAATTTTCAGCATTTATATACCCTGGAATCGGAAGTACAGGGAAGTGGGCGGGGATAGGTGGTAAATCAATTGATTTGCCTAGAATCTCCCCTCATAGACCGATGGGAGTGCCCAGTTTCCATGTGACTTCTCATTACCGCATTTCCTGAACTACATGCATACCGAAAAAATTCCAACAGTTCCTGAAACCAGAGAAGTTGCGCTTTCTACCCATAAAGGGTTATTACGGTAAATTTCTGCAGCAAATGGTTTTTTTGGTGCTTTTACATTTTTTTTGTTTGTGTTTTTGTGTTTTTCTTCTCTTTCAACTGTTATTACACATTAATACACACACAGTAATGTTGAACAACTGCCAGACATTGAAAGCTGAACTCATCCTGGTAAAACGGGGCAGAAGCACTTACTCCCGGGACATTTTCTGACATATTTTAAGCCAAAGGAACACAAAAAAATCCAGGCAGGATTTTGAAGCATGGAAATAGGGATAAAAGGGTTAAATACGTAAAATAAAATGATGTATACGTATTATCAAGACAAAAATAACTAATGATTTAATCGAAGATCTACTGAAACAATATTTGTCCTTTAAGAATTTAACTTTAGGTATGAAATCGATGCAACAATTTTACCGTATAATTTGCCAAAGCACAAATGCCTATCAGTTATGTTGTGTTTTATGTATTTTCCCCAAAAGTCGATGTGAGACGGCGGCCATTTTGAGACGATCTGACGCAGGACCAAGGCTGTGATGGTGCCGACATGTTTCCCTTCAGATTCTTTGTGTCTCGTTTGTCAAAATAAACAAAACATCATCTCCTTTTGTTCAGGTTTTAACAAAGACTTTATTGTGAGCCAGCAGTCGACAGCTTTATGTATCAAAACAAGCCAAAACCGACCATTTAGACAACAATGAAAGTCTATTTTGAACACATTTTTACATCTGTCTTGTATGTAACCTCCAGGTGTGATTAGTTGGACCATAAGCAACTACACAATATACATCTGTCCATTTAAACAGAAATAAACAGTAATTTCTAATATCTGCGGACTTCTGAAAGGTTAAATATTTTTGCTTTTGTCAATATTGATGATTGAGAATTGGAAAAGGACAATTCACAAAATCCACTTTCCTGTTCAGTTCAGGAATTTGAGTTCTATTGCCAATGTATTTTATATATTTTTTGAATTGTAATCTTTAATTTTGTGTATATTTTTTTAATTTCCTCACATTTTAATCTAATTCAGTTGTATGTTCCTGTTATTTTACCACTTTTAAATACTGATGCACCAAAATCACTTTCCCCAAACTTGTACGAGCACTTAAAAGCTACAGTATGCAACTTCTCTGATAGCATAAAAACAGAAAGTTTAAACCATACTTCAGAATATTTTCCATGGAGATGGACAAGTTTTATGTCATACTGCGTAATATTATTATAAGTTAAGAGTCAGGTTTGTGGAGACGCAAGCTGCCTCACAGTAAACGCGCAAGTTTCAGTGCAAAAAATCCAAGAAAAATGAGAAAAAACAACAAAAGATTAAATTTTAGACTATATTTTGGCCAAAGTGTTACATAAAGTGGCTTTAATTTCCAATAAAGTAGTAAGGAACTCAATTTTGTGAGGCTTTCATATTGCAGCTTTCTTTAAATGCCTATAAATCGTCATTAACGTTATATTGTGAGTCAAATATAATGTGCTTTCTCTGTACACTGCCCCAGATTTCACAGAGGTGACAGTGACGGCTCGAGACCTCTGTGATTTTGGACATTGATGAATTAGAGGCAGAACAGAAAAGGCACAAAAATAAAAACATGTCAAACTGAAGTGCTGTGTGAATATGATGAGACAATACGACAACAAGCCAGTCCGGTCAGTTATAGGTTCTGTGTGGCCAGATTATACAAGTAAAACCAGTTCGAACTCTTTCTAATATAAACTCTGGGCATAGACAAAATAATTGTGCCAATTTGGGTATCGCTGATCGTGATTTTTTCCAGATTTTGTTTTAAATGTGAAAGAATTCCCTGATAAAACTTGTCCTAGTGTCTGTTCGTCCATGTTTCAGTCCCAGTTTGTCCTCAGCGCATTGTTTTTAATGTAGATATTGGCAGCTAAAGTTTATAGGCCACGCCTGCATAATTTACTGCATCAGAGGAACGGCAGCTGCTTAAACCTGCTGCTGAATTTTATTAGAATCAAATTTAATGCCCTTCTGAAACCACTGACTCTGTGAATTCAAATGAGAGACGTGTTTTTTCATGGCTGATGCAGCTACAGATTGTTTTGAATCCAGAGAAACCATGTCGAAATAAACTCTGCTGATATTTAGGGATGATTTTTTTTTTCATTTTTCCCTAAATATGTTGTTTGAATTTACTACAACCTCATCCACAATGTTGTTGTTTCTGCAAACTCGATGAGAGGGGTCACTTTTTGCGCAGTGTTCTCTTGTGCAACTTTTTCAGGCAGCCGTTTGACCCCCAAAAAATGTCATCTTATACTGGAGATTTAAAGTGCAATATGCTAAAAGTGCAAATATCGGCTGATATATCTGCCAACAGATATATTGGTCTAGCACTAATCTAGATTGCCAATTGTATGGTCATTATTAGCAAATCCCAATGGCTGCAATTAATTAACTTTCAAAAAATCCTGTCTCATTTTTCAAACCTGGGAACTCTGTAGTCAAGACCTTTGCAAACATGTTCTGAAATATTTTAGTCCTACTAGTTTAGCAGTTCTTTCAAATGTTAAAACTTAAACACAAGTCTACCACTCTAAATTAAATCACAAATATAAACACAGTCGAACCTTGACAGGAAAATTGCAATTGGACATTTTGCCAAAATCATTCAGCTCTAAAAACTGGGGATGTGACAATAAACAATAATGTTGTTTATCCCAATATAAAGGGTAGACAATAATCATTCGTGGAACATTTTGTATAATTGTGACAATCGCCAACAAAGATAATTATCATTTTGTCACTAGAATGGGAAGAAAAATGCTACTTGATGTTTTCCTCTAAATCGTTGTTGTTTTCACTCATAACAAATACGATTCTATAAAGGTTGTTTAAATATGGAACTCATTCATGGTATTAAAAGTATAATTAACCATATACATAACGTTTTTGAACTGTCAGCAACTTTCATAATTATCGTGATCTAATGGTTAATCGCAAATATTTTAAGTGTAATAATCGTGACAGCAGATGTGAATACCGTACCGACTTCAAACCACAGCTCTAAAACTGCACATTTCCAACAGAATATTCAGCTGTAATCACCGTTTAGTCCCCGTGTACTTACAAAGTCTTGCCGTATGTCGTTGAAGTCTTTGCCGTACTTCTCGAGCGCCTCCTCAAACATGGCCGCCTCCGAAGCGCTCCACTCCTCCATCTCGTCTCGACAGAGGACTGGCCCCCCCGCGGGCACCAGAACGCTCAGGGCACTCGAGAGGTCATAGTTATGGCGATGAAGAGTGTCCATCGCGTGAAACTGCACACAGGAAATGAGGAAATGCTTAAAAATACGAAAGGAGAGGGAGCTTCAGGGGATTTTTTCTAAGTTAAAAGTCCAGAATAGGATCTCCTAAAGGGTTTCACTAATATTTTACTCCTCAAAATCTTTTTTTTTAACCCCTTAACCCCTGAATTTATATAGATGTAGATAAAAGCATGTTTTGTGTATGTTTTTGCCTTTAAGTAGATCCCAAAGGTTTGTTGCATATTTGTAACACTCGGCGTTAAGGGGTTAAAAATAGCCATTCAGACGGTTTATTTTTTGCTCTAGTGCTCTTGAGCCTAAGTGTACTTCTTCATACTATGGTTTCGGACTGGTATCTATATCGGCAAGTACACCAAGGCCAAGTATTGGAATCGGATCGGAAATGGTATTGGAAGGCTCAAGAGCGAACAAACAGTGAAGACAACCTTGCTTGTATAAAAACTTACAATGATTCTGTAAAAAGCAGACAAAACAGGATGTGTAGGATCGTTTTTGAAATAATAAAACAGCTTTTGAGGTGAGTCATTAGCCAGCATTTGCTGTAAACCTTTCGAATAAAACGATGTGTCAGTAAAAACGTGTTTTGAAGCAGAGTTCAGACTTTGGAGGAGGAAATTTGACTATTTTTTCCCATTACTTAATGTCTGCCTTGTCTGGCTTTATGAAATTAGTGTAAACGCCCATTTTACTTTATTTTATTAGCTAATTATGTAAGTTAGTTAAGTAAAACAGGAGTAAAAACAACACAAAACAGGTCTAGCCTCGCCACTATCATGCTCCGAGTGAGGGGCAGATTTAACCAAACACATTAAACTTAAAGATGCATGGTGTAACTTTTCTAGTGGAGGGTCCATGTTAGATGCAAATGCTTTGTCTGGAATGTTCCACAGTATCGTATTAAACCTTTCTATCTTCATGGAGACCAAACCAGACCAAGTTATAGGTCAGATCTGTGGAGAGGCGACCCCGCTCACAGTCAGAACGCCTGATTTTCTATGTATTTTTGAGCTTTTAAACCACTTGTGATTGAATAAAAGTAAAGGTAGAGCCGTTTAATGTCACACTGTGGAACATTCAAGACAGAGCAATGACGTATCCATAGAAACAAGCGGGTGACAGACCCTCCACCAGAAAAGTTACACAGTGCACATTTAAGTATGAAGTCAGAAGTAGAAGATGCCATTAACAGCAAAGACGGTGAGAAATTTGGAATCCTGGTAGAAAATTGTGACTCTAGGTTAAGACCAAAACAGTAAATTAGTTCATTTGGATTCTGTACTATGTTAAAATAAATAAATGAAGCGTGACGTACCAGTGTGATGTCTCTAGAGGCGGCCGCTGCGCTCATGTGTAAACTGGGCTGTCTGACCGAGCTGCTGCAGTCGAGAGCGCGAGCAAACGTCCCCACCGCCCTGAAGAAGAAAGACAAGGGAAGATTTCAAATACAACTACAAATAACAAGCCTTTCAAATAATACAACTACAAATAACAAGCCTTTCAAATAATACAACTACAAATAACAAGCCTTTCAAATAATACAACTACAAATAACAAGCCTTTCAAATAATACAACTACAAATAACAAGCCTTTCAAATAATACAACTACAAATAACAAGCCTTTCAAATAATACAACTACAAATAAGCCTTTCAAATAATACAACTACAAATAACAAGCCTTTCAAATAATACAACTACAAATAACAAGCCTTTCAAATAATACAACTACAAATAATCCTTTCAAAAAATACAACTACAAATAATACAACTACAAACAATCCTTTCAAATAATACAACTACAAATAATCCTTTCAAATAATACAACTACAAATAATCCTTTCAAATACAACTACAAATAATACTTTCAAACACTACTACTACAAATAATAACACCACTACTGCTACTACAGAATATGGACGCTACTAATGTTTAATTTAGTGTTCGACTGGTCAGAGATTTCGTTTCAATCAGCTGACTAGTTAAAACGATTATTTTTACTGCACATTTTTAAATACATGAACCAAATAAAAGATGAAATATGGTAAGTGAGGCTTCCAGATGGAGAATATTTACAAAACACACAAAATTAACAATGAACACACATTTTGATTTGCCACAGTTTTTGTTATAAAAAGGTCTTTTGATAAGAGTTTGAGTCTGTAATCTTCCATAAAATAATTACGAAAATTCAATTATAATTCTTTTTAAAAGTCGACTTGTCACAATTTGTTGATTAATAGTTACAGCCTCATTTCAGAACGTATTAGTAAAGCCTCAAACTGTGGTGTGAGCTGGTTTAATGCAGAAACTAAGACTCTGCGATACAATTTCTCATCAAAAGAACCAGACGAAAAGAAAAAAGACCCTAAAAATATTTGTTTTATGTGGAATTATGTCAAAAATGCCCAAACAGGAAAAACTTGAGGAATATATGAATGTTTGATCAAATAATTTTAATTAAATCTGATCTAAAAGCAATGAATTTGATGTACTTTTAAAATTCTGTTTACATTATTCCAGTGTACAAATGTTAAAAGGTGCACATTTTTCTGGCAGTGCGATTGTCCTGGAAAGTTCATGGCATTTTTAAACCTTTCTACCGTGCATTTCAATGTGACCGTGAAAGTCAATGTGAATTTTATTTAAATCACGCTTTATTTTTATCTGTAAGAGGAACTGCTTCCCTTTTGAAATGGGAGAAAGTTTCCTCTGATTTTTCCAATTGAAACTAACGCATTTCCTCTATATTTTATAGAATGGACAAGGGACAACGTACAAAACTCTTCAATGAGATATGGAAATGTATGCAAACTTATTCAAAAATGTCTGCGCGGTTTGTCTGGGCGGATTATTAAAAGCACAAACCTGACACGTGCACATTTGAATCACTTTTAATATAAAAAAAAACACTCAAGGTTACAAAGGGAGACGGGGCTGGGTCACAGGAGCAGTGCAAAGAGCGTCTAATATAAAGTAAAATCATTTGAGTTTCCAGTGAGGCTTGACGACGATATGGTTTTCCCACGATTCAATACGCATCTCAATACACGGGTCACAATATCGATTTAATTTCGATTATATTCAGTGAAAATAAGAACAGAGCTTTCTCGGGCTATTTTATATTATAACAAAACCAGTCTAGTCTTAATATAGACTGTACGGAGCTACACTATCAGACTTTTCCTTCTTCGATGATGATTTAATGATTTCTTTTCCTCCTGAGTCTCACTGGGTTCACTGTGTCCCTCCAGCAGCGACAGACAGTAGCTCCTCCTCCTGCCCCTGGACACTAAAACTATGTTATAATACAGCGAATACATGTCTCAACAGAGCGTTTTCTGACTAAAACTTATGAGCTGGAGTCTGAGAAATAGATTTATCGTATTTGAATAAAGCCGATGTGAAGCCAAAAGCGATTCTAGAGTATTTAAAAGTGAATATCTTTGTCAATCCTGGGTCTATCAACGTAAAATAAAGAGCGAGTGAAAGATAAAACCCACTTCTGTTAGAATATTCAGCTGCAAGTCCCTATAGAGCTGTTTTTTTGCTGCATCTGAAAAGGACACTGTGATAACGGTTTCCCTTTCGGAGCAAAATAAATTCTATATCGACACGTGTATTGAACGAACACGTGTCGAATCGTGAAACTAGTATCGAACAATTGGATATTATATCGAATATTGTTGCATCCCTAGTAACGCATCTCCATTTTTGTGGTTCCAGGATTTGTAAATGTCCGATTTTAGTGTGAAAATTCTCCATGATCTACAATTCCAGTTGAACTAAGATGGAAAATGTCTGCATAATTAAAGACCTGTTTTTATTTCCATATACCTGATTTAGGGCACTATTCATTTTGATACATCAGGATTATAAACATTTTGAGCCTTATCGTTAAGGGCCATTACCAATTTACAAATTCAACTTCTTTTATAGTGTCTTAAAAAAAGAATAAATACATGGACTTTGATTATAATTACATTTAAAGGGGCGGTAACCTTTTTTTTTTTTTAGATAATAATGTAAAATCTGTTTTGCCCCAGTACAGATATATTATAAAAGCAGCTCTTATAAACAAAATGAGACTGCTGTGTGCCGTCTGCATCTAATTATATGCTGTTAGCATGCTAGTTGTTCTTACAGTGATTACAGTGATTCTAGAGTTGATGCCTGCTCACGGTAAGAAGACGTGTTTTTCTACGTTCTTCAGTGCTGCATAACCAAAAATGAAGGGGGAAAAAAAGCTTTTGGTGAGTCTATTTGGCTAAAATGTTACATATTGTGGCTTAAACATAAAATTAAATAAATAAACGAGTTATATACTGACCGTGCCACCACCAGGAATTGGTCGATCTGTTTGTTGGTGAGGGGACACTCGGGGTCCCACAGTTTTTCTTCGAGTTTTGACTGGTCCCTCTCGTCCTCCTCACCTGAAAAACAAGAAAAGAGATGAGGCGCTTAGATTTGATAATGTATTGCAAACAATTCACATGTTCTAAAAGATTGAAGGAGGCACTTGTTTTCACAGAGCAGTTAAATGTTTATAGCTTTGAAAGAAAAATAAACATTCCTCTTTCTATTATGTGTAATAGACTGGAACAAGAATCTGCAAATAAAACAATACATTTTGAATTACCCATTTTAATCACTTCTTTCAAAATCACAGTTAGAATAGACGCAATTAGCAAGTCACAAAGGCTGCAATTTTTGAAGTCCCATAATTAATATCCTGTTGTTTTCTGCATAAAAACTAACGCTAAATTTTAAGTCTGTATAAACATGTTCTCAAATATGATTCTTGTATTAGTTTGCCAGTTAATTTTTCATCTTTTTGTCAATTCTTCTGTTTAAAGTGCATTTTGACATAGAAACCTATTATTAAACTGCAAATAAACTGCAATCACAACTAAGGGTTTGCAAAAATATCAAAATATTGATATATTGTGTTGTTTAATGTGATTATTTTGCTACAGTTGTGTTGCTTCTTCAGAAGAAGGAAACTCGTTTATGCAACACATTTGACATTTTCACTGTTTTGATGAGTAAAATGGGCGCGTTTCATATCTACTTGTCACAAGAAGTGGAATAACAAAGACTTTTAGTATCCCAGCCATGATTTAGCCTTTATTTTTTATTGAACCATATCGAATCGAATTAAAATGCATCGTATTGAACAGAAAGTATCGCTGTATTGTATCGTGGCCTATGTACCGTATCGGCAACTACTTAATGATGCTCAGACCTAATCACAATGTTTGTCAGAAAAATCATTTCAGTATTTTTCCCCAAATTGCTCAGTCCCAGTATCCAATAATTCTGGATTTTTTTTCACCATCTCCAGTTCTCAAAAATATTACAGATGTGTTTTGCCAAATAAGCTCTTAAATTAAATTTTTTCAGCTGCATTTCCAAACATCTGAATAATATTCTGACACTTTCTTATCTCCTGTTGTTCGGTTAAACCCAGACAGACTTTCTATTTCTGTCACATTCAATTCTTTGCTCATCTTTGTCTTTGAGCAACGTCACAATGATTTATGTCCAGTGTCTCTGAAGCGACGCGTTCAAAACTGTGGCCGTCAATCTTCTACCGGACCAATGAATTAAAGTCACTGCTACAGGTCTAGACCAGGACTAGACCAGGGACTAGATCAGGGACCAAACCAGGCCCTATAAGCAGGACCTATAAGCAGGACCTAAAACCAGGACCTAAAACCACAACCTAAACTGAGACCTAAACCGGATCTAGATTAATTGTGCCGAGTGAACCTGGACTAAACCAAGATCTAAACAGGAATCTAAACCAGTTTAAGCCCCTCAAACTGTGCGAGGGTTTACAACATTTATAATCAAGTCAAAACGAACAAGCAAACTTATCAGTTTGTGTTGAGAGATTTAAGGCAGGTTTGAGATAAAAGTGCAACTATCAAACTCTGTCCAGGTTATAAAAGTGACCATAAAGACGTCCCCAAAGTAAAACTAAACAAACCTTCTTGTAGCATCTCCGGTACATCGGCCTGAAATCGAGGGCCCACCCGGATCTCCCCTTTGTCGGCGAGCAGCGTCTTCTGTGTGGGATCGTACACCAGCGAATAGAAAAACGTGTCCTGGAATAAAAACGGATGCGAAGAATAAATATAATATAATGCATAGTGACAATAAGCAAATGATTTAAATACATTTCGAGAACCTTAAGAATTTTATTTGATTGAACTGAGTTTACTATACAGTCCTAAAAAAATTGTAGAAAGACTTGTTAGGAAGTAAGTAAAAAATTTCAAGATAATATTATTTATTACAATAACTGATGACATTTTACAAATTGATGTGACAATTATCACGGTGGGATAATTTTGAGAAACGTAGCAATAATTTCCTTAAATGAAGAGTACAAACTAACTGTAAAGTCTAAGTATAGCACAGTAAAACATATTATGTCGATTAGGCAAAGAAAATCATACTTTTTTGTTTAGTGACAAATTGATTAAAAGTGTATTATAGGTTTCAGTTATTTTATAGGTGATATTGAGAACTTTACACCGTTGTTTGCTATTGTACTCATTTTTACATCCTTCAAACCCGTGGATAGGTGATAATGTGAATAACGTGAATTAACATTTCACTACTGGTTTCAAAAATCATGAAAACACACACAGAATAGCTCATTTCTTCACACCCCAACTGTGACAGAATTTGGCCTGGTAACACTCTACAGTTTAAAATGGTTTTAACAATGCTCCACTACTGTATTATTTATCTGCAGACTCAAGAACGGCGGAAGGACACTGTAATTTAGACTCTTAAACAAATCTATGCAAATGGATTCAAAAACTTTAGACCTTCAGCCTGTTGCATACATTTTATTCCCCGACAAATAAAATGGCTCTTTGCTTTTGTTATTTTTGAGAAAGGTTCATTAAATTACCCCGATGTGCAGAATGGAGCTTTCTGAGCACAGAATTAAATTACAATTTTCACTTATCACATTATAATGAATATATAATTAAAGCTGCATTACCCAGTATTCAGACCGCAAAGGGAAGTAAAAAGTATTTAAAAGGTCCACTATGTAACTTTTTGGCTGGGGGTCCGTCACCTCCTCGTTGCCGTGGAGAGGTTATTGCTCTGCCTGGAATGTTCCACAGTATGACATTAAACAGCACTACTTGACACGTACTCAATTAAAAGGTGGATTTATGGCTCAAAAATACCTAGAAAAACAGGCGTTCTGACTGTGAGCGGGGTCGCCTCTCCACAGATCTGACCTGTAACTTGGTTTACTTTGGTCTCCATGAAGACTGAAAGGTTTAAAGCCATACTGTGAAACATTCCAGACAAAGCAATAGCATCTCCATGGAGGATTTGACGAACCCTCCACCAGAAAAGTCACACAATGCACCTTTAAATCTTTTCAACTCAGTTTCAAGCTCTCACAAACCCTTTGTTACAACACTTTAATATTCACATAAATTCATTTTCAGAACGGCTTTTTTCAGACGACGAAGCAAAAACTATACAGAAAGCACAGCCAATCAGAGCATAGCACTTACTTCCGGGTTTGTGGTCAATAAAATAATCAATTAGATAATAGATATATTGGGTAAGGACAGTGCTGTTCATGGTCGTCTTATAACAAAACTACTACTTACAACTACTATTTTTTATTTATGATGATGCCTTTTATCTTTATGCTTCTGTTTTATTTTTATTCTTCTGTAGCCGGGAGTCCGTCAAAATTTCGTTATGCTCGCATAATTACAATAAAGTATCTTGAATCTTGAATCTACAAGCAGAAAGTTGTGTATCCTACCTTTAAAATGCCATTAAAAAAGTTATTCCCATTAGTAGTCAGAGCTCAGGTAATCAGTAAAACTAGACTGCTGAATATTTCAAGCCATAGGACACGTTTATAATTAATTCAGTGAAGTTGTTTTCGTTTTGGAAGAGCTATAAAACACACTCCACTTTTTAATTGCAGTTGTAACACATTTTACACTGAAGCGAAAGAGGTTTGGAGCACGTCAGTATTATTTTTCTCACCTCTTTGTCGAGATACGAGAGAACAGCTTCAGTCTCGTTCAACAAAGCCACGCTGCATTTCCCCCTAAAAGAAAACGAAAACAAAGATTTAGGACCAAACAGGAAGTGAGCCATGTCCTGAAGGAGAGATTATCCATGTGCACTGCCCCGGGGACTGGACAGAACAAAAAGGAATAGAAATTCAACGGTTTATAACGAAATCAGTGTAACTCAGAGATGCAACAGTAATTATAAGTAAGACACAATGATGTTATAACAGCTCAAAACTCTGGAGTGATTTACAGCACTAACGTGGGAAGTGTAGGTTCGTAAATGCATGTATTACTTGTTTTTAGTTTAGTTTTTAAGTTTTTTGCTGAGGGCCTCATATTGAAGCATATACTGATGTTAATACTGAGAATCTTTGAAATGAATGCATTTAAAAGGTGATTTTATTGAAATTGTAGTGGTAAAAGTCCTTATATTTGCAGTTAAAAGTACCGTCTATGATCGTATTCGCCGTTCTCATCTCATTCAGGTGATTTCTCCCCAAACGAATCAAAACAAACATAGCAACACGGAAAGCCCATTTTTGGATAAACTCAGACTTTTTGTGTGTGAAAAGCGCGCCGAGGAATACACTTTGTGCATTTGTGGGCAGGAAAGATGTCTGCGCTTTCTCCGCTGGATTTAACAAACGCTGCAATCGAATATTCATGGGTTTCAGCTCCCGTTCTGAGGACGTCTGACCATTCCAAAGACAGAAATGAACAATTCAACAGTCCGTGGACACGAAGCTACACCGCAGGACTCTCTGACCTGATGTGCGTGGCGGGTAGACTTTCGTACTGCCGTGAGAGGAAGAGTTCTCTGTGACGAAGCTGGTGTTTCTGTTTGTCTGTGAGTTCTGTCTCTGTGGGGTTCTCCTTCTCCTCCTCCAGCTCCTCTGCGGAAACAAAAGTGACGGTAAAAGGTTTAAATGCATGTTTTTAAAGAGCAAGGCAGCTGGGACGAGCATCCAGACGTAAGCAGGTCTTTTCGGTGAACTCGCCCGAACAAAACAAGGTACCAAATAGGGTATTTTAACTAAATTTGAGGTGTTGATACAAAATTGCATGAACAGGTAAATAAGACAAACGTGTATCTTTAGACCAATAGTTTTAAAATGGGTCAAATCTTTATCAGTATCTGTTGTCCTGACCTTCATATTTAAATCATAATGGCATTTTGACAATCCATTTTTTATGTTTTCAGGTCAATTTTTTTTTACTTAACCTTGTATGGACATGTAGTTTTGCACAATTTAATATAAGGCTTTTTTCTTTGCCTTGACAGGATGGTACTTCACTTTTAGTTCATATTAGAGACATATTAGAGAACCTTTTACAGTACAGTTTGTTGCTCCGTGCCGTCTATTTTCAGGCACCTAAAGAGTTTTTTTGGTTTCTTACAGATATTACCTAAAGCAGTCTAAAGCAGGGGTCTCAAACTCAGTTTACCTGGGGGCCGCTGGAGGCAGAGTCTGGGTGAGGGTGGGCCGCATAAGGGATTCCACAAAAAAAAAGTCCTCAAATGTCATTAACAGTTTTAATGATTTGTTCTGAACACAAAGTGTCCTGAACATGAATGGAACATTGAGTGAAAATCATGAACGGTTCTTCTGAACATGGCTTCTCTTGCCTAGTCCTTGCTGCCAGAGACTCACTAACCATGTAGCTTCGACTGCTGCAATATTCTCTTTGGTTGCTTCCTTGAAGAAATCTTGTTGCCTCAGTAGACCTGCTTTAAGACTGGCGACCCACTTGGCTCTCTCATCCCCCTGGTATTTTGCACATTCCTCAGCATGTTTAGTTGAATAATGGCATTTAACGTTGTATTCTTTGTGCACTGCAACTTTCTCTGTGCAAATAAGACATGTGGGGATGATCCTGTGCTCAACAAAGAAATACTGCGTCTCCCACTTTTCTTGAAATTGTCTGTGCTCGTCACCAACCTTTCTCTTCACTGCAGGCTTTGATGAAGACATGACTGGGGTATGACAAAATCTAATTGATTCCGCTTAGTGGCGCTCTTGTTTCACATTTCAAACAAGTGTTTAGCTAGCTAATTGCGCACAGAGAACGTCTTAACGCTATGTGACGGAGCGCCTTAACCGGGAGAGCGCTCCGTGCGCTCTGCCGTGCTCTCGAGCCAGAGCAAGAGGCGCCGGTCGGGGAATATCAGGGCAGCTACAGGTGCTCCGTCACACGCTTCTATCTGTAACAGCAGCGTAGACGATAAACAGCCCGGTAACAGTCACCGTTCTTTTTGCGCTCGATCATGACATTTGTGGTAGAAAGTGCGATAGAAGGCAAGCGCAAAGGCGACTACTGTCTGACTGTTCATTACCCGCCGTGCTGTTGTTGCCAGTGTAAAGTGCATGAAGCTGGTGTAGCTTAGCCCAGCCCCGACCAGGGACGGCGCGCGGGAGCTGCTGATTGGCCCTTCGGAGGTCCACTTTCTCTGCGGGCCACACTAATATTATACTTTCATATTAAGGTGCGGGCCACAAAATATTGTACTGCGGGCCGCACTTGGCCCCCGGGCCGCGAGTCTGAGACCCCTGGTCTAAAGGAAGCTGATGTTTTTAGAAGGTAATGAGCAGAGGTTACCCAGTTTAGATTAAATTTAAAACAATTTAACAAGTAGGGGGGTTTTAGGGGCCCAGAATTTAACCCTCTTTATAGTAGATTTTCATAATTCATATTAGAGGAGCGCCCATGTGAAGCTTTTTGTCCCAGACCCCCAAATTTCTGTCGATAGGCCTGATCTGAACCAATATAAAACTACATGGTAACATTAAAGAAAACATTTGACTGTTGAAAATGACATGATATTGACAAACATAATAGTTGAATACACTGAAATCTGTCTCAAGCCCTTTTCCAGCTACAGAAATAAAGTTTGAAATATTTGCATTATATATAAAAACACAATTTTCCAGTGACAAATCTGTATTTTTTCATATTATAGATATAGTGCGTAGTAGCCAACACAAACTGCTGTTATAAGCTAATTTTTAAGCCTTTGGAAATCCACATAAATGTTTTAGTGTTTGGCTGGTGCCGTCTTTGAGATTCATGCCAACACAAGTGTAGGATCGAAACTTGGCATTTGATTTTGGGTCACATGAAGTGGGAGGAAGAAAAGACGAGAAAATCAATTTTTAAAATTCCGGCAGATATTGCACGATATAAACTGAAGACCACAAAATAGTAAATTGTAGTGGAACAGTTTCCATTTAATACTTTCTAATAACCACACCTAATAAAGCAAAATGAAGACTTAATTCATAATAGTTTATCAAATGGCCCCTATTACGCTATTTTCTGATCTGTTATGTTGTTTCTTCATCAAAAAATACCCGTTTAGTTTAGTTTTATTCACATTCACCCCTGTTTAAACACACAAACCCTGCATATTTAGATCATTTCTCAGACGGAAACACTCGGTTCCACCTTGTGATGATACAGGAAGTGCTCCACTGTGTTTTTAAACTCCATAAACCTTCACTAGCTAATTGGGAAACTACCACTACATGATATCACTAGTTGGAACAGAGCATTTTGAGCTTTGGAAATGTAGACAGACTAATAATAAAGGATTACTCAAATGTGTGAATGAAACAAAACAACTCTAGGACTGTTTTTGATGATGAAACAACATTATAAACGAGACTAAAAGCTCCCAAGAGTCAATTTTGTGCAATATAGGGCCTTTAAACTAGTCACTAAACCTGAATCATTCTTAATAAACTTAAGGTTAAGGTGTAGTTATTATTTTCAAAACATAGTGTATACATGTATGTAATTTCTCCAGGTTTTAAACACTTTCAATTTACTACCATCTCTACTTTGTGGTGCAATAAAAACCTTGTGAATTCTTGTGACTGGTGGGACAATGTGAATTATATGCGTTATAAAGTTTGTTGTGTGTGATAAAACTCAGAGCCGTCAGGAGGTAGGGTCATAAAACAACTGGTGCTCCCGGGGGCTTTGGCAAACTCAAACCATTGCACCATTGATTTTAAAAAAGACCCTTTGTCGCCGCAACAACAAATGTAATTTTAAGTGTTCGGTGATCGCAGGACCACGCCAGGGTAAAGTGGTATTTTAAAGTAATGGACAGTGACAGAAAAACATGACAGAGATCTGAATCTCATCAGTAAAAGACAGGGCTTGTTTCACACTTGTGTATCTGCAGATTATTTACGTATAAAGGAGAAAACAAGGTAAAAAATTCACTGTATTCAAGCAGTTTTAACTTGAGAACACTGGGTAGAAATTACAAGTGCAGGACTGGTTGTGTAAAAATTTCAAATACTGATTTTTGACACAGTTGTATTTGCAATTAGAGTTGACATTTGCAGTAACCACAATAAATCAATATTTTTGAACACCCCTATCGGTAAATACTGGTCAGCAGCCAAATATCGGATATTATCGGGTAAAAAACATCCATTTTGGCCCATCACTGGTTAAAATGCAGATTTTTGTTGCAATACGGTGACTTAAAAGGTCTAATCATTAATAAAAATAATTACGTTACACATTTGTGATAATAATAATTAATGACAACACACAATATAATCAATTAACACTCTGCTATATTGGGGGTGTTCTACATGTATTTCTATGGTGGAAAGTTTCTGTAGTCACCAAAAAAACCCAAAAAGTTCATATAAAATGTCCATATAGTCTGAAAACTACAAAAAAAAAAAAAAAAAGTACAAAATGCATTTAAGCACATTTTCAGGAGCCTGTGATCAATCCAAGTGTTCATGATTGTGTTTAGGAGTTTGATTTTCAGCAACAAAGGCTGAGTGATTAACTAAAAAACTCAGCGTGTGACTAATGTTATTTGAGAGGGACTTGTTTAAAAAGTTTATCTGTTGTCGTTCCAGCTAAGTCTGTCCTTTCTGATCAGATTGTGTTAAAATTAGGGCTGAAACGATTACTCGAGTAACTCGGATAATTCGATTACAAAAAATATTCGGGGCAAATTCTTTGCCTCGAGGCTTCGTTTAATTCATGTCACCAAAGTCAATTTATTTAAAATGTCTCTGCTATCGTATCACTCCTCCTTTGTAGACTGCTGCGCCAGTCTGGGATCACTGTTTCACACGGACAGTTATCAATGACGTACATTTCAAAGATTTGAAGCGGCGTGATTTATTCCACGGTGTGGAAATGGCAGATAATGATGTGGCCGGTGCCAGTGTGCACTGGCAAAGCCAACCTGATGTACCACAACAGTACGTCTTCAATGCTGCAGCACTTAAAGCGAAAGCATCCTCATGTGAACTGTACTTCTCTAAGCGGAGTCGGAGAATCTACGAGGTAATATACTTTTACGATTGCTAACTGAAATGAAAAGTAACGCCTATTAGAATGTACAGTATTTGTAATTATTTGTAACCTGTGTTATGAGTCGATAGTAACGAGGCATAATGAGCAGCAAGAGAGCAAATGATCTCACTCAAATCGCTCCCTTCCTCACGTATACACAGACACACGCACACACTCGGTGTTTCCCATATCAGAAACGTCTAGTTCGTTGTTCTATTTTTACCAAAAATCTGATTTAATCTAGAACCGCTGGCATCAATAATTCCAATATCAGAGAAAGGAAATATTTTGCCGACGCTACTTAACACTTATGTGTTCGCTAGTTCTATATTTAGCTTATTAATTAGGCTAGTTAAAGGATTAACGTTGTCACTTAGAAAACTCCTGTCTTATAAGCCAATAAGCCAAAGGTTTTACACTTGTTTAAAAAAAATGTTGACTTTAAATAAAAACCTTTTTTGTGAGGAATAACAGCAATTGCTTGCTCATTTTAAGAGGCCTTTCATGTTGCGTTACACACTATTGATATAGTTGTATAAAAACAAAAAAGTGTGATTTATCCGATTACTCGATTAATCGATGATATAATCGACAGAATACTCGATTCCAAAAATATTCGATAGTTGCAGCTCTAGTTAAAATAAAGCTCAGGCTAAAGTCCTACAAGCCTCAGACAGAGCCGTGCTTACAATTAGCATCACACATCCAGGGAATGTTATTGACATCAGCTGCAAAGTATCAACGGGGAACTTGCTCTTGCCTCCATCTGGACTTTGACAGGATCTGAACATCCCCGATTCTCTGGGGTGGTACTTTGTTTAAAACTTCACTCTAGTCCTCGCTCTTCCTCTTGAGTAATTGTCCTGCAGAGGCTGTACTGTGCAGCTGTTGCTTTGAATCCCAATGACTCTTTATTGATTCTGCATTGCGCCCGGTCCACGCCTCACATAAAACGGGTCCATCCTTTGTGAACCGACACCAAGAGTCCAGTCCAAAGTCCAGACCAGGATTTGTTCGTGCCCTAAAGTGTCTCTTAGGTTTGCACTGAATTCTGTTTGGCTGTAACCGAGATTTCTCCCACTAGGGTCTGTGGACTTAAGAAAAACTATGTACTTTTATGGGGTAGGGGCCTTCAGCTCTTCGTCAATAGAGCTGTAATTGCTTTGCTTGGAATGTTCCACAATATGACATTAGATGAGATTCAATTACACGTGTTGTCATTGAAGAAAATACCTTGAATAACTCGCATTCTTGTTGTGACTGGAGTTTTCTCTGGCTTTTTCTCCATGAAGATTGACTTGTTGAACTGAATAGTGTGTAACATTCCAAGCAAAGCCATAACTTCTCCATGGAGACAGCCAGGTAACAGATCCTCTGCCAGGAAAGCACCTTTAAAGCCACCATCCACAATTAGACAAGTAATTGTCATCTTTTTTGTTTTTCTCTTTAAATTGAGGCATACAAAATTAAAAAGGCAAGAGCGATAAATACATAAACAAAGACTGGAGGTGAGGGGCCAGGTGAAGGAGAGGGGCCAGGTGAAGGAGAGGGGCCAGGTGAAGGAGAGGGGCCAGGTGAAGGAGAGGGGCCAGCTGAAGGAGAGGGGCCAGCTGAAGGAGAGGGGCCAGGTGAAGGAGAGGGGCCAGGTGAAGGAGAGGGGCCATGGGGAGGTGAACAGGTTTCACATCTGCCATCTACTGGTAAAAAAATAAAAAATAAAATAAACTTACAGTTGGTAGCTTTAATTTTTCCTGGAACCATTGTGCTGAATGACAAAAATGTGGTTAATTACGTGCCTATTACCATTGTACAACTTTGTGCACAAATAAATGAACAATGGTTTATGTTTTATAGGCATCTAACTGGGGATGTTAACCGGTGATTGGTGGTTGACTGAATCAGCGTTAGTCAAAATCTTTTGACCAGCTGTTAAATGGAGCCCTATGTAGTCGTGCTTGAGAACGGCACGGTTCTACAGTCCGAGTCGCCCTAAATGATTGTAGACAGGAGCTTAAACGCACATTTTATGTGGCATAAGGTCTCGTTGCTCAAGACGAGAGGTTCACGTCATCGACGATGTTTCACCTCAAAATGCGACACCTCAACCTACCGTGCTAACTATGCTAACCGTGCTAACTCTGCACTGCCAAGTGCTTTCTGTTTCTGTTTATCTCTACAGGCTTTAGTGCTGCTACGAGCAGAACAGAAGTGCTTTTGTTGTGTAGTCAACTGTTGGATATTTTGGCATTTTATACTGCACAGTTTTGTGCATATTGTGGAATAAAGTCATGAATGCTTCTTGTGTGGTGTTGACAGACTTGCGCTCCACAGTCTATAAATGGTGTAGAGCGGCCATTTTCTGAAATGAGCCACAGCGATGTTTCAAATGAGCTTCTAACACTTGACTAACACCTTTATCTTCAGCTCTGTCACGTGTGAGAGCCGGCGGCAGGAGCGGCTCCAGTCCAAATTGCACTTATTTAAAACAGCGATTAGATTTAGAATAGATTTTAAACTAAATGGTTCACCAATTTTAACTGGGTAACGAGGCTCGTGGTCGGTCATGTTTTTATTTTCGCCATTCGTACATCTAAATGTATCTCAAAGCTGACCTCCTTTCTCATAATTGTCTCAATTTCGTGCGGCTGCTAAAATGAGTAGTTGTAAAAGTAGTTCACCGGAGATAAACGGTTGGTGACCCCTAATTTAGAGCTTGCATTTTCCCCACCCACTTCTCCTATTGGCCAGCCCAGTCCTGCTCTGAGTGAGTGACAGGCGGATGTGACCAATCATAAGGAAGAGTGAACTTTCAGGAGAACACGTAGCTATCTCGTTTATTGCTATCAAAATTTATTGCAGACTAGAGCACTACTTTGAAGTACTTTCAGTTTCCTTTTTTAGTGATACCATCTTAAACTCATTGATCCTTGGATATATTTGTAACCTTTACTGACATTTGCAGTGCCAAAGATCTGTGTTTGAAGCTTTATTGATCGAGTCATTGTTTGATATTTGCCATTTTGCTTACAACGGACAACACTTATGTGCTTCCAACGTTGTTTTTATAGCAAACAACACTTGCCAGCAAAATTAGCCCATGTACAGAGGACGGATAGTGAATATATGGGTACAAGACTGCAGAGTTAAGAGGTAAACGTACACTACAGCGCTGCAAGATTAATTGTAACCGAACACGACATGCAATTAGCAAACTGCAAAGGCTGCAGTTTTGGAAGTATCATGAATTTCTCCACAACAAACAAAATATCCTGTCTTATGCTGCAAAAAAGCTGCAAATGCTGTAGTTTAGATCTGTACGAACACGTTCTGAAATGTGAAGCTTGGCGTAGATTTTCAGCTCATTTCATTCATTTTCAGTTTCAGTCTTTTTGTCAATTATTCTGGACGTGTTTCAAATGTGAACTCTGAACAGAAATTAATTAAAAACAACTCATATTTCTGCTTGATGAGCATTGGTGAGCTCCTCATTTTTGATATATTAAAGGCCCTATATTACACAAATTGACTCTTGTGAGCTTCAAGTCTTGTTAGAACATTGTTATGTCCCCAAAAACATACCCAGAGTTGTTTTTGTTTCATTCACACATCTCCAAAGCTCAAAATGGTCTGTTCCGCCTTGTGATGTGGCAGTAGTTTTCAAGTTAAGAGCTGCTTTTTACATTTTGTTCAGTAGATTGGCTGAAATTAGTGAATGAGTGAAGAAATGTGTTAAAATGGCATAATATGGGCCCTTTGAGATTGAGGAACAGAGTCATCTTTTGTATTATATCTCTTGTTTTCGACCTCTGTTCTTTAACTCCCAATGACAAAGATAACACATTTTATCACATGGTTGATACCGAGCTTATTACTGCGACTACAGTGAATGTCTCATGTCTTCTGATAATGTCATCATTCTGCAGATAATTAACAGATATAAAATGGGACGAGGAAATACATAAGACATAAAAAGTAGGGTGTGGTTTAATCCCAGAAAGTTTGGATTAGTGCTTCTATATTTGCCATAAGCACTTTGCTGTGGTAAAAATGCTAAAAAGATAATGTGAAAATTCATAAATTAATATATTGTGCAATTAACTTTCACTTTACTAACAGGGATGTGTAAAAATATCAAAATATGGATATATTGTGATACTAAATTTGATGATTCTGTATCGATATATCGTCAAGATTTCATTTTTGTTTCTTATTTAGTGGAAGGAAACTTGTTTATGTAATACACTTGACATATTCACTGTTTTGATCATTTAAATAGATGTGTTTCATATGATCTTTGCAGTAGTAATGGTTTAACAAAGAAATATTGTTGCCAAAATGGCTTTGGTTCTTAACAGCAGTTTACCACAGAGAATCATATGCAATATTTAAGGCTTAGACAAACTTTATTGAACCACAAGGGAAATTATTTGGACATAGTAGCTCACACATCACCATATAATGTAATAAAGTAAAAAGCAAATTCATTATCACATGTATCGCCATAATGTGATAATATCATGAGCCGTGTATTATCGTATATCGAATCGTGAGAGACCCTGTGATCCTCCATTTACTAATATAATATTTTATCATACTTTTATATCATATTACTGTAAGCCACACATCTTAGCAAATTGTTTCTAAAAATAAAACTGTTGCAGGGTTGGGTGGTAATACGGTTTTAAGGTATCCCGAGGTATTAAAAAGTAGCAACGGTATCAGTTTCATAAAAAAAAAAAAACTGCAGCGCATAATATAAGGACCTAGTATAATATTAGAGCTGCAACTATCGAATATTTTTGGAATCGAGTATTCTGTCGATTATATCATCGATTAATCGAGTAATCGGATAAATTACACTTTTTTGTTTTTATACAACTATATCAATAGTGTGTAACGCAACATGAAAGGCCTCTTAAAATGAGCAAGCAATTGCTGTTATTCCTCACAAAAAAGGTTTTTATTTAAAGTCAACATTTTTTTTAAACAAGTGTAAAACCTTTGGCTTATTGGCTTATAAGACAGGAGTTTTCTAAGTGACAACGTTAATCCTTTAACTAGCCTCATTAATAAGCTAAATATAGAACTAGCGAACACATAAGTGTTCAGAACGTCGGTAAAATATTTCCTTTCTCTGATATTGGAATTATTGATGCCAGCGGTTCTAGATTAAATCAGATTTTTGGTAAAAGTAGAACAACGAACTAGACGTTTCTGATGTGGGAAACACCGAGTGTGTGCGTGTATCTGTGTATACGTGAGGAAGGGAGCGATTTGAGTGAGATCATTTGCTCTCTTGCTGCTCATTATGCCTCGTTACTATCGACTCATAACACAGGTTACAAATAATTACAAATACTGTACATTCTAATAGGCGTTACTTTTCATTTCAGTTAGCAATCGTAAAAGTATATTACCTCGTAGATTCTCCGACTCCGCTTAGAGAAGTACAGTTCACATGAGGATGCTTTCGCTTTAAGTGCTGCAGCATTGAAGACGTACTGTTGTGGTACATCAGGTTGGCTTTGCCAGTGCACACTGGCACCGGCCACATCATTATCTGCCATTTCCACACCGTGGAATAAATCGCGCCGCTTCAAATCTTTGACATGTACGTCATTGATAACTGTCCGTGTGAAACAGTGATCCCAGACTGGCGCAGCAGTCTACAAAGGAGGAGCGATACGATAGCAGAGACATTTTAAATAAATTGACTTTGGTGACATGAATTAAACGAAGCCTCGAGGCAAAGAATTTGCCCCGAATATTTTTTGTAATCGAATTATCCGAGTTACTCGAGTAATCGTTTCAGCCCTATATAATATTAGAATTTATTGATATCTAAATTTGTTTGCTCAGCACAAATGAATGTGTGGTTGCATTTTCAACTGAATGCCGAGTCCCGTCCAGTCCTGGGTTAGTCCTGGGTTAGTCCTGGTTCGTCCTGGCAATCGTCTCGGTGCTTGCGGTGTGTATATATTTATACACCGCTAATGACACGCCGTAGATTTTCTGGTTCTGGTGTTTGTGGCTCCGCCCCGGTGTGATTCTCTAAACCAACGAGAATTTCACTCACACTCCGAATGTACGAACGGTTTATTTTCAGCACGTTACAAGTCGTCCATGCATCACTACTGTGTACGGTTGGACTAATGGGATCTCTACTCACTGCTCCATTTTCAGACTATTGGGCTGTCGGACCAAAGGGCTGAACCCAAACAGAGCAGGTGGTGGAGAGCGCGGAGCTTTATGCACAACATATCATGGCTCCATTGGTACAAGAAGCGGCTGCAGAGCCACTTCTAAATTAAAATTTACTTTTAAAATCCTCATGTTTACCATGGTCAGCCTGTAAATATAGTAAATAGTAGGGCCCAACCGATATATCTCTATCTTATGCCTATGTAATCCAATTTACAGACAGATAAATGCCCTAATATGTGGCGCCGCACCAGTATTTACCACCAGTATTTGTGAGCGGTAAGTGTTGGAAATGTGTCAGTTTTGAAGCTCGTTTTGGTTCTTTCTCATTGGTTAGCGATTAACTGCTGCTCCACACATAAACAGGCTGTTTTCTCTTCTATTAGTGGCTGTAAAGTGACTATAGTGGCCGTAAATATGTTACTGGACACGCACTGATATGTAAATGAGCTAAAGCTAATAGCGGTAGTTTACTTACAGCACTTTCTTTACTGGCTAAAACATCATGCAAAAATGCCATTAGGCCGACCTACTGTCTTTAAATATGACGTAAAGAGGCAGAAGAACAATAAATGTCGGCTAAATAAACCCAATTGAAAATCCAATTGAGCCAAACCTAAGTTTTATAAACAACTGAACATTTATAGTGAGTTTTTACATCATAAATATATCAGTGATTATATCGGCAGCTCCAGCTTCCATTTTATCGGTATCATATTGGCCGCAACGTAAATACAAGCGTATTGAGTTGGTTAGTTTCACTGTAGACCTGATACAGGCGGCTAAACGCGCCCAGTCGGGTCTGATCGTCTTTCCCATTGAGAAACACAGAGCCACGCGCATATGTCCTGCTGGATTCCTAATCAGTCATGGTCATACCGTACACCCCAGCAAAATACTGACAAGGTTTAACAGTATCAACAAATTGGACACCGCCGAACCCTGTATGAAGAATTACATTATGTTTGTTTGGGTTTTTGTGCTGTTTCAATTCTAGTCCGAAAACATTAATAATTTAGAAGCAAAACAACATTTTCAAAGTTCGTCTGGGGAATGAATAACTTAAGGCCATTTTTCTTGACTGAACCACATTATATAATCAATCATCTCTTTGAAGCTCATCCACTTTTACATGGATCAAACTAAATTAAAAGACTCACTTGCGTGTTTGTCTGCGAGTTGAATGAGGCTGTGTGAGATGTCTCTTCTTCTGTAAAAACACACGACTTTGGCCTCCACATTTCCACTGGCTGTCTGCAAACGAACCAGATAAACACGTAAACAAGACATTAAAAAACAGTACAGCACATAACTGGGTTGAATTGTATCGGCAAAAATAAAATAATTATAAAGTCATTGTTATTGTCAGCAAACTAGGAAAAAGGTTGGTGTGCTGTTAGCATGCTAGTTGTTAGTATTATGTAAAAATGCGCCAAATAACAGTTGAACGTTTCGGGGGGAAAAATATCAAAGTAATTATAAAGCCATTTTTATCATCTACGAACCAGGAAGTACGATTGGTGCTCTGTTAGCATGCTAGTTGTTGTTAACATTATGTAAAAATGCACTATAACAGTTGAACGGTTTTGGCCATTTTGGCCAATCACTATATATCGGTCTAACTCTAAACCTCAGCATAATTTTGCACTTTCGAGTCTTAAAGTGCAGATGACAGATTTTTATGGTTCTCTAATTTTGACTTAATTTGGTGGGAGTATAACTACTCTAAATATAAATTACAGTTTTACACCAATCAAGAAGCAACTTGCAAAAAAAAAGTTGAAAATTGTGTTGAAAATGACAGGAAATAGAGAGCTTGTGCAATCCAGTTCCCAATTTTGGCCTCACCATTTTTGACTTACTTTATTTAATATTTTCGCTGTCATTGTAGCAGTGCTTTTGGGACTACAGTTTCTCAAAAAATTCTAACTCACCCGTACTTAACTCCATTTTTATATCCAATCGAAACATAATCCAAACACACATGGGGGGGAAAAAAATCTTGTGTGATTTATGGCACGAGATCTTGTCCCATCCCTAAAAACGAGTAGTCTAACTTGTCATAGAGACTTTAAGCATGCTAGTTCTGAACATCGTGACAAAACCATCTGCGCTCTCATTTTTCACCAAATCAAAATGCTAATTCTGGTTGTGTAACAAAAGCAGAAAACACAGAGGAATCTAAGATATTCAGCTTGGGGCCACGGTGACTTTGTTTGTACCTTATTCAGCTCCTCTATCCGGCGGATAAGGTAAGGGTTACTGGAGGAGTTCTCGAAGAAGACGTAATCTGCAAAGAAAATATACAGGAGCCCATTAAAACACACCAGAAAGACAACGCAACATGTAAATGATATAAACAAAAACAGTTCAGACTAGCTTTCTACCCAATCTCTCTCCAATCATATTACAAAAGGGACAGAAGATGTAAAACGCAAAATTGTTAATATGCAAATAATTCAGACATTTGAAGAGAATTAAATTTAACAATGTGGTGACTGCTTATAGTTTAGTTTTCAGTTTTTAATGCTAGTTGTTGGATTTCATGCATCAAAGCCCGTCACAACACATTTCGAAGCAGAACAGTATCACTTTAAGGCCTGAAGAATTTATTCATTCAACCATTTTGCAGCTCAAATCTTCGTATTATGATAAAAAAATAACAAAAATCTCCCCATTGTTGCAAAGAAAATGTACACACGATAAATACTGAAACTCAAAATATATAGTTTCCGCTTTTATATATAATCGTACAGTAAGTTGTTATAGTAATGATCAAGACAGGCCCGATTCTGGTATTTCCAAGTGTCATAAAAGCAACTTGTTTGGAGTTCAGACTTGAGGAATTACTACTGTATGAAAGAGAAATAAAGAGAAATAGAAAGCTGTATCGCAAATTGTGATCAATGCCGACAAGAAAAACAGCCTGGTTTCATTTTTGTCACATCATCCGTCATTTTATCAAGCGTCGAAGGGAGTAAAGGAAATATGTTGCTTTTTTATTCGGGGAAATAAGAGACTGAAGATTGAAAGTAACTATTTGGACATAATAGCTGCACAGGCTGTCTGCAATTTTCTCTCAAATTCAAGAATTCTGTCAAAGCTTCACGTAGTGTGCCACTTGTACGACGCCTTCAGTCGCCGTAAAGGTAAGACAGCAGATTCACTGGTTTTAGACGAACATTAAAGGGCCCATATTACGCCATTTTCTGATCTATGTTATAATGTTTCCTCATCGCAAACATACCTGAAGTTGTGTTTTGTTTCATTCACACGTTTAACGCACAAAACTTGCATATTTAGGCTGAGTTCTTCTCTGAAAACACTTGCGGTCATGTGTTTTTAAGCTCCATACACCTTTACTAGAATCCTTTGCATAATTTCAGCTCTGGAATTGCCCATTTCTACTGAACTAAATGTAAAAGTTTGACGTTAACTTGAAAACTACCATTACACGTTACAGAGCATTTCTGAGTTTTGACAGACAGTCTAATAATAAAGGATTAATCAAACATGTCTCCAGGTATGTTTTCGAGGATGTAAAAATATTCTAACTATGATTAAAATCTCACGAGTCGATTTTGTGTCACACGTACAACTTTAAACAGAATGTGTGCGAGACTTTGCATCAAAACTTTGAGATACTGTTTTTATTTATTATGTTTATTCTGATTGAAGCCGCTCTACGCTCCAACACAAACACATGGAGTCCACCAATCACAGTCAAGTGTGAACTCTCACAACAAGGCAATACAAGGCTACTGAACTGAAATAAACTCCAAATCATGACCCAGGCACTAAGAATACTTCTTTAGGCCAGTCATGACAATTACTCTATCAAATTATGGTTCAATATACTTTTTTTTTCGGGTGTTTTTTTTTGCAATAGTGGGTAAACGTTTGTTATTTTAGTCGTAATATGGTAAGATTTTAGCTGTAAAGGGTTGAAAAAGTTACTTCTTTGGGTAATTATTGCTTCATTATGCCATTTATTCATTGCAGTGCTTTTGTTTTAATTACACTGTGTACTGGAAAATGGTTAATTTGGTTTGTCTTGCTTTCTTGTTATTGTGTCAGTGGCATAACGTAGTTTCAATATTATCGTGTTGTAGTAGTTGTAGTAGTAGTTGTTTTTCATTGCAGTGCACGCTTTAATTACACTGCCAATTGGTAAATGGTCAATTTGCTTTATCTTGCCTTCTTGTTATCGTGTCAGTGGCATAAAGTAGTATCAGTATTGTAGTAGTTAGCAATATATCACGCTTTAAAATGTTAATTACAACAGGCCCAACCTTGCTATGGATTTTTGGCCATTTCACTCACCAAAAACTGCACTAACTTCTCATTGACAGATAGGGTTCTCTGATTAAAGCACTTTTTCAGTTTTCTTCAGTCACCCATCGCCGTTATTACAGTAGAAATAGGCCTGTCACAGTAAATACTATATCGACTTCAATATATTTTGGGGTCAGTATATTATCAATAGTATTTTTCTTTGTACTAGTGAGGAACTTTATTTGCATTTTTCAGTTTGACAATGAGATTTGAGTTGTAGACAGATGAATTAAGAATTTATTATGAATTATATAGTAGTATATATTAACCAGTGTTTCCCATACGCTTGGCCAAGACTATGGTGGGACAAGCAGTCCATGTGGGAATCATTTTATTCAATACAATATATGGGGAAATGTGATTTTTTTTTGGTTCTGCTGATAAAAAATGACTAAATACAGATCAAATATAGTTACATCTACATGTTTAAGACAATACTGCAGGCAAAAATGACACTACAGACAGACATATTCTCCTCTTCTACTGGGAAACGCTGTAACCAGCTACTAGTTTTGCATTGTGTTATTTTATATTTTATATAAAATAAAATATATTTTATATTTATATTGTTATTACTGTACATTTAGAAAACTTTTAGGGGGATAATTCTGCTTTATGATATAGTTTAAATAATATAACTTGTCATCTACTTACTGGAAATATATCAAACTTAATTTGTTATCGAGACAGGCTTATCCATAGCCATTATTACAGTAGAAGACAAATACAAAACAGAAAAATTAATATATATGCAAAATTGATTCAAAACAAGCACAAATGTAGTGATTGTACGTTCCCCGGGCCTCTCCTTATAGGTTTAGATTCTGGTAAAACAGGAAAAACACTATTATAATTGGACAGTGCAACAGAAAACAGAGGACACTAAAGCCCAGCCTTCTGTAACGTGCCAATACCCCCCCCCCCCCCCCCGAGGGTAAACGGTACTATATAACTTTACAGGGGCATGGAGGGGGCATGACGACAAGGCTACGAGATTGCCCATTTTAATGCATATAATAAAGTTAGACTATACAGCATTGTCCTCAGTGATAATTCATAAGCACATCAGTTACCGCCACAGATTACAACATAATAGCTCAATCAAGATTTAAAGTAGGCCTGTCAGGATAATTACAATATCCACTTATTGTTCAATACATGGAAGCTGTAATAATACATCTATATTTGTCATGGGTGCTTTTTCTTTGCAATAGTGGAGAGAAGTTTGCCATACTTATCCAATACTATAAGATTTAAGCTGTAGAGGGTAGAATAAATAAATTCTGTGGCTAATTATTGGTTAACTTTAGTGGTGACAGTTGAGGCTTAATTATACTGTTTATTTAAAAACTGGTTTACTGGGATTATCCTGCTTTGTGTCAGGGGTGTAAAGTAGTGCCAATATTATAGTTTATTGCAGTATCTTTCTATCACTTTCAAAATGTATTATCTTGACAGGCTTAGTTTAAAGTCTTTTCATTTGGCAAAAAGTGAGTTTGTTAGCGTAATTTTTACGTTATAATATGCTTCTATACAAGACTATTTTTAGAAACGATGCTTATTAATGCTGACACCAAATCGTTCTGTTTTATTAATCAGATCTACACTGCACAATGCATGTTCAGGATACATTTCAAAAGTTCGAGCAATTGAATATTTTGTCATAAAGTAACAGGACATTTATAGTTATTAGCATTTCATACATAGAGCTTGAGCAGTAACCAGAGAAAGTGTCAAAAACTTGTGCACTCAATAGGCCAAAGTTCACGCTATATATTTGTATTTATATTCAGTCAAAGTCAGTTTTCTCTACACCTCATATTAAGCATGCTTTTTATTTGATCAGTTTAAATTGCAATCACTTATCCATGTTTTTTTTTTTTGTCACCATGCCAAAGCACATTCCTGGAAATAAAATTTCTAGGAAATTTTATTATCATACAATGACATTATAACTGATTCTGATAAGATGTTTTCATAAAGTAAATAATATTTCCTAACTTTAATTTTCAAAAGTATACCTAAACACAAAATTAAAATCAGATATCCAAATAATATAAACGCATCTTACTAAACTAGATCTAAACAAGAAATAGTTCTAGTTGAAAATCAAGCATTCCTAGAGTCCACGGAGTCAAAACTACTCATTTTAGAATGTATTATTACCATTTATATTGTTTATTCTTTGTTATTGTATTATATTGTGAAGTGTGTGCTACTGTGTCCAAATAATTTCCCTTGTGGATCAATAAAGTCCAAGCATAAGAAAGTTCACCATGATGCACATGAAGTTTAGAAGTTATAACACAATTTTCTTAATGCTAGAATATCACTGAGTAAGAAGTGTGTGCAGGGTTACTGAATTATAAGTCTAAATCTGGTCTATTTTCATCAATAATGTGCATATATGTGCTGTAATGCAAAGAAGCAACGCATTGGCAAAGTATGGAGATTATAATGGGCCAAGAAGAGCGGTGCGTGTGCGTAATTCCTGCTCATTTGCAGCCCAAAGCACAGACTACAGTCGCATTGTCAGAGAATAGTGGGTGTTAGGTTTTAGTGCTGGCGACGCAACGACGCCATGAAGACAACAATTTGATGGTTTTCTTCAGACTGCTAACGAACTAGCTAGCCATTCAATGCCAATTTGTTAATTAAGCTGGTCTAGTGGCTATAAAAACATTGTGTTATGGTGTAGCGTTGTTTTGAGTGGTTAATATCAGGGCTAGGTGTGCGTTTTGTGTGCAAGAAGGTGATGTTAATGCTAATGAGTGGGTTCACGGCTGGTGCTAACATTAGCTAAATACGGACTGATGGCTGGATGCCAGAACAGCAAATACAAAGGCAAGCTTCAGACTGCCCGTGGATGCACAAAAACAAGATTTTGCTACACACGTGTGGTCTAAAAAGCCTCCCAAATCATCAAATCCAAAGTTTGTCAGGCTGTGAGCTAAAACAATAGCGACTTCAAGGTGTGCAAGGCTAAAAATGTTTACATTGTCAGCGATTAGCAACCTGGCGGCTAGCTACTGTGGCCACGACAAATGCAAGGCCCGACCCATTTTGTATCCCAAATATTTAGCATTTTTCACCTTTTTAGACATAATTAATTAAGCTACACGTGCGAAACACATATACATTTCACCACAAAGCCAAATAAAAGCACTAATATGAGCACAGGCTACGAAGTTAAACCCAAAGTGTGCAGGTTAGTTTGATAAAAAAGAGAGATCCACATTGACATAGCCTACCTCCGACCCGGTACATGTTGGCCGCCATTTCTGCCCTCCCGGAGTGTAAACCATAAACTACAATAAATTAATAAAAGCGATAAAATTCTTAAAGGATAAAATTGGAGCGGATAGCGCGGGGAAAGCGGCGGAGACTCCGGATGTAAAGCCAGTACGGAGTAATTTCTTAAACAGTGGCTGCGGGCCCCCTCCTCCAGCCACCGCTCAGTGAACTCAGCCGCTCCAAAAGAATCAAACCCGAAAAACCACTCACTGCTGACGTCACGAGGGGGGCGGGGGCGCGCGGCACGGGCACGAGCACGCACACCTACCGCCGAGGCACGTAAGGTACACCTGTGCGACGGATGGGTGGACGAGGGGGGAAATAGGGGGAAAAAACGAAAAATGTAAGATATTTTAGGTAATCAGTGGACTGCGGTAAATGCACATTTCTTTTTGCAAGTATCTGATAGCCTACACTTATGATGCGTTCTATTGAATGTCGGAAGTCGGTAAATCCAAGTCAGTTCTCCCGACATCCGATCTAAATGCATTCCATTGCAACAGTCGGGAAAATATTTATGCCATAGAAAGTTTAATGTTGATTTTGTTAGCTTATGTAGTTAACGTCGCTAACCCTAGCTCCTGCTAATATATAGTCTGTTAGCTAACGTTAGCTGTCGGCGACTCAATTATGGCAGTTTGACTATTAAATGTTCAGACATCCATCCGACTCGGTCTGCTCTGAACTAGCCTGAGTTTGTGTTTCGGAACTCCGATTTGAGTGGCCGTTCCTTTGCACTTTTCCGAGGTGAAGCTTGGGTTCCGAGTTCTGAGCACAATAGAACGTAGCATTACTTACTACTTTTAATAAGTGCCTATGTGTTTTCTTTTTTCAATTGAAGCAGGTGAGGTAGCTACACCTGTGTGATGGATGAGGGTAAAAAAAAAAGGAAAAATTAAAGATATTTCAGGTGCTATGTGTATTGGGCAGCAAGCTGCCCCCGCGACCCAGCCGGATTAAGCGGGAGAAGATGGATGGATGGATGGATGGATGGATAAAGATATTTTAGCTAATCAGTGGACTGTACATTTCTTTTTGCAAGTAGCCTACACTTACTACCTCCTTTTCAAATAACAATAATAATTAACCAATGTGTTTTCTTTTCTCAATTGAAGCATGTAAGGTACACCTCTGTAATAGATGGATGGGGGAAAATGGAAAAAAATCGGAAAATGTAAGATATTTTAGCTAATCAGTGGACTGCACATTTCTTTTAACTGGTAACTGGCAGCATACACTTACTACCTACATTTAACCCTGTAATGCCTGACCCCAGAATGGGCAGAAAATTCTGATTTCTCGAATCTGGTGCCTTTATTTGGCTCTTTAACACAATTTGAAAAAATAAATAAATTTGCATATAGGTTTTTCTATTTGTATCATAAATGATACATTGGGCATTACATGCAGTTCTGGTGATACAGCAAAAACATCAGCCTCTTGAGGCCTGGATACAAGAGGGTTTTGAGTGAAGTTTTTACCATAAGGTGATGCAATATTTCAGAAATTCTTGTATCAAATCTGATGCATTTAGGGTTAAAATAACTATAAGCATGTAGGCCTAAGGTATACCTATGCGATAGATGGATGGAGGGGGAATTGAAAAATTGAAAATATTTTAGCTAATCAGTTGACTGTGATAAATGCACACTTACTTACTACCTACTTCTAAAATAACTATAATAATTATGTGTTTTCTTTTTTCATTAGAAGCACATAAGGTACACCTGTGTGATGGATGGGGAAAAAAGGAAAAACAAAATTGAAAAATTAAAGATATTTTAGCTAATCAGTGGACTGCACTTTTTTTTGCAAGTAGCTGACAGCCTATACTTATTTACTACCTACTTAATAACTATTAATAATTATGTGTTTTCTTTTGTCATTAAAAGTATGTAAGGTACACCTGTGTGATGGATGGGGTGAAAAAAACTAAAAATGTAAGATATTTTAGCTAATCAGTGAACTGCAATAAATTTCACATTTCTTTTTGCAAGTAGCTGATAGCCTACACTCTACTTCTGAAATAACTTTAATAATCATGTTTTGGTGTGATGGATAAATAGATGAAAAAGTTTTAAAAGTTTCTAAAAAAACAGATACAGAAACAAGATTCTTTGCCTAAGAGATGTTTTTCCCTTTTTTTTATTTGAAGCACGTAAGGTATACCTGTGTGATGGATACATAGGCAAAAAAAGTAACAAAAAGACAAACAAACAATAAAAAACAATCAAGATTCTTTGGTTAATCAGTTGACTGTGCTGTTCTGGTAAATTGTTATTGAGGTTTTTTTCAGGTCAGATCAGAAAGTGTCGTATAGTGAACACCAATTAATTAATAATGAATAAAATCACTTTATTGGGTCTATATACAACACTGTATAAAACGATGAACAAACAGCAATTGCCTAAGAGCCAATGTGACACAGGCCTGTGCCAAAAGTCACTTTCCTCCTTCAGAGAGAGGCATTTCCATATCACCAGGCCTTGTAAATAATTCAGTTGTTTTCTAGTGTAATCACAATCTTGAGATCCTTAATGTCTAACTGAGAATATTACTATCCAATAAGCATCTGTGGTTTCATGGATTTCTTTTGTGGCACGGCCATCCCTCACTTTGGTAACGCTGTGCCAGCCGTGCGTAAAAAGCGCATCTCTCTCCATCAGCGCCTCCCTGCCTCCGCGTGCGTGAGTGTGTGGTGTGCGCGTGTGTGACATCAGCGAGGGGCCGGGCTCGCCCTGAGCTCAGAGGGATCCTACCCAGACTTCAGAGGCAGAAGAGGAGTTCACATCGGCGGCAGAGAGCAGCGCGTGGACGGTCCCGTTTGAAGCGACGAACCACACCCCGAAACACGAGCCTCAAACCCGGATTAAGACCTCAAAACTGGACCAGAAACTGAACCAGAACCAAGGATGGCTTCACGCGCGAGGGAAGAGTCTTGCTGACCCACAGGTTGAATGATGAAGTTCGGGAAGAGCGTGTGCGTGCTGAACGTGGGGGGAACCCGTTACGCCTTCACCCGCGAAGTGATTAGGGATTTCCCTCTGAGGCGCGTGAGCCGTTTGCACGCGTGCGTCACCGAGAAAGAAGTCCTCGAGCTCTGCGATGATTACGACCGGGACCGAAATGAGTTTTTCTTTGACCGTCACGCACAGGCTTTCGTTTTCATCATGCTGTACGTGCGCTCGGGTAAACTCCGCTTCGTGCCCGGGGTCTGTGAGCTCTCCTTTTACTCCGAGATGCTCTACTGGGGACTGGAGAGCGCGCATCTGGACTCGTGCTGCCAGAAGCGCCTGGATGACCGCATGTCAGAGATCGGACTGGACACTTTCTCTGTGGACGAAGAAGAGCCACAGAGTCCGGGGGAGGCAGAGCTCACCGGCCGCGCCAGATGGATGGAAAAGATGCGAAAAACATTTGAGGAGCCCAACTCGTCTGTCGCGGCGCAGCTTTTAGCCACTGTCTCTGTGATTTTTGTCATTCTTTCTATGGTTATGCTTTGTGCCAGCACTTTACCGGACTGGGACACGGCGAAGAGGAACACCGTGGAGGAACACAGGTAGGAAGTAAAAGCAGAATATCCTGTGCGTAAAAGACGCTCGATCGTCTGTTACAATTTATAATCTTTCAACAGGCTTTAGAAGATTTTGTAGAAAGTAATTTGGCATTAAAATTTTAAACAGTTAGACTATAAGCTAAACCTAGTGTGAAATTTAATACATCTACGTTGGCTTACATGTTGTGCGTGCGCTGTTCATCATTATTATTACAGTGTGTTCCTTGCGTTTACACCAAATCCACCATCAGGTCATTGTTATGGCAACTATTTTGTCAACACCAAGTTAGGCTTAGAAATTGCGCTATTCATTTCCACTCGTTCATATCACTGGGTATAAAGACCGTCTGTTTTAATACAAAAGGGAACAGCTTATACCCAAATGTCTTATGGTGATGGATAAGAGTGAAGCTTTCATATTGAGCACTCAGTCTATGCTCAAAGACTTACAATTTTACATTTTACTTCCAAAAATATGCATAATGCTGTAACTTGTTTGTAACCCATGAGTATTTCAAACTATTTTAATTACACATTTAGTGTTAAAATTTAAGATTTATTCAACCAAAAAGCAGCACTTATCCTAATGAGCTTTTATCTAATCACAGTCTCAAATTATTTCTGCAAGCCACTTCACTCATTAGTGATAAATTATACAAATAACCAAACAGAAATGACCAAAAGTAATTATATGTGTGCAGTTCATATTTTCATTATCTTTATTAATGGCTTCAGTGCAATGTTTATGCCCTGTGGTGCTGTGAGTGAATATAAGGGGAAAACATGAAGTCAGATTACTCCCATGACCAGAGCTGAATGACAGGAACACAAATCAGTGAGCTCTGTCTGCCCATGCGTTCAATTATGCATGTGTTTGTGGGAATGCCAGTGTCCATTTGGAATGTTCTTTTTCTTTCTCCCACAGGATTGAACGGACGAATGTTGGTCGTGTGTGTGTTATGATTTATATGTAGTTGTAGGGTGCGGTGCATGTGTCCATATGTTTTGAGTCCATTAATCCTGATGTAGACTTGTTTTGGTCCTGTTCTGGTCCTGGTTTAGCCCTGGAATGGTCCTGGTTTAACCTTGGTCTAGTCTTGTTTTAGTCCTGGTTTAGTCCTGATCTACTCTTGTTTTAGTCTTGGTTTAGCTTTGGTCTAATTTTGGTTTAGCCCTGGAATGGTCCTGGTTTAGTCTTGGTCTAGTCTTGTTTTATTCTTGGTTTAGTCTTGGTTTAGCTTTGGTCTAGTCTTGGTTTAGCCCTGGAATGGTCCTGGTTTAGTCTTGGTCTAGTCTTGTTTTATTCTTGGTTTAGCCCTGGAATGGTCCTGGTTTAGTCTTGGTCTAGTCTTGCTTTATTCTTGGTTTAGGCTTGGTTTAGTCTTTGTCTAGCCCTAGTTTAGACCTGGTTTAGTTAGGTTTAGTTCTGGTTTAGTCCTGAAATGGTCCTGGTTTAGTCTTTGTCTAGGCCTGGTTTAATTTTGGTTTAGTCCTGGAATGGTCCTGGTTTAGTCTTGTTCTAGTCTTGATTTAGCCCTAGAATGGTCCTGGTTTAGTCTTGGTATAGTCTTGTTTTAGTCCTGGTTTAGTCCTGATCTTCTCTTATTTTAGTCTTACTTTACTCTTGGTTTAGTCTTGGCTTAGTATTTGTCCAGCCCAGGTTTAGTGCTAGTTTAGTTCCAGTTTAGTTCTGGAATGGTCCTGGTTTAGCCTTGGTCTTGGTTTAGCCCTGGAATGGTCCTGGTAGTCTTAGTCTTAGTCGAGTCTTTTTTTAGTCCTGGTTTAGTGCTGGTCTACTCTTGTTTTAGTCTTGGTTTAGTCTTTGTCTGGCCCTGGTTTAGTTATGGTTTAGTCCTGGAATAGTGCTGGTTTAGCCTTTGTCTAGTCTTGGTTTAGTCCTGGAATGGTCCTGGTTTAGTCCTGATCTACTCTTGTTTTAGTCTTGGTTTAGTCTTTGTCTAGCCCTGGTTTAGTACTGGAATAGTCCTGTTTTAGCCTTTGTCTAGTCTTGGTTTAGTCCTGGAATGGTCCTGGTTTAGACTTGGTCTAGTCTTGTTTTAGTCCTGGCTTAGTCCTGATCTACTCTTGCTTTAGTCTTGGTTTAGTCTTTGTCTAGCCCTGGTTTAGTCCTGGTTTAGTTCTGGTTTAGTTCTGGAATGGTCCTGGTTTAGCCTTGCTTTAGTCTTGGTTTAGCCCTGGAATGGTCCTGGTTTAGTTTTGGTCTGGTCTTGTTTTAATCCTGGTTTAGTCCTGGTCTACTTTTGTTTTGGTCCTGGTTTAGTCTTGCTTTAGTCTTTGTGTAGTCCTGGTTTAGTCTTGGTCTATTCCTGGTTTAGCTCTGGTCTAGTTTTGGTTTGGCTGGGTTTAGTCCTGGTCTAGTACTGGTTTAGTCCTGGTTTCATCCTGGTCTAGTTCTGGTTTAATCCTAGTCTTGTTCTTGCCCTGGTTTATCCCAGTATAATCCTGTATTAGTCAGAGTATAGTCCTTGTCCAGTCCTGGTTTAGTCCTTTTCTAGCCATGATTAAGCCCTGGTTTAGTCTCAGCTTGAGTCTTTCTTTTGCTGTGGTCTGTGTGCAAGCGTGAACGCACCCTTCATTTGGCCGGTGCAGTTTTTCCTATTAATAAATATTTAAACAAAAATAAATTATGAGATGAATTATGGAGATTATTATGGAGCAAGGCACTGCAGACTGTTAGCATTCGTGTTTATCTATATGCACAATATAAGGTTGTGTAAAGGGTTACATTAAGTTTTGTGTTTTTAAACTCTTACAATGTGTGCAGCCTACAGTATGTATAAATATAAATTAGTCCATGCAACTATTCTAATGTTTTTTGACTGACAGGTACGGTGATACAAAGCAGGTCCATTAAGGTATGAATGAATGTGATTACAAGTCAGTGCATGAATGGTGTGTAGTGTTTTTGTCGGCGCTGATTGGAAAATTTCTGGTAATATTACATAAAATTGACTCTTGTGAGCTTTAAGCCATGTTAAAATGTTGTTACCTGATCAAAAACATACCCAGAGTTGTGTTTTGCTTCATTCACACCCTTTATTATAAGTCTGTCCACATCTCCAAAGCTTACAATGCTCTGTTCCACCTTGTGATGTCATGAAGTTTTCACCCTAACAGCTCCTTTTACCTTTTGTTCAGTAGAGATGGGCAATTCCAGGCATGAAATCATCCAAATTATTAACAACATGGACACAGTGGACCACTTGCAGTATTACCACAGGACATCATAAGGTGGAGCAGAGTGTTTTTATTTCGTTTGAGAGCAGAACTCAGCCTAAATCTGCAGGGTTTGTGTGAATGAAACAAATGAAACAAAACACAACTCGAGTTATGTTTGTGATGAGGAAACAACATTATAACAAAGAGAAAATAGAGTAATGTGGGTCCTTTAAGCAGAGTTCAACGCAGATATAAAACCATTAACAAATATACTGCTGTATATTGTAAGAGTTTATTCTCACTCTTCCAGTACACATATTAACATTACTGGAGCCCGTGTGTACAGTGCATCAGCAGGGGGCACAACTAATCCAATTTAAAAGCAGCCAGCATCATTCATCCTGGTCTTAAGTGAATTAACAATCAATAATCAATTACAAATCCATACTATTAACATAAGTGCACTGCTGATTATTAAGGGTTCTTTTGACTACTACCGTACATTTTTGCTCTTTACACTAAATGTTTGACCATGCTGCTAAATTACATCAAAATTATTTAATAAACCACAACTAAATCAAATGTTAATGGCAGAATACCAGATCAACATTATCTGTGTCCTATGAAATGAAATGAGCATGTTTTTAAGATTCTTATATTACACAAAATCGACTTGTGTGAGGTTTAGGCCATGTTATAATCCTGCTGTTTCGTCAAAAACAGACCTGGAGTTATGTTTCATTCACACATGTTCCAGTAACTCTTTATTATTAGTCTGTACATCTCCAAAGCTCATAATGCCCTGTTCCACCTTGTGATGTCATATCGTGGTAGGTTTCAAGTTAACAACTGCCTTTTACCTTTTGTTCAGTAGAGATTGGGAATTCCCGGGCTGAAATTATTCAAATGGTGAAGGTGTATGGATTTTTAAAACGCAGTGGAGCACTTCCTGACATCACATCTGTTTGAGCTGAAACAAAACACAACTCCAGATATGTTTTGAAGAGTAAAAACATTATACCATACATCAGAAAATATTGTATTATGGGCCCTTTTACTGATGCAAATTGCAATATAGATTTATACTAATCAAAACGCTGAACGAGCTCCACGCTTTGGTTTGCCAAATCCTCTACAACTGAAATCACTTTGTACTAAACCCAAAATAGCTGTGATGTGGCTTCGGTATATGCCAGGTAGCAACATCGCCAGCATCAATTATGACGCAGTGCAGTGTAGGTTTTAAAGTGCCTGTTTTCAGATCTATGTGAAAATGTTTTCTCATTTAAAAACATAGGTTGTGTTTTGTTTCATTCACACGTTTAACACACAAATCCTGGATATTTAGACTGATTTCTTCTCTCTTTTTTTTGTGATCAAATTTTTATTCAAGTGTTATTTATAATTATACAGGTTGCAGTAAACTTAACTTTTTTCATCTTTTTAAACCCACACCTCACACCCTAAAATTCCCTCATGGGCATATACAACACAAATATATACACACAAATACATATGCTGAATACATACACGCATATACATGTATATAGTATATAGAATAGAATATACACATACATCTGCACACGTACACATATATGTATGTATACAGGCACATACACATACACATTTATACACACACACATTAAAAAAATACATAAAATAAAGATAATAAAAAAAAAAAGTCCAGGTTTAAGTTGAGTTCTTTTCTCAAACGGAAAACACTCTGTTCCATGTCTGAGTAACTCTTTATTATGAACAGTTTTACATCTCCAAAGCTCAAAATGCCCTGTTCCACCTTGTCATGTCTTGTAGTGGTAGTTTTCAAGTTAACAGCTCTTTTTACCTTTTGTTTAGTAGAGATTGCCAATTCCAGGGCTGAAACTATCCAAATGAGTCTAGTGAAGCTGTATGGAGTTTAAAAACACAGTGGAGCACTTCTCGCATTATCACATGACATCACAAGGTGGGCCAGAGTGTTTTCCGTTAGATCAGAAAACCTTTTAGCAACAGATCATGACGAATACATGTTTTTTTTTGACAGCTACAATGCAAACACAACCACTGAATTCTTAACCGCCCTCCAGCTCGATTTTACAAGGTTTTTATTTCTGTGACGTGAAATAAAATCCACTAACTCCTGGCAACCAGCTGTACCTGCCCCACTGTTTGAGAAGCACTCATATAGTCATATCAGTTCACCTGACTGTGTACACAACAAAGACAAACAGCCTGCCATAAACTCGATTTCACCATCCAACATTTACAGTGAAACAGGAAGACAGGCTAATAGAAACCAAACAGAAGCTCAACTCAAGCACACAGCCGTGATTTAAGGTTTGAAATTGGACCATTTTCAGTTTTTGGTGTATCAGCTGCTAAATAAAGGTAGAGAGGAGGCATTTGTCTTTATAAGGTCAGGTTATGGAGTATTTGGAGCAGCCACCAGTGGTTAGGTAATGAGACTAAATGTAGCTTTTAATGACACGCATTCAGTATTTTGCTTTAGAGATAAAGTGAAAACAACCACAGTCAGTGCTCGGAGTCAGTCATGATGGATTAACTAACAAAAATGTGTTATCATTAAACATGAAATCAAAGTGAAGCTGAATTAACCTGTATGTAAACAAAATGGCGATTGCTGAAATGAATATATACATGTTAAAGGTCCAAAATTGACTCCTGTGAGCTTTTAGTCATGTTATAATGCTATTACTCCCTTAAAAAACATACCTGGTGTTGTGTTTTGTTTCATTCACACATGTTTCAGTAATCCTTTGTTAGTCTGTCGACATCTCCCATGCCGAAAATGTTCTGTTCTACCTTGTGATGTCATTTAGTGGTAGTTTTCAAGAGCTACCTTTTATTTCTTATGCAGTAGAAATGGCAAATCCAAGACTGAAATGATCCAAATGATTCTAGTGAAGCTGTGTGGATTGTACTAGACAGACATTAACATAAGAATATTAAAGAATGAGCAATAATGTCAACAAATAATATATATACGTAAAAAATACGACTAAAGAATACACCATCCTGACCAAAAAGGAGACAAAAACATAATAAAAGGAAAAAAACAACACAACAAAACAAAAAACACACAGGTAAACAACTTTTTAACAAGTTCACAAGTGGGAATTACCATTTTGAGCAGCTTTCCAGAGTGTTTTATCAAGTTGGAAGTGAAAAAAAAATCCAGTTACCAATTCCATTGCCTTAAACGCACCATTAAAACAAAATAAACCCTCTAAAGCTAAAATATTATATCCTTAGTAACACACATTGCAACTTCCTTCTTTCGTTTTTACTGTCTGTAGCTCTAAAGTCCTGAATAGTTGATTTTTCCCAATGTGAGGGCTCCAAAAATCCATCTTGACATGTGTTTCTGAGTAAGGTAGATCTAAAAATGTCATCATCCCACCTCCAGCGCTCCACTATATTTTAAACTTTGATCATTTCTGACACCTCACCAGAAGATAAGGGGTTTCAGCAGTCACCGCTGTAACTCCCGCTGGTTTTGTGGGTGAAGCAATGGTGATTTTAAATTAAGCTTTTCTTTAGTAGGTGTTTGCTGACTCACTGGGCCAGGTCATGATGGTACAGACGAGGGAGAGGGAATATAAGGTACAAATGAGGGAGAAGGATATAAGGTAAGAGGAGGGAGAGGGGATATAAGGTAAGAGGAGGGAGAGGGATATAAGGTATGAGGAGGGAGAGGGGATATAAGGTACGAGGAGGGACTGTGAATATAAAGGTACAAGGCAAGTTTATTTGTATAGCACAATTCATACACAGAGTATTTCAAAGTGCTTTACAGAATAGGAAATACATTGAAATCACAATACAAACAAATCAAAACATAAATAATCATCATAAAATTAAAAAGAGAGAAAGATTAATTAAAGAGAAGAGTGCAGAATGAGAAATGAAAACCTTCCAGTCACCTGCAGCTAAAGAGAACTGTTTTGAGCTGTTCTGGGACCAACAGAGTCAGGAGGCCGGTCCCTGAGTGCAGATGGTTCATACGGTACTAACATGTCACAGATGGACTTTGGTGCTTGGCCATGGAGAGACTTGTGCATAAGCAGAGCTGCTTTAAAGTCTCTGAGCCACAGGGGCCAGTGCAGAGACCTGAGCACAGGACTTATGTACTCGTACTTTCTGGTTGGAGTCAGGACCCGAGCTGCAGCGTTCTGGATGTACTGCAGCTCTCACAACTCGTTTGGAGAGGCCAGTGAGAGGCCATTAGAGTATCTAACCTACTGGAGACAAACGCATGGATAAGTCTCTCCAAGTCTGTTTTAGACAGTAGACCTTTGATTTTAGCTATGTTTTTTAGATGGTAAAAGGCTGCAGATGTTATTGATTTGATGTGACTGTTAAAGTTCAAGTCTGAGTCCATTATTACCCCAAGGTTTCTAGCCTAATTTGAAGGTTTTAGAGAGAGACACTGGAGGTGACGCTGACACTGTCTCTTTGTATCTGTGGGCCAAAGACTATGACTTCTGTCTTGTCTGAGTTTAGCTGGAGAAAGTTGTTTTGAGGAAGAGTGAATTTGGATCGCAAATATATGGGTAGAATTTCGACTTTAGATTTTATTGTCCCCAAGGGGACAATAGGAGAGCTGAGTGTTTCCTTTTCACGTACACAGAGCTCATTTGACACATACAGTGACAACACAATGTACAGACACAGACACATTACAATAGGCATTACAGTGCACTCATCGGGGTCTACCGTTCAAAAATGTAATGGCCGAGGGGATCAGGCTTCTGCCAAAGTGGGCCCTCCTGCACCTAAGTGCCCTGTACCTCCATCCTGAGGGCAGAGGGGTAAAGTGATACTGTAGTGGGTGAGTGGGGTCCTGTTCTATGGAAAGTGCAATGCGTCCGATGGCTCTGTTATTAAAGGGGAACTCTGGCACATTTGAAGCTAAAGTCCATTGCTAGAGGTGGTCGAATACTGTCAGAAGCCAAAAAACAGCACAGATCAGTGTTGCCTCAGCGGACATCTCGCTGTGGCAGTGAGTCTGTCAAGGCAACAAACTGGCGTAGTGAATTGGGCAAGTTCTTCCATGTAACTTCCACATAAAACACCAATTTGCTTCACACTGAAGAAGCTTAACACCACTTTCTAACCAATCTTACAACAGCTACGAGTCTAACAAACAAAACACTATGCCTGGCTCACTTATTAGTGGTCTGAAACGTTATAAAAACAACTTTATAAACACTGATCTGTGCTGTTTTTTGGCTTCTGACAGTATTCGACCACCTCTAGCAATGGACTTTAGCTTCAAACGTGCCGAGTTCCCTTTTAAGATCTACCAGGTTGGGCGTGGGGAGTCCTATGATTTAAATCAAGCTCAGGTCATGCTTTCGCAGCGTAGCATGCTCCATATTGGCAAGAAGGGTAGAAGGGCAGAAGGATGCTAATGTTGAGCTGGAGGCCTAGAAGAAGACCAAAGAGGAGATTTATGGATGTACTGAAAAAGGACATGAAGTTAGTTGTGAGAGAATGGCTTGAGAGAAACGCATTTTTCACTGTGTCAAGGGAGCGGATATTTTAAGTGGATATTGTTGTTGTGTCCTTGGGCAAGACACTTTCCCTTCTCTGCCTGTAGTATTGTGTGTTTGTGTGTGTGTGTGTAGTAATGACCGAGCGCTTGAGTGTGAATGGGAGAATGCGTTCATAGTGCTTTGAGGGCCAAGCAGCACTATACGTGTCCATTCATCGTTTGTCTTTTATATTATTCATTTATTCCAGGTTTCGGGTCATGTATAATCCAGTAATTCATAATTCATAATTCAGAACACTGCTGAACACCTTGGCATTTGACATCTTAATGGAAAAAAACAATAAACCAAGTGGAAGTAAGCAGTTTAAATTAAGCAAACACAATAGCTGCAAGCATCAACATTATTAGTTGCACAATGTACCTGAAGTGCTTTGCCCGTAATGTTCCACAGTAAACTCTCCTTGCATTAGATCTACTGTGCTTTTGTACTGTGAAAAATATGTATTCTCAATGTGAGCACGGTCGCCTTTCCACAAATTTGACCTGTGTCTTGACCTGGTTGTGCTCATTTGCTCATCTCCCTGGAGAAAGAAAGATTTAATGCTACACAGTGGAACATTCCAGACAAAGTATTAACATCTCCATGGACACAAGAAGATGGTGATCATTCCATAAGGACGATATTGAGATATTTGTCCAGAGGAAGCCTCCTTGGAGTTGAAACACGCTGGTGTTTTGTAATAAATCCACATAGCTAACACTAGACGGGCCTCAGATATCTCTGTTTTCATTTTTGCTCAATATCAAGATACGTTTTAAAGTCACATTCTAACAAACACACTGTATGATTCATGTCTGTATATTTTAGACATTTCTAACTAAATCATAGGCCTCAGTTTATTTTAAAGGTGCACTGTGTAACTTTTCTGGGGGATGGCCCACCACTTGCTTGGCTCCATGGAGATGTTATTGCTTTGCCTTGAGTGTTCCACATTATGGCATTTTAGACTCATCTTTATACATGAAGACAGGCAGGTGACAATGTACAGGCAAGATCTGTGGAGAGGTGACCCCACGCAAAGTTAACGTATTATTTAGTAGTTAAGACACCTGTAATTGAGGCCCCGTCCACACTAGTACAGTATTCGAGTCGTTTTTGTTGTGGATGCAGTGTTCGTCCACACTAATCCAATGGAAAACGGCTCCGGAGATGGAACGATCTGGATACGCCAGCTCACCATATTCGCCTGAGTACGGATCTGATCTGGCACCATGGGGACACCTGTAAACGCTGATACGCTGACGTCGGGGCCCCAGCTGCCCTTCTTATTGGACTGTGTCACTGTGCGCCTTCCTGATTCACTGGGTTTGCGACATTGGCCATGTGATGATATTGCAGAAAACTGTTTAAACAAACCTGAGACAAACAGGAAACAGCGTCGGTCCACAAAATTTTTTTTTTCAAGTTTGTCATCTTCCTCGGGTCGAAATCGGCTGCTGCAACTTCCATAGAACTACGGCAACTTCAGATACGGTGCGCCGCTACTTGTTTTTACCGCCCACGTGGTGTCGTGACGACGTGACGCCAGCCTAGTCATGTGACTAGCATTTCTGGCGATCCAGACACGACGTGTGTGGACGCAAATAGTTTCCAATACGCTGATACGGTGATCCGTGTAAACCCAGTCTAAATGCAAGACGGAAAGCAGAGAGAAAAGCAGAAAAGTTACATAGTACCTTTAAAATAAACTGATCTGACTCCAGAAGTACAATAACAGAAAGCAGATATTACACACAAGCTAACGTCATGGAGAAGCTAATGAGTGAATCACTGCATAAATCCAAGACAGGATGACACAATCTGCCCCCCTCATCCTTCTCTGCTCTGTGAGCCCCGTCTGCTCCTGCTCCTGCCCCTGCTCCTGCCAGAACGCCTGCCAGGAAACCTGCCTCTATAGTGGCCCGGGCAGACTTCACTACGAGCCATTTGCCAAGGCTACAACCCAACAGGGAGCTGGAGAGGGCGGTCAAACACGAGTGCTACAGGTGTCAGAGGAAACTGCCAAGAGACTGAAATGAGACTGTGTTTCTAATTTGGTTAATTGGATTCAGTGGTCGATTACAAAAACATGCAAACAGATGACAGAAATTGTAGCTGGTAGTTACACTTTTTACCACATCTTCTATCTTCTAATCTTCTAATCTTCTAATCACTAATAAATTACCTTAAATCTCCAACACAGGCTAAATGTTTTATTTTTGGGCAACCTGCTGCTTCAAGAGTGCACATAAAGCTTTACTGCAAATAAATAAATGCTCAAAATGTGACTATGCCCTGTTGAAAATTTGTGGTAAAAAGCTAGGTGGGTTTGTTGTAGATGAAAATTACATAATTTGATGAAAATAATCTAAATCTGCCCTACATATTAGCCTAAAAGTATCGCCAAAGCTTATCAGACATTGGTTGCTCTGGATTGCAGTTTGTATCGGCATCAGCCATGAAGAAAAACATATTGACTGATCTTTAATTATTTGTTCTAGTATGAAGATAATTTGTCCTTCTTTAGACCTAACTTGGTTTAATTTGGTTTAGACCTGGTTTAGAGTTAGTTCTTTCTTACCTTTTATTGTTTCATAAGTTTCTGTTTAATTTTTGACTCCCCCCTCCCCTTTGCCGTGCATTTTGCTCATGAAACTACAGTGACGTTATAGACTTTTGTTTAGCTTCATGCTTTTATATTTATGAAAAATGACCGGAATCATGGGTAATGTAGTCTTGTGGGCTGAGCTTTCACTAGGATCATACAGCTAACCATAAAGAGAGTCCTAATAGGGCCCAGGAGAGATCGCTAAACTACTCAAGCATGCATGGATGATATCTGAAACGTCTTCAGGCATGTTTTTGATGAGAGAACTTTATAACATGATAGAAAGCTCCAAAAAGTCAGTTCTGCATAATACTCCCTCATTAAGTCCTGGTTTGGTCCTATTTCTACTTTTATTGCTTCTCTAAGATGACAGAGAATTCGAGCTGGTGAAATGAAAAGAAGAAAAAAGATTGAAAAGAAAATGTAAGCTAAAATGGTGTTATCGCAGTAGCAGCAATAGTAGTATTAATAGTAGTAAAGAAGTAGTAGTTTATAATTTTGTATAACAGTTATAGTAACCTAGAGACAAATACTTAAAGAGTCGGCATCTTACTTTTATGAGGTATTAAAGGGAAACTCCAGCACATTTGAAGCTAAAGTCCATTTCTAGAGGCGGTCGAATTCTGTCAGAAGCCAAAAAACGACACAGATCAGTGTTGCCTCGGTGGAGATCTCGCTGTGACAGTGAGTCTGTCAAGGCAACAAACTAGTGTAGTGATGGGGGCAAGTTCTTAACTTCCACGTAAAACGCCAATTTGCTTCACACTGAAGAAGCTTAACACCACTTTAACCCATTTTACAACAGCCATGAGTCTAAAAAACAAAACACTGCCTGCCTCACTCATTAGTGTCTGGAAAGGTTATAAAATAACTTTATAAACAGCCTTAGCCTTACCTTTGTTGATTTCCCACTGCTCATGCAAAAGCCCAAAAGACTCGATCGCCGACTCCAGCGGCTCGAACTGCCAGAAGCAACAAGTGAGGATCGACTACTGACGGTGAAGAAGAAGAGAAACTAAGAGTTGTTGAAAGAAAATGGTTCTGTATTTTTTTGTGTTTTTCAAAAAATATAATTCACCCATAAATAAATGCTATTAGAAACGACATTGGTGATCGAATCTTTTGGGCTTTCGCAATGTGCAGTGGGAAATCAACAGAGGTAAGGCTAAAGCTGCTTATAAAGTTGTTTTATAATATATCCAGATACTAATGAGTGAAACAGGCAGAGCCTTTGTTTGTTAGACTCGTGGCTGTTGTAAAATGGGTTAAAGTGGTGTTAAGCTTCTTCAGTGTGAAGCAAATTGGCGTTTTACGTAGAAGTTAAGAACTTGCCCCCATCACTACACTAGTTTGTTGCCTTGACAGACTCACTGCCACAGTGAGATCTCCGCCGAGGCAACACTGATCTGTGCCGTTTTTTGGCTTCTGACAGTATTCGACCACCTCTAGCAATGGACTTAAGCTTCAAATGTGCCGGAGTTCAACTTTAGCTGTGAACATATTTAACATATTTACATCACCATGTTACCTTTTATTGTTTTGAAAATGCCTTATTCGAAAGCTAAAAAAATCTACTTTGCATAATGCCCCCTCTTGAAGCGCTTTCGTGTTACACACAGTTCACACTCATTTTAGATCAAATGACTGGCCATTAGCATGTTCTCGTGGGAGACAATTAACCATTGTGTGTTTTGCTTGACTCTGCTAATTGCTATCAGGCCAAACTAGTAATTAAGTAGAGCTAATAATACAGGTCAATTATGGCATATGTTATGGCCCAAGTGAATATCAGATCCACCACAGTATATTTTATACACGGACAGGGCTGTTCCCTTAATTGAATTTCTGATTGAATTGTTTTCATTTGTCGAATCATCAGATACGGGCTTTACTTGTTTAATGCCATACTGTGGAATATTCTAGTCTTCGCAGGTTTTCAGCATAAAAAAGGTAAAAATCTTGTCCATGTGCCTTATTGTTAAAACGCATTATTATTTGTTTTAATAAGAACACAAAATTCTAAACAATAAACAAAGCAATATTGCCCCCACCCCTATAAGTCCTTGATATGTTGCAGTAACATCTTGCCTGGGGTGTTCTACATGTATCTCTATTACTCAATGTTCAGCAGCACTGGAAAAAAACTATATCTAGGTAAGTTAAAATGACTTAAATTAAGAACATTTTACTTTATTTGAGTAGATTCATTGTGTGAAATTATCTGCCAGTGGAACAAGTTTTTTTTCTTAATTCAAGCAACATTTGATTTTATTTCTTATTTTAAGTGCAAAAAGTTGTTGGTTTTCTTATTTTACGTGTAGCAATATGTATTTTCATATTTTAAGTACAAAAATCTTAATGCACTGGCAGATCATTTTACTTGTCAAGTGAAATTGACTCAAATCATGGTAAAACTTTCTCAATCCAAGTCATTTTAGCTTGACTAGATTTTGTTTTTTTGCAGTGCGGTTACCATGGTGACACGATGCACACATGGGCAAACATATAAACAGATTCAAAAAAAGTTTTAAGATTGTCTGAAAACTTAAGGAAAAAATATAAAACACATTTTCACGAGCCTATGATCAATATGAGCGTTCAGGAGGAGAAAAGATGAGAGCATAAAAGCACAGAGGAAGTGAGAGTTAAAAGTCCAGAACAAGTGCTCCTCAAGGACGAGACTCAAAAGATAAAAACGAAGAGAGTAAATGAAAAACTGTTGTAGCCTGTGACTGCAATGTTATATGTGAGACTTGTTTAAGCGCACAGGTCACTTCACCTCCCATCTTAATCAGCTTTTTCTGGTCAGATTGTCTTAAAAAAAGCTCAGATTAAAGTCTAAAGGCCGCCACACACGATAGGAGAATTTGCCCGATTTTGGCTGCGATTTCTTCTTCCCGAGTTCGGGGAAGCCTGACCTGACTTTTTGTCTTCGTGTGTGATTTTGAAGCTGCTGCTCCTCGTCTGTGCAGTCACTGTCAGATCAGAACCACCAAACATCAACAACGCGACGGAAACAGACGATAAAACAGAGCGTCAGGGGCAGAGGAGTGATGGACACAGAGACGCAACATACAAACTCAGGATATAGCGAAAATAAAGACTTTATTACTCACCTCTTGTAAAGTGGTACATTTAAAGTGCAGCATCTCACCCACATTATCTATAGAAATTGTCCTCTGCAAATAATGACATCTAGTCCACAAAACTGCGCTATTAATCCAGTTTGCGGTGTTCTTTAAAAGTAAAAAAACAATGTATCCTCACATGTGTTTGTTTACACAGTGCACAGTGAAGCTGCAGGTTAGTGATCAAGACTCTACTTCCTCTGGACTTTAATGCTTTTAAAAAATCATGTATGTATCATGATCTTTGAACACTTAAGAGTCTCAAAGCGACTCGTTTTACTGTAAACAGGAAACAGCAGACATGATCACACTCACAGCTTTATATCCTGTGATCCGCATATATTTCCCGCTGAATTCTTTGCGATCGGAGATTTTTTGTCTCATAAGTTTCTCCTCGTGTCTGTGGTGTGCGCATTTTGTCGCACGTTTAAAAATCGACTAAGACAGAAAAATCCTGTAGTGTGTAGCAGCCTTTACATGAGTAACAGAGCTTCTTACAGAGCAGCGCTTTCCGTTCGCCTCACACCTCCAGGAAATATTGATAACATCAGCTGCAAAATATCAGCATAAAAAACAAGATAAACAAGTATTCCTCTATAGCTCCACAAGCCCATTCTGAAATATTATCAAACAAATTCTATAACAACCCAATGCTTTTACCTGTGTGTCTTCTGGCACGTTCACACATGGTGCCTGATATGATCCTGTTATTACCCCTCATCTGCGGCTTCACGGTGCACTCTCTGCTGATGTGATTTGGTCTAATTGGTCCGATGGACATTTCTCTGGGCTTGTGGTTCACGCGGCCTTAATGTCTTCATATCTCCATCATTCACTCAGATTGCCTTCTCATACACTGCCTTAGTGCAGTGTAATTATGTATTTTCCTTCGCTTTTCCGCAAGCTGAGTGATGTGTACAGCTTTAAAGAGGGAGCACTACACTTCTATGGGGGATTAAATGTCTACACATAATATACTGAGATCACCATGTTCCGTTTTATCATTCTGAACATGCTACATTTGCCAAAAACAATGGATTACATTTTAAATTAGTTCCACTTTTGTTTTTGGATGACATATAAAACCACTTCAGGCGTGTTTTTGGTGAGAGGACAGTGTCATAACATGGCAGAAAGCTCCAAAAAGTTGATAACTGCACAATACCTGCGCTATAAAGTGTTTCATGCTCATTTATAGTAGCTGCAGTAAGCGTGCGCTGCCTGAGGCTAAATCAGAGCTTTGTTTTAACACAATCTGACCAGGAAGAACTGAATTAGCTGGAACTACGACAGGAGATCCGATTTGTGCGCTTAAACAAGTGTTACACATAACATTACAGTCACATTAGCCATTTTATTTTATTCATTCTCACCTTTTTGTTGAAAATCAAACCCCTAAACAGGACCATAAACACTCGTATTGATCACAGGCTCCTATTTAAATAGATTTTTTTAATTGTTTCTTGAGTTTCATTCTGATCTAAAAAACTGTGGCTGTGTTTGCTAATGTGTGCACTGTGTCTCCATGGTAACCGGTGAACTTTCCGCCAATACACATGCATGTAGAACACCCCGAGCGTGATGTTACTGCACAGTATCAATTCTGTCATTTACTGCTGTTTCTACTGTCCGTTTCTAACGTCAATAACACCAGTGTTTACAAGGGCCTTTCAAGACAACCTCACCACTGACTTCACATTGCATTATTCAGGCACTTCCTGTGAGTGTTATTGAAAAAAAAACACAGGTTAAAAACGTTTAATGCCGCATTGTGGAACATTTCAGGCAGAGCAACAACATATCCACCAGAAAGGTTAAATTAAGAACATGCACAATGTAATTTTTCTGGTGGAGGGTTCGACATGTGCATTAAATGTGTTCATACATTAAAAAAATATATATATATATGTATATATATATATATATATATACTTTATTTTTTAAGCTTTAAGAAAACATTTTCTCTATAAACCATATTTACACACAAAAATAGAATAAATAAAATACAAAAAAATAAAAATACCAACCAAGAATATAAAAAATACAAAAAGATAATGAACAACAATAATAATTTTCTCATTACCCTTATCATTCTTCAAAAAAATAAATAAATAAAATGTAGGAGGGTTATACATATACACCTAAATATGTTAAGGCCAAGTTACAGTTAAGATCTGTGGAGACGTGACTCTGCTCACAGTTAGAATACATGTTTTTCCAAGGTACTTTTGAACCGTAAAAACCTGTAATTAGATAAATGGAAAATACAGGTCTGGAAAAAAATAAGAGACCACTGCAAAATGATCAGTTTCTCTGATTTTACTACTTTTAGGTTTGTGTTTGAGTAAAATGAACATTTTTGTTTCATTCTATAAACTACTGACAACATTTCTCCTAAATTCCAAATAAAAATATTGTCATTTAGAGCATTTATTTGCAGAAAATGACAAATGGTCAAAATAACAAAAAAGATGTTTTCAGACCTTAAATAATGTGAAGAAAACAAGATCATATTCATTTTAAAACAACACAATACTAATGTTTTAAATAAGGAAGAGTTCAGAAATCAATATTTAGTGTAATAATAATAATAATGATGAACACAGCAGTGGTTTTTCTACTTTTCCTCCCTAAATCAGATTTGGTTCAGGTGATCATGAAGCAGAATGAGGTGTGTTTGTGTTGGAATTCAACAGACGCTGGAATAAAATGGCCGTCATACATGTAGAGGGGCTGATTTCAGAAAATAAAATGCAGTGGTCTCTTATTTTTTTGCCATGCAGTGGAACCTTACAGACCAAACAAGGAATCTCGATGGGGACAAGCAGGTAGAGGATTCTCCATCAGAAAAGTTGCATAGTGCACCTTTGAGTCATTGTTTGGACTGCTTATATCTTGCGTGTCCTTCGTAAATAATTTACATTCCCATGGTCGATTTGCTGCTCTTACCCTTAATATTTACATAATTGCTATCTATCTGCAGCCACTTCCTCTCCACGTCCCTCTTGACTCATCCCTCTCTTCTCTTTCTCTCCCTCTTTAGGATCGTGGAGGCAGTTTGCATCGGCTGGTTCACCGCAGAGTGCACTGTGCGGTTTCTAGTCGCTCGGAACAAGTGGGATTTCCTTCGCCGCCCTCTGAACATCATCGACGTCATTGCTATCACCCCTTACTACGTTACCATGGCGTTAGCCGGAGCGGGAATGCCGGGAGCCGGACTCGGAGTAGCGGGAATCATCTTACGGGTTTTGCGAATGATGCGTGTGTTTTGGCTCATGAAGCTGGCGCGGCACTTCCTGGGTCTGCAAACTCTCGGGCTAACGCTGCGCCGATGCTACAGAGAGATGGTCATGCTGATGGTTTTCGTGTTCGTCGCCATGGCGATATACAGCGCGCTAGCCCAGTTGCTAGAGCACGGCTTGGACACGGAGTCGCCCAACAGCGACTACGCCAGCATCCCGGCGGCGGCGTGGTGGGTGATCATCTCCATGACGACGGTAGGCTACGGCGACGTGTACCCGGTGACGATGGCGGGGCGGGTGCTCGGCGGGTTTTGCGTCGTCAGCGGGATTGTCCTGCTGGCGCTGCCCATAACTTTTATCTACCACAGTTTCGTGCAGTGCTACCATGAACTGAAACTTCGCTCGGCCAGGTACGCACGAAGTCTGGTGGCAGCTGAGATAACGCAGTGAAATTTTACAAACTTTATGAACTTGAACACAACATGGACCTATATCTTTAACCCGGCTCTGTCCCTTTATTTGTATAGCATAAGACGATCTACTGTGTATTGAAATAAAAAATAAAAAGCTATAAATACCATAGGCTGTATAAAGAAGTGGACCTAGGCGTTATTTCGATCCTCAAGTGGTTTACAAGAAATTTTTTTGAGTCGCCTTGTCACGATCTGCAATATACATTTCTGACACACGAGCGAACTAGCGAGTCAGAGAATCATATCTAAATCATGTGTTAAAGTTTAAAGAAATGCTTGTTTGGTTGGAGGTTCAGGGAAGCGAAGGAAGTCAGGAGCAAATCCGCAATGAAGCTGGTACGAGTGTCGTTAGCGCTGACTTATTGTTTAAAACACAAATACATAAACTGAGGAGCGGAGGGGAAGAAGCGCTTCACGATCTAAACTGAGGAAATCAGGCAATCAGGGCGTAGAACACAAACACAAAATGCAAAATCCGCGAAACAGCAAGGCAACGAAAGGTGAAATCCTCAAAACAATGAGGCTGCAAAAGGTGAACCGTGTTATAGTGAAGGACGACTGTAATGCTAATCTTTCAGAGAGACACGATCGCTCAGTCAACAATAAAATATCCTCATTAATGTTCAATAATGGTCAAATCCACCTTTATTTTGTGATTTACGATTAATTTCTATTGACTTGGGTCTCGACGGTTTGTGACTTTCGACTTTCAGCATTCGGCTCCAGTCAAATGAAGCTCATCGAGGCTTGTGGTTATAGGAGTGGATTTGGAGTCTCAGGTCCAGATTAGGAACAGGAACTTAATCACGGACAAAATAGCGAAATATAAACACCAGGATCATGTAGAGCGGGTGAATACAAACATTTACAGACAAAAATGTCGAAGCTCACAGCCGCAGTTACAGAGAGAGTTGACAATTTTTTCCAATGTGTGTGAAACCCCTCAGTCGTCCAGGTAAAATCTATAGCAACGGAGAAATTCAATGTTTATTTTGGTCAAAAAATGAATAAATAAACGTTTGTCGAGTTGACTAATTGAATTTCTTCTTTGCCAAATTTCAGCGTCAATGGAGCCAGAGTGGATGGAGCCGGAAATGCGCCCATGCTCATTTCCTATTAGGATTTGGCCGGCGGGTTAACTATGTCCGTTTATACAGTATATACAGTGTATGATAAATGAAAGACATAGGTTCTGCTGCTGTTTAGATTAGTTCTGTTTCCTGGAGACAACTCAAACTGAAAGTAGATTAAATTAATCAAACCCCAATTAATTACAAAACAGTTTTCTCGTGTCTATTTTTACATCCTCCCCGTCTGTTACCCTTTCATTTCCATCAGGTTCCAGTGTAACGCAGACGTCAGTTCACGCATCAGCAGCGCATAACAAGCACAGTGGCAGATGTCATTCATTTTATGGGTCAGCTTGGGTGACGTTTGCTAATTACAAACCACTTCCTGTCCTGTAGTTGCTATGCCCATGGCTGCACAGCTTAGCTACAAACACACTGGGTGGATTATGCTTTAAGGGCCGAAATTAGGCTGTTTTCTGATCTATGTTGTAATGTTTTCTCATCACAAACAGACCTGGAGTTGTGTTTTGTTTCATTCACGCGTTTAACACACAAATCCTGCATATTTAGGCTGAGTTCTTCTCCCGTTTTGAGCTTTGGAGATGTCGATTAACACCTAAAACAGGATTACTCAAGCATTTGTGAATGAAACAAACTCCAGGTATGGTTTTTGTGTAATGTAGGACCCTTAAAGTGAACATATGTATTATTTCTTGCATTATTTCCCTTTTAATCCTGTTTTTTGCTCTTATTTAATAGGATGTGTCAGGAGAACGCACGGTATTTCCTATTTCCAAACAATTAGATTTGCTTGAGAGCCATGAAAAAAGCCTTCGAGCAGCCATTTAGCAACATGAATTTAAAGCTATTACTGACATTTTATTTTGTAAGTAAAAATGGCACGCGAGGCTTTCCAGTCTGTTACGTAACAATTGGAGGAACATTGGAGCAGAGTGATTTCTGTGAGGAGGAGGAGAAGGAAAACCTCATTATCAGGATGAATTAAATGACGCATGAAGCAAAACAACCTTCTTTAAGTAATGTAGTTAAGTCGTAGTGGGGTAAAAGTAAAACGTATCAACTCAAGTAAACTCTAGATAACAAAAATGTTTGCTTAAGTACAGTGCTTTAGTTTTACTTCTTTACGTTCCACCGCTGATGAGTTGGTACAATGATTTTTGACTGAATAAGTGCTCCACTTTGCTAAAGGTCTGGCAGATTTAAACAACATATTCTTCAACTAAACGCACAATTCTGTCTAAAAAGAGATAAGAAATAAGATACAGCAACCATTTGTTAAAGGCGTACTGTGTAACATTTCTCCGCGGACCTGATTTCTCCGTGGAAATGTTATTGCTTTGTCTAGAATGTTCCGCAGTATAGATTAAAACTATCTATCATGAGGGAGACAAGCAGGTTACAGCACTACGCCACATTACGGTTCAGATCTGCGGAGAGTCGAGCCTGTTCACGGAAGCAATTACTGTATTTTTGAGCAATAGAAATGAATAAATGCTACTTGGATACGTTTAATGTCATACCATGGAATATTTCTGGCAGAGCAATAACATCACTGGTTCATCTACGGAAGTTAACTGACTTAAATTAAGAATATTTTACTTCATTTGAGTCGATTCATCTCGACAAGTGAAATTATCTGCAGGTGGAATAAGTGTTTTTCTCTTAATTCAGGCAACATTTGATTTTATTTCTTATTTTAAGTGCCCCCACCCCTATAAGTCCTGATATTTTGCAGTGACATCATGCCTGGGGTGTTCTACATGTATCTCTATTGCTCAATGTTCAGCAGCACTGGAAAAAGACAATATCTAGGTGAGTTAAAATGACTTAAATTAAGAACATTTTACTTTATTTAAGTCGATTCATCTTGACAAGTAAAAGTATCTGCCAGTGGAATACATGTTTTTTTCCTTAATTCAAGCAACGTTTGATTTTCATTTCTTATTTTAAGTGCAAAAAGTTGTTTTTCATATTTTATGGGCAAAAAGTTGTTGTTTTTCTTATTTTAAGTGTAGCAAAGATGTATTTTCATATTTTAAGTACAAAAATCTTGCTCATAATTTTAGTTGTCAAGTGAAATTTACTCAAATCATGGTAATCCAAGTCATTTTAGCTTGACTAGATAATACAGGCGGCACGGTGGCTGAGTGGCAACACGCAGGCCTCACCCGATCCCCGGGTCGCCCGGGCCTTTCTGTGTGGAGTTTGCATGTTCCTCCCCGTGTCTGGATGGGTTTCCTCCGGGTACTCCGGTTTCCCCCATCAACCTAAAACATGCCCGCACCCCTATGAGCTAACATCAAGGACCATGTTGTCCACCCTCCTGTGGGTTCACCACCTGCAGAGGGGTTCATAGGGGGGGTCAGGTGCTATGAGTATTGGGCAGCAAGCTGCCCCCGCGACCCAGCCGGATTAAGCAGGAGAAGATGGATGGATGGATGGATAGATGGATAGATAATACAATTTTAAATTATTGTCTCAAATCTAGACACAAATATGGATAGATAAATAGATAGATGGATAGACAGATCATTTCTGCACTGTTTGTGTAAATGTAAAAAGACATTTCAAACGGTAAAAAGGGTTGTATTGGCAATTTTCTACAGATCTTTTACGGAGGGATGCTTTGCCTTGACTGAAGTCGTCCAGTTCATTGTTTATCACAGTTCTTCATAATACCAGCACTCTTTGGCTTTGTTTGTAGTCACTTTCTATAGGAGACTGCGCTTTGACGTCGTGTTCTGTCGTCTTTGGTGTGTGAGGCTTTTTAGGGTCTCGTCATCATCGATCGTGTTGATAAAATGTTGTTCAATCACCTTTTATAACCAGCTAAATCCAAATTCTGAAACCGGTTGAATGTACAAATGTGTAAAGCACCATTTTGAACTGTGTACGGTAATTTCAGATGTTATGGTTGTTTCAACTTTGTGTCAATGAAAACATGTTTGTAAAAAGTGAATAGTTCTTGGTCTGTTTTCTTGTCAGTTATGATGATGCAGAAAATTAATATAATACAGTTCATTTCATTTTATTGTAAATGCAGATGTTTTCTTTCTTTTGAACCATGTCTACATTTTGTCTCTAAATTGTCACTTTGTCAAATTAAAGCTAAAGGTAAAAAATAATGAAAAATAAACAGAATTTTGCACAAAAGTGTCTGAATTATGAATCACAATGTTTGAAGTTGATGTACAGTGGGTACGGAAAGTGTTTCTTATATTGCAGCTATTTGCTAAAATCATTTAAGTTTTTTTTTTCCTCATTATTGTAAACACAGTGCCTCATATTGACAGAAAAACACAGAATTATTGACATTTTTGCAAATTTATTAAAAAAGAAAAACTGAAATATCATCGTCCTTTCACTTTCTGGGGTTTTCATAAAATTAATTTGTGGATTTATTTGTCTTCCGGGTGTGGGGGCAGCAGTCTAAGCAGGGACTCCCAGACTTCCCTCACCCCAGACACTTCCTCCAGCTCCTCTGGTGGGACTCCGAGGTGTTTCTAGCCCCGGCCCAGAGACTTTCCCTCCAGTGTGTCCTGGATCTTCCCCGGGTCCTCCTCCCAGTGGGACATGAACGCCTCCGGCAGAAATGTGGCTCGATGTGGAGGAGCAGCGTCTCTACTCTAAGCTCCCTCCTCACCCTCTCTGCAAGAAAGCGCCCAGCCAGTCTGCAGAGGAAACGCATTTTGATGGCTTGTCGAAACGAGTCATTACCCAAAGCTCATGAGTAAATTAGTCTATGATCATTGCGACTGCTTTTAAATAGTGTCTTGTACGTGTGTATATAATGTAAATAGTGAGTGTGAATGGTCTTATGTTGTTGTGGCCCTTTCTTGTTTATTGTGTATGTATGTTATGTATATATTCTGCTATGTGAATGTTCTGCTGCCTCTTGGTCAGGTCGTCGTTGAAAATGAGAATTGGTTCTCAACCGACCTACCTGGTAAAATAAAGGTTAAATAAAAATAAAATAAATGAGCAGAAGTGAGCGTAGGAACGTCAACAGATTTTCCCTTTCGACTCAGCTCCTTCTTCACCACAACTGTCCGACACAGCGACCACTGTAAGTATAGAATTATAATACGATTATAACTGTGAGGTCCCACACAGACACTTTCGGACAAAGTGTGTCTCAGTCAGAGGCACTAAGTCCCGAACAGTCTCCCATTATCTATAAGAGACACTCCAACACTGGCCTCTTTCAAATCACACTTATTTATTTATTTATTTTATTTAACCTTTATTTAACCATTGAGATCCAGACCTCATTTACAAGGGTGACCGGGCCAAGTGGTCAACAGCACATATCAAGAGCAGAAAACAACAATCAATTAAGATAAACATCAATAAAAAACAAGAAAGCAACAATCAATTAAGATAAATATCAATAAAAAACAAGAAAGCAACAATTAAGATAAACATCACTAAAAAACAAGAAAGCAACAATCAATTAAGATAAACATCAGTTATGAGGGTAAAGTGCAGTGAGTGTGAAAAATATTTGAAACAGTGGCTAAAGGAAAACCAGACTTCTGGACACTTTTAGTGTAGAATTGTTGTTATTGTAAATCTCTGGTGTCACCAGCCGAGGGACTACAGATGGAAATGAGCATGTTTAATAGCCAAAAAATAATGTGTGTTCTTTCTTTGTCACACTGAAAAACATGCGCACTTACTCAGACTGGGCTTGCATCTCCACAAACATGACTATAATCTTCTGCTGTATGGCATAAAACTGACTTATTTCCGTGAAGAATGTTCCAGTCTATCTCCTATCTCCATGGATTCGTGCAGGTGACATATACTCCAGAAAGTTACTGCGCCTTCAAACTATTAATCCAAACTATACGACACTCTGATTCGAGCTGATGTGGATATTAGCGCTGATACACGTCCTTCTCTGCTTCATTTTCATGTTTACTTCTTTATCTCTTGGCCGCTTGCTCATTATTAAAGCTCAGGTTGTTTGCTGGTGTGGTGAGGCTGAATCCTGGTGCCCACATAGCCGTGGTTAAGCGCTGGCTCTGCTCCAGTGCCACGGCGCCCTGCAGATGCCCTCATGGAGATAATTACCCAACAAACTGGATTTTACACGGATCAGCTCCGTCTATCATCTCAGTGCAATGTTTTTACCGACGTGTGAGCCGTGTCTCCCTAACAACACCACGAGAGAGAAGAGGAGAAGAGAGGGGGAGACAGAGGGAGGATGGGGAGGAGGAGAAAGAGAAAGAGAGAAAGGGAGAGACAGAGAGGAAGGTGTAGAAAGAGTGACAAAGAGGGGAGGGAGAAAGAGGGGAGTTAAAGAGAGAGAAAAAGATAGACAGAGAGAGAAGGGGGTTAGATAGAGAGCCAGAGGATGAGAGGAGGGTGAGAGAGAGAAAGAGACAAAGAGGAAGAAAAAGAGAGAGGATAGAAAGAGTGGGAAGATAAAGAGAAAGGGAGAGACAGAGAGGGGAAGAGGGAAGGGGTAGAAAGAGGGGAGGAAGAAAGAGGGGAGTTAGAGAGCGAGAGAGAAAAGGATAGAGAGAGATGGGGGTTAGATAAAGAGCCAGAGGATGAGAGGAGGATGAGAAAGAGAGAAAGAGGGGAGAGAGAAAGAGAGAGAAACAGATAGAGATGGAGGAGAAAAAGATAGAGAGATAGAGGAGAATAAGAGAGAGAAAGAGACAGAGAGAGGAAGAAAAAGAAGAGGAAGATAGAGAGAAAGGGGGAGAGGGAAGGGGTAGAAAGAGTGACAAAGAGGGAAGGGAGAGATCGAACAAGAAGAAAAAAGATAGAGAGAGAGATGGGGGTTAGAGAGAGGAAGAAGAAGAGGGGGGAGGGGGGTAGAAAGAGAGGGAAGATAGAGAGAAAGGGAGAGACAGAGAGGGGGAAAGGAAAGGGGTAGAAAGAGTGACAAAGTGGGGAGAGAGAAAGAGAGAGAAAAAGATAGAGAGATGGGGGTTAGATAGAGAGCCAGAGGATGAGAGGAGAATAAGAGAGAGAAAGAGATGGAGAGAGGAAGAAAAAGAGGGGGGTTAGAAAGAGAGGGAAGATAGAGAGAAAGGGAGAAACAGAGACAGAGAGAATGAAGGGGTAGAAAGAGGGTAGGGAGAAAGAGGGGAGAAGAGAAAAAAGAGAAAAAGATAGAGAGAGAGATGGGGGTTAGATAGAGGGCCAGAGGATGAGAGAGAGAAAGAGACAGAGAGATGAAGAAAAAAAAGAGGGAGGATAGAAAGAGTGACAAAGAAGGGAGGGAGAAAGAGGAGAGAAGAGAAGAAGAAGAGAGAGAGAAAAAAGATGGACAGCGATGGGGGTTAGATAGAGGACCAGAGGATGAGAGAGAGAGAAAGAGACAAAGAGAGGAAGAAAAAGATGGGGGAGTAGAAAGAGTGGGAAGATAGAGAGAAAGGGAGAGGCAGAGAGGGGAAAGGGAAGGGGTAGAAAGAGTGACAAAGAGGGGAGAAGGGAGAGAGAGAAAAAAGAGAGACAAGACAGATAGAGAAGACAGAGAGAGGAAGAAAAAGAGAGGGATGAGAGATCAAAAGAGGAGAAAAAAGATAGAGAGAGAGAGATGTGGGAATGAGAGGAGGGAGAGAGAGACACAGAGAGAGGAAAATAGATTTATGATTTATTTAATCACCCGTCCTCATACATTTTTGCTGATATTTTGCTACAGAAAAAGAAAAATCTTGTCAAAAATAACACCCGGGTAATTATCAGTGCGAAAACTATAGATATTCGTATTGAAGTAGTGAAAAACGACAGATGAAGGACAAAGTATAAATCCTATAAAACCACCTAATAATATCAAATGGATGGTTCTTATATAGTGTTGAAAATGACATGTTTCCTCATCACAAACAGACCTGGAGTTGTGTTTTGTATCACTCTCACATTTTTAACACACAAACCCTGCAGAAAGTTGAACTCTTTAATAATCAAAAATATTTCTCAGCAACTTTTAATGTTCTTCTATAGAAAGTTTGCTTATTCTTTCTAAAACTTCCAAACAAACTGCAGGGTAATAGTTAAAACTTGCTCAGAAATCAAACGGAGAGAGCTGCGTCCTCTGTGGGAAGAGCAGCCACGGACCACAGTCATGTTTGTGGTGGTGGTGGAAATCTTTCACTTTGTTTTCTGTTGTGTCTATTTAAGCTAAAAAATGTATTTTAGGGGTTTAGATACTGTTAACTAACAACTGCATCTCAGGGCAGGTCACTGCTTTGTCTTTATCCAGTATCGTCAAAACAACGAGCTGTTGTTTTGCTTAATCTCATCATTTACACTACAAAAAAGATAATAAGAAAATAAGAAAAAAAAACAATTTTGAGGTAAAAATGCCCAATTTTAAGTGAAATTATCTGCCAGTGCATTAAGAAATTTTCACTTCCCAAGTTTTCTTAAAACAAGACGAAATACAAATCTTGTTCTAAGCAGAAAACACTAGTTTCAAGTATTTATGGCAAGATTTTCACCTTATTGGTTTGAGGAGGAAGTTAAAGAGGCTTAACCTGGACTGATTTAATATAAAAGTGCTTAGAATAAGTTGTAATATCAAGATAAGATATATCAGGATGGAATATCTTGAAACAAGTAAAAAAAAATCTTATTAAGCAAAAAAAATCTTAAAATTGATCTTTTAAGATGAATCTGCTTAATTCAAGTCAGTTTAACTATGCTAAAAAATCCTTTTGTGTAGTGCAGAATAGTGAGATCCTTGGGGGCAAATCTGATCGATGCTCAGCTGAACCAGACCCGTAGTCTCTGTTTGGAGGTTGTTTAGATATACTGTAGTATGTTCTACCTCATGCTGATTTTGTGACATTTGTCAACTGTATAAGGAGCTGTTTTTGTTTTACCATTGATCAGATTAGGGAGAGACGGACTTTGCATGAGTGACAGAAGGTTTTGTTTTCATTTTCTCTTTAATAAATCCAGACTCTTTGATTTAAGACAACGTTTCTCCAGTTTTATTCTTCTCAGATTTAGAAATCCACAACAGTGGTAGTGGGTTTTGTGTGTTATTTGCGTTGTTATATACAGTTGTTTTGAGTTCCACTTGAAAGCTGTGACTGACACTGGGTTTATGTGAGAACTGCTCTGAGAACGCTGCAGATGAACCGCCCTTTGGGTCCAACAAAGCTTCTAAATCTGAATCTGAAAGACGCACATAACCCCGTTTACCTCCACTGACTCTCCGCCAAAACGCCTAAATTCTGTGCACTTTATCGTTGCTGCAACCGCTCTAATCGGGAGAAAGATAAACTTTTTTTTTTTCCGTGCAGCAAAAGTGATGTATTACAAAGGAGTTGCTTTTAAAAAACTTACAGAAAAAGGACGACAAAAGTGGATTGAAAACACTAATAATAAAGGATTAAAACATTCATACACATGTGAATGAAACAAAACTCAACTCCTGGTATGTTTTTGAGGAGGTAACAATATTATAACATAACTCAAAGCTCACAAGAGTCAATTTTGCATAATATAAGACTATTAATCATCAGTTAGAATCTATATGAAGTCTTTTTCTTATGAATTTTCAGTGTTTTCAGTGTTAAATCAAGATGCTAAACTTCTACTGTCTTCTATGGTGATAAATGTACCAGTATTGAGCGTCTCTTTTGTTTACTTTTCTTTTACTTGTTTTTGATCTTTGTCTAATATCTGGACCTTGACGCTTCTAATATTTCCTTCAAACAGCTCTCACCCCTCCTTTTTATAAACCCTTTTCTAATATATGCCCTACTTTTCCTCCTTTCATCTCTCTCTTTTCTTTCCTCCTCCTTGTTTGCCCTCCCTCCATCACATAAGAGCTCATGGTGTAGCTCCATTTTGTCGCTCTTGTTTACTTTGTGCTCCCCCCTCACCACGTGCTCCTTTCTCTCTTTCTTTCTCTCTCTTTCGGTCCTTCTCTCTTCCTCTTTTACTTTTTCTTTCCCTCCCTCTCTTTCCCTCTTTTCTCTCTCTTGCACGTCCTCTTTTTTGCTGTCTCCACCTATCTTTTTTCGCACATTTTTCTCGCTAACTCTCTCATTTCACGCTCTTTATCTCTTGCTCGCTTCCTCCCTATTTCCCTCTCTTCTGTCTTCAATCCTTCTTGTCTCTCTCTTTCTCTCATCCTCTCTCTTCCTCTCTTTCTTTGTTCCTCTCCCTCTCTCTCTTTATCGCTTGTTTCCTCTCTTATTTTCTCTCCTCCATTTTCCTGTCTCTCTGTCCCTTTTCTCTCCTTTCTCCCTGCCTCTCTCACTCGTTTCTCCCTATCTCCCGACCCTCTTGCCTCTCTATCTCTCTTACTCCCTCTCTCTTCTTTCTCACTTTCATTTTTTCTTTCTTTTTTGTCTAATTCACTTTCTCCCTCTCTCTCTTACTTGCCTGTCTCTCTTGTTTTACCCATCACTTCCTTTCTCTCCTTATTCCCCTTAGTTTTGTGTCTGTTTCTCTCTCCACTCCCTGCTTTCCTCTCTCTTTCTCTCTCAATATGTTCATTATTCCTCTCTTTCTCTCTCACTCCCCCTCTTCTCTCTCTCGCCTTGCCCGTCTCTATTTTTTCTCCCTATTATTTGTGCTTTCTCTCTCTCATCTCTCTTTCTCTCTTCACTATCTGCTTTCCTCTCTCTTTCTCTCTCAATATGTTCATTATTCCTTTCTTTCGGTCTCTCTCTCCCTCTTCCTCTCTTTCTTCCCTTGCTTGTTTCTCTTTTTTATTCATTTCACTTGCTCTTTCTCCCTCTCATCTCTTTTTCTCTCTCCACTCCCTGCTTTCCTCTCTCTTTCTCACTCAATATGTTAATTATTCCTCTCTTTCTCTCTCTCTCCCCCTTTTCTTCTCTCTTGCCTTCCCTGCCTCTCTTTTTCTCTCTATCACTTGCTCTTTCTCCCTGTTCTCATCTCTCTTTCTCTCTCAGTATGTTCATCATTCCTCTCTTTTTCTCTCCCTACCTCTGCTTTCCCTCTCTCTCTTACTCTATCAACATGTTCATTATTTTTCTCTTCCTCTCTCTCTCTCTTGCCTTGCCTGTCTCTCTTTTTTCTCCCTATCACTTGTTCTTTCTCCATCTCTCGTCTCTCTTTCTTTCTCAGTATGTTCATCATTCCTCTATGTCTCTCTTCCCTCTTCCCCTCTCTCTTGCCTTCCCTGTCTCTCTTTTTTATCTCTATAACTTGCTCTTTCTCCATCTCTCGTCTCTCTTTCTCTCTCCACTCCCTGCTTTCCTCTCTCTTTCTCTCTCAATATGTTCATTATTCCTCTTTTTCTCCTTCTCTCCCCTCTTCCCCTCTCTCTTGTTTTCCCTGTCTCTCTTTTTCTCTATCACTTGCTCTTTCTCCCCATTCTTGTCTCTCTTTCTCTCTCAGTATGTTCATCATTCTTCTCTCTCTCATTCTCCTCCTCTTCCTCTCTTTCTTCCTTTGCTTGTTTGTCATTTTTCTCCCTATCCCTTGCTCTTTCTCCTTCTCTTGTCTGTTTTTCTCTCTCCACTCCCCGCTTTCCTCTCTCTTTCTCTCTCAATACGTTCATCATTTCTCTCTTTCTCTCACTTTCGCCTTGCCTGTCTCTCTTTTTTCTCCATTTCACTTGCTCTTTCTCCTTCTCTCGTCTCTTTTTCTCTCTCCACTCCTTGCTTTCCTCTCTCTTTCTCTCTCAATACGTTCATCATTCCTCTCTTTCTCTCACTTTCACCTTGCCTGTTTATCTTTTTCCTCCATTTCACTTGCTCTTTCCTCGTCCTTCGTCTCTTTCTCTCTCTCTTAACACATTCCCTCTCTTTTTTCTTTCCTTCTTTACGGTTTCATATGGTCTCATTTACAGTTATGGTTTAACGTCATGAATCGAAAGGGCACCGGTCGTAGGGACTTTGTTTGAAAACAGGTCCGTAAGCTTCTCGTAATGAAAACTGACACGGGTCATCCTGCCATTCATCCCTCTCCCTCTCTTTTTCTCTCTCTCACTCGCTTTCTTTTTCATGTTCCCTCCCTCCGCATCTTCCTGCGTTTCTATCCCTTTTCTCTGCGTAGCGAAGAATCGCTGAAAACTAATGGAGGTCAGTTAAACACAATTAAATACAATCTCTCTCTTTTATCCTTTCGGGTCTGTCTCTATTTTCTCCCTATCTCTTGACCCTCCCCCTCTCTCTTTCTCTTTTATTCTCTGTCTCCCTGCCTCTCTTTTCCTCTCTTTCTCACTTGCTTTCGGTCTCATTTTCTCTCCATCTCCCTGTGTCTCTATCCTTTTTCTTTGCTCTCTCCCTGCCTCTCTCTCACTCTTTCCCTCACTCTTTCTCTCTCTTTTCTCCTTCTCTCTTGACCCTCCTTCTCTTTTATTCATTCCCCTTTATTTTGCTTCTTTCTAACTTTCTCCTTCTCACTGTCTGATTCACTTCCTCGTTCTCTCTTTTTTACTCTCTACTTGCCTGTCTCCTTTCCTTTCTCTCTCTCTTCCTTCTTTTCCTTATCTCTTGACCCTCCCCCTCTTTTTCATCTCTCTTTATTCTGTTTCTCTTCCTGCTTCTTTCTTTCATTCTTTTTCTCCCCCTCGCTCTGTCTAATTCCCTTCCTCCCTCTCTCTCTCTTACTCTCTCCTTCTCTCTCTTTTCCTCTCACTCTCACTTGCTTTCTCTCTCATTTTCTCTCCCTTCATCTTCATCATTCTTTGTCTCTATCCCTTTTCTCTCTTTTCTTCCTGCCTCTCTCTCTCTTGCTGTCTGTCTCTCTTTTCTCCTTATCTCTTGACCCTCACCCCTCTCTCTTTCTCTTTTATTCTGTTTCTCTTCCAGCTTCTTTTTCTTTTTCTCCCCCTCGCTCGGTCTAATTCACTTCCTCCCGCTTTCTCTCTTACTCTCTCTGTCTCTCCCTCTCTCTTTCTCCCTCTTTTCCTCTTTCTCTTTTGCTTTCTCTCTCATTTTCTCTCCCTCTCCATCTTCCTGTGTCTCTATCCCTTCTCTCTCCTTTCTTCTTGCCTCTCTCTCACTCTCTCCCTGGGTCTGTATCTCTTTTCTCCTTATCTCTTGACCCTCCCCCTCTCTCTTTCTCTTTTATTCTCTTTCTCTCCCTGCTTCTTTCTCCTCCTCTCTCCCTCGTTCTCTTTTGCATGGATTTTAAGTGACAAGTGACTTACATAAATGTATTGTTAAAAGTCACAGTCTCTTTCTCTCTTCTTGCATGTCTCTCTTTTTCTCCCCCTCACTTTCTCTTTCCCTCTCTCTTTCTCTCTCCGTCTTTCCCTCTCTCTCTCTCTCTACTTGTCGTGTGGAAGTTGTCAATCAAGCGCTTCTGTCAACATCATACACATAATTAGCTTCTTCTTCTTCTTCTTCTTCTCCTTTTCCTCCTCCTCCTTCTTCTTCTCGTTTTCCTCCTCCTCCTCCTCCTCCTTTTTCTTCTCCTCCTTCTTCTTCTCCTCCTCCTTCTTCTTCTTCATCATCTTCTTCTTCTCCTCCTCCTTCTCCTCCTTCTTCTACCACTTCTTCTCCTCCACCTCCTCTTCTTCCTCCCCCTCCTCCTCCTCCTTCTTCTTCTTCTTCTTCTCCTGCTCCTCCTTCTTCTCCTCCTCCTTCTCCTCCTTCTTCTACTACTTCTTCTCCTCCACCTCCTCCTCCTCCTCCTTCTTCTTCTTCTTCTTCTTCTTCTTCTTCTCCTTCTTCTCCTTCTCCTCCTTCTTCTACTACTTCTCCTCCTCCTTCTTATTCTTCTTCCTCTTCTTCTTCTTCTTTTCTCAACAAACAAGAATCAAGATGTAATTTCTGAGTACTTTTTTCTTCCTCTGTGTAAATCGAATCTGGGTTAGATTTGAAAAGATGATTCAAGATGCCTTTTAGATATTGGACAATTTTCCCCCTGGAATTTCTAATCTTTACTGAACAAAAGGTAAAAGGCAACTTAAAAACTACTGCGGTATGACATCAAAAGGTGGAACAGAGCGTTTTGAGCTTTGGAGATGTAGACTAATAATAAAGGATTACTCGAACATGTGCAAAGGAAATAAAAAATCAACTACTTTTTCAGTCTCCGAGTTTGTTCAAGGTCTAATTTTCTCAAAACTAAATGAGAAATCTCCACTATTTTTTTCTTTTTCTTTTAAATCTAATATATCAACAAAAGGAAACAAGCAATTTAAACCTGGCTCCATCCATTATTTCCAAGATAGGTGCAATTCATTTAAAACATGACATGATGAAAGCCTTGTTATATGTTTTTCTTGCATTTGTGTTACTAAAATGAAAATTCAAGATCTTTTGCTGTTCCCCGGCACGGTCTCTCCTTCAGATCTTGTCCTAGTTGACGACAGAACTTAAGTGATAATGACCTGGCCCGTGCGCGTGGTCCTTATAAATAAAAAGAATAGTGGGACAGAAGAGGTCAAGCCAAGTGTGAAATTGAGGATAAAAGATGATTACGTGACCTGAAGTGCACTGCCCGAGCTTAATAAAACATGGTACAGTGAGGCTGAATGGAGCGAGTGGAGTGCATATGCTGTAAAGCGAGTCTCCGTCTGAAAATAAGGCTTCATGCGTCACCACGGCAACCTCCTCATCCACCAAAGTCGTCAATCAAAACAAGGCTGCATTTGCCGAGCGTTTCTGTCAACATCAAACACAGGATTAGTTTGGTTTGGCTTCTTGTTCTTTTCCATCTTTCTTCTTCTTTCTTTTTTCTTCTTTCTCCCTACAACTGTACAGCAACTCACCCTCATGTGACAGATAATACTCCCTACAACTGTGCAATTCACGCTTATGTAACAGAAAATACTCCCTACAACTGTACAACTTGCACTTATGTGACAGATAATACTCCCTACAACTGTACACTGTAAAAAAAGAACAGCTGAGAATACTTAAAATTTCAAGGCAACATTATGCACTAAGAATTTTACATTTTGCCAATTATTTGCCATCGATAATCCCAACTACAATAACACTGTTGTTCCAATTAAGAATTCTTAGTTAGGTGAATGAGTGTTACTTGCAATTCCTCATCTGGCCAGTGTAGATTTGTTTGTTCACTGAACAGTGGTGTTCACAGAAATACAAAAAGGTGACTTCAGGTTATCTGAATTTGTCATTACACTATACATACTTTTTTTCATTGTTCTATAAAACTTAAATAAAGAAATATGCAATGAACCTGATGCACATCTTTGTAACTTTATTTTTCTAATAACATGGCCCTTCTGACCCTTAATACACAGACTCAGTTTTTTGTCTTAGAACATGGCCCTTCCACAGGTTCACTTAGAACAGCCTGCACAGCCTACATACACAGAAGTCTAACATGACTAAGGCAACCAGTATAAAAATAACAATGGCCCTCTATACGGCCCAGTCAAGCTTGCAGTGTCGAGTGATGAGATGGATCCAAGGGATTAATAATAATAATAATAATAATACATTTTATTTATATAGCGCTTTTCACGATACTCAAAGACGCTTCACAAATATAACAATACAAGGAACACAACATAACATTACAAATACAACATTAAGTTCATAAAATTAAGCGTTCAGAGAGAACATGTTAAAATTACAAATTAAAAGCAGCTTTTAAACAGGTGGGTCTTGAGGTTGTTTTGAAAGTTGGGAAGATCGGTGCAGTCTCTGAGTTGTTGTGGTAGTGAGTTCAGAGGGTGGGGGCAGCGATGGAGAGGCTCTGTCTCCCCAGGTTCCGGATTGTCTATCATCTTCAGGAAGGCATGCCCCTTTCCACTTAATGTGTAGAACCGCCTTACGGTCAGGTGGAAGTTCTGATATAGCCGACAAATTGCAACGAGCATTTTGGAAATCGGGGTCCTCAAACTGTAACTCAAAATCCCCCTGAAGCTGTAGTTTCTCTTTTATCAAATCAACAAGGGCATCTACTGTCTCTGGCACTTGTGAAAGTTGAACACGCCGTGCTTCATCAGCAGAATATCACTACTTTCGAGAAGCAACAACGCCTAGGAATCAAAAAATCATCAGATTAATAGAAAATAATGACATTCATGGAATTGGAATAACAGTCGAAAAAACACTCACCATTATCCTTTTAACTTGAATGTGTTCTCAGTGTCACCCAGAGCTTTCCTCCAACAAGGTAAGCTGCCAAAGGATAGTAATGATTCAAATCATTGACATCAAGAACAATGACTTCACTATAGATGCTGTCCTCAACTTGAAAAGACCTATAATGCTCAAAGTACCAGGCTACAAGCTTCTTTGACAGGAATAATACTTTGTCACCATTGACAATGATACTCAAAATTTAGAAAAACTCTGGCTGGCCATAGCAATGCCCAGCTGTGATGATCATGCCTTGAGTGTATTCTGTTCCAAAAAGTCCGAGTTTACGAGCAATAGAGACTGTGTTAATATGTGGTAATTTTCTTAACACAGCAGATCTCTGTGCACTATCCAAAGCTGCCAACTGAACAGCTGTAACTTTGTCAATGTACAAGTCAGACTTAAAGAGACTTTGCCCATCCAAATGGTATGCCATTAACTGCTGATGCTTTGTGGCTAAGGAAAGCAGCACATTCTTCATATTATGTATATCACGTGCAACTAAAGTTTATTAACAGTGGTATTACTTACCTTTCCAAACTTTCGCCATCCACCATGAGGCAAGAATAGCAAATGAAAAGTTTGCCCTTGCATTTGGAAAGGAAACCCGTGTCTTAGTCATTATCTTGCATGTGCTGCTGTCGTTCCAAATAAACAGTTGTGCAAATTAGACATTTGAAATTCAGTTTATTAACAATTGTATGTTTGTACATCATTAGTGTGCACCTTATCAGTCTGACTTACATTTTTGCGTTCATTAATAATAATGCACATTTTCTTGTTCAAGTGATTCTGAATATTAACTTCACTGAATAAACCATAGTTTTCTTTTTTACAGTGTACAAGCAGTCACCATTATATGTAGTTAATATGATTAACTTAAGTTCGGGAGCAGGACCACACCACAACCGCCCTCGTCTCCTCTCCAGCGAATCACAGCTCACTTCTGCCACGCCTCAATTTCCCAGAAGCCTATTTATAGCAGCCTAACCCGGCGACCCAGTTCGTTCCGAATAACTCGACCCCGCCCTCCCAACCCCAATCTGTTCTCTTCCAGACATAAGACGCGTACGAGGGGGGTCCTGTTCCTGCTGGGCCATGTGCAGATTGAGACTGAACCCCCACCCTGAGTCTCAACCCAACCGACCCGCCTCGTCTCAATATAATAAATGTTTTTCGCTTCGCACATGTGTTGTTGGCGTGGTCCTTGCTAGTGAAGTAACAGATAATACTTCCTACAACTTTGCAACAACTCACCCTTATGTGACAGATAATACTCCCTACAACTGTACAACAAAACAGCCCTGTGTAATAGATAATACAACTGTAAAACTCACCCTTATGTAACAGATAATACTCTCAACAACTAATATAACAGATAATACTCCCTACAACTGTACAACTCACGCTTATGTAATAGATAATACTCCCTACATCTGTACAGCAACTCACTCTTATATGATAGATAATACTCCCTACAATTGTACAACAAATCAGCCTTTTGTAACAGATAATACTCCCTACAACTGTACAGAAACTCATCTTTATGTGACAGATAATACTCCCTACAACTGTACAACAACTCATCTTTATGTGACAGATAATACTCCCTACAACTGTACAACAACTCATCTTTATGTGACAGATAATACTCCCTACAACTGTACAACAACTCACCTGTACATAAAAAATAAAACTCTTTATAAATGTACAAAAACTCACCCTAATGTAACCGATAATACTCCCTACAACCGTACAACTCACTCTTTTGTAATAGATAATACTCCCTACAATTCTACAACAACTCATCTTTATGTGACAGATAATAGTCCCTACAACTGTACAACAACTCACCTGTACATAACAGATAATACTCTTTACAAATGTACAAAAATTGACCCTAATGTAACCGATAATACTCCCCACAACTGTATAGCAACTCGCACTTATGTGACAGATAATACTCCCTACAACTGTACAACAACCCACCCTTATGTCATAGATAATACTCTCAACAACTAATGTAACAGATAATACTCCCTAAAACTAATGTAACAGAAAATACTCCCTACAATTGTACAACTCACCCTTATGTAACCGATAATACTCCCCACAACTGTACAACAACACACCATTATGTAACCGATAATACTCCCTACAACTGTACAACAACACACCATTATGTAACCGATAATACTCCCTACAACTGTACAACAACACACCATTATGTAACCGATAATACTCCCTACAACTGTACAACAACACACCATTATGTAACCGATAATACTCCCTACAACTGTACAACAACACACCATTATGTAACCGATAATACTCCCTACAACTGTACAACAACACACCATTATGTAACCGATAATACTCCCTACAACTGTACAACAACACACCATTATGTAACCGATAATACTCCTACAACTGTACAACAACACACCATTATGTAACCGATAATACTCCCTACAACTGTACAACAACACACCATTATGTAACCGATAATACTCCCTACAACTGTACAACAACACACCATTATGTAACCGATAATACTCCCTACAACTGTACAACAACACACCATTATGTAACCGATAATACTCCCTACAACTGTACAACAACACACCATTATGTAACCGATAATACTCCCTACAACTGTACAACAACACACCATTATGTAACCGATAATCCTATTTTTCTGTCAATCATCATATCATTGTGGCACAGTTCCCTTATTACCTTTTGTACATAACTGTGATCTACTGTATTTATATTAAGATGTTTGTTTTTTACTTACTGTACATACATATACATTTATATATTTTATGTCTTATTGATACCGATCTTGCTATTTTTTATTGCTACTTATTTAGAAGTTTATTACCATTTTTAATATATATTTTCTTTACTCTGTGTTATTATCATATATTGTGATGTGTGGATCAATAAAGTTTAAGTCTTAAATGACGTAATCAAGTTAAACCTCCGTTTTATTTTGTTTTGGACAATTTGTGCATCAAAAATGTCTCACTGACGTTTTTTTTTTTTTTTTTTTTAATTTCCTTCCTATTAATAAAAAAGCAAACGTCTTGTAAACATATTTTGGTCCCGCATGAATCAATTCTTCTGAACCCCGGATCTAAAAATACAAACGATAAAAGTCACAGAATGAAAGAAACAGGCTCTGATGTTTTCCCGTCTCGATATTTGCCAAAAAAAATTGATCCAAACAAACACCTCCCACACAACAGTCTCTCCGAGGCTCTTTCGCTTCCTCTCTCTTCCTCACTCTCTTCCTTCCTCTCTCCGTCTGCACCATCCACCCTTTTTCTCTTTGTATTTCTGTTTTTCTGTCTCTTCTTTTTCACTCTTTTTACCCTTCTCCCCGTGCCGTTCTCTCTCTCTCTCTCTCTTTGCCCCTCTCTTTTCCACTTCTGTCTCTTCTCCTTTTCTCTCTCAGCTGCTCTGTCTTTTCTCTTTTTCTTTCTCTCTCTCCTTCTTTCCACCCCCTACTGTGTTTCTCTTTCCCTCCTTCTCTCTTCATCTTCCACTTTTTCACTCTCTCCCCTCCTACCTTCTCTCTCACCCTCAGCTGCCCCCTCTCGTTTTTTCTGTCTCTCCTCTCCTCCCTTTCTCTTTTTTGCTCCCCCTTTCACTCCTCTCTTTCCCTAAAATTCTCTTTCTCCCTCTTTCTCCTTCTCCACTTTCTCCCTCCTCCCTCTTTCCCCTTGTTTTTCTCTTTCTCCTTTCTTCCTCAATCCCCCACTCTCTCTCCCCTTTTTCTTTTCACCTCCTTCTCTCCTTCCTCTCTTCGCTTACTCTCCCTCTCCTCTCTTTCTGTCTGTCTCTCTCCCCTTTTCGTTTTTGCCTCTCTATCTCCCTCCTTCCTCACTCCCCATATCTCCCTCTTTTTCTTCCTCTCTCTTTCCTTCTCTCGCTCACGCTTCCTCTTTTCCTTTCTCCCTCTCTTTGTCTCTCTTCCCTTCTCCTTTTCACCTCTCTCCTTCCCTCACTCCCTTTTTTCTTTTCACCTCCCTCTCTCCTTCCTCTCTTCTCTTACTCTCCCTCTCCTCTCTTTCCACCTGTCTCTCTCCCCTTTTCTTTTTTGCCTCTCCATCTCTCTCCTTCCCTCACTCCCTTACTCTTTCTCTCCATCTCTCTCACCCCATTCTCTCTTCCCTTTTTCTTTTCACCTCCCTCTATCCTTTCCTCACTTCCTTTCCCCTTATCTCCTCTAACGCTCTCTCCCCTCTCTCACCATTTCTTTTTTGCTTCTCTATCTCCGTCCTTCCCTCACTCTCGCACTCTTTCTCTCTTTTCTCTCCTCTCTTTATCACTCTTCCTCCCACTCTGTCTCTCTTCCTTTTCCCCGTCTCCTTCTCTCTCCCTCTCTTCCTCCCTTTCCTTCATGGTCTTTCCACCCTCTCCCTCCCCATTTTTCTTTTCACATCCCTCTCTCTTTCCCCCACTCCCTTTCCCATTATCTCTTCTTACGCTCCATCTCTCTTTCCTCTTGATCGCCTTCTCCTCTCTCCCTATTTCTTTTTTACTTCTCTATCTCCCTCCTTCCCTCACTCCCTTACTCTTTCTCTCCCTCTCTCATGCCCCATATCTCCCTCTTTCTCTTCCTCTCTCCTTCTTTCTTTCTCTCACGCTTCCTCTCTCCCTCTCTCCTTCTCTTTCCCTCTCTTTGTCTCTCTCCCCTTCTCCTTTTCACCTCTCTCTTCTCTCCATCTGTCTCTCTCCCCATTTCTTTTTTAGCTCTCTATCTTCATCCCTCTGTCCCTTACTCTTTCTCTCACTCTCCAGGCCCTGAACCATCACAGACTCTGTGCTCGCGTGGACACAGTGTGGAGAGCTCACCTGAGCCTGGCCCCCACCATTAGCCCAGCCTGGGGCTTCCTGTACAAGCCCCCCCTCACCAAGAGACAGGGAGACCTGCAGTGGAGGCTGCTGCATGGGGCAGTGGCGGTTAACTCCTTGATCCATCATATGAACAGTGCTGTGGGGGAGGGCTGTCCCTTCTGTGAGATCAGGGAGACCGTGTTCCACTGTTTTTGGGAGTGTGAGCGTCTGACACAGCTGTTCCACCTGCTGGGGGCAGTGTTCAGGAGTGTGGGGCAGGTGTTTAATGCCCAGGTGTTTGTGTGTGGGCTCAGATACTCTGTACAGAGCAGGAGGAGGGACAGGCTGCTGAGCTTCCTGCTAGGACAGGCCAAGATGGCGGTGTATGTGAGCAGGAAGAGGAGGCTGCAGACTCAGAGTGGGGTCAGTGTGAGGACCATGTTTGTCAGGATGGTGCAGGCCAGACTCAGGCTGGAGTTTGGACTCTACTCCATGAATAGTGATGAGGAGGGTTTTGAGGAGCGCTGGGGCTTTGGGGGGGTGTTAGCCTGTGTGAAGGAGGGACAGCTCTTTTTTGGACCTCTGTTTTTGTAAATAATGTAAATAGTGTAAATAGTCTGTATATGTAATGTCATTGTCATGTAAATAACACGAGGTGTGAGTTCAGTGCAAAAATGTTTTGACAGACACAATAAAGGCCTGTTAAAAATTAAATCTTTCTCTCACTCTCTCCCCATACTGTATCTCCCTCTTTATCTCCCTCTTTCCCTCTCTCCCCTTCTCCTTTTCACTTCTCTTCTCTCTCCCTTTCTTTGTCTCGCTCCCTTTCTCCTTTTCACCTCTCTCTTCTTTCCGTCTGTCTCTCTCCCTATTTCTTTTTTACTTCTCTATCTCTTTTCTTCCCTCACTCCCTTATTCTTTCTCTCCCTCTCTCTCACTCCCCATATCTCCCTCTTTCTCTTCCTCTTTCCCTCTCTCCCCTTTTCCTTTTCACCTCTCTCTTCTTTCATCTGTCTCTCTCCTCATTTCTTTTTGCCTCTCTAGCTCTCTTCTTCATCCACTCCTTTACTCTTTCTCTCCCTCTCTCTCACTCCCCATATTTCCGTCTTTCTCTTCCTCTCTCCTTCCTTCTCTCTCACGCTTCCATCTGTCTCTCTCCTTCTCTCCCTTTCTCCTTTTCACCTCTCTCTTCTTTCCATCTGTCTCTCTCCCCATTTCTTTTTTACTTTTCTATCTCTTTTCTTCCCTCACTCCCTTACTCTTTCTCTCCCTCTCTCTCACTCCCCATATCTCCCTCTTTCTCTTCCTCTTTCCTTCTCTCCCTTTCTCCTTTTCTCTCCGGATCTTTGTCTCCCTCTTCTTCTCCTTCTCACCTCTCTCCCTCCCTCCTTCCTCTTCCTCTCATCTCTCCGTTTCTTTCTTTTCTTCTCGTGTATCTCAGGAGTATCTCTCCGGTCGCCGCACAGGAAATGGCATAATTAATGAAGATGTTCAGTTATAATGAATCTTAAACACCGTCTCGCTTTTTAAACTGCACGAAACACCCGACTGCGTTAAAGCCGCACTGCGTAACTTTCCCCGTGAGGTGCGGCCACCTGCTTGACTCCGCGGAGACGTGATTGGTTTGCCTGGAATGTCCCGCACTAGGGCATTAAAATCATCAGTCGCCCCAAATCACAAGGCACAGTCAGAATGCTGCGTCTCAAGATGTTCTTTGGCAATAAAAACACCTGAAATTGAACAAATGCGATCAAATCAGTTTAATGCTATAGTGTGGAACATTACAGGTAAACCAATAAGCCAATAGCGTCTCCATGGCGGCTGAATCAATACCAGAAAACAATAAAAACACTAATATTGAGTCTGGTTTTTGTGTTATTTCAATTATGGTGAGGAACAGAACAACAAAGATGTTTTTAATGAATGTTGCTGAAATATAATATAATGTGTATTTGCAGTGGTGGTGGTGTTGTAATCAAGACCAAGACCAGTCCAAGACCACAGGGTCCCAAGACCAGGACAAGACCACAGGGTCCCAAGACCAGTCCAAGACCAAGACCTCTGAGAGTCGAGACCAAGACAAGATCACACTATAAAAAAGGATTTTCTAGCCTAGTTAAACTGACTTGAATTAAGTAAAAGATCAATTTTAAGATTTTTTTACTTAATAAGATGATTTTTTTTTTAAACTTGTTTCAAGATATTCCATCCTGATTTATCTTATCTGGATATTACAACTTATTCTAAGCACTTTTATATTAAATCAAGCCAGGTTAAGCCTCTTTAACTTCCTTCTCAAACCAATAAGGTGAAAAATCTTACCATAAATACTTGAATCTCGTGTTCTCTGCTTAGAACAAGATTCGTATTTTGTCTTGTTTTAAGAAAACTTGGTAAGTGGAAATTTCTTACTGCAGTGGCAGATAATTTCACTTAAAATAGGGCATTTTTACCTCAAAATTGGTATTTTTTCTTTTCTTTTTTTTTTTGCAGTGCAAGACTTCTAAAGATTGAGACCACGGCCCAACAAGACCATCTTTGTCTTTTTTCTACATTTATTTGTATTTTACAGACATTTTGGCACATTTATATAAATATTTTTATAGATATAAATTAGTGCTGTCAAACGATAAAAAAAAAAAAATCAGATTAATCACACTTTAGAATTTTGATTATTCACGATTAATCGCAGTTAATTATTTTTCAAAAAAAGACCAAAATATTTTGACAAAAAAGCAGTTTATTATCAAAAAGTTATATTATTGACATTTTTTCTATGTCTGGTAGTTTTGTTGACAAGATTGCTGCGGGTTGTCAAGCACCATCAAGACCGAGACAAGACCGAGACCAAATGTGCTCGAGTCCAAGACCAGGACCGGTCTCGAGTACTATGACAAAGTGGTGGTTACCTTGGCGATGCCTCTTCTGCTGTTAATAGACCTGATAATGGGCCAGTCCAACATTGCCATAACCCGAGCTATTTTGTTGTTGTTCCAAACGTTTATATAAAAGCCCCGGAGTGGTCTGATGCACTCAGGGTCCGAGTCAAGGGGGTAAAGATGCACTATGTTCTGGTGCATCTAGTGAGGGGGGTCTTCACTGATTTTATTGCCTGAAATGTTCCACAATTCAGTGATTAGTGAAGACCGTGATGAGCGCTACACTGGAGAAACAAAAGAGCCACTTCACAGGAGGATGTACCCACAGAGACGAGAGAGTGGTCCTCAGTCTGCCGAACATCTGCACCTTAACGGGGCCATATTCCTTTGAAGATCGCGAGGTTCAGGTCTCAGCCAGAGAAAAGAATTAGTTTGAGAGGGGAGTTAAAAAGGCTATTTTTGTTAGGAAAGACAGTCCTTCCTTGAACAGAAATGAAGGACTCAGACATCTCCCATTTATAACTCCATCCACAGGCCTAAATCAAAACAAATAAAACAATATCAATAGCCAGGATAGCCTGAATGATTATGCTAATATGACCCTCACTCTGGGCAGTTCAATAGGCCGAGCTAACAAACAGAAACTGAAAACAAGTAGATGTCTTAGTTTCGGAGTAGTTTCAGTGTAGTTAGCTCCTCCCTTCAGGCCGATATAAGGCAGTGTCCTCCAGCGTCTGACCAGAACTGAAGAAGCAGTTTGGATGAGCTGCAAAACGAATATAAAATAATCTTTTATCCAAATTGACTAATTGAATTTCTCCTTTGCCGTTCCACAATATGACATTTAACATGGATTTACTCAATTACAGGTGTTTTATTGCTAATGAAAGTCTTGAAAATGTGTTCAGCTGTGCAGATTTGCCTTTCCACAGATCATACCTGTAACGTGGACTGGCGTCACTGGCTTGTCTCCATGGCGAGTTTAATGCTAAACCGTGGAACATTCCAGGTAAAGTGATAATATCCCCATTAATACTAGCATCAGAAGGTTTATATTGCACCTTTAGTTTAGTTTAGTTGCACCTTTAAATAATAAGAGAATCGATCTGCAAATTAAACAAAAATAAGATACATTTAATGCCACACTGTGAACCATATAAATCATCTCCATGGAAACAAGCAGGCGGCAGACTCCAATGGAAAATGTATACATACGGCGCCTTTAATTTAATAAAGAATGCAATAGGACAGATCTGCAAATTAAAAGGGTTCATCGTCAATTTTTTTTTCTTTTTTTCCCCATTAAAACATTGGTAAATTAATGACACAAAATTAGAGACGTTTAATGCCACACTGTGAACCATTTCAATCATCTCTACGGAAACAAGCAGGTGGCGGTGGAGGACTCCATATTAGAAAATCAACAACAGCAACTACAGAGTTTAGAGCAACCAGACGGTAATATGAAGCTATGAAGCCTGAAATCTGTTGTCCCGAAGCCCCAAATGTCCCGAAAATGACACTTGAATTAATGACACAGAATTAAACAGAACAGTAATTATTTTCTGATAAACATTAAAAACTGTTCGTAGAGAAGTTAAGTCTATTCCACGTGGCCCCTGACAACTTCTAAGTGGTTATGTGCAGCCCTGGGTACAATCAATCTGTTTGGTTTATTTTTTGACGTTTATTTTTTGAAGTTTATTTTTTGACGTTTATTTTTTGACGTTAGCCACGAATATTTCAAGATCAAGATTTCAAGATTTCAAGATTGTTTATATGCAGGTTCAACACAAGGTCTACAGTGCAATGAAACGCTTACACTACAAAAAGGATTTTCTAGCACAGTTCAACTGACTTGAATTAAGCAGATTTATCTTAAAAGATCAATTTTAAGATTTTTTTACTTAATAAGACGAGATTTCTTTACTTGTTTCAAGATATTCCATCCTGATTTATCTTATCTCGATATTACAACTTATTCTAAGCACTTTTTATATTAACTCAGTCCAGGTTAAGCCTCTTTAACTTCCTTCTCAAACCAAGAAGGTGAAAAATCTTGCCATAAATACTTGAAACTAGTGTTTTCTGCTTAGAACAAGATTCGCCTTTTGTCTTGTTTTAAGAAAACTTGGTAAGTGAAAATTTCTTACTGCGCTGGCAGATAAGTTCACTTAAAATAGGGCATTTTTACCTCAAAATTGTTATTTTTTCTTATTTTTTGACAGGCCTTTTTTGCAGTGTAGGACGAGAAGAACCGTTGACTCGCTAAAATATTCAAGAAGTACTAATAGCTGCAATAAATGGTACTGGTAAAAAAGTGTTTGCAAATACAAGGGAAACAGCAAACAATATAGTAAAAATATGATAAAATATAATAAAATACATATATAATAAACATGTAATAAAATATAATAACATACAAAGGTGCAGGTAGAATTAAATAAGGTGTAAGTAGAGTATTTCACAGATGAGTTCCATATTGCACATAATGGTATTGCAGGTTATTGCACAGATAATAGTGACAGTGAGGTAGTGACATTCATGATACATTCATATAGTGCAGAACTATGCACTAACAATAAGATAATTTTCATTCGGTGCACCAGAACCTCAAAATGCTGCTAAAAAGCAAAAGCGTCACTGCAGGTACCGGGAGGGGTGTTTGGGGAAGTACCCGTGGATTACCAAAGCCCTAAGCGATGAAACGAAAGCATTCGGTGTGACATTTTGAGTTCATGATCTTTACGTTGTTTTCTTGTGGCAGAAATATTAATGACAGACTTGATTTTTAATAAAAAATCCCCCCTTCACTGTCCCAAATTTCAGCCCATCTCATCCGGTCACCCTATCAGAGGTAGAAGTTTCGGGAAAATTAACAATAAAACTTCCACAAAATGCCAAACCCAAAATTGGAAAAGGAAATGAAATAAACCAGTGGCATTTGGAGCTCTGACATCAGTATATTTTGGAAGTTTGTGCAATCAATCGACACATACATTGTTTTGCCAACTTTCTACACCGAAAAAACTCAAATCTAGCCAAGTTCAGGTTACTTGAACTAAGAAAGTTTTCAGTATCATGGTTTTAGTAAATTGGAAATAGACCTTTTGAACTTAAAATATGAAAATACGTCTTAGAAAATACAGAAAAACAACTTTTTGCACTTGAAATAAGAAACTAAATCGAGTGTTGCTTGAATTAAGAAAAACACTGGTAGATCATTTTACGTGTCAAGTCAAATCTTCTCAGATAAAGTAAAATATTCTTCACCTGCTTGTTTCTATAGATGTTGGAATGTTCCACAGTGTGACATTAAACAGCTCTACTTTATTTTGTTCAATTACAGGTCAAAAATACCCAGATCTGACCTGTAACTTGGCCTGAATGAAGTTAGAAAAGTTTAATTCCGTACAAAACATTCCAGACAAAGCAATAACATCTCCATGAAGAAAAGCATTTGACGGAGCCTCCACCGGAAAAGTTACACAATGCATCTTTAAGTCATTATAACTTAGCTAGATCTTGCTTTTTGCAGTGTGTAGCTCGGTGCATTTTTCCTGTCTGTTCCTGATTGAAATCATCCCTCAGTTCTTTCCAGTATGGACACAGTAATTACTGTGATCAATGCATTTCACAAGCTTATAAAGCGGCTATGCAAAATGAATGGGTAATTACTTTATATTAATGATACTCAGACATAAAACCCAATGCTTTATTAATGACCTCCATAGCCTAACAGCTTTTTATAGCCAGAAAAATGAACTTATCTACGTCACTGGAGGAGCTGGGGTGGAGCGGGTGTAGCACTTACGCCTCTCAGCAAGAAGGTATCAGGTTTAATCCCCAGTATTGGAAGGTAAAGTGGTACAAGTAGTAACTTTTCTGGTGGAGGGTCCGTCAAATTCTCTCTGTGGGGGTGTTATTGCTTTGTCTGGAATGTTTCACAGTGCGGCATTAAACCTTTCTATCTTCATTTAGACCAAACTAGACCAAGTTACAGGTCAGATCTGTGGAGAGGCGACTCCGCTCACAGTCAGAATGAACGTTTTTAGGTATTTTTGAGCTATAAAACCACCTGTAATGGAGTAAATGTAAATTAGAGCCATTTAATGTTATACCGTAGAACTTTTTTTTGTTTTTATTTCGAATTTGTGTCAAAAGAGAAACAATAATCATACGTACTACATATAAACAACAGAAAAGCACAAAAAAACGCATATTACTCCACCCCTGTTAATTACATAGTTCCAAAAATTCCAAAAATATGTGGTTGCTGTGTACTGATAATGAAACTTTAAAAATATTTACATAAAGAAAAATAAATTACATACTGTGCACACTAAATACAGTATAATTTCCACCCAATTTCTTTCTTTCTTTCTTTTTTTTGCATACTCTATAATGGTTGTACAAACTAATAATAATGATAAAGAACAAGGCACAGAAGTTTACTGTTTATTATCGTATCAAAATAAGCAAAATGAATATCCATCCATCCATCTTCTCCCGCTTAATCCGGCTGGGTCGCGGGGGCAGCTTGCTGCCCAATACTCATAGCACCTGACCCCTCCTATGAACCCCTCTGCAGGTGGTGAGCCCACAGGAGGGTGGCAAAATGAATATGAAGAATGTAATGATTTTTAAGGATTTTTTATTTTCTTTCCAACATTCCAGGCAGAGCAATGACACATCCCTAGAAACATAAATTGTAGATATCTGTGCTTTACTTAAGTAGAAGTGGATGCTCTTTTTCTTTTACTTCACTACATTTGACAGCAGGTATCTGTACTTTCTACTCCACTACATTTTTTAACAGGGCTGAAAAGTAAAAGTATTTTTATTATAGTGGCACGGTGGCTGAGTGGCAACACTCAGGCCTCACAGCAAGAAGGTTGCGGGTTCGATCCCCGGGTCGCCTGGGCCTTTCTGTGTGGAGTTTGCATGTTCCTCCCCGTGTCTGGATGGGTTTCCTCCGGGTGCTCCGGTTTCCCCCATCAACCTAAAACATGTTGGACACCCAACATCTGTCCTGTGACTACAGATGAAAAATAGCCGTCTGGCTAATTCTGGCATATTTACATGTAAATGTTGATTAATGTGCACTGTCCCATAAATAAATAAAGTCAAATAGTTTGAGACCTGCTGAGGGTTTATTTTTTCACACATTCATAGTTTGAACAAACAAAAAATAAAAATAAAAACAGCTAGGGAAAAAAATCGATTCTGCTGTTTCTACAGAACAAAAATCAGCACAAATCTTAACCAAAATCTGTACAAAATACTTCAACAGATACTTTTAAAAAATATCATATGATGCTTTTATATGAGATTTTTTTTTTTTGGTAAACATTACACTATTTCCTGATCCATGTTATAATGTTAGTTCCTCAGCACAAACATACCCGGAGTGCTTCTCTCAAACTGAAAACCCTCTGTTCCACCTTGTGATGTCATGTGGTAACACAGGAAGTGCTTCATTGTGTTTTTAAACTCCACACACCTTCACTACAATCAGTTTTTCAGCCCTGGAATTTCCCGTCTACTCTAAACAACAGGTAAACGGCAGCTGTTAACTTGAAAACTACCACTTCATGACATCACAAGGTGGAACCGAGCATCTTGAGCTTTGGAGATATAGACAGACTAATAATAAAGAGTTACTCAAACATGTGTGAATGAAACAAAACACAACTCCAGGTATGTTTTGGATGAAGTAACCACATTAAAACATGACTAAAACCTCTCATGAATCAACTTTGTGTAATATACGGCCTTTTGCGCTGTTTATTTATTTTACAGTTAATTTGCTTATTGTGCAATAGTTGAACCTTGCTTGAATTGCAAAAAATATTGTCAGAATCCAAAAGACATATATATTTTTGTGAGTGTCACCTCATATTAAGCTGCTCTGACTTCGTGACAGTGGTTAACAGCCATGCATCCGCTGCCTGTGTTCCCTGTGGATTATAGCTCCAGCTGTGTGATGCTGCGTAGTTCCCATCACGGCCTCGTACAGCTTAAACAGACAAACAGCTTTGTTGTTGACAATGAGGTGGGAAAATGAAATTCAACACCGAGCTCCCATATATATGACATATAGATCCAACCCAACTAAAGGAGCACCATCTGGCTCAAGATGTTGTATTCATCTTAAAGGCAAAAACAAAACAAAAATAATAAATAAAATTGTGATTAAAAATTGCATCCAGTGTTTCATGATCTGTAGTTCAATTATTAGAAATGATAATTAGGGAGTCATATAAATCCATATTTTTGTCGTTATGTAATAAGAACTAAGTACAGAAATAGTGGAGATGTTATTGCTTTGTCTGCAGTTTTTCACAGTATGGTATTAAATGTTTCTATCTTCATGGAGAGCAAACCAGACCGAGTTACAGGTCAGATCTGTGGAGAGGCGACCCCGCTGACAGTCAGAATGAAGTATTTTGAGCTATATAAAACCATCTGTAATTTAATAAATGTAAGGTAGAGCTGTTTAATATCAAACTATGGAACATTCTAGGCAGAGCAATGACAGGTCTATAGAAACAAGCAGGTGACTGACCCCCAAATAAAAGGTTACTTAGTGCACCTTTAAGGAATAGTCCTGTTTTAGACCTGGTTTAGATATGGTGGTACTCAAAAAGCCAAATATTTTCTCAGGTACTTGTGTAAATGGTAAATGGTCACATTTTTATATTGCACTTTTCCCCCTTCAAGAGGCAAAGCACTTTACAATAAGGAACCACACACACATTCATACACTAGTGTGCGCAAACACTAGGGGCGAGGTAGTTTAAGTGTCTTGCCCAAGGGCATAATGACAGCGTTCATCTGTGGGAGCTGGAATCACACCAGCCAAACTGTGGGTCAGTGGATTCGACCGCTCAACCAATGATGTTTATGTCGAGATCCGAACCACCAACCTTCAGATCAGTGGAAAAACACCTTACAAACTGAGCTACTGTCACCCCAGGGGTAAAACGGGGGTAATGTGTTTATGGGGTAATGGGGAGAATAAAAACATTTTAGTTTTAATTGCTTCCTCCAATCTTCTAGTGTTCTATGCATATACTCCTGAAGCACTAGTGGGCTCTGGGTTCTTTTACTTTTACTCTAAAGTACGTCTAACTATGTTGGGCCACAGTACTGCACCTTTAATATGTATTATTTCCCCTTTCATATTTTAATTAATAATAAAATTAACTGAAATGTCTTTTAAACATTTTTATAGCTATGAAATACACTTTCCAAAATGGATTTAATTTAATTCATGGATTTTTATCTGGGTTACAAGTAAATTTTGCACTATACTAAAGGTGATTTCCTTGCAGTTACTTTTGTTGTGACATCTTTCTAGCTGATAACTTGAGCTGAATAGGTCTGAGCAGGTTTCTGATAAGCCCTGGCGTTGACAGTGTTTTAACAACCCTCCACAGACTAAAGTGTGACACAGGTAAACACTCCTGACTCCCAGCGGACGTTTATCTTTTAGAGTGACATCTTAATTACACGGCAACTGGAGCATCTGCAAAATGTGAAGCCTGACAAAGTGTTTTAGCGTCTAACGAGCAGCTGAGGAGTCCTTCTGCTATAACACAGGATATTTTTTTTAAGTCAAAACAATAGACTGTATATATAAATGGACATAGATAACCCACTAACTGCTGCTTATGGCTCGATCGATTCTGTTTCATTAAAAAACCCTCTCTCTGTAACTGCTGTAGTGAGTCTTGTCATTTTGGTCTTAAAATGTTCATATTAACCCACTCTACATAATTCTGGTGACTTTATTATGCTATTTTTTCCTGTAAATTAACACATTTAGGCCATTACACAGAGTTTTCTATTTTTAGATTGTTATAAATAACCTTTACTTTACTTACCAAAGGCCTACTTTCATTTTGTCAACTCTACAGTCACTCCTATATAAGCATTACCAGTTTAATTCTGTGTTTTCTAGTTATTTTGGTAAATTGATAGGTATAGATAAAATATTTTCAGATAAATGACATAGGCAAGGTTTCCAATTTCATTTTTAGTAGCCTAATGAGCATTTTCTCACACTGCAAGTTCGCCCTTAGTCAGGTAATAGGAAAATAAATCGGTTTACTATAGTATATGTCTATTATAGTTTCTTATTTTAAGGATATTGTCAAAAATCCTCAAAAGCCTAAATACTATTCAATTCAACCTCCTTTTGAAACATTAAATTACATAATAGGCATAGGTTACAGGGGTCAGGGGTGGGAAATTATTTTTTTCATGGGGCCACATGAGAAACAAAATATGCTTAACCAAATTCTGCATAATATTAATTGCGTTTCTTTATATAAAAAGCAGTAAAGAGTATTGTTTTGGCAAGCTGGTAAGACTGGGAAGGGTTTATGTTATGACTAAGCTATGAAAAAGTGAGATTGCCTTACAAAAAATGTCATTAAAAAAACACCTCTAAGATAAAAGCAATGCAGCTTTAGTCCATACATGAGGTAAAATGATAAAATATGGTTCTTTTATAATTCCAAATTACCTTAAACAGGCCGGTCCGAGTCAGCCAAATGTGGTCAGAGAGCTGTACAATGCCCAGGTCTGTGCTCCGTGTATGTATGCATGTAATTCTACTCTACATAGTTCACATATCACAAACTGTATTTTCACTCAGGCGCTTCACGTCGCCCTGTGATACGTCACTTTCCCGCGACGGTCACAGTGAGAAGACCCTTACGGCTGGACTTTGCTGGACGGTAACACCTTTCCACGTCCTTCAGTAACAAAATGTACTATAAATTCAGCGGATTCACACAGAAACTAACGGGAGCGGCACCGGCCACCGCCTACAGCCCACAGGTAAGCGCCGACAGCCGGATTATGCTCCAAAATCGGACCGGTTACTGTAGAGGATGACCTTCACGTTTCCTAACATTACCGCAAACGCCGGGGCCGTAGAGATCAGTCAAATACATGTCACTCCTGTTTTAGATTATATATTACCGAGTTAGTTTAACGTTATTTGATGTCATTTTCAGTGAATTCAACCTATTTTGTAGATGGTAGATGTTGTAATCTGAGGCTCAGTGCTACATCCTATTAGCCTGGTGCTAATCGGCTGTCACGTTTTTGACCTAGTAACGTAACATAAAAAGTTCAAGATTTTTCGTACGTTTTCCGTCATTAAATGGCCAATTCTTACCTTTTTATGACTTAAACGATATACATGAATGTACACGTAAACTGGTACCACCTCATATGACCCCCTGTTTTGCTCTCAAGGTGTCCAACTTTCAACGTTACTTAAAGTATCGAGTTTCATTTGAAGAATATCTGCACCCAAGGGTAGCCTCAATGTAAATGGGTCAATGTAAATGGTAAACGAGATATCGTTTTACTGTAGTTAAAATAACTCCTCTGTCTCCTATTTGACTTATAAATTGAGGACATTATGGATTATTTTTGTTTTGTTGTTGCTTTGTTTTTATTTACAACCATAAAGTATATTCTAAATTTCAAGATGTGGTAGAAGTTGACTGGTTTAGTTAGTTTTTGCAGCAAGTATACCGGTTAATAATAATAATAATAATAATAATAATAATAATAATAATAATACATCTGACTTATGTAGTGCTTTTTTGGACACTCCAAAGACGCTTTACAAACAAATAGGAAATTCTTCTGTTCCTCTGTTTACTGTACCTGTTTGTTTTGAGCTCAGTATTTACCAAGTGCACCTTAAGTCTGTGAACATTTGCGCTATTGAAGGTTGGACAATGAATAGCTTAGTTACAACATTTATAGTTTATTGTAATATATTTTCACTGTCATAATATGACATATGTAAGAATCATCTTTTGCTTTGCTTTATGTTAACTGAGGATCTGTGTAGGTAAACATGTTTGTTTTCCATTTTTCCAAACTTAATTCCACCCTTATATTCCTAAAGGTTAGATCCTGTTTACATGTCTGACCTTTGAGGAGGTTTTATCACCAGTTTGAGTAAATATCAGCGTCTCATTGGGCACGTCACGACCTTTACTACTGCTTTGTCCTTTATCTCACAGCCCCGCTGTTATTGCCCTGAAGGTCAGACACCCTTTTATCTTAATGGGGTTGGAGAGATGGTTTTGTTTGGGTTTGCATAGAGAGCGAATTAATACACAAGTGCTATGCAAGTAAGACATTTTTAATAACTTATCTTAATATCTTCCTTTAACGAAATTTAAGGTTATTAGACAAATTTCTTTTTGTGAACAATGGAAATTACCTGGAAACAGAATTTCACAAATTACAATAACAAAAAGCAAAATAATGGTAATGGTTATAGAATTGTAAACAATAAAAAAAATCAATACAAATATACAGATTTATTTTTAATATATGCAAGTAAAATGAAAAAGTAAAGAAATAACATCACCGCGGAAGTTTCATAGTGCATGGGGCTGAGCGATGTGCCAAGGTAATTCTATCAGTGGTTTTGAGAGCCGCATCCTAGATCCGGCTTTTGTTTTGATTAGGATTAGTATTGTTTTATCTGCTATCAAGAGGTTACGCTCTTTCTGAGAGTTCACACTTCACTGTGATTGGTTAAATCCACCTGTCACTCAATCAGAGCATGGCAGAAGCTGACCAATATGGGAAGTGGGTGGAGAAAAGTGTGCAGTGGTTTATTTAAACGGTGAACCATGACTCTCTCCAAAATAGCAGTTTTTTTTCTCAGACCATGATTTGATTTATTTTTGCCCAGTCTAAATAATGCACCTTTTAATTTTTCTCTGCTTTAAGGACACCACACACTACAGGAGAATTAGCCTGAATTTGGCTGTGATTTCTTCTCCCTGAGTTTGGGGAAGCGTGACTGGACTTTTTGTCTTTGTGTGCAATTTTGAAGCCGCTGCACTTGTCGTGTGTGTGTGCTGTCACTGTCAGATCATACCCACCAAACAGCGACACTACGGTAATAGCCAATAAAACAGAGCATCAGGGGCAGAGGAGAGACACAAGATACAAGCTCGGGGTATATAGCAAAAATTATGAGAAGACTTTATTACTCACCTCTTGTAAAGTGGTACATTTAAAGTGCAGCATCTCATCCACATTATCCATAGAAATTGTCCTCTGCAAATAATGAGACCCAGTCCACAAACCCGCGCAATTAATCCAGTTTGAGGAGTTCTTTGAAAGTAAAAAGGCGAGATAGTTCCTCACATGTGTCTGTTTACATCCACACAGTGCACGGATCGAGGTGAAGCTGCAAATTAGTTACAGTGACTCTACTTCCTGTGTATTTTATTGCCAATCTTTTATAGTTTAAAAATCATGTATCTGAAATATTGCACCACATTTCACATATAATATTAACACAGTTTTGACTTGTATTTGAACTAGAAGTGCAGAGCTCTGATCTTTTGAACGCTCAAAGCGAGTGGTTTTACTCTAGGCAAGAAATAGCTGACGCAATCACTCACGACTTTATAGCCCGTTTTACGCAGCCATATCCTGCTGCAGTCTCCGTGATCAGAGTTTCTAAGATTCTCCTCGTGTCTGAAGTGTGTGCTTTTTGTTGCTTGTTTAAAAATGGTTTAAGAAAAAAAAAAATCCTGTAGTGTGTAGCGGCCTTTAGACATTTAGACAGGTACAGATGGACTTGTATAGTCAAACAAACTCAATCTAACTTTATTTATAGAGCGCTTTTCTTACAAAAATGCAACACAAAGCCCATAATCTTACTCACAGTAGGCTATTCCTTCAGCTATAAGTACACCTATCTTAGAATCTGATAAGATTTATGTTATTCTACTTTCTGTTTTGTCCCCAAGGCCTCACTCAGAGCTGGGTCATTTAGGTCCAGCTCAGATTGAGTTTGAAGTGCTTCTTGACGGTGATGCGCTGATCTGGAGAAAGCTGCTTCACCCACTGCAGTTTAAAAAATAAATCTCAATATTACCTTATTTTAGTGTGTGTGGAGGTGGAGAGTGGGAGCAATAAAAATTAAACCTGACACATCAAAACACAAGCAGAGGAAGTGCTTTTTATATTTGCAAATTCACCAGAAGGGTCCGCAAATGAAGGGTTAGTGATTTTGGAACGTATCTAATGGCAGTTTTTGGGCTGCTGTTGTTTTGGATTCAGTTCAGAGTGCATTTCAAATATGAATTACAGTAATCATATGCATTTCAGAGCATCTTTGAATGCTCAAGCTACAGGTTTATTGGGTTTCATGGATAATAAAAGGACATCTTTGCAAATAACATTATAGCTTCTTAAATTATTCCAGTCTTTGCAATTTGTGAATATTGACCATTTGTTTGTGCTTACGCTTGCAGCCTTAATGCAAATTCTGTTTGGAACCTGAAACATATCACACAAATTGGACAGAATTGGACCATTGTTTTTGAAGTAGTTTTGGAATAGTAGTGGAGTAGTTTTGGAATAAACTAGTAGTGCAACACCACACATTGAGATAAAAGTTAAAAACACTACATTTTTATTACATTATATTGAATAAAGTGTGTTTTTAATTATGATTGTGATAGAATTAAACCTGCTCCTTAGTATCAAAATCAAGTTAAACATTTTAGTATCATGAAACCGTATTAATATACTGTTGTAGGTAGATATTTTCTTACATTTTGCATCCCTACATCTTTGACAAATCTGCTGCAGAGCCTGGTCCTCTCAGTAAAAATAACACATGGGGTCATGTTGGACAGGAAGCCACCGCGCTGATCGTTATCTGTGGACAATTGAGTTCATGTATCGACAGGCCCAGTGTTGGCCTCACACATCAGTCTGATTGAAGAAACTAGGGCGCCACTTCGGGTCTGGACCAAAATATATACATACACGAGGCTGGGTTCTGGCAAAAAATGTAACTGTGCGTTTTCTGACATTGTTCTTTAATTGCCAGTGTTTCCTTTAGGTTTTAACACGATTATGGCAGCCCAGGAAATCTTTGTTTAGGAAAAAAATGATGATAATAATAAAGTAAAAAATAAAATCCTTGGGCTAAATATGTTATTTATTGCCCCTATTAATCCAGCTTTACTAATCCAATAAAGTTGGCTGTATATATAAGTTAATACAACAAGCATAAAGTGTTATTTTTAATACCACATTATTGCTCAGTTTGATTTAGACTATGGATAGTACTACTAAACTATAATACTACTACTACTAAACTATATTACTACTACTACTAAACTATAATACTACTAAAGACTGGACTATGTAGTCTCCTCTATTAATGGAAAACACTGATGAACACACATAAAGCCTGCAGCCCTACAAGTTCACATTGATTTTGTATTGGGACTTTTTTTTTATTAAAGAGTAACTATGAAATTGCATTGTTTTTGCCTGGAGAGTTTAACAAAATAAATAAAAGAATGAATAAAACTTGGACGCACGAATCTCCATGAAAACAATCAACTAATTCCACTATACAAAGTGTTTTCTTCATCTATAAAATGCCTGTAATTGAGTATTTAAAAGATTTTTAAAAAGTAGTTTTAATTACAGATGTTGTTGCTCAAAAATACCTTAAAAAATATACATTAATACTAGGGCTGGGCGATACGGACCAAAAAATATATCTCGATATATTTTGCTATGTCTCGATATACGATATATATCTCGATATTTTTACAGGAAAAATACCCCCCTCCCAAACTATTGGAAAAACAAAAAAAAATAATTTTATCTGATTAATATTCATTTAGTTCTGCACTTAAACACTCTGTGCCCCTTTTTGGACCCTCACCCACAGTTTAAGAACCTCTTCTTTAAGAGAACTTCCACTGACACTTTACACAAAACTGCTTCAAAGTGAATAAATTGTGTAGGATTTTTAAACCTGTATTTTCAAATTCCTAACTGGAGTTACATTCTCTTGTTTTAAAGTGGTATTTAGTCTCTGCACATTTACCAAATCAAAAGCACATTGTGACAAACGGATTTATTTGGCATTTGGCACAGGCTGCAGAGAGAAGCCCCGCACGCTCCCGCACACCGGGATGAGTTTAGTGCCGACAGCAGCGGCCTTAATGAAAAATAACTAATGCTGCCGCGATTATTCGACGTTGTCGACGTAATCGAATATGAAAATGAGTCGACTACAATTTTTTTGGTCGAATATTCGCCTTTATTTATTTTTGGTCTCAAACGGCTCGTCCAGAGACCTTTCGCTTGCCTGAGATCAGGTATTTCCCCTCCACACCACTAGTAGTACTACACTCGAGGCGGACACCGGTGCTGCTGACAGCGGCTACATCCGGGGTTGACGCCGAGGTGGCTAACCTAGGCTTCACCAAAGGCTAACAGCAGTGGTATATAATGGCACCGCAAAAGAAAACAAACTTGAGGAAGTATTTGCCGTGCGCACGCTGCTGGCTGGTCTCTCTCTTTCTCTCTTCCCCCTTCCCCCGATTTGAGCATTTGAGAAAATGCCAGCGGCCGGAGTCGGACCAAGACCTAAAGCCTCGAAAGTCTGGGAATACTTTCGGACAGTTGGTGATAGAGTGGTTTGTACACTCTGCAAGACTTCTTTGGCTTTTCATGGGAGCACGACCACGATGCATGAGGTATTGAGAATACCGTTGCAATATGCTGCTCGTGCATACATAAATTGTGTGTGCATATCGTTGTTCAACATTGTCGAATGAGCACACACAACAGACATAACAGCAATAACCTTTGCAACTCGCACACACAAGGTAACCTCCCGGGAAAATCTAACACACCCACTTGTGTGTGTTAGAACCGCTTGTTTGTTTTTTTTAATTAGTCGTTTAGATTAGTCGACTAATCGAAAAATTAGTCGAGAGATTAATCGTTAGAAAATTAGTCGTTAGTGGCAGCACTAAAAATAACCGCACTCAGTATTCAGATCTTGAGTACATGACAAGACCGAGTCCAAATGCGCTCGAGTTCGAGACAAGACCAAGACAAAGCTCTCGCTTTAGCGTAGAAGGAAGTCCAGGCGTGGGGGTGTCTACTGAGGTGGGACAGGTGTGGGTCCTGCTGCGGGGCGCGGGGTTTTGAAGCGGAGTTTATTGTATGAGTGATATCGGCCACACGCGGAGCTCGTGCGCGGTCGGAGGTGTCATGTGGTTGCGCTCGCGCTGGGCAGGTGCATTTAGAAAGTTTAACTCGTCACGTTGCGTCTGTGCGCAGCTCCTTATTGTGGCTGCAGAAGCACTCGCGCAGATGCACCTGTTTTGTTTTCCACGTTCGCACACCGAAATATTTGCTCGCAAATGCGAGTGAAATGGGCGCACGGTAGAGCCCTGGTCCTAGTCCTGGTTTAGTCCGCGGCCAGCTCCGGGCTCCGCGGAGGAGTTCGGGGGATATAAGCAGGAAGCGGAGGCGAGTGCGGCACAGAGAAGGCAAAACAAGCGAAGCGGCGAAACCAGAAGTAAATGTAAGCATTATAGCGATATATCGATATGTCAGAATTCATATCGAGTTTCAAAAATATCTCGATATATTTTAAATCTTGAGATATCGCCCACCCCTAATTAATACTATGAGTGGGGTTGTCTTTCCATAGATCTGACCTGTAACTTGGCCTAATGCACCACTTTCCAGGCAAAGCAATAACATTTCCATGAATACAAGTAGTCAGACCTTCAACCACAAACGTTACAAATTGCACCTTTAAAACAATATCCAATCATTTAAATATTTTTCCTCATGTTTTTTCTGTTCACAGGGGCTGAAGCCGGGCCTGCCGGAGCCCCCTACGATGATCTTCGCGTCACCGACCAAAGTGGTGTCCGAGTCGGGGGCTGTGGTCGAGTACATGGGGACCAACAAGGTGCCAGAGCTGCAAAGGTTTTTTCAGGTACAAACACACAAACAATTGTACTAAATAGCAGGAACGCACCAATACACATCAGAAAATTTGATATTGGTTCAGCTGAAGACCCTGTTTGGGCCTTTAATTGAAATTAATAAGATTATTTACAGGCTGATTTTGGCCTAGAGTTCCTCAGTGTTTCAACTCTTATTCACACAAAGCTGTTTTGTAGTTATTCGAAGGATAAATGACAGTCGGATCTCTTCTTGACTAAAAAGTTATTTCCTTAAAACTGTATTTTAACGAATAACACCACACTGGTATTGGTAAGTATCAGGCGCCAGATCTGCAGAAGTTCTCCCAGGTACCAACAAACAATCATACTCCAATAGCAGGGATTCCCGATACTGATACCGATACTAAACAATTAGCTGGATCAGGTATTTGTTCCATGATTGTTGTGCCTTTAATTGGACATAATAAGACCATTTACAGGCTGATTTTGGCCTTGAACGTCTCATAATGTTTTGAACTTAAATGAATTTGTTGTTTGTTGCGTTGTTATATATATATATATATATATATATATTTTTTTTTTTTTTAAACATGTTTTTATATTATGTTGATTTTAACATAAAGCGCTTTGGTCACCTTGAGTGTTGTAAAGGGCTCTATAAATAAAGTTTGATTATTTGAAGGATAAATAAATAAATAGGATAAATAGCAGGTGCATAATAACACAAATGGATCTCTTATGTAAAAAGCTAATTGTGTTTTAAGGAAATAAGTGCCATTTTCCATCCCTTCCTTGGTATATTGGCAGAAACTTAAGATAAAAGTGAAAAAAGTCTGAAAATGCTGTATCAGTGCATCTCTGCTAAACAGGCTTGAACGATTTGGGGCAAATGTCTTATTGTGATTTATCTGTCCTGCATTGAGACTGATTAAATTTGTGATTTATGTTTTAATAATGTTCAGATTTTAAACACGTAAAGAACTGTCAAAAAGTCTGAAATATGAATTTGCAAACTGATATAAGAATGACATTTCAGATGTTGTTTGTACAGATCTAAACTACAGCGTTAGCAGTTTTTATGCAGAGTTTATTTGGATATTAGGTTCTTAATGGAGGAAGTTATGGTACTTTGCTACTTGGGTCCATTCAAATTGCGATTTTGTTTTTGATTATGACTTATCTTGCAGCAGTAGTACTAAAAAGCCTGAAAATGCATTAAATCAGCTCTGTATTAACATTACTTACATTACAAAAAGGGATTTGGCAAAGTCATGTTATATTTTGTGTTCCAACCTCAGAGGCTGGTACATGCCCACTGTTTTGTACTTTGCTCTCCAATTTTATTTTCTTTAATCAGTGATATGTGTAGAATTTGGCAGCATAGCGTAATCAATTTGGATGGAAAAATGGATATCCAAATCTCTCAATACGATATTTTCTCAATATGCATCTCATAGTTTGATATTTATTGCAATATTTTGTATAGGCTAACAAAAACTGTGCGACTTTTTACCTATAAAAGACTTGGAAAAGCCTTTGGCACTGTTATAATATGAACAATTAAGAGTGCTTAATAAGTTATTTCTTCATGTACTTATTTGTATTGTACTTTTTTGTGTAGTACAATTTATACACAAAGTCATTAAAAGTGCTTTACAGAATAAGAAAGACATTAAGAAAGACTTTTATTGCAATATTTAGAGTAAGATAACAAAATAACTACTACTACTATGCTACTTTTCTGTCATAATCTAATAAAAGTTAAGTTATTTTATCATGTAAATTATACTGAAACAGAGCAAAGGATCATGGTATATGTAGTTTTTTTTAGCTATTACTGCACCATAGCAATGCATTTATGCAAAGAAACTCACCTTTATATAACAGATAAGCCTTTGTTTCTATAAATCATCATATCATCTTTGCACATTTACTTATGACCTCTTGTATATAACTGATATTCTGGATTTATTTAACGATTTTTGTTTACTTACTTGTACATGCATTTATATAATTTATGTCTTATTTGACACCAGTTTCTATTGCTATTTAGAAGTTTTATTACCATTTATATACCGTAAATTCCGGATTACAAGCCGCTACTTTTTTTCTACACTTTCAACACTGCGGCTCGTAATATGAAGCGGCTTTTTTATTTTTTTTCCATCGCGGGAAAAACATGGACCAATAAAATGAATACGTAGTTCACTAAGGTCCAATGAAATTGTATGATTAATCACAACTTCCTTATTTCAGTCTTTTTGCTAACCCTCATCAACATGGAGAATACCAGACAAAAAGCATATGATGCAGCTTTTAAACTAAAAGCGATCACTCTGGCAGTTAAAGAAGGAAATCGAGCTGCTGCCTGTAAAATTGGCATAAACGAGTCGATGGTGCGAAGGTGGAGGCTCCAGCAAGAAGAACTGAGCCAGTGTAAAAAGACAACCAGAGCTTTCAGAGGTAACCATAGCAGATGGCCTGAGCTTGAAAACTTTCTGGAGGACTGGGTTAACACGCAAAGAGCAGGCGGCCGCGGTGTTTCCACTGTACAAATCAGACTGAAGGCTAAAGCGATCGCTACCGTGGTTTATTCCCAGAGCACCAAGGTGTGTATGTGCATGTCGCGTGTGTGTGTCCCAAGTGTGTGAAGGTGTGTAAGTGCCTGTGGCGCGTGTGTGTCCCAAGTGTCACCAGTGAGCGAGTCCGTCCCCAGAGTTCAGCGGGGGACCGCGTCCGCGGCCCGTCCCGGAGGCGCTCCAGGCGGGGGGTTCGCTTCTGCGTCCCCGCCGCCTGGACCGACTAGTCTTTGGCCAGCAGCTTATAATATGGTGCGGCTCATATAATTACAAAATGTATTTTTCTTCATAAATCTGAGCATGCGGCTCTTAATCGGGTGCGCGCTGTAGTCCGGAATTTACGGTATGTATTTTTTACTTCCCTCGTGGATCAATAAAGCCTCAGTCAAAGAAACTCGTAATTAGACATATTGTGATGGCCCACGGTTTTATTATGGGACTTTTCACGATACATTTTCACGATATTTCAGAGGTGCCAGCAATTGCCCAGCTCTTTGTTGTGATTACGTTTACAGCGACGTCAGGTCCCACTGGGCACTGCAGTTTTTTAACACAAAAGTCTGTGGACGTGTTTCACATTTTCGTTTTGCCATTTGTAAATCTCTGTGCTCTGATTACGTTGTCAAATCACAAGAGCACATCAAACCTACATTTTGCAAAGCATTTACCGCTTTATTAACTTGTACGTTGTCAGAGTGTCCATTTGAAACTGCTTGAGTTTGTAAAGCAGATTAAAAAGCAGCATCATGTTCCCATTAGCACACACTGCAGTTCTCAATCTTTCATTTGGGATGAGATCGTGACCTTCTGAACAGGCTTTTGATGCTTTTTAAACTGTAATAACTTTCCCCAGTGGATTTGGAGGTAACAAATGGCTGTTAAAGATCAGTCAATCAATGAGGTTCAGTAATAAGCGAGAAGGCAAAGTACCAATCAGACTCCCCAAGAAACAAAAAATGTAACATAATGTTTTTTTGGGTTTTTTTAAATTGGTATAAAAATTAATCCTTTCAAATCAAGACTGTGATTGAGAACCTTAAAGATGCACGGTAACGTTTCTAGTGGAGGGTCCATCACCTTCCTGACTCCATGGAGATATTACTGGTTTCCCTTGATTATTACACAGTATGGAAATAAATTTGGTAATCACAATGCTCAGATTGGTAAGATTTCACGGTGTGTGTGTATATTAGGGCTGTCAACATTAACGCATTAATCACAAAAAAATATCGCACTAATTTTTTTAACGCAGACTAATCACACAATTTATTCTGAACACACATGCTCCTCTATCGAAAGCACGATGTTGACCTGAAGGCGACGCAGGTTATTAGGTCAGTGATCAGGTCTGTCCATACGCGACGTTAGATAAAACTCAGGTAGTTTGCAGATATTGCAGCGAGGAACTCTCTTTCCACAGAAGCACAACAAGTTTAAAATACCATCTTAAAGCAAAACACGTGTTTGATTCAGCGGCAGCAACGGCGCTACTTGTACCAACAACAACAAGCCGAGTACGACGACCCGCGGCAACGTTGTCAACAAAACTACCAGCGATAAATGTCAATAATATAACTTTTTGATAATAAATTGTGTTTTTGTCAAGATATTTTGGTCTTTTTCTGAAGAATAATTAACTGCGATTAATCAAAATTCTAAAGTGTGATTAATCTGATTTTTAAAAAATTACTCGTTTGACAGCAGTAGTGTATATATATATATTTGAGCTATAAAATGCCTATGATTGAACAAATGCAAATGAAATAATGTTTAAAGCTCTACTGTGGAACATTCCAGACAAAGAAATAACATATCCGTGGAGACACGCAAGTAGTAAACCCTCCACCTGAGAAGTTGCATAGTTTTAAAGGAACTGTATATTTTTCAGAGACTTAACTTGCATAGAGGACACATGCAGGTGCTGGGGTTTAGGTAGATAAGATAAGATATCCTTTATTTGTCCCACAATGGGGAAATTTCAGTGTTGCAATGCACAGTTAAGAGAACAGCATGAAAACAGTAGCAGGTAGTGACAATTCAGAGCAGAGAGTGAGTCATTTTAGGTCTAAACCAACTGGATTTCAGCACTGAAACTGGCAAACCAAATGAGAGACTCATGCAAGGCTCATTCTGCTTTCTGATTTAATAAAAATCTTGAACCAAAGCAGCAAATTATAACAACAACAACTTGGCCTTCATGTGTAATTAAGAATAAATCCACGTTACAGTTGTTATTTGTAAAAGCTCTGACTCATGATGTCGACCTGTTTTTTAAGACTTGGGTGAGACTGGTTTAACTTTCTATTAGGCAATAAGTTGGATACTCTTCGAAAATTTGTACTACTCAGAAACATGCGATTGATATTGACCCATTTTATAATTTAAAATGTGCCCGTTCAGGTGGTTAATGGCCTTATAATTTCCATTTCCAGTGAGTCATTGAACAATCAGATATCACAAATAGACCTGGGCCATTTTCTAATTAAAGACCTTTGCCCTGCCCGCTGAGCTGCAGCTGAGAGGGGGCCCCCTGCAGTCTGTGAGAGCCAATTACAGCAAGAAGGAAATCCCTCTTTATAATTAAACGTCGTTCGATCCTTTGAGCTGGTTTTCTCACTCTGCAGAAGTGTGATTGTGTGAGGGGAATGTGATACCTGAATCCTGCAGTAATAATGTGAGATATATAAAGGAAAGGCCTGCCAGAACTCTTTATGGAGACAAACTGTGCAAATCGACTTTTTAACCTTATTATTATCATTGTTTCCTCTTTAAAAACATACCAGGAGTTGGATTTGACTTAATTAATTCTTGTTTGATGAATCTTGCATGCAAGTCTTTTGTCCCTGAGCCACCACAAAACAATTCTTAAATTTTCCCAGGATTGTTGCGTCACCAGTAGAAATCCGGTGCAGTTTTAACGTCCGTAAGATTTCTAGACTTGTTCTAAGCATTTCTGAAGTCTGGTCACGCTTATTACTACACCTTACTTATTGTTATGCAAATAAGCCATGTGGTTTTAAGTTTAATTTCTGTAAAACGTAAAGAAATGTGCGCAAAGCTGCATTAAACACATTATTACTCAAAGTATATAATGAGCGCAGTATCGGAAATGTAGAGGAAGGACCAATCACAGCCCTTATTGTCTGCATCGCTTCCCCTCGTTCTCTGCGTCGTTTTTTTACGCGTTAGAAAATTTCGGAGGTGCACGGCGGTAGACACGGATGCTGTGCGTAGGGGGTTTTGATGCAGACCCACAAATTGGGCTTTACCGTCTGACTTCGCCCTCAAGCGGGAACTTTCTCCTCTTCAGCGCGTCCACTCTTGACTCTCGGCGTTCAATAAAACGTCTCCATTGCAAACTTTTCGGCTCAGCGTCACATGAAGCTTCAGTCCTTTTTCTTTTCTGCTTCCTCTCTGCGTGTGGCTGGATATCTCCGAGCGTCACAACGTTTGAAGTGGAGCGGAGGGGAGAAAGTCTGCGCTGTGGCTTTAGGTCCTTATGATACTGTGGGATACCGTATTACCGCCAAACCCTAATCGTTAACTTGTACTTTTATTAGATAACTTTAGTTTTATTCCCTCTGCTGTTAGTGGATGGAATTCTCATATCACCTCCTACAGACTCATACACATATTTTGGTTCTTGGAAAAAAATATTCTCAAATGAAAGATTGTGGCTCAATACTTTGAAACGGCACAATGAAGCGACAAGATGACTCTTTAAAAACTCTAAATTTGTGAAAAAATGCACAGTTACCCGAGAGTTTTGACTAAAATTGTTCGTTTTTGTGTCTTCCAGAGGGCAGACGGCTCCCCAGTCCACCTAAAGGGAGGTTACGCCGACAGACTTCTGTACCGCACCACCATGGCTCTGACAGTAGGGGGCGTAATGTACGTTTTAGTGGCTCTGTACATGGCAGCGCAACCCAAGAAAAACTGATTCAGGAACAACTGGACTGCCTCTTCTGGTTCACAGCGTTTTTATATGTTTTTCTTTTGTTGGGACTCATAAAATCCACTAACGGTGACCAGCCTTCACAACTTTAAATAAATTATGCCTGTTTTCTCTGTAAAAAGATGTCTATGAATAAATTGTAAAAAATGGAAAAACTACTTGAATTCTTTTGCGGTTTATTTTCTATCTGCTTAGATGACCTAGTCTATTTAAAGGGCTGTATCAGATTGTTTTCATGCAATAAAGTAAAATTTGGTAAATCAGGAAGTAAGATTGGTGCGCTGTTAGCTTGCTAGTTGTTAGTTTTACACTGACGACAAAACTTGCTTTACCTGGATGAACTGGATGTCTATATCCATGGAGACAAAATTATGGTATTTGATTTTTTTTCCATGCAATAAATTAAATGTGGCGAATCCGAAAGTAAGGCTGGTGCACTGTTAGCATGCTAGTTGTTTTTAGCATTATAGTGACGACAAAACTGCTCTGACGTTTGAAAGTAGAGAAAAAAGAACTTACTTCCTGGTTTGTGGACGATAAAAATCCAGAATAAACTGTACATAATCAAATTTTGTCATCCATATTAGAAAAATGAAATAAAAATGTAAATATGCAAACTAAAATTATTACATAGACATTTTGGACGCCTGTTTTTAAAGCGATTTTATTGATGAAAACATGACAAAATACAATGTGCCCTGTTGTGTTGTAAGGAGGAACGTCTCAGTCAAATTTTAGTGTTGAAATTATTGTGAGGAAACCCAAAATATCAAAACAACTGTTGAATCCATTGTTGAGTGTATATTCTTAATACATTACCATTCCTCAAATAAGAGTTTTACAAAAATCAAACTTTCTGAATTCGACTCAAGTTTAATGTGAAATCAACAGCCAGATTAAAAAAAGCACTTTTAATTTTAGATCACATTTTTTGGGATAAACATGTCATAATGGTAATGTTATTTTATTTAGTGATGATTTTGTTTTGCATTATTCTGAACCCAGTGAACAGCAGCTTGTCTGATCCGTCACGTGTCCGTCCGTCATGTTCGAGACTTGATCCAAATGATCCATGTCCAGACGGCAGGCATCGCTATGGGGGTCTCTGTAGAGTACTACCAAAGCCTTTTAGCAGCTGTTACCACGGATACATCTCTATAATTATATACATTAGGTCACTTCTGGTTGATGTTTCTCATACAGCGGCTATTTTAAGGATGCTCCGTGTTCTCCAAGTGAAAATGGGACGATGAAAAGGCAGTAAAGGAGAGGTAGCAGGAGCTGTCTCTGCTAATGGCAAAGGAAAATCAATTTCTGTCAAATGGAAAAAGTTTTTCTTATATCATGAAATCTACCTGGATGACTGACAGATCACAGGGTTTCTGCTCTTACAGTTTCCGGTTAAACATTTTTACCAGTTTAAATGTGCGTCAATTGTGTCGCTTTTTTGGACTGTCCCATTAAAACAGATTAAAAAACTATTTTGCATTTATTATACCTATTATCTATGGCCTCTATTCATACTTGTGTCACAAAACTGGAAGACGCTTTAGAATATGTGGATGACGACTTCCTTTGGGCTCTGTTGGCAATAATAACTCAAAATCAAAGTCTGGGAAAAGTGAGAAAATGGCCCAGTTTTCTTCATCTAGATGTTGTATTCTTTCTTTTTTCCTTTTAAAAATTGAAAAAAAAGATGTCATTGTTCGGCAGATCAACCGTCCCAACCAGCTGCCTGTAAGTGACACTGAAGCCACTATTAGAGTCACATTCTTCACGGAAAGCTCTGGCAGGTTGTGAAGATCACTGCTGCTGAATCCACGGTTTTATCACATGCCCAGTGTCGGTAACTACGCCGGAAGTCCTCATCCGCATGTTTCCAATCCAAATGTCTTCCAATAAACTTGAATAGAGCCTGTTGCTCAAAAATGACTTGGAAAAACACGCCTGCAACTTCAAAATGTGCTCTGTAAGTTGTCACCGCACTGTTGAAGATTCAAGTGAAGTAATAACGTCTTTATGGTGACAAGCTTTTGGTGAACCATGCATCTTTACTCGCCTCCTCTCCAGCTCACTTCGACCACACCTCAATTTCCCAGAAACCCATTCGTAGCAGCTTATCCCGGAAACCCACTTTGTCCCGAATGACTCGACCCCATCCTCTCAACCCATATCTGTTCGCCTTCCAGACATAAGACGCCTACGTGGGGCGTCCCGTTCCTGCTGGACAATGTGAAGATTGAGACTGACCTCCCCACCCTAGAGTCTCAACCCAGCCATCTCCGCCTTGCCTCATCACCCAATAATAAATTCTTCTTCTTCGCACTGTGTTGTTGTTGCCGTGGTCCTTGCTAGTGAATAATATGGTTTGTTTACTAGAAGTGAACATGCTGCACTAACAGATTTAAGTCTATTGTTAGAAATGGCCTTGCCTTTAAAAGACAATGATTGAGCTGTAAAGAGTCTCAAGAGGAGCCTGATTCCCTGATTGAAATCACTTCTACAATTAAAGGTGCGCTTTGTAACTTTGCTGCCAGGAAGTACAACACGTTTCCAGCTTTTCTCCCTGGAGATGTGCTTTGTCTTGAACGTTCTACACATTTCATTTCATTTATCTATCATTTATTTAATTACAGATGTTGTTATTGATCAAACACACCTTGAAAAACATGTGTTCTTACTGTCAGTGGGTTCGGCTCTCCGCAGATCTGACCTGGAAAGGCATGGTAAGTTTATTTGTACAGCACAATTCGTACACAAAGTAATTCGAAGTGCTTTACAGAATAAGAAATACATTAAAATCACAATACAAACAACTCAAAACATAAATAATACCTGTAACCCATTTTACGCTTTTTTGCATATTTAGGCTCAAACATAAAACACTCTTGTAATAATACAGGAAGTGCTCCATTGTGTTTTTACACCCATACACCTTCATTATAATCATTTGGATTATTTAAGCCCTGGAATTTCTGGTCTCTGCTGAATTACTGCTTCATGACATCACAAGGTGGAACAGATCATTTTGAGCTTTGGAAATGTAAACAAACTAATAATCCAGGACTACTCAAATGTGTGAATGAAACAAAACACAAATCCAGGTATGTTTTTGAGGAGGGAACAGCATTTTAACACCTTTAAAACGCCAAATTATCAAACATTCCAGGCAAAGCAATATTTTTTAAAATTGTATTTTACCTTTATTTTTCCAGGGAAGTCCGATTGAGATTAAAAATCAATCAGTCAGTCAATCAAACTTTATTTATTGAGCGCTTTTCATACAAAAATGCAACACAAAGCGCTTTACAGTGATTAAAAAAAGAACAATCCCACATTTCCCACATTTCCCCTCCACCCGCACAAAGCTAAACTAAACATATGAGTCTAGAGATTACAATCCCACATAAAGATGAACTAAACAAGTGAGTCTAACTGTGACATAACTCTATTTACTAATAACTGAAACAGGAAACTATGAGATTAGTACCATGACAAACTACGCTTTCTGTCTATCTCTATACTAACTATAATAACTATAACTAACTAAAAAAAACTAAAAAAGGAAAATAGAGGAAGAATAACAAAAAGAACACATATATACATTATGACACAACATTAAATTACAAAAAACCTTTTTTTCAAGGGAGCCCTGACCAAGAGGCGGTAAAAACACATTCAAAACGCAATTAAAATGACCTAAAAATTACAATAAATGAATTAAGACAAGTACAAATTGAGGAGTCAGTCTGGATTTAAAATCATTCAATGAAATAAGTTCTGATAGTTTCCAGTCCTTTTGCAACATGTTGGAGGGGGCAAAGTGGACAAAAGCACTTTTTCCCAGTTCAGTGCAGGCAAATGGAACAGAGAGCAACAAATAATCATTAAATCGCAAACCATAGGAATATGGGCAGACCCTCCACCAGAAAAGTTACACAGTGCTTTTTAAAGTACCACTCTCCCTGCTCTCTCCATGCACATAACCCTTACACGCATCTATCTGCAGATATGTGGAGCAAATAGGCCTTAAAGATGACATAATAAAACATGAAATTGTCTAAATTTAATGACCCAGATCTGATGTTTCTCGATGGTTGGGCAGCATGGATCTCTCTGGATGTGGGAGTCTGGAGGAGGATTCATTGTGTAATATTTTGTGCAGAGGTAGGACTTAATGTAGGCCAGGAGCTGCACTGGAACAGGCTTTTTATAGCAGTTTTCGTGGTGAAATGAATATTAATTTTGAAACAGAAAGTCTAAATTTGATTGGGGTGAAACATGGAAAACAGATGGAAACAATGGGAATCTCTGGTGGAGGGTCTGGTACTTGCTGGTTTCCATGGAAATGTTCTCGTCTGGGATGTTCCACAATGTGCTTTTTTGGCATTAATCGTATCTACTATGTATTGATTCAATTCCAAATGTTTTGATTCCTAAAGTCCACAAAATTGACTCTTTTGACCTTTAATTCACACTATAATGTTGTTACCTCATCAAAAACAAAGCTCTGGAAACATATGCTGCTTCTGTTATAAAACAGAAGCAGCATGTGAGGATCGACTACTGACAGTGAAGAAGAATAGAAACTGAAAGTTGTTGAAAGAAAATGGTTCGGGAATGATTTTTTTTAGCATTTTCAAAAAATATAATTCACTTGTAAATAAATGGGATTAGAAACAACATCGGCGATCGAGTCTTTTGGGCCTTCACATGCACAGTGGGAAATCAACAAAGGTAAGGCTAAGGCTGCTTATAAAGTTATTTCATAACATTTCCAGACACAAATGAGTGAACCAGGCAGAGCGTTTTGTTTGTTAGACTCGTGGCTGTTGTAAGATGGGTTAGAAAGTGGTGTTAAGCCTCTTCAGTGCAAATTGGTGTTTTACATGGCAGTTAAGAACTTGCTCCCATCACTACACTAGTTTGTCGCCTTGACAGATTCACTGTCACAGTGAGATCTCCGCCGAGGAAACACTGATCTGTGTCGTTTTTTGGCTTCTGACAGTATTCGACCACCTCTAGAAATGGACTTTAGCTTCAAACGTGCCTAAGTTCCCCTTTAGCAGCTTCTTTTACCTTTAGTTCAGTAGAGATTCGCAGTTCCAGGGTTGAAATCATCCAAATGATTCTACTGAAGGTGTACAGAGTTTATGGAGTACACAGTGGAGCCCTTCCTGTATTACCGCATGACATCACAAGGTGGAACAGAGTAATTTCTGTTTGAGAGAAGAACTCTGCCTAAATATGCAGGGTTTATGTGTAAATAAAACAAAACACAACAACAGGTTTGTTTGTGATGAGGAAATAACATTATAACATAAGTGAATAATTGAATAAGAATAAGAAATATATTAAAATCACAATACAAATAAATAAAAACATAAATAATCATCATAAAATTAGTATTAAAAAATAAGTGTACAGAATAGCACCGTTTCAGTCATATGCAAAGCTAAACAGAACCTATCTGAGCAGTCGAGTTTAACCTTTGATAACTATAGGGTGCATTCCTCCTCCCCTGAAACATCTTGTAAGTTAAGGTAAGGGAATTATTGTTATTTATATCGCGCTTTTTTACTGACACATGTCCCCAAAGACGCTTTACAGAGCAGTTTTAACAGAGCATTCTCCATTCACTGTAGAAAAACATTTGACTTTTCATCGACCTTTGAGTTTCATCATTGTCCAAACCATTTTATTTTTACTCTGCTCAGGCTCAAATCAGAAAAAAAAAATCAGAAATGTGTGGCTGCTATGGAAACTGATATAGGATCTCTGTTCACGCTTACCAGAGACATTTGGAAACCTGTGGATGATGACTTCCGGTGTAGTTACCGACACTGGGCATGTGATAAAACCGTGGATTCAGCAGCAGCGTCTTCACAAACTGCCAATTATAATACCCAAATTAATAGGCGATTTATAAAAGGAAAAAAGAAGCAATATAATGACATCTAAATGCAGAAAACCAGGCAGTTTCCTCAGTTTTCCCAGAGTTACTTCCACCAACAGAGCTTCCGGTTTTGTGTCGTAAGCGTGAACAGAGCCTATTGTGATCTAGACTTTTTGAACATTTTATTATTCACATTTTTACAACAATGTGACATGATTCTAAATATGAAATGTCTCAGTCCATAAACTTGTAAATGAAGGAAGGGTCATAGTGTTTTTTCAATCATAAATGTACATATTATTGAAGAGAAGACACTATAACTCTGGTTTAGACCTGGTTTAGACTGGGTGTAATTCTGGTTTAGACCGGGTTTATTTCTGGTTTGGTTCTGGTTTAGACCTGGTTTAGTTTTGGTTTAGTTCTGGTTTAGACCTGCTTTAGACCTGGTTTAGTTCTGGTGTGGACTCAGTTTAGTCCTAGTTTAGTTCTGGTTTAGTCCTGGTTTAGACCGGGTGTAGTTCTGGTTTAGACCTGGTTTAGACTGGGTGTAGTTCTGGTTTAGACCTGGTTTTGTTCTGGTTTTGTTCTGGTTTAGTTCTGGTTTAGACCTGGTTTAGTCCTGGTTTAGACCTGGTTTAGTTCTGGTTTAGACATGGTTTAGACCTGCTTTAGACCTGGTTTAGTTCTGGTTTAGTTCTGATTTAGACCTGGTTTAGTTCTGATTTAGACCTGGTTTAGTTCTGATTTAGACCTGGTTTAGTTCTGGTTTAGTCCTGGTTTAGACCTGGTTTAGTCCTGGTTTAGACCGGGTGTAGTTCTGGTTTAGACCTGGTTTAGTTCTGGTTTAGTTCTGGTTTAGACCCAGTTTAGTTCTGGTTTAGTTCTGGTTTAGTTCTGGTTTAGACCCAGTTTAGTTCTGGTTTAGTTCTGGTTTAGACCCGGTTTAGTTCTGATTTAGTGATGTTGTCTTACAAAGAATACAATTTTAAAAAACACAGCTTTAACGCAGCTTAAACGCAGCTTTAGTCCACGCATGAGGTAAAATGATAAAACATGTTTATTTTTTAATTGCAAATGAGCTTAAAGAGGCCAGTCAGAGTCAAACAAAGGGCCTTATGTGGCCCCGGAGCTGCACCAGGCCCAGATCTGGTCCAGGTGGAGACTCTGGGCAGAGACAGGGAGTTAAAGATTGAGAAAACGCAAGTGACTCAGCTGCAGATCATAATTTAAACATGTGGTGTAGAACCTCTGCTGCATTCCCAGTTTTGCTGGAATTCACTCGAAACAGAGACAGAAGATTTGTGATTCTGTGAAACTCAGCACAAATCTGAAAACAGGAACACAATTTTTATTAAGAGTTAACAAACACATTTACCATTTACCTGAGAGCTCATCTTAAGGCTACGCCATTTTTCAAAAAGGTCCCAAAGAACAGAATTTTCCTTCACTATTTCCAGTCGGTTAAGTGCACATATAGATTGCGTGAGCTTGTCATTCAGGACCAGATCCCTTTCATGTTTCTTAGCCTCTTGTGATTTCTGGACTCTGAGACCTTCCAGGGTGGACGCATTCTGTCCTTTGGGGAAGTTTGGCAGGTAGTTTAGCTCTGCACGTCTTGCTTTCTTAATGCTGTAATGTGGTTGGTCCTTCTTTGGATTGTTGCGGCTTCTTCTTCCTAAAAACATCAGGCTTCACTTTCACTCTTTGGGCTTCTAAGGGCACATGAGGCGAGATCTGTGTGTCAGAACTGGCACAGGAGCTGCTGGCACCATCCACTTGTATTTTTCTAACATGTAAAATCCCCTTTTCAAAAAAACATTCAAAGTCCATGAGGCAACAAACCTTCAAAGTCAGGGTCTTCATAACACAAAGAGAAATGTATAATTCAGTCTCGGAGCACATTTTTTCTTCAGTGATGCTCAAGATGCTCGAGGCATGAGAAAAATAAATTAGTATTTGCACCAAACAAAAGATGCAATTTACTACAATCAGACTTTGATAATCAACATTTAACATTTCAAGTATAATGGTTGTACAAAAATAAGGGAAATTTAACAGTGAACTATCCACATTCTCTGGTGGAGGGTATGTCACTATGGCTTACAAAAATATTACTTTTCCATGAGTATTTCAACGTATAGTAGGCCTTTTTTAGCTTTTTATATTTGAGGGCTAATGTGAAGGCTACAGGGGAAAAAAGGAACCGCTTCCAGAAATCTAAAAATATATTGTTTTGGTAATCGACAAAAGGGCACAAAACTTTGCGATCTCCAAGGAGGCGATGACCCCAAAGTAGCAAAGAGTCTGGTCAGAGTGTTCTGTAGACACTTTAGAGATAAAAAGCACTTACATTTGGATCAGTTTTGTCTAAAGATAGTTTTGTTTTAAGAAAGTAAATGCTGTTTTAAATCCCTCCTCTGGTTGATATCGATAGATACTTAAAGCTACAGTATCGGAGACTCCATCTGTTGAAACAGGTCGTTTAGACAAAGCAAAGCAAACATTTGGACTTATGAAAAGGACTCTTATGACCCTTATGACCTGCACCTTTGCAGAGTCCAACTGTAACTTTTGGCTTCCTCCTTTTCCCCATTTCCCAGTGATTGTGGACTGGGCAAGTGTTTCTTTTGAAAACACCAGAGCTATTCAATCACTGGAAAGTCCTTTTTGACACTGACAGTTTCCAGGCAAGAAATGCTGGGGGGACAATAGGTGCCTGTCATGTCTGCCAATTTGCAAAATGTCATAAATGAACATTTCTACATCAGTGTCTGACAGAGATGAAGATGGAGCTGTGGCAGCCACTTTAACTCTCACTGACACTATTCTTACAGACAAGCTCGACGCTGGACAGATGTGTCTCTGTCCAAACTGCTGAAGAGCTCCTCTGATTAATCAGATGCTCTTTCTCAAGAAAGCAGCAGATCTGCCTTCATTCACACTCACTCTTCTGAGTACTGTACAAGCTCCTTTTCTAACAGTCCGTGTCCAGTGTTATCTGTTTGTTGGAGAGACAGACCCAGAGGCTCAGGAAAACTACGATGTCACTTCACGGTCTGGTTGCTCTGTTGATCTGTCCCAACAGATGTGGTGTTTATATAGTAGTCAGGGCTGACACAGATCAAAGCATATTGGACAGTGACATGATGCGTGCTCTGCGACATACAAACCATTAAAAATATATATAATATAATAGTTTTTAACCATTTGTAAATGTGAAACGTAGCAGTTCTCTTGCATTATACAAATCTGGTTACTGTAATTGTCGACAGTTATAAGATTCTGGGTTCATTTGTGCTGATTTTTACAAGTGGACATTAAACTTTAACCCTTTTGTCTCAAAGATCCTCCAAAACCTGCACTGAGCCTCGAGCACCACTTTACATCTATTTACATTCATTAGTGTCTCTTCAAACTGCACTGGAACCTTTTTTGTTCTCTCCTTGACAACCGTGGGCTCTTGTTTCCCCTCTCTCTGTCTCTCTTTTTCTCTTTCTCTCTTTCTCCCTCCTTCACCTCTCCTTATCTATCTCTCACACCTCTTTCTCTCTCTGTTTGTCTCTCTCTCGCTCTATCTATTTCTCATGCCTCTTTCACTCTCTCACCTGTCTAGGGATCTGTGTCTCTCACACCTCTTTGTCTCTCTTACCTCTGTCTAACAACTATCTGTCTCTCTCTCTGTCTCTCTCTTTCTCTCTTTCCCTCACCTCGCTCTATCTATCTCTCACGCCTTTTTCTCTCTAGCGATCTCTCTCTCTGTCTGTCTCTATCTATCTATCTATCTACCTCCTTATCTATCTCTCACACCTCTTATTCTCTCTCTCTCTCTCTCTCCCACACCTCTCTCTCTATTAGTCTTTATCTCTCCCCCAGGCTCTCCCTCCCTCTCTCTTTCTCCCATTCTTTCTCTCTTATCTCTCTCTCTTTCTTTCTCTCCCCCTCTCTCTGTCTCTATTTATCTCTCTCCCTCCCTCTCTCTCTGTCTCTCTCTCTATCTGTTCCCCTCTCTCTCTGTTTCTCTCTCCCACTCTCTTTCTCTGTCTCTCTCTATCTCCCTCTCTCTCTTTCTCTGTCTCTCTCTCCCTCTCTCTCTTTCTCTGTCTCTCTCTCTCTCTCTCTCTCTATCTCCCTCTCTCTCTTTCTCTGTCTCTCTCTCCCTCTCTCTCTTTCTCTGTCTCTCTCTCTCTATCTCCCTCTCTCTCTTTCTCTGTCTCTCTCTCCCTCTCTCTTTCTCTGTCTCTCTCTATCTATCTCCCTCTCTCTGTCTCTATCTCTCTCTCTTTCTCTGTCTCTCTCTCTCTATCTCCCTCTCTCTGTCTCTCTCTGTCTCTCTCTCTTTCTCTGTCTCTCTCTATCTATCTATCTCCCTCTCTCTTTCTCTGTCTCTCTCTCTATCTCCCTCTCTCTACCTCTTCCTCCCTCTCTCTCTGTCTCTCTTTCTCTGTCTCTCTCTATCTATCTCCCTCTCTCTGTCTCTATCTCTCTCTCTTTCTCTGTCTCTCTCTCTCTCTCTCTCTATCTCCCTCTCTCTCTCGCTCTCTGTCTCTCTCTCTTTCTCTGTCTCTCTCTATCTATCTCCCTCTCTCTCTTTCTCTGTCTCTCTCTCTCTATCTCCCTCTCTCTACCTCTTCCTCCCCCTCTCTCTGTCTCTCTTTCTCTGTCTCTCTCTCTATCTATCTCCCTCCATCTCTCTCTATCTTTTCCTCCCTCTCTCTCTCTCTCTTCCTCTCTCTCTTCCTCTCTCTCTTCCTCTCGCTCTTCCTCTCTCTCTCACTCCCTCCCTCTCATCTCTCTATTTTCCTTATACAGAGGAGCATCCGTCTGGTCTGAGGTCAGTAACTCTTCAAAATAATATAACTCAAGTAAGAGTGAAAAGTATTTGGGAAAAATACTGCTCGAGTAAGAGTCACTCAAAGAGCAGGTTCACTGTTGGGACAGAACCTCTGATTAATCATTTAAAGTTATTTGAAGGACAGAACATTAAATAAGGCACAAAATCTGGTATTTGCAAAGGACAGACCCAAAAATGAGAAAATGAACGTTATATCAGAAGGAGCAATGCAAGAAACACAAATATTCAACTCATTTCTTATTGTCAACATAATAATTTTGTCACTTTTAGTAGGAAAAGTAACCGAAACTTTTACTCAAGTAAGAGTAGTACTGCTTCAATGAAAATACAAATATTATAGGAGTAAAAGCAGCTAGAAAAGTACTCAGGAGTGTAAAATGTCTTTAAAAAGTCACTCAAGTCAACGTAACTGAGTATTTCACACCTCTGAGTCTCGTCACCACTCAGACAGATTCACACTGCACCGTCCAATCAGATTTGTTTATTTCAGTGACAAAGGAGCTCATTGGTCACATATCGTTTTAAACAAAATCACATTTCTCTCACCTCAGATTCAGTTTAGTGCTTTGCTCAAAATGTGCAGTGTTTTTCAGACTCCTGTGATATTTGTCTCTTTCATTTTCCTTATAAACAGCCATATTTACGTACTGCAAAAAGGCCTGTCAAAAATAAGAAAAAAATTACCAATTTTGAGGTAAAAATGCCCTATTTTAAGTGAAATTATCTGCCACTGCAGTAAGAAATTTTCACTCACCAAGTTTTCTTAAAACAAGACGAAATACAAATCTTGTTCTAAGCAGAAAACACTAGTTTCAAGTATTTATGGTAAGATTTTTCACCTTATTGGTTTGAGAAGGAAGTTAAAGAGGCTTAACCTGGACTGATTTAATATAAAAAGTGCTTAGAATAAGTTGTAATATCGAGATAAGATAAATCAGGATGGAATATCTTGAAACAAGTAAAAAAAATCATCTTATTAAGTAAAAAAAATCTTTAAATTGATCTTTTAAGATGAATCTGCTTAATTCAAGTCAGTTTAACTATGCTAGAAAATACTTTTTTGTAGTGTGTTGATACAGACGAATGCACGTTCCCGATTGGCTGATCCACCTGTCAATCACGCCCATCTGAACTCAGGGAGATTCACCTATGACAAGACTCACTTCTTCATAAAAGACTGGAGAAGTGGATCCCAGACAACGCAATCACATGTTTACAACAAGAAAAACATCCCGTGTGACGTGTGCTAATGAACGCGCGACGGGGAAGCTAACAGGAAGTCACGGTGGTACGAGTTTGAAAACACCAGAAGAAGAAGAGCTGAGTGTGATGGAGGTGAGAAGATGGGACCTATATCGGGAACATGTCAATGCAACGTGCTATGTCTTTGTTAGCTGTTGAGGTAAGATGAAGTATGGGACATAGAGTTCCTTATTTACCTGGGACAGTCCCAGTTTTGAGTCCTGTGTTCCCAAAATCCAGCAGATTTATCCAAAACCAGGGATTTGTCCCACTTTTATACAAGAAATGTCCCAGTTGTCCCTATTTTTCACCAATTTGATCCCTGCCAACAGTAAAGAAAGGCATAAACTGTCATTTCTTTAGGTAAAATACAGAAAAGCTGCTTAAAAATGACAAAAACACAAAGAAAATATGACTATACTGAGTCACATTAGTGCCGAGTGCACTCGTTTCACAATCTTATTATTACCAACCAACACAAACAAGGGATGTCCCAGTTTTTTATTTTGAAAATCTGGTCACCGTAGCCCTGTGTTCCAGAGGCCAGCAGATTTATACAAAAGCAGTGATTTGTTAGTGGGTTAACTATATTTTAACTATGTTTTAGCTCTGTTTTTTCAAGTTTTTTCATACACAAAGTATTTCAAAGTGCTTTACAGAATAAGAAATGTATTCAAATCACAATACAAACAAATCAAAGCATAAACAAGTTGTTACATGTATCTCAAGTTCTAGGGTTTAGTTACTGATAGAAATGATTAAGTACCATATTTGTGAAATTCCCTTTTGGATATATCATAAGAAAGTATAATGTACAGTGCTTAACAAATTTATTAGATAAGGTGTTTGCCACTGCCTAATTTAACTATATTTCAGTATTTCTGTTTACCAAAATATCTTTTTATGTTTCTATAATGATTAATTCACCAGTATATGCAAGATCTTTCTATCAAAACGATGTCTTTAATGCTAAAATATAACTATTGTTGCTATACATAAATTTTCAAGTGTAATGTTTTCTGTTTAATGTTGCAAAGTCTCATCCAAAGCAAGTCTCTGGGAACAGCGAGAAACTATTTGGAATTCAATAACAAAAGAGACTTTAAAGAGACATAAAAACAGCACAGCAAGAACGCAGCTGTTATCTGCGCCAAAGCTGCTCACACAAAATACTGACATGTTTGGTTATTATTTGTCAGTGATTTTGTTATACTATTGGTCATTTTCTTAATGAATAACAATGAAACTGTTCATTTGAACTATGAAGTTAGGCTATGTATGGTTTCTTGTTTGTATGACAGGTGGTCTAATAAATTTGTTAAGCGCTGTAATTCATAGGAAAAACTGGGAGTATCACGTCATCACATTCAAAAATCTGAAAAAAATGAAACTTATCTTTCCAGGTGTCCCTATTTTCGACCAACTTGACACCAGCCAATAGTAAAGAGGGGACTTCTAGTATATTGACATTTGTTTGGTCAAAATACAGAAAAATGTGCCTAAAAATTAACACAAAAAAGCTCTCAGCACTGACTGAAGTCTCTCAGGTGATTTACTGTACTGAGTCACAAGTGAGATTTCAATAAGTCATGAATGGGCCGAGTGCAGAAGAATTTTCCTTAAAGGGGCCATGTTGCTTCTACTTTCTGATCTGTTAATCTTTCTTCATCAAAAACAGACCTGGAGTTGTGTTTTGTTTGTTTCACACATGTTTAACACACAATCTCTGCATATTTAGACTTATAAAGGAGTACTCAATTCAAACATGTGTGAATGAAACAAAACCGAACTCCAGGTATGTTTTTGATGAGGTAACATGGCTAAAAGCTCACAAGAAAAGTTTACACACTTTACACACTTTACACACGTTATACACTTTACACTTTACGCACTTTATACACTTTACACACTTGACAAACTTTACACACTTGACAAACTTTAGACACTTTACACACTTTATACACTTTACACACTTGACAAATTTTATACACTTGACACACTTGACAAACTTTAGACACTTTATGCACTTGACAAACTTTACACACTTTACACACTTGACAAACTTTACACACTTTACACACTTGACAAACTTTCGACACTTTACGCACTTGACAAACTTCACACACTTTACACACTTGACAAACTTTATACACTTTACACACTTGACAAACTTTACACACTAGCCACTTTACACACTTTTCAGGGGCAGGGGGCGCTACATACGTCTATGTGTGGAAACAATGCGTCTGAGTGAAGAACAGAGTTATGCGCAGGTGTTGTTGTTGTTTTTTTTCTGGACGATTATTAATTATTTTCTCTTTTCACAATTTTATTCTAACTCCTGCCTCACAGCAAGAAGGTTCCACTTTTGATTCTTGGGTCACCTGCACCTGTCTCTCAAATATGGAAAACATCTCCCTGAAAATGCCCTTATCATCCGGAACCAGAGCTATTACACTGTTTACCTCAGATTTTCTTAATCCTCTGTGTTATTTACTTTCTTTTTTGGCTAATCCACCTGTCACTCACTGCTACTGGAATTTGTTTTGTGTGAAAGTAGGTTTACACATAGACTTAGACAAACTTTAATGATTCACAAGAGAAAATATTTGGACACAGTAGCTCACACATCACAATATGTACAATAACAAAAGAGCAAAAATATAAATGGTAGTAATAAATTCAAAATAAGTAGCAAAATAGCAAGAGATTGTTCTCAAATAAGAGTTAGTATTGTAGCCTATGCTGTATGTACAAGAAAAAGAAAAATATAGAAAGTAAATATATACCAGTAAAACTATATATTTGGTCTGATTACTCTGCTTTACACTGTTTTGTCCATCCATCCATCCATCTTCTTCCGCTTATCCGGGGCCGGGTCGCAGGGGCAGCAGTCTAAGCAGGGGCTCCCAAGCTTCCTTCTCCCCAGCCACTTCCTCCAGCTCCTCCGGACGGACCCCGAGGCGTTCTCAGGCCAGCTGAGAGACATAGTCCCTCCAGCGTGTCCTGGGTCTTCCCCGGGGCCTCCTACCGGTGGGACATGCCCGGAACACCTCCCGAGGGAGGCGTCCAGGAGGCATCCGGACCAGATGCCCGAACCACCTCAGCTGGCTCCTCTCGACGTTGAGGAGCAGCGACTCTACTCCGAGCTCCTCCCGTGTGACCGAGCTCCTCACCCTATCTCTAAGGGAGCGCCCGGCCACTCTGCGGAGGAAACTCATTTCGGCCGCTTGTATCCGCGATCTCGTTCTTTCGGTCATTACCCAGAGCTCATGACCATAGGTGAGGGTAGGAACGTAGATTGACCGGTAAATCGAGAGCTTCGCCTTTCGGCTCAGCTCCCTCTTCACCACAACGGTCCGATACAGCGACTGCATCACTGCCGACGCCGCACCAATCCGCCTGTCAATCTCGCGCTCCATCCTCCCCTCACTCGTGAACAAGACCCCGAGATACTTGAACTCCTCCACTTGAGGCAGAGACTCCCCACCCACCCGGAGAGGGCAATCCACCTTTTTCCGGTCGAGAACCATGGCCTCGGATTTGGAACAGCTGATTCTCATCCCATTCTTCACACTCGGCTGCAAACAGGTCCTGGTTCGATGGAGCCAACAGGACAACATCATCCGCAAAAAGCAGCGATGAAATCCTGTGGTCCCCGAACTGGACCCCCTCCGGCCCCTGGCTGCGCCTAGAAATTCTGTCCATAAATACAATGAACAGAACCGGTGACAAAGGGCAGCCCTGGCGGAGTCCAACATGCACCGGGAACAGGTCTGACTTACTGCCGGCAATGCGAACACAGCTCCTGCTCCGGTCATACAGGAGCAGGACATACTGTTTTGTCTTGCTACTAATTAAGAAGTTTATGACCATTTTTATGTTATGTTTTACTCTTTGTTACTGTAATATATGTGATGTGTGGGCTACTGTGTCCAAGTAGTTTCCTTGTGGAAGTTTGTTGCATCTAATCTTCACCACAAATTATTCATCAGTAATAATAATAATATATTATTTATATTTCACTTTACATTTCAAAAACACATCTCAAAGTGCTACAGTCAGTTTAAAATCACATTATACAAGCTCTAGATCTACTTTTGTTTATAATATTTAAAATATAATGCCGGTATCGCGTAGTTTCTGTCTGCATTTTATATGCAAACAGATTCTAACCAGGACCGACCCGTTTTGTTTGCCCCCCTGACACTGCTCTGACAGATCTGGGTCGGGTCTCCTGCTAAGACTTCACAGTCGAGATTGATGTCAAATTTCAAAAATATCAGCAACAACCTTTTCCCGTGTGCTCAGAATGACAATTTGTGACCCAAACTATGATATAAAAAGTTAGAGGTCCTATTTTATAGTCTTAAACACTACGGAGGGCTAGATTTTGACGTTTGTTTCTTGCATAACTTCTTAATTTTTGATGCAAATGGGTTGATGTTTGGTAAAGTGATGCATCTTCGAGTGTTTTAACATTTTCCCATCAGTTTTTCAATCTTTTTCTCATTCGTGCAAGGAAACATACTGCCTGTGTGGGCTCTTGAGCACAAAAATAATCAACCGACTTCCATTTTAATCACTATTTTTCAACGTGTCATTGCACAAAGTGTAAAGCATGCACTGTCTAAGTGTTATATATTTTCTGAAACCTCTGGCTTCAAATTACTTTTCTGATATATCTTTTGAAGGATGATGTCATTTTACTTTATATGGTCAGTAATGGAAATGCATGTCATTCCCATTGACTTCCACTATAATCAATTTTTCAGTAGTATAAAGCAGTATAAAGTGTAAAGGATGTAATATCTCATTTGTATACATTTGCTGAACCCTCTAACTTCAAAATTAGTGTCCAGATGTATTTTTTAAATGATGAAGTCATTTTTACCTTATATGGTAAGTGCCTCCTGTAAGAAAAGTCTATGTTTTTGTCCTTATTTTGGGGATATGCACTGTTTTAAGCCCAAAACGTCAAAGCTCACAGCAGCATTTACAGAGAGACAGGGTGACAATTTTTCAATGTAAAGTCAATCTGAGCCAGAGTTGATGGCGGTTTTGCTATGTCCATTTATACAATAATAATAATAATACATTTTATTTATTAGGCGCCTTTCTGGACACTCAAGATCGCCTTACAACAACATGAACAAAATAAGTATGAGTAAAACATACAGTTAAAAGCCTACAGATAAAGTGGGACAGTATTTAATTGATTGATTGTATTTAGTATTGTATTTAGTGTTGTATTTTATTAGTATTTAGATTAGTACGATCCTAACCCATCATAGCAGTAGCAGTAGTAGTACTTGTAGTATTAGCTGTAGTAATCTCTCCACAGATCTAACCTACAACTTGGCCTGGTGGTGTGTTACCTGCTTGTGTTTGTGGACATGGGTACATTTAATGCCATACTGTGGTATATTTCAGGTATATCACCATGGAAAAAAGCAGGAAAAAGCAGGAGAAAAGTTGAATAGTGCAGCTTTTGATTTGTCTAGAGGTGAATGATATTTGCAAACTTATTACTGGAAGAGTGCATTGCTTTTCCAAAGGCCGTAAAACACAAAAGCAACAACAGCAGCATAAGTCTATTGTTCATCTTATTAATAATTCAATTTAATATATGCCTGGCTGCAAAGTTCTGCCTCCAGGGAAAGACATTTCAAGAGAGAATAATTTCTTTTCAGACAAGTTCAGACAATTGGAAACTCCCACTCTTTAATCCTCTGTGTCGGCCTGAAATAAAATAAGAGTGTTAATTACATAGGCTGTACATGGCAAATCTGTTTTTGTAGTTGACATTTACTGTGACAGGTTTTCATGTTTTTCTCATTATTAGTGTGTTTGGTGGGATAATGTCTGTTTTACATGTTTAGCCTATCATAGTTTCAAACACAACTACTTTTGTGAAGAAAAGTTGAAAATACATATAATCTATACTATAAAATTCCATTCAAAATCCAAATTACACACAAGAATAAAGGTGTTTTAACATATTTTACTGTTTAAATTAGACTAAGATAAGATTTGGTCCTTGTTTACATTAGGGTTGCAAGATAAAAGTTATGGAATTACCTCCTATGCATATCTGCCGCTCGACAACAGAAAATGAAATTATAAACTTATAAACAACAAAATCAAAGTAAGGGAAACTTTTAAAATGTAATTATGCTAACTGTGTTTCAGTAAAATGTGAAGTCTAACCCCTCCAAGTATCGATAGTGTCGTCTTATTATAACTTATAGAAAGAGAAAGAAGAAGAAATGTTATTGCTTTGGCTGGAATGTTTCACTGTATCCTGGTTTTAAAGCTCAATAATAGAAAAATAGATCAAGTTTAGGTGTTTGATTTTCAACTAAAATGTGACAGTGAGTACATGAAAACGTGTTGGCTTATGCTACCGAGCTTATGACTGTCATGTTATTTGACAGGGACTTGTTTAATAGTAAAAATCATCTCATCTGTTGTAGCCGGGTGTACATTGTGTGATTTCTGGCCCTTTTTGAGCCTATTTTTCGCTCATGTGACTGTTTTTGGGCAGAGTTTTGGCTTAATCGTGTGTCGTGCTTTGTGTAGTAAACATGAGGTAACGAGAACCGATTAATACCTCATGACCAGCTCCCGATCGGCAATCGTAGGTCGCAAAAATATCAAACCTGTTTGAAATCCAGCCGCCTCTCGTGAGGGTTTCGCACTGTTGAAGTAGTTCGTATATAGACCCTTTTAGTGTGAGTTAACAGTGGTGACGTAGGCTCGGTCGCGCACACATTTTGGCAACAGAAGTACGGCAGAACTCAGCAGTTTGTCGAGCTCTGTGAAAGGATTATCGTCAAAAGATCGAGAATATTTCCTCAAAAAGCGACTTTGACAAACGGTGTCCGACTGCCAGATCCTTGTGCGATCAGTGAGTAAAACTTTAAAACTTTAATCCGCCGGTAGAATATCGATTCTGACAAAAGCACACAGAACAACCAGACATTTTGGTGCTGGAAATGTTTCTATCTCCATCTTCTTCTGTCCATGTTCAGTCTGAATGAATTAGAATAAATGGGGAGCAATACCACTTCTGTTGCCAAAATGTGCATGCATCTTTTTTTTTAATCACTTCCGCCCTAAAAGGGTCTATAGTGTGAGGACATGAATCGTGCGCTGTGAATTTTTGGTCGTACAGTTTGAGCTGGGGCTGAGTGAAACTAAAATATTGCATTAGTCAGTTCTTTCTGGTCAGATTGTCAGATTGATTTGAAATAAAGCGCGTATTAAAGTGTAACAAAGCCCCAGGCATAGCAGTGCCTACAGGTAGCGTTACATCCCCAGGGAATGTTGCTAACAAAGTATCAACAAACCCCCATCTTTTGTAAGTTCCAAATCCGCTGCTTCAGACCCACCTATAGCCTATAATCACTCAATACTTGCTGGGACTCATTAGCATGTGTTATTATTTGCCAAGCTCTGGTGTTGACGCAAACGCATTATGGTTTCATATGAGCGTCTTATAATAGATGATAATGTTCTCTGTCTTCTGTGAACTGCAAACACCATCAATTACGCTTTAATGGAGAGACAACAAAACCATTTATGCAGAGGCTCTAGTGTACGAGGATTAATATAAAGTCAAAAACAAGTTGTTTTTTGGTGCCAATTCTATTTTAGTTGGCTATTTACGTAAAGGACCTGTATACCAGATTTTTCTCCCAGAGCCATAACCTGTAAAAAAAAAAGTGGATGAAGCGAGTGCAACGTCACCCATAGCGTTCAGCTCCAGTCAAATGAGGCTAATCGAGGCTAGCAGTTATAGGACAGATTTGGAGCAGAGTTTTATATGGACCCGTCCCATTCATTTGTGTCCTTTATAGTGGATATTAAGTTAACTAGTTGATCTTTGTTTTGTTTTGTTTTTAGACTCTTAAAGCGGGCACTAGTTTCCTCTGCCTAAATACAGCTGGGGGATTATAGGGTACTATCATGTCCAGGATAAAAAAATGAACTCAATAGGAGTTAGTTTGTGGCTGCACTATGATAAAAAGAAATCAAAGGGAGTCTAAAAACGTCTGAGGCGACTGTACAAGCTTGTCAGAGAAAGTAATTTTAGTTAGGTTGTTTCACATAGATTTAACACCAAAATGTTCCCGGCGTTCATGACAAAAGATACAGTCACAGTCACAAATGATAAATAAAAATAAAAATAAAACTGACAAAATCCAAATTTGAAGTTGTTCATTTACCTCCAAATAGAAAGAAAATCACAAAAATATATATTGCAATACACTTTTTTTCTTCGGGAAGGAATAGGAATTGATTTACAGATAAAATAGCGAAATAAAAACGCGAGGATCATGTAGAGCGGGTTAATACGAACATTTTAAGACCAAAATGGCTAGGGTCACTGCAGCAGTTACAGCGACATGTGCAACTTTTTTTCAATACAAAGTGAATTGGAGTTGATGGAGCCAGAAGAGCCCCCATGTTTGCTTCCTATTTAAAACACGGCAGCTAGCGGGTTAGTTATGCCCATTTATATATACAGTCTATGCCCAGTACGGATATATTGTAAGCAGCTCTTGAGGGTGCTGTCTGTGTTTGCGTTAGCATGCTAGTTTTTATCACAACTTTCAGAGATGAGAATGTTTTTGTCTACATGGTACTAACAACAACCAGCATGCTAATGTGCACTTCCTCATTATCGGACAATAAAACTCATCATAATTAGATGCAGACTAACTTATTTTGACCTGAAGAGCTCCTTATACAATATATCTGTGCTGGGGCTACACAGATTTTGTTCAAATTTATAAGAAGAAAAATCAGGTACAACGTCCTGAATATTCTTTTGCCAACGTGAATCCATAAATAAAATGACATCATATCTCAACATGGTAATACAGCTCTTCCTCTTGCCTTACCAACCACTAAAATAAACAGCTAAATGCCGTATGATTTAGTCCTTAGCTAACGGCCCATTACAATTACTCAGACCCATCCATCATCTCATTCATTAGCACTGAACCATAACAATGAGAACACACCCCCCTTTACCTTTTAGCAACAGAGTGGCTTTCCGTGGACAGCCCTTATTTTACATAAAGGAAGACTGAGGCATAAGGAAATCTAATGTATGTTGATTTAAAAGCTCCTATATTACGCAAAACTGACTCTTGGGAGATTTACGCCGTGTTATACAGCTGCTACCTCCTCATAAATATACTGGAATTGTGTTTTGTTTCATTCACACATGTTTAACTCTGCACTTTTTTTGTTTTTAGGGCAATAAGGATATTTTTAGTTGACTTACAGACTTGATATTTTGCATTTTTGTAGCTAAGGCTCTAAATTAAGCATTTTTTATGTCCGAAAAGTTGTTTAGACATGTTTGCTGTGTGTTTTGTATAAAAGAGTGTGAATTTTATGTTCTGTTTTTTTTTTATCTCTATTTGTGGTCCTATAGCTTTTATTACAGCCATATGACGCATCTACAGCAGCAGATTGTGAAATAACAGGTTGTACTGAACAAAACGATGTAGAACACTTCATTATAGGGTAAAAGGGGCAGTTTTAAAAGCAAAATTAAGAAAAAAAATCCAGGTGAGTAGAAATGTACTAAAATTGCCCTTTAGCATTCGGCTGTCTACATCTCCTAAGCCCAAAATGCTCTGTTCCACCTTGTGATGTCATGAAGTGGTAGTTTTTATGTTACTTTTTATCTTTAGTTCAGGAAAACAATTATAACATGGAGCAGAAAACAGCGTAATACGGGTTCTTTCCATTTGATCTCGCTGTTTCTTGGCTCTCACACGTGGTAATAAAAGGTGACAAACATGTAGTCAGGAGGAATAACTTTATAAATGTGTTAATTGGAGTTTCTTGGTTTTCATTTTACACCAGGTTTTATGTCGTGTGGTGCGGATGGATGAGGAAGCCAGTTAAAGGCGCACTACGTAACATTTCTGGGGCAGTGTGTGACATCTGCTTGTGACATGTTATTGCTTTGCTTGGTTTGTTTTACAGAATCGTCTTAAACTTCTCACTGAGCAAAGTAACGTAGAAACGACGTCTTTTTGGGGTAATTTTTGTGCGTCCAGTCTCGGTCCACTGAAGGTGCAGACTGGGACTGTGATCCCAGATGACGCCGTTTTTCCAAGATCTTCCGGGCGTTCCCAGGACCACTGGATGAGGCTGATTCTCGTCCAAATGAGGTGATGGTTAATGTGTTTTCTGCATTAAATTTAAACTCATTTTAGACACATTTTTATAAAGTGTTTTTCCACCTTTAAGGGTCAAAGCACTTTACAACAGGGAACCAGTCACACACACACGCATACATACACACACACACACACACTCTCACACACACATTCACATACACTCACAAACTCACGCACACACGCACACACACACACACACACACACGCATACACACACATACACACACATACACACACACACACACACAAACACACTCACACACACACTCACAAATTCACGCACACACACACTCACCCATTCACTCACACTCACACACACACGCATACACACTCACCTATTCACACACACACAGTCTTTCACACTCACACACGCACACACTGACACACACACTCACCCATTCACACACACACTCACACACGCACACACACTCACTCACACCTGACGGAAGGACGTGGTCTTTATTCATGAGGACAAGCAGGTGACAGTTTACAGGCCAGATCTCTGGGAAGGCGTCCCCGCTCTCAGTAAGAATGTTTTATTATTTATTTTATTCAGCAGCTGAAACACCTGTAATTGAATCTCCATGGTGACAAGAAGATGGCAGATTCTCTACTGGAAAAGCTACACAGTGCACCTTTAAACACTCAAAACAAAAATATAATATTATTTATCTCTATTTGAGATGTTGTGATGGTTTTTAATAGTCAGTGTTTGTCTCCAAGGAGATTTTTTTTTTCCCTTAGAATGTTACACAGTATAGTATTAGTGTACAGTATAGTGAAATCATGGAATTAAATGTAAGTTTAATGCCATGCTGTGGAACTTTCCAGACGTCTCAACATCTCCATGGCGACAAGCAGGCAGCCTTTAACCCAACCAACCCCCTCCAAGTATCCCCACTGGAAAAGTTACATGGTACGCCTTTAAATCAGGACGATATTTCATTTGCCGTTATATTCCTATACCTGTACGTACATTATCGATTTCCACGAAACAATTCAGAGATATAAAACCTGCCGACAAGCAGCAGCGGCGAGATGTCTGACGCTGAAGGGAGAGACAAATTACCTCTGAGCACAATACGGCACAGCCCCGGTGCGAGAACATAATGAATAAATAAAGTTCTTCAAATTGAATGAGCGCAGCCATTTGTGAAGCGGCTTCTTTTGTGCGGAGAGAAAAATGGCCGAACACTCAAGAAAGACAAGAAGTTCAATCGACCAACGCAGAATACGGCATGAAAATCATTACTACAAACAGGAGGTGGTATATAGAAAGAAAGAAGAAGACCTACACCAGGGCGCTGGCTCTATCTCGCAAAGTTGGAGTTATTACCCATGATATTGACAAGCCAGAGTGACAACAAGTACAAAATGCCTATGACAGACTGGACGACTCATTTAACTAAAACATTCAATCATTATCGCTGCTATAAAGAATAATTTCAGAAGGACAATGGACACAAACTGTACATTTTCCCAAACTAAAAATTGAAACCATCTCATTTATTATGGGTTTGCCCAGAATTTTTATTTTTTTTGGAAGGAATTTGTCAAATATGTACGCAGCTTTATGTCCCGTTTTACCTTTTCTTTTAAAGAGATATGCTGTTTGTTTGTTTTTTTACTGCATCGATTGAAAAGTAAACATCATTATATCATTAAATTTGAATTATCTTTTTAAAAAAATCATATCCATAAAAGTAAATGTATTAATTATAAATCCATCTTTCCCATTTTCCCTTTGAAATCCCAAATTATAAGAAAAACATCGACTTGTCCTCCACTTTCAAAGCTGTTAAAACCCTGGACATTCGTAATCAATTTAATTTATACATTTTTACTTTTAAATGTGAATGTTGTTTCCCGGCATTACCTTTATCTTCCCGTGCCCTGTCTATTTTATTTTGTTTGTTTGTTATTCGTTGTATAATTTGGATTTATTTATCTCTGTGTAATATCTTGTATATGTCATTTAATTAAAAGGGGGAAAAAACACTTAAGGTCAATATATTAAAGATTTAGCTAAAAACTGTATGATTCTTCTCCCAGTTTGGCCATTTTTAAGGTTTAAAATTGTACTTTCTGGCTGCAAATCAAAATCATAACATCATGTTAGGGGATTTCACAGCTGTTACCTAGCAACCATGTTATAAAATCGTCCGAAACTCCTTTAATGCACGCAGAAATGATTATTTAACAGCTAAAAATATAAGAAAACACTTTTATTTTGTTGAAATAATGTGAAAAGTATCCGAAAAATGTGTTTCTTGTGGGTAAATTGTGCCGAACATTTGGACAGAATTCTCCCAGTGTGATATCGTCAATATGGGACTGTCTAAAATAGAACTCTCTACTTCCTATAATTTTCAACATATTTTTCGATTTTTCTTCACTAATTGCTGCTTGATTTGTGTAAAACTGTGTGTAATTTAACTATAACCACTATAACACACTTTCTTTCACTTTCACACTTTAACTTTCATACACACTTTGTTTCTTTTTCACACTTTTTACACATTTTTGTTGTTGATTTATTATAGATTTTGGTGGTACCGTTGGGTTTACTTGCAGCGCACATACAAGATCCTGTTCCAGCCTCACTTCCCAGTTTGCTGTTTGCCTTTCCTCTACAAAATGTAACAGGAAAAAAACTGCAATGGATTTTTTTACGTATTTATTTTGCATTATGAGGTGTATTTCGCTTATATGAATAGTGCTTTTTATTCATTAGCTTTTTATTCCCTCGAAATCCCGGCTCTGTAATATGATCTTATAATAGTTCTTGAAATAAATGCGTTGGTTACACAGGGTCCAGTGGGTCTTCACCTCTGCAGATCTGAAGACTCGAGGTGACAGATAAAAAAAGGAAGAGTGAATAAGACTCAGCAGGGGGGCAGAGTGAGAGAATGATAGAAGATACATAACGGTACCTCACATGAAATGACTTTTACTTTGCTTTTGCATTAACCCACAGCTTTTCAGTGAGTCGCTCCCACCTTTTTGTTGAAAATCAAACTCCCAAACAAGCCCATGAACGCTCGTATTGATCACAGGCTCCTGCAAACGTGCTGTTTTAATCCATTTTGAGTTTTTTCTTGAGTTTTCTTGAGTTGTCTCCATGGTAACTGGTGAACATGCCGCCAGTACACACGGGTCAATGACATGACGCCATCCAATTGCAATTTCCTCGGTCAAAAGGGTTCAAATTTCATAATAATTCACCAGATTTCAGTAGCACCTCTGACCTCTGTGGAACCAAATAATTTTTTTCAGAAATCATGAGTTATTCTGCATGTTTTTTGTACTTAAAGTGTTAAAATGTCATGTGGTGCGACCGTGCATCATGTGGTGAGACTAATAACAGCAGGAATTCTATGGCTGAAACAAAGTCGACTTGGGTGAATGATTCTTTAGGCATTTTTCTTCATTTGATGCATTTTCCAGGGCAGTAGTTTGTTCATTAAACACAAGCAGGCGACTGTCATATTGGACATGAAAAGAAAATATCAATATGCATTAAAAATCTAAAGAAACACCAACAGTTTGTTTCTATACACTTCATATTACTCAGAACTTAGATTAATATCCCAACCATGTTTTAGAAAATAAAACCATTTTAAGGTTATTCTCGGTCGCACCACATGACATTTTACACAAAAAATGCTTAATATAAATGTTAAACACAGATTTATGCACCTGACACTGTAAATATGTGAAAAAGTTCAATAGAAACTAATATTTTTTTGTATTTTAGAATTTGCCTGTTGAAAATCCTCATACGTCATTGACCCACTATACATGTAGAACACCTCCAGCATGATGCCACTGCAAAGTGTCAGAACTAAGACAAAACCAAGTCAGGACTAAACATTTATTAGTCTGTCTACACCACTCTCCACCCTGTGATGTCATGTAGCGGTAGTTTTCAAGTTCACAGCCAACTTTTGCCTTTTGTTCAGTAGAGATTGGAAATTTGGGGGCTGAAATGATCCAAACAAAGGTGTATGAGAGTTTAAAAACACAGTGGAGCACTTCCTGTATTACTGCATGACATCACAATGTGGAACAGAGTGTTTGCAGTTTGAGAGAAGAACTCAGCTCCAGGTATTTTTGTGATAAAGAAGATAAATAACATAGATCAGAACATGAGCCCTTTAAGTTTTTGGTCTGGTTCATTTATGGGTTAGACCTGGTTTAGACCTGGTTTAGACCTGGTTTAGACCTGGTGTAGTCCCGGTTTAGCCTTAGTTTAAAGCTTGTAAGCCTTGAAGATACATTCGTAGTCTGACTGATGCTGTAAGCCATCTTGGACATTGACATACAATCAAATTACCCACGTCCCCCGTTCTCTACCTCCAGGGCTTTTTCCTGTCTCTGCCTGGTGGTGTAACTGTATTTTATTAAGGTTTATGGAGGTGAAGAGGACCTTGTGCCTTGGTCCTTTGTGCCAATTTCACTCACACCTCAAGCTGTGAAACTGTTGACCCCTGAACAGCCGTAAAACTCAGAATTCCCTGGTGGATATGTAAGGTACTGTAATATACTGTCCAATGCCATTACTGTCAGCCTTATGGTGGAATTTATGGACTTTTTCTTATATTCTCATGCATTTAATATGGTTTAGAGCAATGGTTTTCAATTTTTTCAATAAGATTTTAGCTTTTTGAGTACCATCAGATCTAAACCAGGTCTATAACATCCTATATTGTGTCTAAACTCCAGCTACTAAATGTGTACTATAACCTTTCTGCTGGTGTCCATGTTATTGCTTTGGACGAGCTCAGGTCTCTGCACTGGCGTCCCGTGGCTCAGAGGCTTTAAAGTGGCTCTGCTTGTGTCTCTTGAGTCTCTGCATGGCCGAGCACCAAAGTCCATCTGTGACATGTCAGTGCCACATGAACCATCTGCACTCCCAGGACCTCAGGGACCGGCCTCCTGCTGGGGCCAGAGTCAGGACTAAACTCGGGGAGTCAGAGTTTGAGTTTTATGCAGCAAAAACCTGGAACAGTCTGAACATGTGAGACAGGCCTCTACTTTGGCGCTGTTTAAATCCAGACTCAAAACCGTTCTGTTTAGCTGCGTATGACTGAAAGGTTTTCATTTTTCTTTCCGCACTCTTCTCTCTAATTTAATCTCTCTCTTTTTAATTTTATGATGATTATTTATATTTTGGCAAAGGAGAGGGTTCAATTTGTCAACTGGACAAGAGTTTAAGTGGTTGAATACATTCGGCTGAATAACGTTTCGCCTGATATTCAACCAGATACACGCTTGTCCAGTTGACAAATTGAACTCTCTCCTTTGCCATGGATTCTACCTGGACGCCTGAGGGATTTTAACACATATTAATGTTTTGATGTGTTTGTATTGTGATTTTAATGTACTTCTTATTCTGTAAAGCACTTTGAATTACTTTGTGTACGAATTGTGCTACAAATAAACTTGCCTTGCCTTGCCTGAAATGCTCCGCAATGGCATTAAACATATCTGTCTTGTGTTTATGTTTTTTTTATTGCTTAACTAATACTGAAAAACATGTATTCTTTACAGCGAGCGGGATTGCCTCTCCATAAATCTGGCTTGTAGCTTGGCCTGATGATATGACCTGCTTGTCTTCATGGAGATAAATAATGCCATGGGTGGGGGTAAACAAGTGGCAGACCCTCCATCAGAAAAGTTACACATTGGGCCTTCAAACTTGAATATAAAGATGGGGAAAAATGTAATAATCCAGTTGCCAACACGTCAAGCAAAACAATTTAGCCACCGCAGCCTCTTTGTCTCCTCCTCTTATTGTCTAAGCCCCAAGGAGACATTTGCCTTTCCAAATCTATCATACACTCTGCATATCTTATACGTGCCATGCCAAAAAAAAAACTAAATAATCTGTTCAATAAAGTGCCCATTTTACAATATTTTCTGATCTCTCTCTGTTATAATGTTGTTTCTCTTCACAAACAAACCTGGAGTTGTGTTTTGTTTCATTCATTTGTTTTATTTAACTCACAAACTTTGCATATCGAAGCCGAGTTCTTCTCTCAAACAGAAAACACTCTGTTCCTAACTTGTGATGTAACACGTGGCAATACAGGAAGTGCTCCATTGTGTTTTTAAACTCCACACACCTTCACTAGAGTCATTTGGATGATTTCAGACCTGGAACTGTCCATCTCTACTGAACAAAAGGTAAACTGCAGCTGTTAACTTGAAAACTACCACTACATGACATCAGGTTTCCGCCATTTTGAGCCTTGGAGATGTACAGACTAATAATAAAAGGTTACTAAAATATGTGAGAATGAATGAAACACAACTCCAGTATGTTTTTGAGGAGGGAACATTGTAACATGACTTAAAGCTCACGAGATGCAGTTTTGCGTAATATAAAACCTTTAAACTATTCACTTTGTATTTCTGTAGTGTGTAGGTCCCTAATGGGAGAGCTCAAGACATGGGCCGTATAAAGAAGGAACTAAATTAATGTCCCAGAACTAAATCAATGCTCTCTGCTCCAGGAAGTGAAACTGCAGGAGCCCTGGACAAACTGTTAGTCAATAGGGAGTAACGGATATTAAAACAGAGCACACTGCTGAAGCAAAACTATAGTAAATTAAGTAAATTATAAGTTAAGAATTCTGGGTATGACGGCTCTTCCTCACATTTATGAAATTACAGGTGGGTTTATAGCTCAAAAATACCCAGAAAAACAGGCATTCTGACTGTAGTAGGGCTGCTTCTCCACAGATCTGAGCTGCAATTTGGTCTAGTTTGGGCTCCATGAATATAAAAACATTTACTACCATAGCTTTTCCACAGAAAAAAAGCATCTCTACCAGAAAAGGTAGACAAAAAACAAATAAAAATCAATAAATAAAGGATTAGAAGTACAAAAGTAGAGGGATATTTATTCCAAATACGACAGGTTGCCCATCTTACCCTTATTATTGTACTATCAAGGATGTTACTACAATTGCTACTAAACTATTCACAAGATTTGCACTTTGTTCATATTTTTCCAATTTGCTTTTTATGAAAATTGCTGCTCCCACTACAGTTAGAGCGAGTATTTCTAAAAAATAATAATAATATAATAATAATAATAATAATAATAATAATTAAATATGATTAGAATAAAAGTTACATTTTCTCATTTTCCTTCCAAAATTTAATCTAGTAACTTCTTAAAATGACTAATTAGAGGGTTTTTTTTTAAAGTCAGAAACAAAAATATCTGATGTAATTGGATTTTAAAATGAGCTGAAGAAATTGTGTGCTCCTCTGTTATTTTTTGACTTCATTTGCTAGTTTTCTATTGCTAATTTAGTATTTTAAGTTTTTTTTATTGACTTGCTTTTTATTTATTTTATGTTTTATATTAATTAATGTGTTAATTTATATTGTGCCTACTCTGTGCAGCACTTTGGAGACTTTGTGTTGATAAAAAGTGCTATACAAATAAAGTTGGATTGGATTTTACAAGACATTATATGTACCGTGATACAATTGCACCACCTTGAGGCTAAAAAGAGAAGTAGCATCTGGTTAATGAAGATGAAAAGCACTGAAATTCTGAATATATGACATGTTAAAAGAAAGAGAACAAAAAATTAACAAAAGATGCATTTTATTTAAGTTTTCAGAGTATTTTCAACCAGTTAAACGACAGATTTAGTCCTGTATGATCCCAGTACAAAATAATCCAGTGAATCCCTTTCCCGGCAGAAGCAATTAGTCATCAGTGTCCCAATAAATAATTAGTAAAAATGAACAAAACGTAGAAAACGTATAAAACTCTTTGCGTCATTTGCATTTGTAGATGAGCTGTTTGCGATGGTAGTGGATCCAGGTCGGGGCAGCGAACAGTCCCGTCAGAAAACCGAAGGTGGCGCCGAAGCTGCAGGACACAGGCCAAACCTACAGGGAGGAAAATATATTTATTGTTTATTTATGCGAGTTAAAGGTCCACTATGTAACTTTTTAAGGTAGGGGTTTGTAGGCCTGTGGATTTATTCATTTACACCTGTTTCATTGCTCAGAAAATACCTCAGAAAATACCTTAGAAAATACATATATTTATTTATTGACAGTAGCTTTGCCTCTCCACAAATCTGAGCTATAATCTGCTGCTTGTCTCCATGGAGATAAGATAAGATTAATGCCATACTGTGGGGCATTCAAGTCTAATCGACAGCATTTTCGTGAAGACGCAGGTGCCAGAAACATTACAAAGGTCAACTTTAATTTCACACCAAGCAATATATATTTTAAAAATGCTTTGTAAAATAGCATCCTCAGAAATAGAGGAAAAATCTTCTAAATCTAAAAATCTCTAGCAAATAAAATAAAAAAAATTATGAAAGTCAGACCCAAAGAACTGAAACCAGGACTAAAACCGAACTCTGACTAAACAAACTAGGACAAACTAAATGATTAGGCCTGGACTTATTTAGGACAAAACTTGTGAAAGGTTTTTATTTTTCATTCTGCACTCTTCTCTTCTCTAATTTAATGTCTCTCTTTCTCTTTTTAATTTTATGATGATTATTTATGTTTTGATTTGTTTGTATTATGATTTTAATGTATTTCTTATTCTGTAAACACTTTGAATTATTTTGTGTACGAATTGCGCTATACAAATAAACTTGCCTTGCCGACTTTAGTTTGAGGACCCCTGAATTTGATAAATGAGCTCATTATAACTGTTTACCCATTGTTTCCAGCTTTGAAAATATAATTACAGCTTTGGCGGCACGGTGGCTGAGTGGCAACACTCAGGCCTCACAGCAAGAAGGTTGCGGGTTCGATCCCCGGGTCGCCCGGGCCTTTCTGTGTGGAGTTTGCATGTTCCTCCCCGTGTCTGGATGGGTTTCCTCCGGGTACTCCGGTTTCCCCCATCAACCCAAAACATGCCCGCACCCCTATGAACTAACATCAAGGACCATGTAGTCCACCCTCCTGTGGGCTCACCACCTGCAGAGGGGTTCATAGGGGGGGTCAGGTGCTATGAGTATTGGGCAGCAAGCTGCCCCCGCGACCCAGCCGGATTAAGCGGGAGAAGATGGATGGATGGAATTACAGCTTTGGCTAATACTCAGTGAAGTGAATCATAAAAAACATATTTAGCTGTAATTTTTATTTTCTCCAGTGAAGTTAATTATAAATTCTAAAAGTTATAAATGAGGAAATGAAATTGTGTTGAGCCGTGCATCCATTACATGTTATTTGTTATTTAAGAAAGTGGGACTAAGCACCAGAACTCCAGCCACAAACACATTTCAACAAGAGCTGCTAAACTGGACAGTGCCTGGAGGACTAAAGAAGAGCGTGAGGGGGGAAAAAAGGGGCGGGGATAGGTGTTCAGAATCAGAAAAAAATGACTGTAATCAAGGCAGTTCTGTGTGATGTCATGTGGTACTTGAAATCACAGGGGCCACACACTCACACACCACAAAGCTGCTGTTACAGGCCGTGGCTCTTTTTGTATTTCACCTATTTGCCTCCGTTGCCTCTTTTGCTTTTGCTCCTTGTTTTGTTATTATGTAAATCCGGTCCACAAGCCCCGGACCCGGATTCGCAGAAGCTGAGACGGCAGACGGAGGCTGGGGGTCTGACGTTCGCCAGATTGGAGACCTGAAGCATCTATAAAAGGGACCCTCTGCCGCTGGCTCATCGCGGCTGGACACCTGTGTGAGCTCGTAATTTCTGTTCCGTTGTTTCACTTTGTTGTGTCTCTGTGGTGGATACTTCTGCCACCGCTCCTGTGTCAGTATTTTATTAAGTATATTTACATTTTCATTTATACCCCATAGTTTAATTTACTTACTGTGTACTTGAGGGTTTTTTTCCCCTTTTTTTCAGTTTGAATCACCCGGGCGGACCAGACCATCAATGAGCCAAGGTGGGAGCACTATTTAGTTTGTTTTGTTAAGTTAGTTTAGTTTAGTTAATGTTATTTTATTAGCATTTATTTTCTGTTGTATAATGATTTGTTTTTGTGTTGCTTTTGTGTTCAGTTATTTGGCTCCTGGGCTATTTAAGAAGACCTGTCCCCTGTCTGGGTGTTTTTTTTTGGGTTGTGTTTAGTTGACTTTAAGTTCCCTCAGTTTGCAACCAGTTTTTTTGTTGATGGTTTACTTGTGTTAAATTACTTGGGACTTTATTCAATTTAAACTTCGTTTTATACCTTGTCTCTCGTTTTCTCTGTTTGGTCCCTGACTGTCTCATTTTGCCTTGTTTGAGCAGGTAACTTAGTTCTTTGATTTCATTTGAGACACTTTTGTTATTCGTTTAGTACAACTTTAGTTAGGTTCTTTTTTGTTAGTGCTCTTTAGTTTGGTCATTCCTTTTTGTTTAAACCCCCTTATTTCACCACCATGTTTCTTTGCTTTTTCTTTCCTACACTTTAAATTATTATATTCACAATTTTTAGTTAAACCTTCAGCATCTTGGTTTTTATTGTTACTTCCCTTCTCCGATAGCAGAGGGAACGTAACAGCTGTAAATTGAGCTATTGTGCACAAAAGTGACCAAAAAAGGACTTGGAACTATAGGAAATAATATTAAAACACCATATTGCACAGTTGAGTTGAAAGAAAAAGTTGATTTAGCGTTTAGTTCCACTTTAAACTCTGTCTTTCTTTTCCTTGTCTTTCTGCTAAGCTGCTGCCATCCACCGTATTTGATTTATGGATGTCAATTAAAATTTTTGGCAATAAAAAGACACATAATCATAAATCAACTCAATAAAAATGTCATCTGAGAAGAGCTGATAAAAATGCTACAGTGCATGCATGTATGTATTCAGTAGCGTTAGAATATTTTTGGAGTTTTGTTCTTTTTTTTAGATGTGGTCTCACCTGCCAAGGCCTGTCCCAGTCCAGTGGAATCGGAAACGCTCCAAACCAGGCTCCCACCAAAGTACAGGCCACAGTGATCTGCAGACACGTGTCCCAAACTGACATGGCCCTAAAGAAAGAGAAGAGAAAAAGAGGTGAGGGTAAAGACATTGACTGTTTCTTTCTGGCTTGATTTCTTTTTGATGTGCAGGTGCTATGCAAAAGGAGAAACTAATGTTGCAAGGGCAAAAATGAAAGAGAAAATATATTATAGTATTTTTATATATATAGTATTTGTGTGCCTGGTTATGGCTCTTACAAAAATAACACCTGTCCATTAAAGCCTATATAATTGTACCCACTGAACTAAATTTGCTCTTTGCATTTGACTCTAATAGACAGTGATATGTTATTCTTGTTTATTCACCATATTTTTCGGACTGTAAGTTGGCAAAAAATGCACAAAGCAGAAGAAAAAAAAACATGTATAAGTCGCACCGGATTATAAATTGTATTTTTTTTGAAAGGCGAGTTATAGAAGTTATAGTAATAAAAACAACCTATTAGAGAACAATCCGTGTATCATTCGTTCATTTGTTTTTCAATATAGAACCAAAAATAAGAAAACGAAAAAACTATTTTCTTTATTATTTGTCTCTAAAAACCAAAATGAAAAAACGATAACGATTTGTTTTTTTCATTTTTGATTCATATATACGATTCATATATTTGGTCTATGGGCTGTCAGTGTGAAAAATGTAATATATAAGTCGCACCTGACTATAAGTCGCCACCCAAACCCTGGGAAATAAAACGACTTATAGGCCGAAAAATATGGTAAATGTGCACAATAACATATAGATACAAACTACGAATTTAATATTTTGGCAAAAATTGTCTTACTTATTCATTGTTTTTTTTTTTATATATTGTACTAGACTGTGTTACTCTGGCAACATGAGGGCGGCATCCATACTGCAGATCTCCGTCTCGCAGGTCAAAACTTTGGTCAGGATTTTTTAGCTTGAAGATGAGTCAATTTCACATATTTTGTTCTGCTATTGATTAAAGAAGGATATTGATTTAACAGAAGGAAAACATTCAAAATCCACACAAAATCACCTCTCATTGTCCTTTATTGGAGTGAAGGGAGTGGATAATTCAACGTCTAAGAGAAGATATTTACCCATGTCGACTGAAGACTCTTATCCAGGCCTGAACATTTGGACCAAGAATACAGAGGCATCTCAAAGTGGTCAGAGAGGTCAACAAAACAGAGAGGGAGAAGGTTTCTAATGCAGAACTGGAAAAAAACAGAAAAGAAGAAGGTTAAAATCTTACTTATTTGGGTATTTTAAGGTATAACACTGGACAATACTCACTCAATCAGGGGCGCTCCATACAGAACCAGCACAGTGTGGAAGAAGAGGCACGAAAGGAAGAAGTAGAGACAGGAGCGAAACAACCGGGACAGCTGAAAACAGACAGAATCTTTATGAATTAACTTATGACTATACAAGCTTTCAAATATAACTTAAAGGTGCACTGTGTAACTTTTTGGTTGGGGGATCTACCTTACATTTATTCAAGTGCAGATGGTTTTATGGCTCAAAAATACCTAGACAAATGTATTCTGACTGTGAGCGGGGTCACCTCTCCACAGATCTAACCTGTAACTTCGCCTGGTTTGGTCTCCATGAAAATAGAATGATGTAATGCCATAATGTGGAACATTCCAGACATAGAAAGAACATATCCATGGAGAAAAGCAACTGACAGACCCTTCACCAGAAAAGTTACACAATGCACCTTTAATATAACCATGACAGTTTACTACTACTACTACTACTACTGTTGCTATTACTACTACTACTACTACTGCTATTACTACTACTACTGCTACTACTACTACTGTTGCTATTAAATACTACTACTACAACTGTTGCTATTACTACTACTACTACTACTGCTACTACTACTACTGGTACTACTACTACTACTGGTACTACTACTACTACTACTACTACTACTACTACAGTAACGCCATACAAAAATACAAGTAGCCTAGACAAAAAACACGAATATTGAACTGAACTCCGGTCTGTTCACCTTGTATCCGACCGTGTGCTTCTTGGCTGGAGGTGTGACCCCGAGGAGCCAGAAGACGGCGGCGCTGACCCCGGTGACCGCTGCGGACACGGAGTAGATCCAGACCAGGTGAGTCCCGTACACCGAGAACCCCGGGACCAGCACCGCGGGCAGCACCGTGGCCAGGAGGACCGAGGCGGCGAGGATGGCGTGGCACGACCCCATGGCGCGGATCTCCTGGTCCCACATGATGCCGACGGTTCCTATCTACAAACGTATGCTGATAAATGGGCCCAAAAATGCCCTGAAACTAAATTTTAGGTTGACGAGGGAAGGTACATTCGTCCATTGATAAGCCCTTCAATATCCGTAAACACAGCGATACACTCGTTTCCGGTAAAAGATTTCACAATAAAATGTTATAATTTGTATTATTATTTTTTTATTCTTCGATTTATAATTAAAACACTTTTAAAACTATAAACTAAACTATATAACTAAATAATAAAATTAACAAAAAATAAAATATAATAAATGTAATCTAAATAAATAAACTTGCCTTACCTTCCCTAAAAGAAATATAAATAAAATAAATATAAACTAAAATAATACATTTAATAAATAAACTATATAACAAATAACTATAATAAAATAAACGATATAACTATACACTAAAAACTATAATAAAAGATTTTATTATAGTTCTATGTTTTTTCCCAGATATTTTTATACTATCCCTGTATATTGTAAATTAGTAATACATCTATAATACATCGACTTAATAACAAAATGATAAAACAATAATGACAAAATTAAATAATGATATATTAATGTGTTACTGAAGCTTTAAATTCGAGTTATTTAAGTACTTTTTTTTTTTAACGGGGTGTCTTTTATTTAAAATCTCAAACTTCTGTTCTTCCACTCAAATATCTAAAATGATTTTTTTCTCTCTCTCTCTCTCTATAAAATGTGTCTAGAGCTTCGGATTGTACTTGGTTTGGATATTTACAAAGAAATTATAACCGGAATGGCTTTTGTTTACAATCTTCCTTTTCACAAAAACCTTTTACCCAATCACAGGGCAGTATTTTGATTGACAGGTATTTTATCCAATAGTAGTTGAGAATGTATGAGACGGATTTACAAGGTGGAACAAAATGCACCGGAAGTTTACATATTTCACCCCAAGCTAATTTTCTAAGCTAACGTGGTCTTTTGCTTGTCCCTCTTTTGTAATTTGAAGAATCGTGAAGATGGTTTGCGAGAAATGTACGTATCACAACCAACAATATATTTACATTAATTTACTTGTATTGTGCTGTTTTGGACAATTACAATGGGGGCAATGTTTAAAGAAGCTACGCAGTTGGGCTAATGCTAACTAGCTAGCTTTTTACCTTTGCCTTGAAACGCAAACAGTTCTTTTATATATTACATTGACATATTTTTTCTGGTTTTAGGTGAGAAGAAGCTGGGAAAAGTAATTACTCCAGATACATGGAAAGATGGAGCCCGGAATACAACAGGTGAGACAAGAACAACGTTAGCATTTTGACAGAGTTGTAAACAAGCTAGTCAGGTTATAAACAAATTGCTGTTTATGGCTACTCTAATTCAAACAGCGTGCTACATTAATAATAATAATAATAATAATAATAATAATAATAATAATAATAATAATAATAATAATAATTTATGTTATAAAGTGTGTTTAGTAATGCTATATGTTTTTTTTTAAAACATGGTCTTAGTAATACTTGTACATTTTTGATTAATTTACTCCTAGAGTGACCTAATGTCCCTATTTACTTATTTATTTATTTATTTTTATTTACAGGACAGTCCCAGTTTTGAGCTCTGTGTCCCTTGTCCCAGCAGATTTATCCAAAACCAGTGATTTATCCCACTTTCATACAAGAAATGTTCCAGGTGTCCATATTTTTGACCAATCTGATCCCTGCTAACAATAAAAAAAAAAACTAAACATTGTTATTTGTTTAGGTAAAATACAAAAAAGCTGCTTAAAAATGACCAAAACGCAAAGAAAATGTGACTATACTGACACATTAGTCATGAATGGGCTAAGTGCCAAACTGTTTTCCTTCATTGCGCACTCGTTTCACAACTGTTTTATTTCCAAACACCAAAAAAATGGGGATGTCCCAGTTTTTTTATTTTGAAATTCTGGTCACCCTATTTACTCCCTGTAAATGCTCGTAAGGGTTCAGTCACCTACAAATCGTAATGCAATGTTCATTTATATATGTTCTTAATTTGTTTTTCTTTTTATCAGAAAGTGGTGGTCGAAAACTTAATGAAAACAAACTTCTGACTTCAAAGAAAGCCAGGTGAGTAGTTATTAAATACATATTAAATACAATTGAATTGATTTGTGAGTTCTTTCCTGACCTGATCTTTGTCTGTGTGTCTTGTGTTCTAGATTTGACCCGTATAGTAAGACAGGCTTCGCCATCTGCCGGATCTGTAAGAGCTCCGTCCATCAATCTGGATCACACTATTGTCAGGGCTGCGCCTACAAGAAAGGTAATGATGATGTGACTACTGCTAATGTCCATAAGCAATACATAAGAAATTCTTGTATTGCTATATTGCAGCCATTAGTAACAAAGCATAATATAAACATAACATAGTGGATCCATTTAATAAAGGTATTTTTTATGACTCTATTGCCACATCATTTTTTCCCCTTTACTCTTAAAAACAATCTGAACAATAAGTAAACAAATGTGTATTTTGGCTTCTTGGGGTAGTATAAACACACAAAACTAATCATACAGGGCAATTTGAAGATTAAATCGAGATATAAAAGTACATTAAAGTTGCACTAAGCCCTACTGCTATGCCTCAAAGGTTCCACACTATTAATGTAATGTGTGTCAGGTGACATAATCGCCAGACCAAGTTACAGATTTTTTTTTTTCATTTATTTTTAGTTTATTGTATTATTTTGTTGTAATAAAATATCTATAATTGAATAGATGCAAGACAGTGAGATTTAATACAATGGCAGAGTCCTCACCAGAAAAGTTTCTTTAGTTTAAGTCATGTAAATATTTGTACAATGATTATCTTAAGTTCACAATGTGGTTTATGAGTTTGAGCTAAAATGAAACTTTCTGGTATATTAGTAACGATGCAAGAACTTGTGCCCATTATTTTCATGGAGAAGTTACATATTTGTTCAGCAATTTTGATCCTCTTTGTTTCTTTTCAGGAATTTGTGCAATGTGTGGCAAGAAAGTTTTGGACACCAAGAACTACAAACAAACATCTGTGTGAAGAGTAAATCCGCTCGAACTGAAATCGGTCCAACCTATGAGAAGGGGAGAAACATGCGCTTAGTCTGAATTTTTCCTATATCCACTCCCACAGTATTGCTTTTGTTGTATATTTCTTTCCTCATTGTCTCTTTTATGTGAAGTATATTGTAAGCCACACATTTTGCTGCAGCTCCATAGGCAATGTACAGTCATAAAGTAAGATCTAGTGTGGTTTAAAATAACTTTTAAACATTCGTCTAGTTTTGAGTATTTTCATCTTGGTTTGATTTAATTTCTTATAGGGCCTAGATTATTTGTCTTGTTTAATACCATTATAGACCAGTTTCAAGATAATTTAGCTTGAAATTAATAAGAGAATACATCTATAGGCACAATTTCTGCACAAATTATAATGATAAACACACAAGATGGGAAAAAATAAAGAGCAAAGATAAGGAAATCATTTGATACAAGTCATATAATCTAGATCCATGAAGTCATTAAATAAAAGCTGGTCAAACCCTCAAATATAGGTGAGTATTAAAAATTTAAGTTATCTTTTATCCAGCGAAGATGGTAATTTTGTTTTTTGCAGTGTGCTGTTGTCTCCCAGTTACTTTCACACCTCTGAGGCCAAACCAGTCAATATAATGTGTATATTTTTCTTTTCCGAACCTTGTAAAGACCTTTTATTTGCTTTTAAATCGTTCTCAGTTTGTAAAATAGTTTTAATATTGAGGGAATAAACCATTATGACAACAACCTCGAGCAGTTTTTATCTAATTGTAGCTGCTTACGTCAAAACAATCGTCATTCACCGATCACTCTCTCCACTCGTAATAGGTTTAGCACTGATATAATCATGTTTGGATATTGTGCACAAACATGGCCGCCTTACTGTTAGAGAAAGAGGTCAAAGTTCATGGTATTTGAAATTTAAAAGGCCGTGTTTTGCCTCAAGGCTCAAGCTGCACATGCACAACACACTGGTTTTTATCATTGATTTAAAACGTCAAGAGCCAGTGCAGGTGGTGATGTAAGCTACTTATTTAACAGCATGGAAAGAACAGAGGCATGTTGGGTAATCTCTTTCCCAATTAGGCTCCCACACACAGTTCATTGTGAAATATTTGCAGCTGAAAACAGTGATTAAAGTTGTATTTAGCCTGAAAAATATTGCACACCACCACTTTTTCCCCCTGTGGTCTGGTTTTATGAATGAACACAGACTCGATTTCGATTCTACATGTTCAAGTTGTGATTCTTTCTGCAAATGTTTGGATGAAATACAGAAAAAATACTGTGTAAAACTGCCATTACTAGAATATATTTGAAAACAGAACAGTATTACAGACATTAAAGGTTTATTTTGTAACTTTTCTGGTTGAGAGTCCGTCAGATGCTTGTCTTCATGGAGATGTTATTGCTTCATCTGGGATGTTTCACAGTATGGCATTAAACCTTTCTATCTTCATGGAGACCAAACCAGGCCAAGTTACAGGTCAGATCTGTGAAGAAGAAACCCGTCTCACAGTCAATTTTTCTAGGTATTTTTGAGCTATAAAACTACCTGTAATTTAATAAACATAAATATAGAGCTATTTAATGTCATACTGTGGAACATTCCAGATAGAGCAAAGACATCTCTATTGAAACAAGCAGGTGACCAATCAAAAAGTTACATATTGCACCTTTAAGTGTTAAAATAGATGAAAAGTTTCTTTTTTATTTAAATGTTTATTTTTTCTTAATTTTTTCCCATTCCCACTATTATTGGACTTCATTATTGATTCAATCATTTATATGTGTACGAATAATTTACTTTATTTAGCCAGAGTTGCAGTCATCACTGTAAAAATGTATTTAATTTCACTTGATAATTTTCAGTTTCAAGTTGATGTATATATGTATATATTGTGTATATATGCACTGGAGAGTATTAAACAATAGTAACACCAGTTCAATAATTATTTAATTTTTTCTGTAAGTGTTTATAATATGCTCTCTATGGACCACGTTTTCTAGTATTGACTTTTAAGAGCCCCACATCCATTGTACCTTCAGTCACCTATAGGCCCTGACCTGTTACAGGTTCACTCACTGCTGCACGTTATATCAGAGCAAATAGACATGGGTGTATTTGCTTTTTCAACTTTGTGTCAATAATTGTGAGTTTTAAAATCACAGTCCAAACAAAAGAGTTAAAAAAGAAAGTTTAAAAGCAAATATTTCAATTCAAATACAACATGTAAAGTGCCTTAATCTGATTCTTTTTTTGTTTCTTTTTTTAGAAAATTATATATTGACTTTCTACTACCGAGTTATTTATCGTAACGTCAGCGTAAAATATTTAGTCGAATGTAATCTACTTTCTACGTGTTATTGTATTTAATTTTAAAGTAACAGTGCTATAAGTTTATGATAAAATGTTTGACCCACTCGGTACTAAATGTAGTGTTAATATAATACACATACAGGACAGTGGCTTTACCAAAACGGACCAAATGAAGATGTAGGATTTAAAATTGGAACATTTGTACTGGCATCAAAAAAGGAATAAGAAACGGGCTTAAAAAGGACCTGCCTTCAGTGAATCAGTGGCTAGACATTTAAGGTCTTATATCCAATGGAACGATTGACTTTTCAACTCAAAGGACATTTGTTCATAAAACGCTGGACAAAATGGTTGGAATGTAAACAAAAAGGAGACCTGATCTACCCTTCCACATCCTTAGTGCAGTAAAACAGTCCCCCAAGTTTTGTGTTGGTTGAATTTGTTTTGTTTTTTACTACACAAAGCTTGAAACTCTGAATAAATAAAAACTATATATAGTAAATATGAAGTAACATGTGTATTGTCTGGTGTTTATAGTTTTAAAAAGTCAGTCCTCATAAAATTGTGAGAGAATAATGAAGAATTTGAGGCTGCAACATTTCGAGGGCTTTTTGCAATTAAAAAAACCTAAATCTAATCTAAACCTAATCTAAATTGTTAATCGCTATGGCAACTGTTCATTTTTCATCACTCAGAAATCCATGTAAAGCTGGAATAGGCTTGAGTAACAGAAAAAAATAACCCAAACTTAACAGCTTTTATCTTAATCTCATTTTAATTCAATCAAATCCTTAAATTACATGCTACTGCTACAGGCTACACATCTTTGTCTTTACAGTTTACAACTTAAAAATGTCTTACAGTATATTACAAGGGCCATAAAAACATTTGGATGCTTAAATACAGCTTTGTGAAAAGATAAAACATTAAAAACCTTTGCAACAGCACCAGAGGATTCCCCGTGGCAACAAGGAGACAATGATGATGTGAACAAAAAAAACAAAAATGACCGTTTTAAGGCTGTACAATATTAATTCAAGGCACAAAATTTCATTCACAGTGAAAAACACATCCTCACACATGGCTCAAAATCCTAAAATGGTAAGAAGTCTGTTTGACTGTAGTAGAGAGATTGTCGGATCCTACATTTGGAGGTCATTTTCGTAACAATTGACAACAGTTGGTGTCAATAGAGGATTTTTGTTAGGCAGTTAGCTCGTGTAAAAGTATAGTTTGGGTTCATAAATACATTTATACTTGTTATAGCTAGTCAAATAAAAACGGTAATTGTTGTCAAGTAGGGCTGCAACAACTAATCGATTAAATCGATTAAAATCGACTATTAAAATAGTTGGCAACTAATTTAGTAATCGATTAGTTGACTAGTTCACATGACAAAGTCCAAGCGGGAGAATCGGGGGGGAAAAAAAAAAAAAAAGAGGACACTTGAGAAATGGCGGAGGTGAACGCAGGCAGTAGTGTGGACTCTCCTGCTGAAAATGTTAGCACAGACAAACGCAGACGACCCAAGTCCTCAAAAGTTTGGGAGCATTTTACATTAACACCGTCAAAAAACAGTGTTAGGTGCAAAATGTGCACAGCTGATCTGGCATGGCAGCACAACATCACTGCGTGAGCATCTGAAGAGGAAGCATGTTGGAGCCATGGGTGAAGGGGATTCACGGTAAATTCATGTTAAGATATTACGGATTCATCTAGAAACTATTTGTTTTTAACTTGGCCGGAGATGTGTTAGCTTTGAAATCTATCATAAACTGTAGATAGTGCTTTTATACCTACGCTGAGAACCATTCTCCAGAAATTAAACCGAGGGGCAATGTCTTTTTTTAAACTGATACATGAAAGCCACCAGAGTACATCGGTCTCTCCCCTTTAAAATCAGTAGGACTCTGAGATTTCACCAACATATTGGCAACCTTTTTATGACATGAAAAGTAGTTGGGTTGCATTACTGGTACAAGTTAATAGGGATGTTTTAATCACAACGTATTGTTTGACACTATACAAGTTAAACCGAAGTTGCTTGGTGTTAGCTAGTTAGCACATATTAGCCGCGATTGCATTGGAACAATGTGTTTCTAAACAAACATTAGCTAGTCCAGTTAAACTTGCCACCCACCCGCCCGCTGGCGGGCGATTTTACAACATTAAAAAGTCAAGCCAGATATTCACCGTACTTATTTTTCCAGCCGTGGCTATTGTTACGTGACCGTAATGAACTGCCGGAAGGATATTCTTACGTGACTTCGGCTCGGGCATGCGCAGAATGGAATTTTCAGACTTTGGAAAATTTCATGTACCATGGCGAGTGTTTTATTAAAAATGCCAAAACTAAATGTTTTGTTTCCTTCTTTTTATCCGATTAATAATCGATTAGTTGAAAAAATAATCGCCAGATTAATCGATTATGAAAATAATCGTTAGTTGCAGCCCTATTGTCAAGTGTCCAAGTAACTAGAGATGTGTCTATAAATTTAAAATGGATGTTTGTTTTGAATACTATTAATGAAGTTTTAGCGCTAGAACTGGTGGCTTAGTGGTTAGTACACGGCCTAAACTCACAAAAATCAGTCTGTTTAATCCCACAAAATACTGTTGTGTCCTTGAGCTAGACAGTCATCCACTTCGCCTAGTATGTATGAATATGGTGTGAGTTACTGGTCGTTGGAGAGGCAGCTGACGCATAATGGCAGCCGTGTGTCTCTAGAGTATGGGAAAATGTTAAGTTAAAGTATTGTTATTGCTATTTAAAAAAAAAATAAAAGTCACTAACTACAACTAACAATTAGTTTCTATTCAAAAACCCAAACCATGACTTTGAACAGTAGTGATTTAGAGGTTAGAGTTTGCAGGATCCTCACAGGGCAGTAGTCTTCAGAGGTGGAGGACGAGTGGATGCAGCGATGGAGTTTAGGCTTTCTGCGTCAGGGTCAGAAACTCCTCCCTCGTCTTGGGGTCCTCCAAATACACCCCCAACATGGTGCTGGTCACTGTACGGCTGTTGATCTTCTGCACCCCACGCATCACCATGCACATATGCCTGTAGACGACAACAATTATTACTTTACAGCGTTAAAAAAAAAAAGGTACTGTGTCCGTTTGTTTCCGGTAAACGGTAGCATTTTTATATGGTGCTTTTCACACACCGGTGTACACAGACACTTGGGGCGAGGTGGGTCAAGCGTCTTGCCCAAGGACAAAACGACAGCGTTCATCTGTGGGAGCTGGGATCGCACTGCCAACCTGTGCGCCAGTGGATCTGAACGCGCTACCAATGTTTTTTTGAGAGCGGGATTCGAACCACCAACCTTCGGATCGGTGGACAAACACTACAAACAAACGGTCACAAAAATGCATGGTGTTTTTGAGTAAAATGTGTCTTGCCCCAGTAGCCTACAGATGTATAAGCAGCTGTTCAGGTCCAAAATCTGTCCTCTGTACCGTCAGCATCCAATTAGAAATGATTTAATAGGCTGATAATCAGGAAGTGTGGGTTAGCTTTACTGTCACTAAACTTTGCTTTGGTTTCTCAGCTGCACAAAGAGCTCGCAACTCCTTACTCCCATTGTGCTCTTGAGCTAGGACAGGGTGTAATTGGTGGTTGCTGAGGTTGCAGGACATTCTGTGCCAGGACAGCGGTACAAGAGCAGATGCATTTGTACTCACGCCGCCTCGATGACCACAGCCACTCCCAGCGGCTGCAGCGCCTCCGAAATCCCCATCGCGATCTGCTTGGTCAGACGCTCTTGAACTAAAAAAAAACCAAACAGTTATACCTCATCATAGGAGGTTGGAGATTAAGAAAAAAAAGCATATTGCAATTTTCTGGAGTCACTCAATATTCGAATTCGGCACATACTCATACCCATATTATGCAAAATTGACTCTTGCGCTGTTACCTCATCAAAAACAGACCTGGAGTTGTGTTTTGCTTCATTCACACACGTTTGAGAAACCCTTTATTACGAGTCCGTCCACATCTCCAAAGCTCAAAATGCTCTCTTCCACCTTGTGACATCATGAAGCGGTAATGTTAAATGAATTTACCTCAGTTCCAAGCCTGAAATGATCCCAATCATTCTAGTGAAGGCTCATGGAGTTGTGTTAAACGTGTGTGAATGAAACAAAACGCAACTCTGTTAACTGTATCCTGGCTAAAACCACAACCTCCTACTAAAGAAAATTGGTGGGAAAGGGTTAAAGATGTTATTTTGATTTATTTAACCTTTATTTAACCAGGAAAGTCCCATTGAGATTACTAATCTCTTTTTTAAGGGAGTCCTGCCATGCACACATCACTTTCATACCAGGCAATGTGGGTGAAGTGTCTTGCCTAAGGACACAACAACAGTTTTACGGAAATGGAAAGAGTAAGTTCAAAATGAAGAAATTTGAGGAGTTATGGGCACCTGTAATACAAGAAGCAAAATGATCTGTACTAGAGGTGTGTTCAAAAAATCGATACGGGGATACATCGTCATGGGCCTCTTGGCGATACACGTATCGATACGGAGGCGTCAGTATCGATATTTTACATGCAACAAACATTATTTATCAAGCTTCAGCAAACTGCGTCTGATAAGTGATCCTTGCAATGCGCATTTCGTATTGTCAAAGGCAGCATTCCTTCTGCACTACAGCCTTGTTAAGGCCATATCTTAAGTTTACTTTCATCAAAGGTAGCTGCATGTCAGCATACAGCCTTGTTAAGCCATGTTTACATTAATAAACTTAACACCCACCCGCCCGCCGGCGCGCGATTACACAACATTAAAAAGTCAAGCCAGATATTCACCGTACTTATTTTTCCAATATTGACATGCTATACATCGTTTGAAAGCTTAATTCCTCAGTAAAACAACCATATCATTCATTTTATGCCACACAGCGAGCCCAAAGAGCCATAACTTATAATTCCCGAAAATATCCATCGCATTTCTTACCTTTGAGCCGGTTCTGTCGGTCCGAAACGGGTCCAATCCAGGAATAGCTGTGCTCAATTAGTCCGTAACAGTCCACAGAAAAAGAATATCCAGTTGCTTTTTTCATAAAATAATTCCATGTGGAGAAATAATCCAGAAAGTCAGAGTTTGTCTGAATGGATGAGCGATGCATCTCTCTACTACTCTCGCTCTTGGTCCTTAGCATAGCTAAACGCTTAGCTCCCGTTAGCGGTGTGGGGTATGTTTGTTTTCTCCACTCTTAGCTACAAAACAAGCGTATCCAGGCTTCGGTCCGGCTACGGGGCGCCGCGCTACAGCTTGGGGAACAAAACGAGTGCGTCCAGTTAGCGGCGTATTACGCATGACCGAGGGACAGTTCCACGGCAAAACCTCTTCAGTCATTGGTTCTTTCAGGAAATGATTGACAGATCTGAGTAGCCTATGAAAAGACGATTTCAGCGGTGGGCCCCATGTGGGGCAGAGGTGCTGTAGTGATAGGCTAGCTCCATGCGCTCTGTGTATGGAGACTCTCTCTCTCCTCCTTTTACGCACACTCACTGGTGGAGGCACACAAGACATATGGAGCGAAATTTTTTGGCTTGTTTTAGTTATTTATCTTAAGAAAACATGCCTAAATTTCAGAAGATGGTTTATTTATTATACATTACATCTTATTACAGTTTGGAACATCTGGTAGATATTTGAACACTTGTGCCGAGTGCGGGTGTTAACAGGTTAATCAAGGGCAGTTTCTGCCTTACAACCTTCTTCTGTTACATTGTAACTGATGCGCTACACCAAAATAAAAATAACATTTGAGTAAACATCTGTCTTTTTTTTAAATTATAGGTTACATAATGTAAAATATCGGGATACATATCGCCTTGAAGACCATGTATCGGGAAACCCCTGTATCGCAAATCGTATCGTATCGAGACCCCTGTATCGCGAATCGTATCGTATCGCAAGGTTGTTGGCAATACCCACCCCTAATCTGTACCCTGCCTTTGGTGTATGTGTGTATGGGCGTATATGAGTGAGTGAATGTGTAAGTACATATGTATATGAGTGTGGTGTGGGGTCACTAATTAAATAAAATGTGTTTCAAAAAAGAACCTGCAGGTATAGGCAGAGTATTATATAGACTGTTGGCCTAGTGCCGAATTCCTTTGATTATGTCTATATCTGTGACTTTTTGCTCTGATGCTGAATGTCAAAAAGTCAAGATTATTTGGTACATGAATTGTAATCTTCATATCACAATAATAAAAAAGAAATGAAAAAAAAAAACAGTGTAATATCTGCCCTTTAATGACCTAAAAAACTAGTGCAATCTGCCAAACCGGGTTATAATATGACATTTCTGCACCTGTGTTCAGTTTTAATGGCTCATTCACATTTTGAGAGATACTTTCGTGAAATTTTGTAAACACCATTCGCATCACTGTAATGACCCAAATCCAAGTAATCATCGTCCAGTCCATGTTGAAGTAGTTTCAGCTGGTTGGTTTTAGAGATAATATTGTTGATATTGTATATTTTGAGTTCAAATGTGAATGTTTGTTTTGGAAAAGTTCATTTTTAAACAATCTAGACAAACCTGTACTTTGAATCCTGACCTATAATATTTGTGCACATATATAGGTCATAGCAATATTAACCTAATGTTTCTGCATCTAAACCAGGACCTTGAAGTGTGTGTGACAGATTTTTATGATTCTCTTTCAACTTTGGTGGGATAATACCTGTTGTACATATAAATGATTTGGAGTTTTACACTAATCAAGAAGCAATTTGGGAAGAAAAGTTGAAAAACATGAAAATTACAGGAAGTGGAGAGACATCGCACTAAGCAGACTTCTGTCCAAAACATTTTTCTCTGATGCTTTAAACATGATTTCAACAAAGAAATAATCATAATAATAATTTCTGTGTACATTAGAGCAGTTTTGCTACATAACAGTTATAGGAATTCACTAGTGTGGTGTCAAACCTGGAAGTAAAATGTAATAAATCTAAAAAAAAACATGTCCAAACTGGTAAAACGAGTGTGATTCTTAAATATAATGACTTTAAACCAGGACCAAGCCTCGTCCCTAGATTAGTCAAGTCTACAACAAGTGTAAATAGTATCTGAAGCAAAACAATATTATTTAAATAATTTAAATAAAATTTGTTTAGAATAATTGTATATTTTGAACAGAAGTCTTAAACATTGTAAATTAAGAATAGTTAAAACTGGAGCTAGAGTTGATCATATTTAGAAATGTACTCACCCTGAAGTCTGCGGCTGTAAATCTCCACAATCCTAGACACAGCAAAGAAAATAAAAGGTTAATTCTACTGTAAATGCAATAATAATAATAATTCACTTTGAGCTGCATTGTTAAGGTTGCGGTAGTGTTTATATTTTAGCAGTGCTTACGTGGCAAATTCACCAAAGTTTGTCTAAAACCCCATCGACTTGTGTGTGTGTGTTAGCGTTGCGAGTTTAAGCTGATATTTTAGTGAAGAAAGGAGGAAACGTTGTGATGATGGCGGCAGGTTATTCCCACAGCCGTAAAAGGATTTTCTCATGATAAAGTTTGGACTTGTGTTGGGCCGGATCAGACCCTAAGCCTCCAGGTCAAAGCGCCGAAACAACAGAAGAACGCACCCGACCGCTAATAACTACACAGGCATTTTCTGCACTGAGGGAAAGGGGAGAGGGGGCAGGTTACAGCTTTGTAGAGCCCTAAGCCATTCAGAAAAATATTATATCTATCTAATAAAAAGTCCTTAAAATGGCGCCCATAACAGGAAGCCAAAATCCACGAATAGAGGCCTCAGACTACCATTTGCGTCTTGCGGATTTTATTTGAACAATTTGCCAATAAGAAGGTGCATCATGGAGGCTTTTCTGGTTAAAAAAAGCACACAATCTGCTCATCTCCATGGAGATGTGTTGCTTTGCCTTAAATGTTCCACAGCCTGGCATTAAACCTGAATTATCCATCGCACACAGGTACTCCTGACCGGAATCCATGGTAAAGTTGGATTATGTAACTTTTCTGGTGGAGTATTTCTGTCATCTGCTTAACTGTAATGAATCATCTCCATGGACTAAAGCAGTTGGCGCCACCAGGTCAAGTTACAGGTCAGATCTACGGAGGGGCGTCTGCTCACAGTATGAATAAATGCTTTTCAACATATGTTCAATGATAAAAAGCCTGTAGACCATATATACCTACTGTAGATAATTAGTTGTGTTTATCATTCTGCATTCTAGGCAACGGAAAACATCTCCATGGAGACAAGGAGGTCCACCAGAAAAGTTACATAGAGAGTCTTTACAGGCCTGATTGATACTTTGCAGTGACAACATGATTCGGCTGTACTAGCAATTATTTTATGCATTTATTTATTTTTATTTAACCAGGATAGTCCCACTGAGATCACCAATCTCTTTTTCAAGGGAGTTCTGGCCAAGACAGTGGCGCAACAAAACAATTTAGAATATTACAGGACACATTTCAAGCAACAATTTCACAAGACTATTTAAAACATTTACAAACCAAGGATTTCATTTCCAAATTACCAAACACAGGGAAAAAGAGTTTAACACTTCAAGAAAAAAATGCTAAATTGATTGAAACGGCACAAGCGTTCATGATCCAGGTTAAGAAAGAAAAAAGTGCGAGTGACTAACTGAAAAACTGCTGGCTAATGCTAGTGACTACTCTTATGTGAGAGGGCCTTGTTTAACTACAACAGCTCACCTGTTCTAGTTCCAGTTAAATCACTTCTTTGTGGTCTGATTGTTTTAAATTAAAACTCAGATCGTGCCACACCCCCAGGGAATGTTGACGACACCAGCTGCAAAGTAAACTATCGATAGTGAGTTTGTGCATCACATTACCTGGCCAGTTTGCTGAGTCCCAAAACTTTTTTGTTTGGGATGTATCCGATGTGGACCTAGAAAACGGCAACATGAGTAAATATGTTAGAGCCTTGTTCAAACACAACCTCCAATTCACCAACACAGGCCACTGACTCCTGTAGGTTAAGACCTGCACACATCAGATCAAAGCTCCTGCACTCAAAGGTGAAACGCTATTTTGTACCCGTGTCAGCAATAAAAAAAAATACATGTTTTGGATTTTAAAAGGGTCCATTTTCTAATCCATGTTATAATTCCTCATCACAAACAATAACCAAAGCCTTGGACTTGCCAATCTCTGCTAAACTAATGTTAAAAAAAAAAAGGTTTCTGTTAACTTATAAACTAATATTCCTGATATAAGGTGGAACGGAGCATTCTGAGCTTTGCAGGTTTAGCCAGACTAATATGGTTAATCAAGCGTGTGAATGAAACAAAACTCCAGGTCTGTTTTTGAGGTGGTAACAGCATTACCACATGGCTGTCCGCTCACAAGAGTCAGATCTGTGTAATATCGGACCTTTAATAGTGACTTTAAAGAGCACTTTAAATCAGGTGATGCGTCTACAACAGCAGCAGTAGTTTACACTTGTTGTTGTGGGGAGAAAAGAAAAGATCAGTATTAAGATTTTGATCGTTCTTAAATGCGGTACTTCAGTTTAACACCATTATTTACTAAAACAGTGACTTTAAAGGGACATTATGCAATTATTATATTTGTCCGGTGGAGGTTTGCCACCTGTTTGTCTCCATGGAGATGTTATCACTGTCCTGTTCCCCACTGTAGGGCATTAAACTCATCTGTCTCCATGGCGATAAGCAGGTGAGGCAATAAAATCTCCGTGGAAACAAGCGGATGGCAGACCCCCACCAGAAATGCTACATAATGAATCTTTAAATTAATGTATTTTGTCATATGTCCCATCTAAAGTGCATGTTATATGAAAATATACACAAATAGAATAAAAGTTGGGTCAGAATCACATTTTTCTGAGTTGAAACTTAGCAAATAATTTAAATATTATGATATACTTTCAAATAGAAGTCTATATAGGATGCAATATTTAAAAAGGAAAGGTGACATTAGTATATTCACATTCAAAACATATAAACAAATGGTCCCTTACCCTGCCAAAGAAAGGCACCAGGTGATGCTCGCAGAGGGAAAACATGTCTATGTCCTTCACAATCACCATCTCGTTGTGGTCCTCGTCGAATATCGCGTCATTTAAAACGTCTGAAAAACACAAAACAGGTCCATAAATCAATCGGAGAAATGAGCTGCTGGGAGCTAGAGCCATGGACACTGGGATTATCAGCGAGAACGATCAATGGACGGTGATTCGTTCTTTCTTTTCCTGTCCATTCATGCCGTGGAGGTGTGAGGGGGGATGGAACACAATATGGCCCTGACAAAGGCTTCATATAATGAGGTTACAGAGTCCTGATATTCAATTGGCAGTTTATTTGGTTTAAAAATCAAGCTTTGGTTTAAGAAGATGCACTGTGTAACTTTTCTGGTGGAGGTTCAGTCATCTTCTTGTCTCGTTGGAGATGTAACTGCTTTGTCTTGATTATTTAACCTGGTTGTCAAAATGAAGACGGAGAAGTTAATGGTTAAATCTATAGAGAAGCGAGTCTGCGAATAGTATGAATTCATGTTTGTTAAGGTAATATTGAGCTACAAAACATCTGAATAACATGCAAGGAAGATACAATATGTTTAATAGGGGCATGTGCATTGCCTCGAGTCTGACGATACAATACATATCCTGATTTAATTCGATATATCCCGATATATCCCAATACTAAAACAATAGATAATGATAATATTGCAATTTATCAATAATAACTTCTAATAATAGTACTGTCACCTAATACTACACCTTCACGAGAACCAAATTGTATGAAATATAATGGATTACCTTTTTTAAATCATGAAATAATTTGAATAAAATACACGCCAATTTTGAGAACAATGAATGCAACTAATGAATTTTGGTGAAAAATATTATTTTAAAAATGCATTTTGAATCGATTCGAGAATTGTGCAATGATCATGATAAATCACTGAATCAATTTTTTTCTTACACCCCTAATGTTTAAAGCCTTACTGTGGAACATTCCATGCCAAGAAACAACATCTAATATCTCTCTGGAGGCGAGCAGGTAATGGACTCTGCACGTTAGAATTACACAGTGCATTTTTAAAGAGCAAAAAACGAAAAAGTGTCCAGAATCATGAACAATTAAGACTGAAACAAACAGACTGGTCTCAGGGTTCATCTCAAAGCCTACAGAGCTCAAACCTAGTAGAAGTTTCTTCCCACAGGCAGTGATGACCTTAAATAAAGCACCTTAAATATCACAGAGCACTTTAGCTTTACACAGGCACTTTATGTGGCAATTTAAATGCCTGTTATTTATGAATTATAACAGTCTTGTCTTTTTATACTGCAAATGGCAAATACACTGAAACTGAACTGAAACCTCCTCATTTAAGACAGCCTGAATATACTTTTTTTTTCTTTGTTTTTATTACATTTAGGATATTACAGCTTGTACATCTTAGTCAAATTACAGAGCTGAATGCACGTTAGAATAGGAAGATGTGAATATACATTTTTAAAGAGCTAATGTTTAAAAACGTGTCCAGGATCATGACCAATTAAGACAGAAACAAACACACTGGTCTCACTGTTCTTCTCAAAACCTACAGACAGTGCACAATATAATTAATCTTAAAAGGAGAGGTGTATTGTGCCAGGTTGTAGCACTAGAGCCAATTTCCTGTTACCTGTACTACCTGGTGCATTTTTTTAGGTTTCCTGGAAAGAAAGAGGATATAAACTCCTCACTGCCTCCAATAAAGTTTGATTCTTTTCTCTGACGTCTGCCCCTGAAACCTCCTCATGTTTTCTCCTTCGGGACACCACTGAATACGACACATTGAGAGCTGAAAAACAGAGGCTCAAGGGAACGGAATCAAGGAGAAGGAAGTGAGGAAAGAGAATTGAGACGCGGCCAGAACACTCCCTCCACACACCCATACAACTGCTGAAACTACTGATCAATTAAAAGTACTTCTCGAAACAAAAACACTCACACGGTGTTCTTCGTTTAATTGTCAAGGACATTGGGCGTCTTGAGAAGTGCTGTACAAATGCAACTTAAGAGTCCAAATAAATGACTATAAATATGTACTAAACCAACAGTGATCTCACGGGTTTGCATTTCTGAACATGTTTATTTCTCGAAGCTACGGGTTTGTATGTGAAATATACATGCTCCACTGTTTTTAAACTCCATACATCTTCACTAGAATCATCTGAATCATGTCAGCCCCGGAATGGCCCATCTCTACTCAACAAAAAGTATCAAGGCAGCTGTTAATTGGCGAACTACCACTTTAAGACAACACAAGGCGGAATACGCACAACTCCAGGTATGTTTTTGGTGACTGTAACGTGGGTTAAAGCGCACAAGAGTTCATTTTGCGTTGACTTAATTTAACCAGCATACCCTTCCCTTCCTGATCCCACCTGCTCATGACTCACCGTAGATGGTTTCGTGGTAGCCTTTGGTGAGGAACTGCATGGCCTTGGCGGCTCGGAGCGGAGTCCGGAGGAGCCCCTCTCGGTCCGCGTCCTCGCCGAGCTCCCGGAGGATGCAAGCGTACGCCGCCTCGATGGCCGGCAGACGGGACTGGTCCTCCGCCTCTTTACGGGAGGTTTCGTGCTGTCGGCGCGCGGCGGACTTCTTGGCGTCGATGATAAGGTCGCTGAAGTCGTTGTTGAGGTGGACACTCACGGCGTCGCTGTTGCTGTTGCAGTGGCTGTTCATGTTGAGCTTCGGCGCGGATCGAAGAGGCGAGAAGTGAAGTGAAGTGGAGGTGGAGGTGGAGGAGGTGTGATGCTCGCAGGGCGCACGCTCAGGTTTTATAGTCCGCGCGGCCGCCTCGTGCACACCGGAACCCCGCTCGTTAAGGCACGCGCACGTCAAAGCCTGTCGTTTCGTCACCGTGCGTAAATGTCAACAAAGTGAGTGCTGCGAGCGGGATTTGGTTGCATTTCTCGCCACTTAAGCGCGCTGTCAAACATTAGCCGTCTCTTTAAGCGCGTGACCCCGCGTGGAGCTTCTGTTTTGCTCGCGCCAGATAGCCTACTGTAGGGGCGGAGGTGTTATAGTAGGGGCCCACATTTTTGAACTGGGATCCACAGGGCAGAAAGTAGCAGAGCCGCAGCATCACCAGTACAGAAAAGCCTATATACACACACATCATACACATCCACGCATTATCCTGGCAAGTAGGCTTTTCAGGGTTCCTATATTACGCAAAATTTACATAATAACTTACCTGGAGATGGAGGCTTATACCTTTAACCAGTGCCAGTAGCCTACACTGCACAAACAACATTTAGTCAAGCTAAAATGACTTGGATTAAGAAAGTTTTACCACGATTTCAGTCAATTTCACTTGACATGTAAAATTATCCGCCAGTGCAGTAAGATTTTTGTACTTAAAATATGAAAATACACCTTGCTACACTTAAAATGAGAAAAACAACTTTTTTGCACTGAAAATAAGAAATAAAATCAAATGTTGCTTGAATAAAAAAAAAACACACGCATTCCAGTGACATAATTTTACAAATTGTTCTGAATTTAATTTAATGGCGGCACGGTGGCTGAGTGGCACTCAGGCCTCACAGCAAGAAGGTTATGGGTTCGATCCCCGGGTCGCCCAGGCCTTTCTGTGTGGAGTTTGCATGTTCTCCCCGTGTCTGGATGGGTTTCCTCCGGGTGCTCCGGTTTCCCCCATCAACCTAAAACATGCAGCACCCCTATGAACTAACATCAAGGACCATGACGTCCACCCTCCTGTGGGCTCACCACCTGCAGAGGGGTTCATAGAGGGGTTCATAGAGGGGTTCATAGGGGGGGTCAGGTGCTATGAGGATTGGGCAGCAAACTGCCCCCGCAACCCAGTTGGATTAAGCGGGAGAAGATGGATGGTTCTGAATTTAAGTCATTTTTTAACTTACCTTAACTTACATGTGCTTTTTTCGTTCACGCATGTTTGAGTAATCATTATCTCCAAAGCTCAAAATGTTCTGTTCCGCCTTGTGATGTTAGATGGAGGTTTCAGGTTAACAGCTACTTTTACCTTTAGTTCAGACAGTAGAGCAATTCTAGGGTTGAAATTATCCAGATGATTCTAGTGAAGGTGTATGGAGCTGCAGCATCGATCTGAAAATAGCTTAATACGGGTAATTTAATTGGAGTTATTGGCATTATTGGAACCAATAATTAAATAATTCCATGTATTGTAGTGTATAATTTGTACTATACTGTAGGCCTTCAGATTCCTTTCACTCTTGCCTCAGTGAGCGTTTCTTGTTACAATAATATTTTAATAATAATAAACAATGCCTGCAAACAGCCCTTTCTGATCATTATTTATTTGATTTATTATATTATTATTGTCTGTATCCTTATAATAAACAAGCCCAAATTAAATATACAGCCTATGACAACAAGTGTAATGTTGTTTTATTCTTAACCCTCTTTTTGTGCTCATATTCTGTGTACAGACGCGATCGGGCATTTGCAAGTTGGTATGGCCGTAAGCAGCACTCAGCCACCGCGCCAACGCACGGCGTGGAAGGTTACGGGTTCGATCCCCAGGTCGCCTGGGCCTTTCTGTGTGGAGTTTGCATGTTCTCCCCGTGTTTGGATGGGTTTCCTCCATCAACCCAAAACATGCAGCACCTATGAACTAACATCAAGGACCATGATGTCCACCCTCCTGTGGGCTCACCACCTGCAGAGGGGTTCATGGGGGGTCAGGTGCTATGAGGATTGGGCAGCAAACTGCCCCCGCGACCCAGTCGGAATAAGTGGGAGAAGATGGATGGATTCTGTGTACACCCCGTGTCCTCTGGGTCAAAATGACCCATCTTCACTAAATCCCCAATATAAGCAGTTTAATTGAATTATAAACACCAATTTTTATTTTGCTTAAAGAAACAACTTGTCATTTACCACAAAATGTGTGAATACATGAGTTTTCCCTTTTCACCTGTATTTCTACAGCTTTAGAAAGAAAAGAAAGATTGCAAAGTGTTGAATGCATGAGGCAGAACTGACATCTCTTCCTCTTACTTGCCCCAACTGGGGCAGCCGCTGTGGCAGCTGGATCCTCAGGTTGGTCAGGAGTTCCTGCACTTTGTATAGCAGCCGCTTCACCCATGTCCCAGACCTCTCTTATGGCTGCACGTTTGTCTGTCACATGTCTCGCTGGTCTTGATTCACGGTTATCAAAACGTAGCAGTCTTGAATAGGTGTGAAAGAGTTTCAGTGACATTGTGGCTTGGAAAATTGGCCTTCCACTCTCGGCATCCCATAGACCTGCTGCAGCCTCACCTCGCGACCTGTAAATGTGCTAAGATGGGCAGCCCTAAGTCGGCCTGCAGGTCAGTCTCATCCATCTTTTTCCAACTCTCCATATTTGTGAAAACCCTCCAGATTTGTCATCGCCAGGATTATTTTTTCTATTGCTGGCATGATGAACAGAATGTAGGGACAATGTCATCTTGTGGGTGCTGGGATCATCATCTTTATGACATTTTGTTCTGCCTCCCTGCCGTGTTGGTCATATGCTTCCGAGAACCATGTTATTTTGCTGTTTTTTGAAAGGAAAGTCTCTCTTTCAGCTTCAGCGTTTTCTTCTTCTGCTCTAGGTTGTATTCACAGAAGTATAATAAAATCTTATACATTCATGGTTGTATTCCTTCCCATCCTCTTCACTTTGAGATTTCGCTGAAATGTAAAGTGCATTACAAATAAAATGTATCATTATTATTATTATTATTATTATTATTATTATTATTATTATTATTATTATTATTATTATTATTACTATTATTATTATTATCTTCTGATACATCCTCCACTTCCAGTTGTTTTGCTGGACATCTGGGAAAAACAGCTCTAGATGCTTTTGGACGTTACGCGTAACGCGTAACGCGCACTCATAGCTTCAGCAGAGAATTCGGGTACATCTGCAGCGCCTTTATAACTTCTGGAAATCCACAGATCAAAGGCACTGTCCAGGAGAAGGCCACCTGTCTTGTCTTGTTTACGTCTGCTAATGATTGTTCACGTCTGCTATTGATTGATTAGGTCTGCTATTGATTGATTTGCGAGAAGACAATCTGTATTATGTCCGTTACTGGTTTATCTGGGACAGAACTGAACATTCTCACATTCTGTGCTGTGTAAATAACTCTGTGACAGTGGTTTTAATTGAATTGGGTAATTTTGACCCGAAGACGACCTTTGTATCCTTTTTTGTACAGCATGGATGAGAATGTGAATAAAGGCAACAATTCACTTTTTCTAATGTTTGGGTCAATCTAGGAAAAGTCACAGAAAAGAACTACACTTATAACAGTTTTTTAATTAAATTATAGGTGGGCTTTTTTTTTTCTTTATTTTGGGCGAAACCATTGAATAAAAAAAAAGTTCCTCAGCTTCATGATGTTGGTCTCCCTCACCCTCCCTCCCCGAGTGCTCCGATCACCACGGGCACCACTGATGCCTTGAGCCCCTGGTATTTCTCTAGTTTCTCCTGTTCCTTTTCCTGATATTTCCATCGCTTTAGAGCCCGTGTTTTGGTTAGAAGGAACTGATTCATCTCTGGAGACAAGCGGACCGTCCACCAGAAAAGTTTCATATTTGCGCCTTTACGATTTCCCGATGTGGCGGGGCCAGGGGAGCCGCGCGCAGAGCCAGGGTGATTGGATACCTGTCCTCGCGCACAGGTGCGTCTATTAGGGGCCATTACGGGAGAGCGCGTGCAGGTGCGTGCTGGCAGTGCACGTGCTTTAAAAGATCCCCTCAGTGGTAGGGCCCGTGCACAGGCCTGTTTCCAGATCTGTTTTTAATCTAAACTGCGGCCATGGCCGAAAGGAGCCCACCAGAGAACCGGGGCACCGGACTGCAGTCCGCGCTCCCGTGCCTGATACAAGTGATCCGCTTCCCGCCGGTGTACCGGGATGAGCTCTGGGAGCTGTTCATACTGGCCGGGCCCATGGTAAGAAACATGACTAGGGTTTACAGGAGGCAGATACTCGGGTTGTATTATTTTCTAGGGGGATTGGATTCCTGTTTAACCGGGAGTGTCATCGTTAGAAGGCGCGGTTTAGATTAGACGCGTTTACAGATAAAAGTGGGAAGTGTAGCGATAGAAAAGTTCAATGTTCTGGGTTTCAGGCGGAAATTTCGCTTGTTCTTTATTTATTTTTGTGTTTTTCTCCATTCAAAAGATGGTGCACTGCCTAACAACGTTATTAGCGGCGGGTCTGCCACTTGCTTGTCTCCGTAGAAATATTGCTTTGTTTAGAATGTTCCGCAGTAGGCTATATATTTATCTCACAAGGGACACACGCGGGCTACAGCACCACTACATTACAGATCAGAGAAGGAACTGTTATGTTTTTGAGCAATAGAGACACTCGTAATTAATAAATAGGCTACTAGATGGATAAATGTTTAATGTCAGACCAAGGAACACTCCAGGCAAAGCGATAATATCTGGATGAAGATGAGTAGGTTGTGGACTCCAAAAAAGGTTGCACAGCACCTTTTTAAATGGAACAACTACCACCTGCTCATTAAGCTGAACAGCCCCATGTTGCGTTACCCATTTTAAAGTTTTAATGTTTGAGTTAAATGTGGTACTAAAGTAAGCCTATCATGTAAAAATTAACTTAATGTTTTTCTCCTCAGATGATCTTCCAGTTCATGATCTTTATGATTGGCTTGGTCAGTACAGTGTTTTGCGGTCACCTTGGGAAAATCGAACTTGCCAGTGTCGCATTGGCTATTTCAGTAAGTGAAGTCCTGTCTTTCTGCATAAACTGTTAACCCTGTAGTTTAGATCTGTACAAATGTTCTGAAATAGGATTCTTATATTGGTTTCAGTCACATTTCAGTTTCCCCCCCCCCCTCTAGACAAAGTTTAAAATGAGCTTCAAACATGAATTGGAAAATTAAAGCCGCAAGCGGCATTGAACGGCCCTGGCAGTCGGCAGTCCACGCTTCGCACTCGGCTGACCCGGTGCTCCCCCGGGTGGTGCTGGCGCTCCCTCTGTCTGTGTGATTGTGGCTTTGGCCTGAACTTGTCACTAAATGCATAAAGTCCACACACACTGGAGATGCTGATTTGCCAACCTAGATAAATATGGGCACTTTGGGACATCGCCATGGCAACACTGCAAAATACAACTTTGGCTCCCTGGACTTTTTTTCTCGGGCTGACTTAAAATCACTGCCAAATTTCCGTTCTTCAGTTAAACTCATAAGGTGATATATCACTTTGAAATTTAGGAAAATTATCCATAAGGATAACATGGGCACTTTGACACATCACATCACCATGGAAACCCAGTGAAATGTACCGTATGGTTAATTACTTTTTTGATCAGGACGACATTAAGAGTAATGTGCCAAATTTGAGAATATTCTGTGAAAGTAAAATATTTTTCATGAATCGGAATTTACCTGATCTCTTCCATTAGCATAACATTGGAGCATTTGTGCATCAACACGGTTAAAAATACCATATGGCTTTTTTGATTGCAATGGCCCAGAGTAATTTTCTACAAAATTTTGTACATTTTGGAAAATTAAATTTGTACCCTCCATGTAAAATTTTGTTTTTCTGTAGGGGGTGCTATTACACACTTTTTTTAAAAACATTTTTACTTTTTTTGTGTTCTTTTTTTTCCTCAGCCCTGTGGGCGAAGCACCTTTAGAGGAGTTCGTTCAAATGTGACTTGAGCGAAAATGCTGAGTCGGCATTTTTAAAATTTCAAGCCAAGATGGCCGCTTTCTAGTTTGTCAGGGGTTGTGGTCTTCTTTTTTTTGTGTGTGTGTGGGGGGTGGGGGGTGGGGGGGGGGGGGGGGGGGGGGGGGGGGGGGGGGGGGGGGGGGGGGGGGGGGGGGGGTGGGGGGGGGGGGGGGGGGGGGGGGGGGGGGGGGGGGGGGGGGGGGGGGGGGGGGGGGGGGGGGGGGGGGGTGGGGGTGTGTAGGTGGGGGTGTGTAGGTGGGGGTGTGTAGGTGGGGGTGTGTAGGTGGGGGTGTGTAGGTGGGTGTGTGTAGGTAGGTGTGGGTAGGTAGGTAGGTAGGTGTGTGTGTGTGTAGGTAGGTAGGTGTGTGTGTGTGTAGGTAGGTAGGTGTGTGTAGGTGTTTTTTTGCTCCAGTATCTGTACTTTTACTTATAAAATTGAACCACCACTGAACCTGGTCACACAATGTTGTCAGAATTGCAATTGATTTTTTTTTTTTAAATATTTTTCCCAAATCAGGTTCCTGTATTGTGAGAACTTCCTCCACACCTTCACAATACCTGGACATTTAAGTATTTATTTTTCAGGTGGTGAATGTCTTCGGAACTGCCATTGGGTCAGGATTGGCTCAGGCCTTTGACACCCTTGTATCCCAGGTAAACAGACCTGATATTCACATTGCAGCTAAATCCCATTCAGTCTATGCACTTTGGGACTTTATATGTATAACATAACTTGTACAAATGTATCTACTTCGGTTTGTTTTAAGGTGCACTGTAACATTTTGGTTGGGGCTATCGGCTGCTTGTTTCTATGCATGTCATTGCTCTGCCTGGAATGTTCCACAGTATGACCAGCTCTTACTGTTGCATTTATTCAATTACAGGTGCTTTAATAGCTCAAATACTTATCAAAACAGGCATTCTGACTAACTTTGTTTGGTTTGCTCTTCGTGAAGATTGATTCACTACCATACTCTGAAGCGTTCCAGACTAGGCAGTAATGTGTATAATTTTTGTACATTTATAATTTGGCGTTTTGGTTCTCAGGATGATTATCCAATCAGAATAAGCCTCACGTGAGTCTTTAAATTGGGGTTGAGAAAAATTGTGTGGTTTGGGTCCATCTGTGGTTTAGGCACTGGAAATCCAGGACTAAGTGCTGGAAAGCCAAATGTGCAGACATAATCTGTATCAGTATTTGGCACTACACTTGTGCATAGTTTTCTTTTACCATTGCCAGACTCTCTTAAAAGACTGTTCTACATTGAGTTTGAAATCAGACCATAGAGTGTAAACTCTCCACACTTGAGATGATCCAACCACAGCTGCCAATTTGTTTCACACGTCTCATAAATGCAGAAGACTTCTCAAATTCATTCAGAATGAAATGCATTGCTGCTTTTACCTGAAATAAATAACTGCTTTGTTTCTGTAAAAATCCACTATCCCAGTGTTATGACCCAGGTGGATCAAACATCAGAGAGGACACGGGAGGCGAAAGGGTTACGAAAGTGTGTGTGTGTTTGTTTTTTTTGTTTTGTTTTTTTTAATGCAAAATCTAAAACAAAGGTGGACCATGTGAGCCAGCCAAACGGAACAAAAGGATGGGCCACTGGGCCGTAGAAGCCAGTGCCGGTATTGCTATCCTACAGAAAACCTCCAAACAAAAGGTGAAACTGGCACAGCTGGTCCCACAAGGCAAATGGACATGGTTTGGCCTGCAGAGGGCGAGGTGGTGAGCGCCACTGTTAGGCGGCCTGTTTATACTACCACCAGCCACGCCACCAAAACACACACTCAATATGATGTGCAAGGGGGTGACTGTGCCGAACACCCAGTCCTTTATCTATGCCCTTGTCTCCTTTTTACCGGATAGATCCAGATCCACTCACTAAATATTTTGAAAGTGTGTTCTGGGTGGACATGTAACTTTTCTTTCACTTTTGTCCCTTGTAGACGTTTGGGAGCGGAAACCTGCTGAAAGTGGGTGTGATTCTGCAGAAAGGGATCCTCATTCTGCTGTTGGCCTGTTTCCCCTGTTGGGCTCTGCTGATGAACACTGAGGTCATCCTCCTCCTCCTCAGGATGACTCCAGTTGTTGCCAGGTCTGATTAAAGATCTTAGATTTGGACCACGTGGCTTTTTCACGTATCCGATTTAAAAACGGAATTGGATTTTTAGTTTTTAAATTGATTCTTGTGAGCTTTAAGACATTGTTGTTGCCTCGTCAAACATACCTGGAGTTTTTTCATTCACACGTTTGAGTGATCCTACATTATTGGTCTGTCTGTTCCACCTTGTGACGTCATGAAGCTGTAGTTTGCAAGTTTACAGCTCCTTTTACCTCTTTAATAGATCGGCAATTCCAGGGCTGAAAATTTCCAAATGATTTTAGCGAAAGGCGTATGAAGTTGACAGTGTTGGAGTAACTGATTACATGTACCGGCGGTACGTAATTAGAATACAAATTATGAGTAACTATTCAGTTACTGATTCAATGAATGGTAATTGGATTACAGTTACTTTGTTGAAAGAAATGGATTTCATTTTGGCCTACAATGCTTTATTTTGGCATTTCCACACATTTCCTGAAACCCCAACAGAACATGCACTAAGAGCTTTGTGAACGTCCTGGTGGCGCCGCGTCAGTCACAGAATGGACGAAGTCGAGGAGACTGTAGAACAGAGGCAGCAGTGCACGGGCAAAAACGCATTTGTGTCTTGGAAAGTCAACCATCACTTTGTATTTAAAGAGGGGGACGAGCAGAATCTGACAGTGCAACGCAAACTCTGCTGCATTAACCAAGCGGTTTTCGATGTAGAGATTTTTCAAATCTAATGTTGGCCTAATGTGACTGTGGGTTATGTGCCACGTCAGGAACAAATGTGCTTTTAATACATGGACTGTGCCACCTCCAGTGCGCTGTAACTTCTGGCATACGCCACGTGAACCCATAGACCGCATGCACCTCCTCCGGTATGCCGCGCACGCCGCACCTCCTCCGGTATGCCGCGCACGCCGCACCTCCTCCGGTATGCCGCGCACGCCGCACCTCCTCCGGTACGCCGCGCACACTGCGTCTTGTCGCGTAGGCTAAATGGACCGCACTTCGTCTAGAGCAAGACAAGAATTTGCAGGTGGTGGTTGCTACACTCATGTAGTGTTAAAGCACAATATAAAGTAATTCAAAGTATTCAGATTACATTACTCACCTTAAGTAATTTAATGGATTACATTACAAATTTTGGGGTCTAATCTGTAGGGGAATGCATTTTAAAAGTAACCTTCCAACACTGGATGTTGAAAAATGCAGTGGAGCACTTCCTGTATTGCCACATTACATCAGAAGGTGGAACCATATTTTCTGCTTTTTTTTGAAGAACTCTGTCTAAATATGCAGGGTTTGTGTGTTAAACATGTGAATGAAACAAAACTCCAGGTATGTTTTTGATGAGCAAACATCAGATAATGTAATATTTTAAACGGTTTGCAGTGGTCCAAATTCATTCCTCCTCACACCTTTATGCATTCTGAGCATTAATAAATATGTTTGTTAAAATTTCAGGTGGTTCAATTGCCATAACTTTTCTTTTTCATTGTAGTCTTGCTCAGCGGTACATCATGTTTTTCATGCCAGCCTTACCAGTAAGTTTTTTATTTGTGCATATTTTGAGATGACTGAATTTCTTTGCTACTCTAAATACCTCTGCACTGTACATAAAGACTTAATTATATGCATTTCTATTTTCCAGGCTTTCTTTATGTTTACACTACTCGGGAAGTACCTGCAAAACCAGGTGATTTTAGTTACAATACCTGTCAAAATGTTGGACACGCCTGCTGCTTCAGTTGTTTTTTTTTGTTTTTTTTTACATTTTCGATGCATATGGACGACATCAAATGTACAAGGCTAAATGAGATTATGTAGCGTGGAGAAAGTTAACTCTACGAGACATTTTTTGACAAAGAAAAGGGTGGTTACTTTGAGGATATGAAAATGTTATGATAAAATGGATAGTAATTAAACTTTTTTTCTCTTTACTAAATTCCATATCCGTGCATTTGTCTTTATCTAAAATGTAGAAAGTAGTAAAAATGTCACTTTTCTTTGCTGTACAATTTAATATGTTGATGTCTTGTTTGTATATAAAATACTGAAAGTAGAAAATATGGTGTGTGTGTGTATAACCACGTTTGTGTAATGCCGTATATTTGATCTCTATAAACTGTAGAAAGTACTAAATGGATGAACAAACACTGAGGGTGTGTTCAAACTTGAGGGATAGTGTATATAAAATAGTTTAGCTTTTTTTTTTCTTTACTACGCAATAACTTGTATTTGTCTTCATGTATAAAATGTGGTAAAAGTGGTAAACATAGAAAAACTTTGAGGGTGTGTCTAAACTTTTGACAGGTACATTTAAACAAACCAATATTTTTCAGCAAAGGATGGCTACATTTACCAAGTATTTAATATTTTATAACCAGATCCTCTGTATTTTCACTTTGTCATAATTTAATATTTGAAGTCCTCAATATGTCTCTCTATATAAATGTACTGTTGTATCTAAAAGTGTTTTTGTTCCCAGAAAATTGTTTGGCCTCAAGTTGTAACTGGACTAATTGGCAATATCTTGAACGCAATCGTCAACCATATCTTCCTGAACATTCTGGAGCTGGGTATAGTGTGAGTGTCTGGATCCTTTTTTTTTTTTTGTTTAATATTTACTCAATTCTTTTAGTAATTGTATCTTTTTTATTTTTCTTTTTTTTTTCTTAGTGGGTCCGCAGCAGCCAATACCATTACTCAGTTTTTGCTGGCTGGTCTTTTGTGCGTTTACATCGTTGTGAAAGGTCACCACAGAGCAACATGGGGAGGTGGGCCAAAAAATGTTTTAATTTAAAGACCGTCAGTTATTCAAGCGTTATCCCTTTAGCGCTCTGACTTAGAGCTTTGCCTGCTTAGCTAAGATGAGGACACGCTTAAAGGCATTCTGGGACATTTCAGGCAAAGTATTAATCTCCAGAGACGAGCAGGCAAACTTAGTAAGTTTTGGTTTCTCTTGTCACCATCACATTACAATTGTATGTATAGTTTTTGCATTGTGGGTTTCTGCATTTATGGAAAATTATTTGGGCGACTTGGGCTTGTGGACTCGGCTTTGGACAGGATCTTGGACTGTATTAAGAAGTGGACTCCAGTCAAATGAAGCTCACTAGACTAGCAGTTATAGAAGAGACTTTGGAGCGGAATTTCATATCGGGAACAGGAATGTATTTATGGACAAATAAAAACACCAGGATCATGTAGTGCAAGTAAATCAAACTTTTTTTATAGAGAGCCTTTTACAATACAAGGTGTCAAGTGCTTTCCAATAAAACAAATTTGATATAAAAACATTCAAAATGATTAATTAAAAGCAAAGTGTCACTGCATTACTAAGTGTTTAAAGCCAGTCTGAAAATATGTGCACCATCACTGGAAAAAATCTAAGCAAGTTAAAATTACATTTTTACTTTGAGTCTCGACAAGTGACGACATCTGCCAGTGGAATGTTTTTTTTTTTTCCTTCAAGCAACATTTGATTTTTATTTAAGTGCAAAAAGTTGTGCTTATTTTAAGTGTGGCAAGATGTATTTTCATATTAAGTTCAAAAATCTTATTGTACTGGCAGATAATTTTACTTGTCAAGTGAAATTTACTCATCATGGTAAAACTTTCTTAATCCAAGTCAGTTCATCTTGACTAGATTGTTGTGTTTTTTGCAGTGATCAGACTATGGCCTGTTTAAATCCAGGCTCAAAACATATCAGTCAGTCTGAGTCTGGAGAGAAAAAGGGAAAGCTTGGTCACCCCAGTGTTTGAGTCCATCTCTGGGGACTTGCAGTAAAAGCTGCTTGACCTTAATGCCCTGTGAGCAGTGGACAGGAGATTCATCAAATCGGGAAGAGCGAGGCTGTTTGGAGCTTTAAAAGAAACTGGAAGTTACTGAGAGAAAAGAATTTGGGATTAATACGAACATGCAAGACCAAAATGAGGAGCTTGACCACCGTAGTTGGAGAGGGGTGATCATTTTTCTATGTAAACCATAAGTCTGGTTGGACTAGGGCCTGGAAGAGCTCACTAGATTACTCAAACATGCATCAATGACTTATAGAACCGCTTTAGGCATGTTTTGATGAGGAAATGTTCTAACATGGCAGAAAGCTTTAAAGTGTTTGGTCTAATAACCCTTCTTTAAAACCCCCTCTTCTGTCAGGCTGGTCCCTCGACGGTCTGCGGGACTGGGGGGTCTTCTTCAAAGTGGCCATGGCCAGTCTCTTCATGCTGTGTCTGGAATTCTGGGTGTTTGAACTCGGATCACTTTTGGGCGGATTCTTGACTGAGATTGAACTGGGAGCGCAGAGTGTCATCTATCAGCTTTTCGCCATCACCTTTGTGGTAAATATAAATATCAGTGTTGGATGGTAAAGTACAAAAGGAAAAGTCTAATTTGTGTGATTGAAGCAAAACTACTGGTATTTTTGTGATGAGGAAACATTACTTGGACCAGAAAAATGCCATAATATAAACCCTTCAAACTGAAAAGCACTGAATCACAACATTATCTTCATGGGGACTTATTACAATTTTATAGTTGCCTTATTTCCTCAATGCTAAATTATAGTTTTTAAATCTGTTCTTTCCTCAGGTGCCTCTTGCATTAACTTCAGCCGCCAGTACCCGTGTTGGTATTTGTCTTGGTGCTCGTAACACTGAGCAGGCAAAACTCGCCACCAAACTGATTATAATTAGTTCAGGTAATTTACTTTTATTAGACTTCCATGATTTAAAGTTTTTTTTTAAATGATTACAGTTTAAAGCGCTTTCCTTTTTCCGTTTGGTTGCCAGCTCTTCTAGGAACTGCTATTGGAGCGCTGATAATTATTGTAAAGGATTACATTGGACGAGTCTTCACTACAGACCAGTGAGTTATAAATTTCATTATTGCTGCTGCTGTTGTGTTCAGAGGGATCTAGAGTAGTCACACTGTACACAAGAGTAACTCAACTTCAAATGTATTAAAGTAAAAGTACAAACTTTAAGAAATTCCTCAAGAGTACAGTGCAATACCCACTAATGGTTGTATTTGTGGGAGAAACCAAACTTGATGTCTTCCAAAATGGTGGACATGTTGGTGTAAAGTGTGGGTTTATAGATGTAAAGGCAAATGAGGATTAAAAACTGGGCATTCAAACTAGACATCTGGCTAAAATTTAGGTTGCTACATAATATAGAACAATAATGAATGAAGCAAATCTATCTTAACATTGTGTTAAAGTCTGTTTACAATCGCATAAATAGTTAAGCATTCTCTGCCCACACTCTTTGGGTTCACACCATTAGAAGTGTCTGAAATGTTTGCGTTCTTACTAGAGAATCTGTCTATACTTTGGCTTTAAGTATTTGCCGATATTTACTGATCCTAGGGCCTGTAAAGACAAACTGCATATGGTAAATGATCCCAATCTGATTTTCTGTTTAAACTTATTTAAACTGATTAGAAAGGCTTAAGTAAAAATGATATTTTGCCAGTAAATTGTCTTGTCATTTTGTAAACAAATCTGATATTAGCTGGACCAAAACTTTTAATATTGAAGTGATGTCAAAATCGTATGGGTGCATCTGTACTTTGTACACTTGGTAATGCTTCATTTTAAAACAAGTCTTGTGTGTAGTTAAATAAGTAATTGATGCAAATTGAGACATCCGAGAAGTTGGAATAAACTGGATTGTATTCTAATCTTTTACTTTTAAGGGAAATTATTGACAGAGTGTCTGTTGTGGCCATTGTTTACGGTGTCATGTTCCCCATTGATGCTGTGGCGGTAAGATTAAAGTAAATCTTGTCACATTTGTTTTTAGAAAAGTGAGTAAAGTGAGTTAAGTGTGTTTACAGTTCGTGGCTGGAGGGGTGCTCAAAGGAGCCGGAAAACAGAAGCTTGGAGCTATTACTAACGGAGTCGTCTACTACCTCATTGGAGTCCCTATTGGCCTCCCTTTAATGTTTTGCACACAGCTGGGCATCTTGGGTAAGAAACACAAACTCCAGAGTTACTACTTTTAAAGGTGAACTGTAACTTGTCTGGAGGGTCTGCCACCTGCTCGTCTCCATGGGGATGTGCCTAGAATGTTCCGCAGTATGAACATAAACTTAATCAGGCCCGTTGACAGAAAAATTTGGAGCCTGGGGCGACACATGGACCTCCCCTCTAATATAAACTGATGAGAGGTTCAAGAAGCTCCATGGGGACTTGCAAGACAAATTACAGTTTAGGTTTGAGGTGACCCAACTCGGTAAGAATTTATATAATAGTTGAAATATATGTACAATAAATGGATTTAAGCCAAAGCATTCATAGCTCCATGGAGATAAACATGTTGTGGACCTTCCAGAAAAGTTGCACAGTGCACCTTTTAAAGCGGGGGTATTGCCCTTGTATGGGGCATAACTTGTTAACACCATATTTAGATCACAATGTTGCCTTTTATTTTGAAAATCTGATATTCACAAATGTATTAAACTTTGATTTAGGTTTTGATGTGGAATATGCTTCTCCTTCGAAGCGCTGTCACATTACAATCAGCGTACATCCCACTAAAATTACTGCACATCGCATAAAGTTTGACTTAACAATTGACTTTACATTGAAAAATGGTCACCCCCCCTCTTTTTTTTTTTTGCACACAAATTCCCATTTCTAATATGGACCTGGCTCAATTTACTCCTATAACTGCAGCATTGTGAGCTTCATTTGACTGAAGCCCAATGCTCTGGATGAGGTCTCACTTAATCCACTTTATACAGTCTATGGTTATAAATCAAATCAAACTTTATTTCTATAGCACCGTCCAACAGCCAAAGCTGACCAAAGTGCTGTACAACAAAATGAACAAAACATCATACACATAGGTCAACAAAGCACATTACACCAATTAAAATAAAGTGTCACTGGGCCACTAAGTGTTAAAAGCCGTTCTAAATAAGTAGGTTTTAAGTTTGGCTTTGACTAAACATATATATATATATATATAGTATAACATTGTAGAAGGCCAAGTCAGTTTTGCATTGTACCCCACAACTGATCGTTTATCATCTTTTAGGCTTACACTGTTTTACATGTTTTACCTTGTATGTTTGTCCTAGGCTCAGACTTTTAATCACAGAAAATATCAAAACTTCCAGACTCGGGGCTTATTTATTGTTTAGGGTGCTGTAACTGACACTTATTTGACAAACTGTTCCAGAGTCCAGATGCATGTTTAAAAAAAAAAAACAAAAAAAAAACCAATGAAAACAGTGCAGTCTCTTAGCTGACTGAATTATCCATAGTGAAACTGGGGCAGTTGGTACTTGATTACATGTCTTAAAAATCAGAACTATAGGGTCCAGTCTGCATGATAGAATTTATTTTAAAGACTCTGTGAAATGAGTTTTCAAATTACTGTAATCTTAATGCTAAAACCCAAAGGAAAAGCTGAAGATTTTTGATGCTAAAATGTGATTTTCAACATTAATGTTTTAATGTTACAATCTGGTCTTTGTAGTTGTTGTAATATAGATCAAAAATAATTCTAAAACTTTTTTTTTTTTTACAATTTTTAGTATTTATACTTCAGAACAAATGAATCTAGTATTGGTGCTGATTTCCATATTTGGGTATTGATACTTTGAACAATCCAAATGGCTCCTAAAAACCGAAATAGGCCGGTCATAATTACTCTATTGACTTATCGTTCAGTATATGAAAGATGGAACAATTATATTTTTGGGGGTGTCTCTTTGTACTTATGGGGAACATTTTGTCACAAACCCATTATGTTTTTTTCAGGACTCGCGATCGGCATCTTTATCGCTGTGCTTTTTCAGGCCATCGTCTACGTTGCCGCCATCTACAAACTTGATTGGGAAGAGGCCGCTCGAGAGGCAAGTTCTCTGTACATCCCACAGTATTGTACATTTATATAATCCGTGTGGGGAAATGACTGAACCCATGTCCAGCGCATATTAAATAGTTTTCTAAAATCGAAGTAATACATGGTGGTACTTGAGCTCATAATTTGGGCTTCAAACTGCATAGAATCAGTGAGAAACATGGGAAACATCGCTCTTGTAGCATTTTTTTTCCTCCTGATTAGTGATGGTTTCATGTTTGTACTATTAAGTATTCCTTGTTTTGAATCCCATGTTTCATTCAAATAAAACGTCAATTTTTCAGAATACAGCACTCCGATTGGCCTATGTCTCAAATTATGCGTTGCGAAATACATTTTAAAGCAGGTATTTAACTAAATTTCACTAGCAAGGACCACGCCACAACAGTGAAATAGGATATTTATTGATGGATAGATGTGATGGCTGAGAGAGGAGGCTCTGGATGGGACGGCTGGTCGGCTGACTCGGGTGGTCAGTCCAGTCGATGCAGGACAGTGTTGTTGGGATATCCCTGCATAAATGGGGCTTCTGGGTAATTGAAGGTGCGGTTGAGCTGAGCTGTGGTTTGCTGGAGAGGAGCAGGGGGAGGTTGAGGCGTGGTCCTACTCCTGAATCTGTAAAGAAGTCCACATGTTCAAAGTATTCTGCTGATCACTGTCATTTTTACTCAATCTAAATGTAGCCAGCGTGTTAAATTTGCAATTTTTTATATTTTTTTACCCCCTTGTTTAGGCCCAAGTCACTGCTGGAGTCCAACCTAATGCAGGAAATGAGATGGAAATGACTGATTTGGACACAGGTAAATATCCATGTTTGGGAATACTTATACATATCAATACTTAATAATTTCTGAATTTTTGCCTTTTTTTTTTTAACAAGGCGTTTAGTTTAAGAAGATTATTTGACAGATTTAAATTATTAGTGATGTAAGAAAACTGCAGACAAGCTACATACTATTAAAATGTCATTAATTACATCAAAACTAGTCAAATGATGTAAAAGTAAAACGAAAAGTCTAAAATTTTTAAAGGTGCACGATACAACTTTATTGTAGAGGCCCTGCCACCTCATTGAACTCCATCACAGGTGTTGGTGCTTAAACACTTTGGACCATAGAACAATGTGTGTTTTTCATACTGTGGTATATTCAAATAACCTTTGCAATAGGTCTAACTTTTCTGGTGGACCTTTTACTAAAGAAGTTGCACAGTGTATGTTTTTAAACCAGTAAAATTTCATATCAAGGTTAGAAATTGCTATTCAGTTTGACGTTTCATAGATATTCTTATAATCTGATGCACTGTAATTGTGCAATGAAAGGAAACATGCACGATCCTTCCCAACTCCTCCTGCACTATTTGGACACCTGGTTTTGTCTTTAGGAGCTTGGAGTTTAGTTTCCCATTTGTCAAATTGGTCTCTAGCCTTTAATTTTTTAAAGGTCCACTGTGTAACTTCTCTTTTGGAGGGTGTTTCACCTGCTTGTTTACATAGAACCGTGCCTAGAATGTTCCACAGTATGATGTATTCCAATAAACTTTCCATGGCATCAAGCAGGTGTTGGACCTTCTAGCAGAAAAGTTACAGTGCACATTTTTAAACCAGTAAAACATTTTCAAATCCAGATAAAAAATTACAACTCAGATTTTCAACTAATATTTTTTGCAGATTATGTCAATGGATTATGAATGTTTACTTATTTTTTGCTTTTTATTCCAAAGATGATGCTGATAATGATGATGCTAATGATGGTGATGCTGCTGATGATGCTGGTGCTGCTGATGATGATGCTGGTGCTGCTGATGATGATGCTGGTGCTGCTGCTGCTGCTGATGATGATGCTGGTGCTGACCCTCCGACTGACCCTGTGACTCCGACTGAACCGGTCACCCTGTCCCCAGGTCAGCTGCTCCGTCGCCGTGGCCTGACTCTGCTCCTCATGGTTGCCATTCTGTTCGTCGGCATCATCACCAACATTTACATGGCCGAACTGGTGAAAAATAACCGCAATTTCACGATTGTGAATGGGACATTTGGATTTAACAAAAAAAATTGAATGTAGGTGAGTTACATATCCTTACAGTTCCTAAAAGCTGTACTAGAATGGAAAAAAAAAAGTTTAATCGGATGCATAAAACAATTGGAAACTAAAATGTAAAATTAGGAATTGTCTTGTCCCATCCCTACGTTTTAAGATTTTTAAATGATTTTAGATGCTGACATTAAACAAAATGTGCAACGAAAACCCACATGTTCAGTCTGACAATTAAGATTTAGTTTTTAAACTTGGCATTTTAATCATGGCTGACGGTTCTTTCACGTGACTAGGGTTTTTGTGAATAATGCGGCCAATTTTTGCTGTGATTATATAAAGCTTTCTGGGATGCACTGATACTGAAAAATGGTCTGAATCGGACTTGTGCCAGTTCAAATATCCTTGTTGAATTTGAATCTTTATACAAATTTGTTCAGTAGTTCAGAGAAACAACTTAGTCAGTCAGTGGGTTAACATCAGAACTGTGGAGATGCGACTCCCATTTGCCATAAGAATGGAGGTATTGTCAAATTTTTAAGCAAACACCTGCAATTAAATACATGCAAGATGTGTTCAACTATTGAGGCAAACTGGTAATGCTCCACATCAGAAGTTATAGTCCACCTTTAAAAATGATAAAACTTGTCAAATACATTGCGTAGATAAGGATTGGCTCTTGTTTTCAGTCTCTGGCTTCAAGTATCTGCCAATATGTAGTCATACTATTGAAATCTGTATTATAACTGAAATAGACAACCAGTGCATCCCTAATTTCACCTTATTTTACACAGGCTTGTGTAGAATACGTTGGACTTTGTGCTGGTTTGTTTCATGTAAAATCAACTACAACTATAAACAAGTCACTAGATCTGCTTTTTAACAGTGAAACTGCCCATTCTAACCTACGATTCTGCCTTGTGCATGGTAGATGTTTATGGTAAATGTATCTGCTATTATAGGTCCAAAATGCATAAATATTGGCCAAATGTTCAATGAATGAGCCTTTATGTTCACTAAGTGGTTGCATTATTCAAAAACTCTGGCAATTGTCAGTTCAAAGACTTGTCTAACAAATGTGTTGACCCAGTCTCAACAAATGAAGTTCAATATTTGTGGGTTTTCTGTGTACTATTTGTTCAAAATTGGCCATAGACTTGTCTGGGCCCCCTGTGATTGATTTGAAACTATTACATTTTAGGATGCAATGAACACAATCATGTTCCAACTTTTTTTTTTTTTTTTTTTTAAATATACATTTGATTATTTTACTATTAATTTTTACTATTATTACCTAGGCTTAGAGATGACGTGACCCTATTCTGTATTGCCGGAATTATCACAATACAGTAATTGCATCATACATGTGTGCCAAATATTATAGGGTCTGAACAAAGGCTATGTCATCTTGGCTTTTTTTTTTTTTTACTTTTATAATCAAAATTGTGATTTTAATTTTTTTAATCACCAAATGTGCCTTATTTTTAAAAGAACTGTTTGATTAAGTTCTTTTTGTTTTTCTTATATTTATAATTATATGGGTATGTTGATTTTTATGATTATGGGGGATGTTTATGCTTTAATATACAATGAAAATTACTTTTTGAATTGTTTGATTCTTATTGATTTGTGTGATCTATATTGAGTTGCATTGTTAATCTGTTTTGTTTGCTGTGCATTAAAATTCTTGGAAACATGCAATCACATGCTTCAGTACTTCTTTGAAAGAAAACCATAGATCAGTGTTTTGTACTTTCCCTGTATTTACAGCAGTTGTATGAGACAAGTGTTTAGTTAAGACTTTAAATAGAATATCAGCTCCATACCAGTGCCCAACACCTCATTTGATGATGAGATTTGGAGCATTGCTGTCAGTATTTGCTTAAGTGTTACCTGTTCCAAAACCACATTTTGCCCCCATTACCACTGTCAATTATATAGGGTGAAATATTTCCTATTAATATACTTTAGTAATTGGGCTACTTAATCCTTTTTATTAGCCTCTTTTGCTTGTGCATGTTTTGTGGCCTAACCTACAGAGTGGATTGGCCTATGGGATGCTACCACAGTGACTCTAAATCAGAATAAGCATATCCTGTCTAATAAAAGCCCTTAAACTATTTTATGCCTTTCATTTTTTTTATGATGTAAAGCCAGAGACTGTATATAATATGATGTATACGGTCTATGTGTAAAGCCATGGTTGCTATGGACACGCAGCGTCTTCTGAACAGTCTTAATTTTGAAAGCTAATATTTTCAAAGTTTATTATATCGGCACCAAACTTCGTATCAAGACTGAGTGCATATTTTAAAATGATACATAAAAAAATATTTTTTTTTCGTTCTCGTTGCCATGGAAACCAACGGAAACGGAACGCTTTGGCACTTCCGGGTTGCGTGCGGCAGACGCGGGAGTTTGCAGCATGGCGGTGCAGCCTAAACAGAACCTGTCCATGGACAGCGCGACTGAAACTGGCTTCCTCAGCTTTTATTTCTCTATGCCCGAGAAACCAGACACGACATTCAGAGTGTTTGACCGCAACGACTATTATACCGTGCACGGAAAAGACGCCACGTTTGCAGCGAAAGAAGTATTCAAAACCAATGGAGTTCTGAAGTATTTGGGCTCAGGTACAGCGGCTAGCGAGTGGTGGCTAAAATCTAAGCAAAGCACCACATTTAACTTTCTAATGAGTGCATACAATGACATTTACATGCTAATAGATCACGTGCCAATTATGCTATATGCAAGTAAGATTGGTCTTTGCATCAAACTAAAATAGTCCTTCACTAGTACCTAATTTGTCCAGTGACTGATGAAAAAGCAGCATGCGTGACATTTCTGGGTTTATTGGGCTAAAAAGATTATTAACTGCAATCCTAATGAAAACATGCACATTTTCCCCTTGTAGGCAGGCCCATTATGCAACCTTAGTAAACAAATATAATAATGTAAACACATATTTGACCACAGCAGTGCAAACAGCTTATTAACTGATTTAAATTGTATATTTTTGTTTGCAGGGAACCGCAGACTGGAGAGTGTGGTGCTGAATAAACTCAACTTCGAGACTTTTGTGAAAGATCTGCTGCTGGTGAGGCAGTATCGAGTGGAGGTTTACAAGAATCAGAGCAAGAACAGCAAGGAGCAGGACTGGAAAATAGAGTATAAGGTAATTTTGAGCACCAGAGATTATAAAGGGTCAAATCAGTTGTATCTTGTGAAGGAAAACCATTCATAATATTTATTAGTTCCTTTCTGCAGTGAGTTTGCATGTGCATGTCTTGTGCTGAAAGCTGAAACTAAATGATTTTCACGTTTGTTGAAGTAACATGGACACTGTAATTATTATCAAACCTAAGATTCATAAGATATTTAAAAATGTAAAAACATTAAAAAATTATCCTATCGAGCTGTACATGCAGTCATTATTGGAATATTTAAAGGATTATAGTGAATTACATAAAAAATCTAATTCTCACACACCACTAGGGGTGGGCGATATCTCGATATTTAAAATATATCGAGATATTTTCTAAACTCGATATGAATTCTGACATATCGATATATCGCTATGATGCTTACGTTTACTTCTGGTTTCGCTGCATCGCTTGTTTTGCCTTCTCTGTGCCGCGCTCGCCTCCGCCTCCGCGCTTTTGTCCCCCGAGTTCCTCCACGGAGCCTGGACATGGCCGCGAACTAAACCAGGACTAGGACTAAACCAGGACTAAACGCGGCCACAGAGCCCGGGGCTTGGTCGCGGACTAAACCAAGACTAGGACCAGGGCTCTACAGTGCGGTCCATTTCACTCGCATTTGCGAGCAAATATTTCGGTGTGCGAACGTGGAAAACAAAACAGGCGCATCTGTGCGATGCTTCTGCAGCCACAATAAGGAGCTGCGCACAGACGTAACATGACGAGTTAAACTTTCTAAATGCACCTGCCCAGTGCGAGCGCAACCACATGACACCTCCAACCGCGCACGACCCCAGCACACGAGCAGGACCCACACCTGTCCCACCACTCATTAGACACCCCCGTGCCACTGGACTTCCTTCTCCACCAAAGCGAGAGCTTTGTCTTGGTCTTGTCTCGGACTCGAGCGCATTTGGACTCGCTCTTGTCATGTTCTCAAGGTCTGAATACTGAGTGCGGTCATTTTTCATTAAGGCCGCAGCTGTTGCCAATAAACTCATCCCGGTGTGCGGGAGCGTGCGGGAGCGTGCGGGAGCGTGCGGGAGCGTGCGGGAGCGTGCGGGAGCGTGCGGGAGCGTGCGGGAGCGTGCGGGAGCGTGCGGGAGCGTGCGGGAGCGTCATGGAGCGCAAGCGTCTTGGAGCGCGGCGGGAGCGGGGAGCGTGCGGGAGCGCGGCGGGAGCGCAAGGCGGGAGCGTCTTGGAGCGCGGCGGAGCGGGAGCGCGCGGGAGCGCGGAGCGTGGGAGCGCGGCGGAGCGTCTTGGAAGCGGAGCGTGCGGGCTTCTCTCTGCAGCCTGTGCCAAATGCCAAATAAATCTGTTTGTCACAATGTGCGTTTGATTTGGTAAATGTGCAGAGGCAAAATACCACTGTAAAACAAGAGAATATAACTCCAGTTTGGAATTTGAAAATACAGGTTTAAAAATCCTGCACACTTTATTCACTTTGAAGCAGTTTTGTGTAAAGTGCCAGTGGAAGTTCTCTTAAAGAAGAGGTTCTTAAACTGTGGGTGAGGGTCCAAAAAGGGGTGCAGAGTGTTTAAGTGCTGTACTAAATTAATATTAATCAGATACTATTTTTTTTATTTTTTTTGCAGTAGTTTGGGGGGGGCTGTATTTTTCCTGTAAAGATATCGAGATATATATCGTATATCGAGATATAGCAAAAATATATCGATATATATTTTTTGGTCCATATCGCCCAGCCCTACACACCACATTAATATAATTTAAGTAAGTAGTTTGTAGGTTTTTACAAAATTGTTGATTTCAATTTGAGTTAGAAAATCTAACAACAAAACGGACAATAAAAGGAAAAAATACTAAACTGAAACCACCAAACTTCCACTCACAAAACATAATGGCATAATGAAATTTACTGATACAAATGCAGAGGATCATGGTCAGTGTAGTTCCTGACTGACTGCTTATTCCACTTGCATTTACACTCAGGAAGGGGTCATTTGATCAAGGAAAAATATTCAGAATAACATTTTAAAACCTGTAATATTGTGTTATTTTATTTTCATGCTGTCCACTCTTCTCAGGCCTCTCCGGGAAATCTGACCCAGTTTGAGGACATCTTGTTTGGTGGAGGGTCCGGAGCAGAGGGCTGTGCTGGAGTGGTGGCGGTACGATATGCCACAGCCGCAGACGGACAGCGCGTGGTGGGCGTGGGCTACGTGGACGCGGCCGAAAGGATCATGGGAGTCTGCGAATTCCCCGACAACGAGATCTTCTCCAACCTGGAGTCCCTGCTGGTCCAGATCAGCGCTAAAGAGTGTCTCCTGCCCCAGGGGGAGTGCAGCTCAGAGGGGAGTAAGCTCAGAGAGGTGCGTGCTTTTGTGTGTTAAGAAAAGCTCCATGCAACAAACAACAACAAACTTATGGTACGAGCAGTAACTTTATAACAACTTGTAAGCTACAGTTGTTTCATATCCACAAGAAAACAACTGATTAACTTCTCTACAGCTACAGTTTGTTCTTATTCTCGTCTGCTCTGTTCAAAGCCATAGCGCCTACTATTCTTTCTGTTGTTCTTTTAGACACACTAGACACACAATTTTACTTCCATACATTGCTAACATTATACTAATGAAATAATCAGACCAAGTCAGAAAAAGCAGTATTTTACTGTACTGTATAGATCTAAGAGAAGCTTAATTGCTGGTTTTCAGATTCTATAATGTGTTGATTCTTTCAGATGAGCCAGATTTTCCTATTGATCACATTGTTATTGGTATTCTTTTAGATTCCAACCTTAATTTTAAAAATCATGTAAAACAAACAATCAAACGAGTAAAGTTTAATTTATCCAGTTTCAGATTCATCAGAAACTCCATGTCCACTCAAGCATCTAAACTGTAAATGCACTCAGTGATTCTGTCTCACATGACACTGCCTCACAAGCTGGTCCCAAACCAATCACACCACACACAAACCACTGCAGTCCCTGTACAAACAAACACTTAAAGTCCTGGATAAGAAACCACACCATTTCCATTACTGGATCATTCTGTCAAAATACAGAAATACTACTCAGCTGGGACAGTTTAATAAAATTCAAAAATGTTATACAAAATGATATACAAAATCATACACTACCTGAAAAACAGCCTTCAGCCAATCAGCATTTTCCATCAAAGCCTCCAAGGACTGGAAAACCATCCCGACAGTCATTAAGGAGTCATATAGTTTATTTCGCACCATCTAAAAAATTGGATTTTAAGTAACCAAACTTATCAGCACTGAATCCTGCTGCTGCCTCTTGTGCTTCCCCTGCATGTGCTTCTTTGCCTTCTTTTATTCAAGTCATATTGTATTATTGAATGTTTTAGTTTTATACTGCTAATGTCTTTAATAATCTGCATGTTTTAGCTTCTTATGGTTTCTTTACTAACACTGCCTTTTAAGCTCTTGCTGACTGTTCATGCTATTCTGTTCATCACTATGTTCTCCTTCTGTCCTTTTTTACTCTGTTTTAATATCTGTGCTGTCGTCTGGACTACTTGTCGAACATTAACATTACTATTTTAATTATGTAAACATTTTGTACTGATTTTTAATTATGACTTTCCCTAGGGCGCCTTTTGTACATCTGGCAAAGGACTAAAGATGAAAACATATTATACAGTTGTCCTGTCGGTCCATGTGCACTGTCCTTGTATTAAATAAATAAATAAATAAATAAATAGTACTTTGCCACAAAATATCAGAAAAGTAAATTCTCTGTTACTGACTAGGCCCAAAACCATACTATATTACGACACAAATCTGCAGTTGAACAGTATTTATTTTATCTGCCCCCATCTGGCCTAAATGCATCTCTAAAACTTTTTCTGTTTCTTTTTTGTCTTTGTCTAATACTTTTTATTTTTCTTCTCAAATACTTTTTCTTCCTTTTCTTAAGGTGGTGCAGCGTGGTGGGGTCCTGGTGTCTGACCGGAAAAGAGCAGATTTCAGCAGCAAAGACGTTGTGCAGGATCTGAACCGACTGCTCAGGGCAAAGAGAGGAGAGACTGTGGCCAGCAACACTCTGCCCGAACTAGACAAACAGGTGAAGATTACAAGTTTATTATGTTGCTTTACAAATATGCAGAATTTGAATCAATGCGCAGTTATTGTTACTTAATATTAAAATGTCAGTTGTCCAGTTCGTTCTTTTCTTTTTTCTTTTATTGTTTATTTGATAGGGACAGATACAACAAACATAGATTAACATCTGATGCAGGTACCACAGTGTTTCAGCCAAAGGCTAATTCGCAACACCAGTCCCTGGGAGGGCTTTTTAACAGATTTCAGTAAGTAAAAAAAAAAAAAATTTAAATGTATTCATAATGGTTTATCAATACTGAGAATAGAAGAAATGGATAATAGTTAGTGTCTTGCCAAAGAACACAACATTTTTGACCTTCCAACTTTCAAGTTTATGGTTACCAAATGAACCATTAGACAAGTCAAGGCAAGTTTATTTGTATAGCACAATTCGTACACAAAGTAATTTAAAGTGCTTTACAGAATAAGAAATACATTAAAATCACAATACAAACAAATCAAAACATAAATAATCATCATAAAATTGTAAAATAGAGATGGGACATTAAATTAGAGAGAATTAGAGAGAAGAGAAAAGTGCAGAATGGAAAATGAAAACCTTTCAGTCATGCACAGCTAAACAGAACCGTTTTTAGCCTGGATTTAAACAGAGTCACAGTAAAGTCTGTCTCACATGTTCAGGGAGACTGTTCCAGGTTTTAGCTGCATGAATCTGAAACTCTGACTCCTTGGGTTTAGTCCTGACTCTGGGCACTAGCAGGAGGCCGGTCCCTGAGGTCCTCGGATGCAGATGGTTCATATGGCACTAACATGTTACAAATATACTGTGGTGCTCGGCCATGGAGAGACTTGTACATAAGCAGAGCTGCTTTAAAGTCTATTCTCTGAGCCACAGGGGGCAGTGCAGAGACCTGAGCACAGGACGCATGTGCTCGTACTTCCTGGTTCGAGTCAGGACCCGAGCTGCAGCGTTCTGGATGTTCTGTAGCTGTTTTACAGCTCGTTTGGAGAGGCCAGTGAGAGGCCATTACAGTATCTAACCTACTGGAGACAAATGCATGGATAAGTCTCTCCAAGTCTGTTTTAGACAGTAAACCTTTGATTTTTGTTATCTTTTTTAGATGGTAAAAGGCTGCAGATGTTATTGATTTGATGTGGCTGTTACAGTTCAAGTCTGAGTCCATTATTACCCCGAGGTTTCTAGCCTGATTTGAAGGTTTTAGAGAGAGAGACTGGAGGTCACTGCTGACACTGTCTCTTTGTTTCTGTGGGCCAAAGACTATGACTTCTGTCTTGTCTGAGTTTAGCTGGAGAAAGTTGCTTTGCATCCACACACTGATCTGGTGGATGCAATGGCAGAGTGAGTCCACTGGTCCATAGTTTCCTGCTGCAGTGAGACATAGATCTGAGTATCATCTGCATCGTTGTGGTAGGACACATTATTGCTGCGTATTAACTGGCCTAAAGGCAGCATGTACAGATTGAACAAAAGTGGGCCCAGGATCGACCCCTGGGGCACCCCACAGGTCAGGGCCATGTGATCTGAGACACAGTTTCCAATTTCAACAAAATACTTCCTGTCTTCTAGATAGGACTTGAACCAGTTTAGTGCAGTACCAGAGATGCCCTCCCAGTCCTCTAGTCTCTGTAAGAGGATCCATGATCAACAGTGTCAAAAGCAGCACTCAGATCTAACAGGATCAGCACTGACACTTTTCCTGCATCAGTGTTCAGGCGGATGTCGTTTGTCACCTTGATCAGAGCCGTCTCAGTTCTGTGGTGGGCTCTAAAACCTGACTGGAAAACTTCGAAGGAGTTGTTCATTTGGAGAAAGTTAGTAAGCTGTTGGTAAACAGCTTTTTCAAGGACCTTGCCAAAAAACGGCAGATTTGAGATGGGTCGGAAATTGTTCAGTACTGTGGCATCAAGACTGCTCTTCTTTAGGAAAGGCTTAATGACCGCAGTTTTCAAAGCTCTTGGGAATGTTCCAGATTGAAGTGACATGTTAACTATGTGAGCGAGTGGTGAAAGTAAACTGACGAGGACAGACTTTAGAAATCTAATGGGTAACACATGGAGGCAGCATGTGGATGAACTCAGACTGGAGATGATCTCTAAGACAGTTTTGTCAGTTACAGGTGCAAAGTGACTCAGCTCTAAGTGCCTCTGTGGCTGCGTGATTGTTATTTGCGTTGTAGTTTTGTCAGTTACAGGTGCAAAGTGACTCAGCTCTAAGTGTCTCTGTGGCTGCGTGATTGTTATTTGCGTTGTGGATTTGATGGCATTTTTGATGCCCTGAACCTTGTCATTAAAGAATACTGCAAACTCATTGCACTTGGATGTGGAAATCAGTTCCAACGGCAGTGGAGCTGGAGGGTTTGTTAATCTGTTCACTGTTGCAAACAGGACACGAGAGCTGTTACTGCAATTTCCAATAATGTTTGAAAAGTACGTCTCTCTTGTTCGAGCCAAACTGTGGCTGTACATGTGCATCGTTTCTCTGTAAATCTCATAATGAACCTGGAGGTTTGACTTTTGCCATTTCCGCTCGGCTCTTCTGCACTCCCTTTTTTGTGTCCTGACAGAGTCATTGTTTCTCCATGGTGCTTTTTGCCTATTTTTAATAATTTTAGCCTTTATCGGGGCAATAGTGTCCAGAACATTCAAGAGACTCGAAGTCACAGTGCTCAACATATCATCAACATTAGAACATGAGGCAATTTCAAAGTGTATCATTTCCATGAAGAGTGCACTTGTGTTGTCATTTATGTGTCTCCTTTGAACAGCTGTAGGAGGAGCCGGTGGTTTGGGAATAACAGACAGGTCAAAGAAGACACAGAAATGATCAGACAGAGCAACATTAACCACACTGACATTTGAAATATTTACACCCTTTGTAATGAGCAGGTCCAGAGTGCGCCCTCTGCTGGTGGGCCTTTGTAATGAGCAGGTCCAGAGTGTGCCCTCTGCTGGTGGGCCTTTGTAATGAGCAGGTCCACAGTGCGCCCTCTGCTGGTGGGCCTTTGTAATGAGCAGGTCCAGAGTGTGCCCTCTGTTGTGTGGGGCTCACTGACATGCTGAGTCAGACCAAAAGTTTTAAGGACAGCGCTGAGCTCTTTGGCATTTTTGTCGCACACATTATCCACATGTACATTAAAACCACCTGTAATGACTAAACCATCAAAGTCTGTGCATACGACTGAAAGCATCTCAGTAAAATCATCAATAAAACATGGACAGTGCTGAGGAGGTTTGTATATGACCATGTAGAGTATGGAGGGCGATTGTTTTAGCTCCATTTTGAAGGAAACATACTCAAATGATGAAAACACCCCAAATGACAACCTGTGTGTAACCAAATGATCTCTAACAAGAGCTCCTCCAGCGGGGCAAAATACGCCCGTACTTTGAATTATTGTATATAGAATTAAGTTAGAATTTGTCAAACCTAGCAACAGAACTTAAAGACACTACAAAGCTTTGAAGTGTCCACAGACGGATGGACGGACGGACAGACGGACGGACGGACAGCGCCATACCATAATACGTCCCGTCTTACACAACGGGCGTATAAAAATGCACACACACCTCCACCCTTTTTGTTGACCCGTGTTTCAGATTCAAAGTTGAAGTTGGGAAGAGTTCATTCCACAGGACTTACCTGTGTTTTTGTCAAGCCATGTTTCAGTTAAAAACATAAAGTCAAGATTAAAAGAAGAAGTAGAATCATTAATTAAAAATGATTTGTTACATAAAGATCTGACATTGAGCACAGCATGTTTCAGATTAGTTTCAGTAGGACTGGATGTTATCTTCTTACAGGGAATGTGAACTAAATTTCTCTTTAGACAGTCTGACCGTCCTTCTGTTAATCCGTCTACGTGGTGTAACTGAAGATATAGCTCCATCGCAGGGCCCCAGCCTGATATATTACCTTTATCTTGACTGTGTGTCTGTGTGGGACAGCAGAGGCCCTGTGCGTCCGAGCTCTTGGTGATAACAGCTCTGGGAGGTGGCGGGGGAGGGCGAGCAGGGGAGAGTTTGGGTGAGGGACCAGGTGAGGGGCGAGGAGGTGGAGCAGGGGAGAGTTTGGGTGAAGGACCAGGTGAGGGGCGAGGAGGTGGAGCAGGGAAGAGTTTGGGTGAAGGACCAGTTGAGGGGCGAGGAGGTGGAGCAGGGAAGAGTTTGGGTTTGGGACCAGGTGAGGGGCGAGGAGGTGGAGCACGGGGAAGTTTGGGTATGGGTGAAAGGTTAGAGGGGACAGCTGGGTCCACCACTAGACATATTAAGACATGTTAGTACAGCTACAGAATAGACTGGCAGGGTTCCCACAGTCATGGAAATCCTGGAAAAGTCATGGAAATTGAAAATAGCATTATCCAGGCCTGAAAATGAAAGTTTTGAATTTTAGTATCTCTTTCCCGTGACTACAGAGTTCTGTTAAGTTATCATTGGGCTATTATGATTATTTCCGAACATCTGCACCAGCCACTTCAGCAGGACAATACACAATAAGGTCCGTTGTTTAAAAGAGACACAGTAAATGCACTGATGGCATTTTGAATGTTAAAAAACTAATACCAAACCATAAGGTGAGAGGGAAGGGTTAACATTTCATATTTAGCCATAAAAGTAGCTCAATTCTACATATGCAGAGTGCCGTAAAGTCACGGGAAATTCTCTTTAGGTCATGAAAAAGTAATGAAAAAGTTTAGAAATTTTGTCAGTGAAAAAGAGTTGGACCTTGGACTGGAAATGTGTAATAAAATATGTATTCTATATGTATTATTTTTTGCGAATTATGAACTTTTTACAAGTTTGATTTGTCTGTGCTTAATCTTGCGGCGCTACTTTTTACTGATACAAACGCAAAAGAATCACGGTCAAGGAGGTGTCAGGGTGGGAGGTGGGAGGTTTAAAAGGGAGAAAATGTAATAAAACTATAACCTGTATAACTGCAAACGATAATACTTGTTTAAAAATGTGATCACAAAAGAAGATCACGCTCAGTGTACTTCACCCTGCTTTTACACTTGCATTTCCACATTCTGCTCTGTCATTTTAAGCTCTCACTCTTGTCTGTATTTGCAGGTGGCCATGTCGTGTCTGGCTGCTGTGGTTCGGTTTTTGGAGCTTCTCTCTGACGAGTCCAACTTCAATTCGTTCAGTCTGAAGCCTCTGGAGCTGGGCCAGTTCATGAGACTGGACAACGCTGCCGTCAGAGCCCTCAATCTGTTCCAGGTGAGAGACACAGGACCAGAACCAGGGGCAAGTAGAGCTGGGCAATGCCGTGATAAAAATATGATCGTTTATCGCACTATTTCTCTGTCAAAGAATGAATGTCCTACTGCACCTTGTTATTTATTACCTATTTATATTGAAACAGTAGCACTTTAAACACACTAAAAGCACTTTATGACCCACTTGCACTTTATAGATAAGTACCAGAGCACCTGTTTGAATGTTGTGAGGGATTGTAACAGTATATGTTGTCTGTCTTGTAAGTAACCTGACAAGGGACTACGAATGTAAATTATCTGTACGCTAACTTCGGCACATTTACACTTGCCTTCATGTGTCCATTAATGTGCATTGTACCTTTTAAATAAATACATAAAATAAGTAGCGATATAGCGCACTTCAAAAGGTGTTAACACACCTATTATCCATTGTATCATATCATAGGTATTAGGTATTTGTGTTTAAAAATGCCAAAAGCTAGAGTAAAACGGGGCTAATCCAAAACCAGGACTAAAACACAAACCGCGACTAACTCTTAAGACCCAGGACTAAACTAGAACTACCCACGGACTAAGTTAGGATTGGATAAGAAATGCCACAATACCTCATTTTAATCTTATATTAACCTCTCAAAAACAAAATGATTCAGGTCAAAGGGTTTTTCCTCTTAATAAACAAATGTCAAACCAGTATTTGTGCGTTTCCAGGGTTCCCCGGACGACACCAGTGGCGCTCACTCTCTGGCCGGTCTGTTGAATAAATGCAGGACTCCTCAGGGCCAGCGCCTCGTGAACCAGTGGATCAAACAGCCTCTGATGGACAAGTCCAAGATCGAGGAGAGGTAAAGATACAGAGAGACATTTATACTTTGTTCTATGGTTATGTCATTGCTCTGTCTGGAATGTTCCACAGTATTACAGCGACATTAAACCGCTTTACCTTACATTTATTCAATTTCAGGTGGTTTTATAGCTTAGAAATGCCTAGAAAAACTACTTTCAAACCTTTAGCCTGGTCTATAGTGTTCCACTGTATAGAATTAAACTATTTTTATATTGCTTTTATTCACTGACAGATCTTTTTATTATTAAATTGTGTGTGCATTGTGTTACTTTTCTGATACTTTTCTGATAGTAATGTTAGATGATTGCTTTGTGTGGAGTGTTTCACAATACGGCATAAACCTTTCTATCTCCATGGAGACCAAACCAGACCAAGTTACAGGTCATATCTGCGGTGAGGCGACCCCGCTCACAGTCAGAATGCCTGTTTTTCTAGGTATTTTTGAGCTATAAACGACCTGTAATTGACTAAACGTTTCAGGCAGAGCAATGACATATCCATGGAAACAAGCAGGTGACGGACCCTCCACCAGAAAAGTTACACAATGCACCTTTATAAGTTTATAATAAAATATGTTATGTAAATGTATTTCCTGTCTTTAGGCTGGACCTGGTGGAGAGCTTCGTGTGCGACTCGGAGCTCAGACAGACTCTTCAGGACGACCTCTTACGGCGCGTCCCGGATCTTCACCGTTTGGCCAAAAAGTTCCACCGTCACTCGGCAACGCTGCAGGACTGTTACCGCGTCTACCAGGCCGTGAGCCAGGTCCCCAACATCATCAGTGCACTCGAGAGGAGCTCAGGTACACGGGGAGGGCAGGGGCAATTTATAGGTGACATTTTGAGGATTTTTTACTACTTCTACTACTTTTCACTATGGCAACAGTTGAGATTTGCGATGGGGAGCGCCCTGTCTTCACACTGCAGCCTGAAGTGACCCAAATCTGACCTTTTCGCCCCTATGTGACCTGTATCTGATCTTTTAATGGCAGTCTGAACAGCATAGATCCAATTTTTTCAAATGCAACTCAGGCCACTTGGATATGTGCTCCTAAAACTTATACATATCCGATCTTTTGACCTGTGACTTCAGTCTGAATGGCCGGGTCGCATTTATCACACCTACATCTGACCTACACGTCATCAACAAGCGAGAGGCTGCCTATTTTGTGGTAACATGCACCTGTTGCGAGCTAACACAGCCCAACGCAACACGTTTGCTCACTAAAATAAGCCGCCGAAGACGTGTTTCTTTCAGAGAGAGTGGTACGACAGCAACTGTAAAATCGCCAGGTCCTCAGTGAGTTCATGTTTAGGCGACTTCCGTAAACACTGAGCTCTCTCGCTGCATGTGACATTGTCATGTCCTCCAATGCACATGCGGGACACTTTTGGGGTGTTTAAAGTTCACACTGGAGATCACAGACAAGTCTCTTTTAATTATATGCTATTGTGTGTGTGTGCAGGTGTTTTGTGTTCTTTTTGTTTTTATTTTTATGTTAACTTATTTTTTCAAATTTCAAATATTTCAACAATGTCGGCCTTTGTCTCTGAATGATTCAAATGTGAAAAATTGTGAAATATGTCAAAGACCACACTATGTATATTTTGTATATCTTAAAACTGTAATGAACAAAGTTTAAAAAAAAAAAAGAAATGCAATCTCGCAAAAAACAGATTTCACAAAAAAATAGTTAGCATCAAACCCCCAAGGAATGAAAGATCTTTTTGTTGTGTACATTCACTAAAGCAAATTCTAAAATGAAAATCTTATTGTTGGTTTGTACATCGTTTAATGGCTCCTGTTTATTTTGTAGGAGGTTTTCAAGTCCTCCTGGAGGCCGTGTTTCTGATTCCATTCAGAGATCTGCAAAATGACTTCATCAAATTTCAGGAAATGATCGAAACCACTTTGGACATGAACCAGGTATCAACTTTTGAATCGTTTTCCTGTATTGTAAAATGATTCATATTTTCTTGCCTAAAATTAAAATCATAACCAAATCATCACATGCGCTAAAAATGAATGTTTTACAAGAATTGTTCATCAAGCATCAATGGACAGTAAAAAATTGTGTGAAAATTTGTAAAAAAAATTAAGTTTGTCTCCAAGACTCTTGCAGCTCTTCAACCTCAATGAACAAATGTTATAAAAGTCATTGGACAAGTTCTACTCCATTACTACTTTTTATGGAGATCAGTTTGTCCAGGGCTCTCCTGTCTTTAATTTAAACTACCTTTAGTCCTAGTTCAATTCTGGTTTAGACCTAGTTTAGTCCTGGTTTAGTCCTGGTTTAGTCCTGGTTTAGTCCTGGTTTAGAGCTGGTTTAGTCCTGGTTTAGAGCTGGTTTAGTCCTGGTTTAGTCCTGGTTTAGTCCTGGTTTAGAGCTGGTTTAGAGCTGGTTTAGTCCTGGTTTAGTCCTGGTTTAGAGCTGGTTTAGTCCTGGTTTAGAGCTGGTTTAGTCCTGGTTTAGTCCTGGTTTAGAGCTGGTTTAGTCCTGGTTTAGAGCTGGTTTAGTCCTGATGGAGAACAGTGTCCTCCTGTCCTGTGAATAGTGTTTGTAAGTGTGATGTTTCTTTCCTGTAGGTTGAGCATCACGAGTTCTTGGTGAAGCCTTCGTTTGACCCGGTGCTGAGTGACCTGAGGGAGAAGATGGACGACCTGGAGCAGAGCATGCAGGGCGTTCTCAACAGCGCCGCCAGAGAGCTCGGTCAGTCAATCAATCATGTAATACACTGTACACTAACGGTTGGTCTGTCACAATAACACATTTTGAACCATGATATATTGCTACTGAGATTTATTTAAAATGCTGATTGGCTGAAGGCTGTTTTTCTGAAAGGAATGATGCAGTCTCCCCTGGATGATCCTCTGGTAACACGTCTGGTGTTTACACTGACAAAGTCACTGAGAGGAGGAGGGGCCAGTTTGTGTATGATTTTGTACATCAGGCAAACATTTCTGAATTTTATTAAACTGTCCCAGCTGAGTAGGTTGTATTTTGACAGAATGCTGCAGTGATGGAAATGGTGTGGTTTCTTATCCAGGACTTGAAGTGTTTGTTTGTACAGGTGGTGCAGTGGTTTGTGTGTGGTGTGATTGGTTTGGGACCAGCTTGTGAGGCAGTGTCATGTGAGACAGAATCACTGAGTGCATTTACAGTTTGGATGCTTGAGTGGACATGGAGTTTCTGAATGAATCTGAAATTGGATAAATTTAACTTTACTCGTTTGAATGTTTGTTTTACATGATTTTTAAAATTAAGGTTGGAATCTAAAAGAATACTAGGTATTTAAATTCCTGAACTATTTGTATTTTTTCCACTTGCTATAATATATAATATACTAAACAATCATTGTGAAACTACTTTTTGCCACAGATAAAAAATAAACAGCAGAATGAACCAATTAGCCACAGAAGTTATTTATCCTTCCCTTTACAACTCAAATCTTAGATTATTACATAAAACTGGCAAAAATCTCCCCACTAGTGCAAAAAAATTGGGCACATAATGAATATTAAGCCCCAAAATACACTGTTCCAGCTTTCATATGTTGAACAATAAGTCAATATAGTAAAAATAAGTTAAATGTCATACAGTGGAATAATTTGGGGAAAGCTGTATCATCGGTTTAAAAGCATTTCCGCATTCAATACCCACTATACCATAAGAAACCCTAAGTCTTATGGTTTCTTATGGTATAGTGGGTATTGAAGTGGGTATTTCTTATGGCATAAGAAAACTATTGAATGGTCTTGGTTTAAAGCATAAGGTTTGGAAGTAGACATGAAATAAATAGATAATAAATAGCATGTTAATATAATTTGCACATGATCTTATTTTGCGTTCACGTTCTGCCGGTTTGTAGGTCTTGAAGCTGGTAAAACTGTGAAACTGGAGTCTAACGCGATCCATGGATATTACCTCAGAGTCACGTGTAAAGAGGAGAAAAGTCTGAGAAACAACAAGAAATTCACAACTCTGGACGTGCAAAAGAACGGAGTGCGCTTCACAAACAGGTAAAATAATGTTTCGTCAGCGCAGTGTCCATTGGAACTGTAAACTGTATGTAAATGTAGTTCTGATTCACTTTGTATTGAAGAATTGTTGCGTGTTGGTGGTGTTCAGAGGGGCAGATGGCGCAGATTGGCCTCCATCTCCTCCATCAGTCTGTCCCAGTGCTGCAATAGTTTATACATCTGTTGAGAAACCTTTGATTAAACAGCACCGCATGACTTTTTCCTTCCAGTAAACTGAGCTCCCTGAACGAGGACTACACCAAAAACCGCGAGGAGTACGAGGAAGCCCAGAACGCCATCGTCAAGGAGATCATCGGCATCGCCTCAGGTTCGATCACACGTCCTTCACCGTCCTGCGCCCCCTGGAGGCGACTGTCCACAATTACACACACACACACACACACACACACACACACACACGACCAGTTGGACGCACATTCTTTCAGACCTTGTGAACAGTTAAAACTCCTTCTGAGGTTTCATTTTTGGCAGTTGTCAATCCGATTTTATATCCTTTTTCATTTGGCACCAACAGATTCACAAAAGTAAGAATGTTTACTGTTCCGGGTTCACAGCTGAGAAGAGACATGTAGAATTTGGCAGTACTTTTCTGACGGACAATATTGTGTAGTAGTGTAGTGTATGCATTTTATTTTCATGTATTTATTTGTAAGGGGACAGCACATATTAATGAACATTTAAAATATAAATATGCAGAGATTATAGCCAACGTGGCTAATTTCCATCTTCAGTCCCTCAGCAGGTTGATGTCAAATAATCAACAAGACAGGGAAAAGTACAGCAACACACAAAAGTACATGACACCAGCACACTCACTAATCACTCAAATTAAAATCACAATACAACACACGGGTACACGTTTGGTTTGACCATAACCAGTTTATAGGCCAGGGGTCGGCAGCCCGCGGCTCCGGAGCCACATGCGGCTCTTTCCACCTTCTGTTGTGGCTCCTGTGACTTTGGAAAATAAATAATGGGTATTTAATTACATTGTATTTTTATTTAGTTCCTTTTTCAATGTAATTCTAAATTTGTACAAGATGGTGATCCTGTAACATTCAAATAAAACTTATTTAGAGCTCAGCACATCTCACACCTCATCTCCTGTACGGCTTGGACACTCTGTGTGGCTCGTGTCTTGTCGCATTCGCTGCGTGGACCGCGCTTCCTCCTGTGCGTCTCTAAACCAGAACTAACACCAGGACTAAAACCAGGACTAAACAAGCATTAAATCAGGACTAAAACCAGGTCTAAACCAGGTCTAAACTAGGTCTAAACCAGGACTAAACAAGCATTAAATCAGGACCAAAACCAGGTCTAAACCAGGTCTTAAACAAGTCTAAATCAGGACTAAACAAGCATTAAATCAGGACTAAAAATAGGTCTAAACCAAGTCTAAACCAAGTCTAAACCAGGACTAAACAAGCATTGAATCTGGACTAAAAACAGGTCTAAATAAGGTCTAAACCAAGTCTAAACCAGGACTAAACCAAGTCTAAACCAGGTCTAAAACCAAACAAGAATAGAATGTGCAGGAGGTGGTTGCTACAAAAAAAAGTTTCTGAAGAAAACAGAACATTTATTGCTCCGTGGGCCGATTCATTCGCTCCAGCACACGGGATAAAATGATGACGGACACAGGTTGGTTCGCTGCGGGTGGATAATTTAATCTTGGATTTTTATTTCCTACAAGCAGGACTCAAATAGACATTTAGTAATAATGTGTTTAATGCAGCTTTGTGCACATTTGTTTCCGTTTTAGAGAAATGAAACTTTAAACCACATGGCTCATTTGCATAAACTGCACTGAAAACAGTTCGGTGCTGATGCTTCAGCTTCTGTCAGACTAAAGGACACGACTCAGTGGATTATTTGTGTTGTATTTTCATTGATTTCATAAATGCAACACACTATAGTCTTTTATACAGAGCAGACAGGTAAAAAAAACAAACATATGCAGTGTTATCCTCATTTTAGGGTTTTGTGGCTCCATAGGTGTTTTTTCTGTGGGAGATGCTCCAAATGTCTCTTTGAGTGTTTAAGGTTGCCGACCCCTGTTATAGGCCCTAGAAAGGAAAAGGTTGGGGCACAAAATGTGCCCATATGCGAAGTGTCTTGCCCAGCGACAACAAAGCATGAGGCTATGGATAAACACTGAGATACCACCGCCACCTCCGACTCTGAAGCTTTATTTTTATTTGCGTACAGAATTTTCACAGTGTTTTCATACGGCCCTGTCTTTGCCTGTAGGTTACGTGGACCCTCTCCAGTCCCTGAGTGACGTCATCGCTCAGTTGGACGCCGTGGTCAGTTTCGCCGTGGCCTCGGTCTCTGCTCCCGTCCCGTACGTCAGGCCCCGCCTCCTGGACCAAGATGGCGCCCGGAGGTTGGAGCTGGTCCAGGCCCGTCACCCGTGTATGGAGACGGACGCAGACACGGCCTTCATCCCCAACGACATCAGCTTCACCCAGGGAGAGAGGAGCTTCTTCATTATCACAGGTGAAATATCACTGCTACTGCTACAGACTCTGCTACTACAACTGTTACTACTATTAATGGTTGGGCTGGGCGATATGGGAAAAAATTAGGGCTGTCAAATGATAATTTTTTAAAATCTCGATTAAGATCAGAAATGCCATAGTTAATCGCAATTAATCGCATTGTGAATTGCATTTTAAAATGTTATTTTGCATTTCAAGGCAGTTTTAAAGCCATAATGTAAAGTAATTCGTACCAATTTACCAATCGCTGTAGTTATTTTCTTTGACGAGTGATTATCCACAGGTCTGTAGTGACTGGTAAATGGTGGTTTGTTGAATCTGAGGCTCTTGGCTCGGACGCTCCGGTCGCTGCACCCAGGGGTTTAGCTCAAAGGTGCCAACTTAGGCCTTGTCCACACGTAGCCGGGTATCTGATAAACCGAAGATGTTTTGCTGCGTTTTGACCTGTCATCCACACGAACACGCATCAAAAACGAGTATTCAGGGAAAACTCCGGCCAAAGTGAAGATTTTTGAAAACTCCGTTTATGCCTGCTTGTGTGGACAGAGATAACTGGGGTTTTGCGTTTTAAAACGTCACTGTCTGCGCCAAAAAATATTAATCTGCCCTGACGTCAAACGTGTGACATTTGTTTAGGCGACTGCAAAAGCCAAAGCAGACTATGGATCGGAGTCGTTTCTTGAGAGCTGTGTGTGTGTTGAGAGCAGAATTGCTCCTAAAGGAGCAATTCTGACTCCGAGTCTGTCCAGACAAAGCAGCTCGGCGCCATGTTTTCTGTTGTTTAAGTTTAGGCGGAAGTGACGGCGAAGTGAGGGCTCAATGGAAATAACGCCATCTACAGGTTTGGAATGTGTATGAATGTGGTTGAAAACGCAGATGTTCGGTTATGTGTGGAAGGTGTTTTTTTTCGAAGACGAGGTGGTGTGGATAAAACTATTTTTATAAACGGAGGGGGGGAAATGTTCGGTTTTAAAAATACCCGGCTACGTGTGGACATGGCCTTAGACTAGACGTACTTCGGTGGTACTGAAACTCTGCTCGACACAGACTGCATTTAACTCTTGACTTGTAAATTGTAGCGTCTGGAAGTTTTTTCAAGTCAAATAAACAGTTCAAAAGTCCAGAAGCTCTTCTGTTTCTCCATCACAGCGGTAAGTTTACTGAAACACAGCGTTCTGAAGATCGAAAGTGAAACAGCCAGAGGAGCTGCCTACGGATGTGGAGAAGGGACAAAAAGTCGTGGAAGGGGACAAAAAAATAAATCATTGCGTTTTTAGAAGGGACAAAAGGCTGGCGAACTCTAATTGTGATAAAAAAAATTAAAAAAATGCGTTATGGATTGCATTAATCTAGTCGCAATTAATGCGTTAACAGACACAAAAAATAAATCGCTTTTTCCCCCCATGTTGATCGATCTCGGTTTCCGATTCGATTTTCTTCCATCTTCTTGAAAACGGAGACGAGGGACAACTTCAGGTGCAGAGAACAGAATGTCAGGATCACTACAGTACTTATAACATATAACTACTTATACAGTTAAAAAAACCTAAAAGCTTACGCGTGTCACCATTAGTGGCAGAAACACGAGCGTTGTCCGTGCACGAAATGAGGTCTTAACTTCCACTCATAAACATGAGAAAATTATTGTTTACTTTCCATAACTTGGATTATAAAAGATGAGAAGCACCAGAGGAGAGAAAGAGAAGAAAAGGTGAGGATCTGCGGCTGGATCTATGTGATCCTGGTGCTTTTATTTTCCTATTTTGTCTGTTAATCAGTTCCTTTTCCTAATATGTAACTCTGCTCCATATTCGCTCCTATGACTGCTTCCCTTGTGAGCTTCATTTGACTGGAAGCCTATTTCAGTCTTTTTGTCAGTTCTCCTGGACACTCTTAAAATGGGCGCTTTGAACAGAATCCAATTATTTAAACATAAATTTCAGATCTATTGTGATTTTATGTGAAGCACTGAAGTTGTAAACAATCACCAATCTTTACAATTTTCCCACTGTATCAGAATGAGCTCCTTAAAGGGGGGGAGATATTATGCAATTTTATCCTTTTTTTTAGCTTTCTACCATGTTATAACATAGTTTCCTCATCAAAAACATGCCTGAAGAGGTTTTTTAGATGTCATCCATGTTTGAGGAATTTAGTGATCTCTCTGGGCCCAATTCAAACCCTCTTTACTTTTAGCTGTAGCCTACGACACTCAAGCTCCCACACGACAATGCTCCATAAATGCACAAAAACATGACGCAAAACTGTACGCAACAACTTCACAAACCCTGATGTGATGTGCAGTAGTTTCATTAGCGGTATGATTATGTAGTGGTAGCGCTCTGAAGGGGGGGTGACTTAGCACAGAGAGCAAAGGGAAGAGGCATTTAGAGCATCAAAAATGAAAATGAAACTTATAAAACATGTTTATATATTGATTTTGGCGAATATAGCATTTTCAAAACAATAAAAATGTTATGTGTTAGCAGTTAAAACCCAATAGAAGTAAAATACCTCCTCTTTACATTAGCAGGAATAGAGTCCAGTCACCAACAAACCATTCAGAAAATGATGAATTAATGAGTAAATTACTGTATTAAATTAACTTTACTGTCGTCGTTTCCTGTCAGGTCCAAATATGGGCGGTAAGTCCACGTTCATCCGTCAGGTCGGGGTGATCGCGCTCATGGCTCAGGTCGGCTGCTTCGTCCCCTGCGAGAGCGCGGAGCTTAGCGTGATTGACAGCGTCCTGGCTCGAGTGGGGGCGGGCGACAGTCAGGTCAAAGGAGTCTCTACCTTCATGTCCGAGATGCTGGAGACGGCGGCCATTTTACGGTAACGGTTATATTTGTTTTGCTTTCTGTCTCTTTAAAATATAACGTTAAAGGTCTTGTAGTGCATAAAAAGACTTGTAAACTTTTAAGTCGTGTTATAATGTTACTTCCTCAAAAACATTTTAGCTGTTTGTGATTTTCTTTCATTTTTTTCATTTTATTTTTATTTGGAAAGTTCAAATATTTACATATTACAGATGTGATCTTTCCGTTTTTTGGTATATAACGAAAAAGTAAACTAAAACTAGACTATTTACAAGAACAGGGGAGGTTACAGGAATAAAAATGCACCCAAAATATTGTGTTGTGTCGTGTAAAATAAAATAGAACTAATTTTTATATCAGAAATGGAGAAGTTACAAGAAATCTGTTCTGATTGGGGTTATATTAGGTGTTTGATTTTCAACCAAAAGGTAAAAAACTGTAATTTTATGTGTGAGAGACTTATTTAACAGCACAAATCATCTCACTTTCCTGCTAAGTTAGTTCTTTCTGGTCAGATTGTGTTGAAATAAAACTCAGATTCAAGTCTAACAAAGCCTCAGACGGAGCACTGCCTACAGTTAGCGTCCTACACCAAAGAACGTTAAGTCTGAATGCAAAGATCTCTGCTTTACAGTGTTGTGAAGCGTTTTAAATCTCTCTCCGTTTAGTTCAGCGACGAAGAACTCCCTGATCATTATAGACGAGTTGGGCAGAGGCACCTCCACCTACGACGGCTTCGGTCTGGCCTGGGCGATCTCGGAGCACATCTCCTCAAAGATCGACTGCTTCTGCCTGTTTGCCACGCACTTCCACGAGCTCACGGCGCTCGCCAACCAGCAGCCCACCGTGCACAACCTGCACGTGACCGCACTCACCACCCAGGACACTCTCACCATGCTCTACAAGGTCAAACCAGGTACGGACCAGGACGGGGTCAAATTACAGACTAAATTTAAGACATGATGACAAATTCAGTGGGCACATGTGGGTGGAGTAGCAGGAAATTAGTGTTACCTTAAAGCCTCATTGTGTAAATATAGACTAAAATAAGAGCAAGTTTTGTTTTGTTCTTCTTTTTTTATGTTTTTATTGCACTGAAAAACACAAAACAACATTCATTCTTATTGTGCCTTTCCGCAACACTGACAACAGGCTCTACTCACGCTTGCGTCACAAACCAGGAAGACGTTTGGAAACATGAGATGACCACTTCCGGTGTAGTTCCCGACACTGGACTCTTAACAGACTGTGATAAAACCATGGACGTATAGTAAGAGCTGGCTAAGACTCGCCCCCTCTATCCGTGATCCCAGATTGACGTGTGGCCGAGCGAAGTACTGCAGCCCACAGCCCAGAAAGACTTCATCCAGACAAGCACAATGCATTTTTTGTGAAATCAAACTGCTCGTGTTCGGCTGACAGGGCATCCACAGCTTTCATAAAGGTCGGATTTTGTAGGGATTCTTCTGTATTTTCACAATATGAATAAAAAAAAAAAAAAAATTAATTGTCAAAGCGTCTAAAAATCAGCTTTGTAAGAGTTAGCCTAGCCCCGCTCTGAGCTCGCGCTAGCTCCGCTCTAGCAGCTCGCGCTCTGATTGGTCAGAACTGTGTTTTTGATGTCACACGTTGGGCTGAGGAAGTAAACTTTTTTGGGAAATGTTGCGCCAATGAGCACAGACCATTGAAAACAATACAGCGCCATCTTGGATTCATCTTCCAGATTTTATTATAGTTCTATGGATAAAACCCACTGAAGTAAATGTGATCGCTGGTAAAACGAAGACTGCAAATGTATGTGCTGTTTGGAATCATCTTGAATTTGGCGTCTTCTCCTTTATGTTACGCGTCGGAAATGATGAAAACTGAGGTGTGGTTGGAATTGTTGTTGAGCCGAACATAACGGAACGCTGCAATGACATTTAGATGAAGAAAACTGGGACATTTTCTCATTTTTCCTACATTTTGTCAGACTGGCTACCACGAAAAGAGCACCCGGAAGCTGTCATCTCATGTTTCCAAACGTTTTCCTGGTCTGTGACGTAAGCTTGAATAGAGCCTCTTGTCAGGGGTGAATAAGGACGAATGTTGTTGTGTGTTTTTCAGTGCAATAAAAACATAAAAAAGAACAACAAGCCTATTATTTTTCCCTGGAGAATGCCTCTTGCTTGTTTCCATGTTATGTATTCCACAGTGGTATTAAATGTGTCGCTCAGAAGAATGTACCAAAGGACGGTTTTATTCTTCCATTTTTATCCAAACATGCAGCTGCTTTTTTCCTTTACTGTACGTGTATAAATACCATTTCAACAGGTCCTTCTTGAAAATGAAACGTTAAGTCTGAAGAGGCTCGTTTGTATAAATAAAGGATAAATAATAAAAGTCTTTAATCCCTCCTGACGTTGACATTGTCCCTGTGTGTTTGCTTACAGGCGTGTGTGATCAGAGCTTCGGGATCCACGTGGCCGAGCTCGCCTGCTTCCCGGCGGCGGTGGTGGCGGCGGCGAAGGAGAAAGCGTCCGACCTGGAGGAGTTTCAGGAGCTCGCGACGGAAGAAGAAAACGAGGAGGAGCCAGAGAGCAAAAGGAGACGCACAGAAAAACAGGTGAGAATCGGCTGTTCAAACCAGAACGGTGTGAGCTTTAGAGTTTTCAGGTATTTTACATTAAACGGGGTATTAATTTAAAGCACATGACGTATTCAGTAGGGATGGGACTTGTTTTAAAAAATGAATCTAATTAATTACAGTCTTTGCAATTAATTAACCCCAATCGCATAACAATGTTTGCCCCAAAAAGCAACATTTATCTTATGCAAATTAATTTTAGTGGACTCATTTTCTTCCTGATGCAAGTCATTTGTTCGTTTCCTAGAAATAACTGAACGTTTACTGTGTGAGTTTGTGTGATGTAACCCGTGATGTTTGTCAAGAAGAATGAGACAAATACACAAACAATCAAACTTAAACCCTGAAAATCTGTTGGATTCAGTTTGTTCTTGTGACTCGACTATTACACCTCATGACACAGAATTATATTTAAGTTTTCAAAGGTTTGATCAAAACAATTCCTCACACTGTTTATCTATTAGGGATGGGACCAGGTCAAATTATCACAAGATTGTGCACACACGAGGAAAATGATCTCGTAAGATTTATCGCCTCATATCGTAGCATTTGCTTTGGACAAAAAAGGCTGAAACGCTGATGAGTTAATATTTTGAGAAGCCGTAGTTCCAAAACGTAGCGCTAGAATAACAGCAAAATAAATACACAATTTAGTTTTTATAAATTGTCTCAAAATCTCTTTGTCTCCAGCTCGTAGTATAACTGTTTATAATCTTGTTTCATTTTGTCTTGTGGGAATTTTATCTCGTCCCATCCCTAAAAACTATATATTAATTATATAAATCAATCTTCCTGACCCCATTTCCCAGTCTGATTTTTAACGCATTAATTTCAATTATTTAAACCAATTATTTAAAACTTTTTGACCAAAATTATTATTATTAAAGTAGATATACTGATTATTAATCAATTAATTAATCTGTTTGCTTTAGAATCGTCTTTTTCTCCACATTATAAGAATTCACATAAGACCTGCATGTTATTCAGTTTTGTTAATATTTAATTTTTGTATTTATTTATTCACCTGCTGTTCTTTTACTGTTACAATACTTGCATTTTTTCATTGTGAAACAAATGTTTTTATTACAAATTGTAATTTAATATGAGGCTTTTTCTAAATAAAACTTAACATCTTTTCAGCCGTAAAAATCCAGTTTGCTGCCTGTGGACGCGCAGATTTCAGTCAAACAAAATCCAAAAATATTGAACCAGATCCTGTATTTTATTAGGACCACATCATAACTTGTGTTGCTAATAGTGATTTTGTTTGGCCCATCTTAATTAAAGGTCCTATATTGTGCAAAATTGACTTTTGTGAGCTTAAAATCAGGTTATGAAGCTGTTACCTCATCAAAAACATACTTGGAGTTGTGTTTTGTTTCATTCCCACAGTTGAGTAATCCAGGTTTATTAGTCTGTCAACATCTCCCAAACTCAAAATCCCACATTGTGATGTCACGAAGTGGTAGTTTTCAAGTTAGAGTATTTTTTTACTTTTAGTTTGAGATTGACATGTCCAGGGCTGCAAAATATTCTAGTGAAGGTGTGTGGAGTTTAAAAACACAGTGGAGTGTTTGACATGACATCACAAGGTGGAGCAGAGTGTTTTCTGTTTGAGAGAAGAACTCAGCCTAAATCTGCAGGTTTGTGTGAGAAACGTGTGTGAAAAAAACAAAACCCAACTCCAGGTCTGTTTGTGATGAGGAAACAACATTATAAAATAGATCAGCGTAATATGGGTCCTTTGAAACATGAGTCTGTTTACATTTTTGTTGTGCGTTTCAGGCTGGTGAAGGTCTGATCATGGACTTCCTGGAGAGGGTGAGGTCACTTCCTGTCTCCAAAATGGCTGACGCGGAGGTGAAGTCGGCGCTGCAGAGGATGAAGGAGGAACTGGCGTCTAAAAACAACAGCTACATCTCAGAGATCCTCAAAAGATGCGTTTCTGCTAAATAAGCTTTTCTCAACTCCCACTTTACTGTAGCAATGTATAAAAAAAGGTTTTGTATGTTTTTCAATAAAGAAAATAAGTGATTCTGCTCAGACCTGTTTGTTCTACATGTGTTTTTTACATGTGTGGTGCTGTGGACAGTTCAAGTTTAGAAACAATCTAAGCACTGTGGAACATTTCTGAACAACCACACAAAGACACTCCCATGAAGTACTATTCGCTGACAGACCCCTCGCCAGAAATGTTAAATAGTGCAGTAAATTTGCATAAATGGACAACTAAATCAACATTTTGAATCATATTACAGAAGTACAGAAATAGGTCATTTTTGTATCAGAAGTCTTCACTATTAACACATCATCATAGTCTGTTTATACAGTCTTATCTACGGTGTGTGTGAGAGAGACAGAGGTGTGAGTGTTTGACCTCTGTTTCTCGTCCTCTACTGAAGATGCAGGTTCCTCTGTCTTTCCCATTATGGATTTTGAATTTTTTGAATGTTTGTCAAAAATCTCATTGTCTTCTAAAAGGAGTTTGAAGGAACTTTAATCACAACTGAGCCTGTGTCAGCAGTGCCTTATCCTGTGCTCTGACCCTGGAAACACATTCTCATTCTCAGTACATGGACAGGCCTCATGTGAAAGTGCAGAACCGCCAAATTTCCCTCACTGAGCTGCAGAGGCTGCACTAGCACTGAGTCAGGAGTGGCTGCAGGTGCTGAGGTTTAGGTAGAGAACATTCAGATCAGTCTTGTTAGGACTGAATCCATTTTAAGGCTTGGAACTGGCACCCGAGTGTGAGGCTCATTCTGTTTTCTGATTGGAAAATTCTCTTGAAAACTAAACCCAAGTGAAAACTTGACCATGAGACCCAAGACTTTTGTAACAAAGATTAAATCTACATTTCAGTTTGTACTAAGGTCCATGTCTTCCTCGTATCTGAGCCGGTTTACGGTTGTGCTGTAAAATATCAGGATTTTTGACCAGTTCACACAAATGCTGACGCCACACAACTTTGAACTAATAAAGTTTTATTTTCTTAGAAATGGCCAGTTTCCTGTTCTTTTCTTTTTTGTCTTTCTAAGAAAGTATACCCCTTTTTGAATTCAACTAGCATCTACATAATGGTTATTGAATACTTCACAATATATTAAGTCTAGATGTTATGGTACATGCATACGATTCAGGCCGCATGAGAGCCACAGTCACCACAATACAGGGGCAGGGGGCAGGGCAGAGTCGTCGTGTCCCAGTGAGAGGAGCTGTAGCGCCCCCTGTTGACACCTCTCCACTAAACACTGACTGCATTAACACAAATACACACAACAGTAACACACACGCACACTGTACAACTGCCTTCGCGAGGAGAGGACTAGTGTTAAACTCTTTCACAGAAAGAAGTCGACCACTGGGACCACGAGGCTCTGCGTTCACTGTGAGGGGTAAAGGGAGGCTAACCAAAGGAAATAATAATAATATAATATAATATAATAAAATAAAAGACATTCAAATACAGTCAGCTTTTCGCTCAAAAATACAAAACTACATGAGAAAAGCATCGAAATAAAACCCATTGATCAAAACATATTTCTTAAAAAAGCCCAAGTGCTCCGTCATACACACGACCTTTGACATTTGTCCATTTTTAAAGCCACTCCCCCTTCGCTCTGTTGCCAAGTTACGCCCGCCGAGCAGCCAATGGGACGGCAGCCGCGAACCAGGAAGTCTCTGACAACAAGTTCATGAAGACGATGCGAGGGGGTGACACTAGGGGGCGCTTCTCTTTTCAGACTGCACAAATACTCTCGGAGGAATCTCTTGTGGCCACTGCTGCCCCCTGGTGGAGTGTGCCGGTACTGCAGCGCGTCAGGCCCTACAGGAGCTGTCCGTCAGTCAGTCTCTGGGGCCTGTCGCCGTGGAGTTTGTTTGTTGTGAGTCGTTCTGGTTGTATTTTATGAGGGAAGTGAGGTTTCTAGTTGTGTTGTAGCGTATTGGACTCAATAGGGGGCGCCGAGTCATACAGAGTGTCCGTGTCGTGCGTGGGCTCTCCGGCCAAAGTGCAGGGGTTTGACAACGTCCCCGCGCCACAGTCACAAAAAAACCTGGAAAAACAAAACAGAAAAACCGAGTTACAACATTTTAAAGTAGTTCACATGGACGAGGCCTGTCACGATCTTTACTAGATCGACTTTGCTGGGACCACTATTTATGGTGGGTACTTTTTTTGGTTATTTTACGACATAATACAGTAAGGTCTGAGCTGTAGAAGGTTAAATTAATCTCTTCTAAGACTCATAAATACAAACTAAGTACAAAAGTGTTTCATTTTTCTGTTTATTTATTCCAACTACAATATTGTACACTTAATTAAAATACTTTTTGGGGTTAATCCTGCTCTTGGGTTTGTGTCAGTGCCATAAATTAGTTTCAGTATTATTGTTTATATTTTCTTTAGCAATATATCGCACAAATTTGTAATCGTGACAGGCCTAGAAATAACTGCTGCATGTCTTTATGGAGGCGGACCATCCATCTGAAAAGTTACACAGTACCCCTTTAATGACAAAAACAACCAGAGGCACTTTACATTTAGGTTTACTTTTTTAGAGTAAGTTGGAAAACATAATTTTGCTCTTAAAATGCTCACTTTTTGTTTTCTGATTAACATGACTCCCAATACAATAAATGCATGATGCTCTAGCTCCCTCTAGTGGCACAATAAAAGACGTACAGTTGTCAATTTTGGAAAATTTAAGTGCAAATACAGTTCAAAAAATTATGACAAAGGAGAAAGTTTAATTTATCAACTGGACAAGAGTTTTTCGGTGAAGAAGCAGTTTGGATGAGCAGCGAAACGTCTTCAAAAAACTCTTGTCCACTTGACAAATTGAATTTTCTCCTTTGCCTTTGGATTCTACCTGGACGACTGAGGGATTTTACACATTTCAGATTATTTAGAATTTAAAAACAAACTTCCTACATTTGTCTTACCTATCGTGCCGTATAAACTCTACGTCGTGGCCTTGGTGACACTTTTTAATGCAGTTCACACAGATGGCGTTTCTGTCCGTCGTGTTACACGTGTGACACCTGAAAGAAAATCAAACCAAACACACTAATTATTTACATGGACTTTTACATATTATTCAACATTGACTTTCTGTTAACCATGTCATACGTGTCCCCTCATCATTAGTTTACTCAACGTTGTATTTCCACGGTTTATGTTTGTTCATTGTTCGTTACACTCCTTCGCTCGCTCTGAGGGCTCCAACTTTTCGTCCACAAAACGAGACTCAAAAATCAGGGTGACGGGGCCTTTTCTGTGGTCGGCCCAAAACTTTGAAATGCTCTCCCCCCTCACATCAAGAGCGCCCCCTTCAGTCGATTCTTTTAAGTCTTATTTAAAAACACGCTTTAACCAACACGGGGGGAGAATTGTGTGCTCCTCTGACTGTCTTTTATTGATTTTATTTGCTAGTTTTCTATTGCTAATTTAGTATTTTAAGGTTTTTTATTGACTTGCTTTTTATTTATTTCATGCTTCATATTAATTAATGTGTTAATTTATATTGTGCCTACTCTGTGCAGCACTTTGGAGACTTTGTGTTGGTAAAATGTGTTATACAAATAAAGTTGGATTGGATTGTTCGGCAGTTGAGGCGTGAGTGCTCTGAAAATGTCTATTTTCACCTACCCCCCATCTCCACCCCATTCTCTGTGCAAACATCTCAGAGTGAGTCTTAGAAGAGGCTTATTTCAGGAGGGACCATTTACTGACCCAGCCTGACCAGTCGTCCTGTTCACAAAGCCACTACAAACCCTTCTGAAGCTTTACTCTGCCCCTAATCTGACACATCCTCCAGAGGGAGCGGTCCCGGCGGGCTGGGGGAGCGGTCCCGGCGGGCTGGGGGAGCGGGGCCGGCGGGCTGGGGGAGCGGGAGTGGGGCTGGATCTGGAGCGATGATTGACAGGTGACCGACAGCCACAACAGTCCAACATGGCGCGGACCGATGCGCTCTGGACTTTGAAACAGAGCGGACATTTGTGCTTGGATCACGCCGTTTCCCTTTTCTCCAGACACGTCGGGACATGGCGGTGCCCGGTGGTGCCATGTTGGAGCGGGGCAGAGAGGGAAGGGGGCTCCTCACGTACCGCCCCGTAGACCATATATGGTCCTTCCAGTGGCTGCGCTTGTCACGTAATAACCTGCATCTGACTCACTGGCCCTTTTTCCAACCCGGAAATTCAAATATTCTGGCCGTAGTTGATCCTAGAGAGGCCGTTAAAGATTTTTAACAAATATGAACTAAAATGCCAGAATAAGGCCAGGGATATGCATACATTTCTATTTTAGACCCATTTAAACAGGTAATCAGCAGGAAAAAAGTTATTTTGGTGTTTAGTGACCCTTTAACTAAGACTAAAGTGACTGAGAAGTGCTGGACTTTGCTCCGGCTAAACTTGACCTGAGCAGGAAGTGAATGGATCTGTTTCTATCCTGTTTCTAAACACCTGAAAAAGCGTATTATGTCTTTATCGTAATAATTCGCTTTACCTGTAGAAGTCGTGCATGGGGTAACTGGTGTAGCTGGAGATTTTGTAGAGACACTGTCCTCGACTCACGGCCTTCTCAATGGCGTCTTGGTTATTCAAAATTTTATTATCTGAAAATGAGGATTAACAATTTATTCTTTACACCAAAACAGTTGATTGATCAGTTAATTATAGTTTATTCCCCAGTTTTAACGTTATATACTTGCCTTTCATAGTTACGTTGACTCCTGAGGCGAGAAAAAGCCCCCCAAATCTGTTGTTGAAGATCTGGTTTCCTTCCAGAGTGGCCGTGGCGTGGTTCGTGATCTCGATACCTGAATGAAAAATGAAATTGCTCTGAAATTACTGTGAATTCAAATTTTACATAATCTTTTGATTTTGAGGTGCTTCGTGAACTAAAATGAGTTTAAAACAGGTCTGAGCTTTCACCCCACCATGTCAGGTTTTAAAAGTGACTTATAAAGACTCCAAAAAGAATAATTAAACAGATATTTTTTGTCTACTAAAAATAACATTAAAGTGAATTGAAGGGGGGACCTATAATAAAAGTTTTAATTTGTTTTATTCATTTTTCAATCAAAATACTCAATCAAAAGACTAAACTAAACTAAAAATAGGTGCACTAAATGTATTATTGACTTAATTAATGGTGCATTATGTAATTTTGCCACCTGCTTTTCTCCATGGAGGTGTTTTTTTTTTACTGTGGAACATTTCAGGCAAAGCAAAGACAACTCCATGAAGAACCCGCCAGAAAAGTTACATAGTGCACCTTTAAATTAATAGCATCATTTTGTCAACTAAAACAAAGTATATAGAATTTTAGTGAAAAAAAAAGACTAAAGGCGCAAAGCAGCAAATTATTATGTTTTTATGTATTATTCTTCGTGAAAACCGAGGGCAGCACAAACCTGCAGCGAACCCGTCAAAGATTCGGTTCTTTCGGAGGATGGGGTGGCTGTTGGTGCTGATGAGGACTCCGGCCTGAGCGTTTCTGAAAATGTCGTTCTCTTCGAGCAAACCTGGACACAAGAGATTCAGCACAATTTTACAAACTGTATTACGAATTATATTTTTTAAATTTTAGATTTCAATCAATAATAATACATCTATAATAATCTATAAATACCTTTCAAAACCAAGGACACTGTACAAGACACAAGTTACTGCCGCATTCTGTTGAATGTCGGTAGCTGATTAATCCGATTCAGCTCTTTCTGTTGTAAATATGTTCCTTTGCAACAGTTGGGAAAATATGGACGCACAAGAAAGTTTAATGTAACGTCACGTATCTCTAGCTCCTGCTAATAAATACAGTCTAGTCTATCGGCGACTCATTTATGGCAGTTTGACTATTACATGTTTAGAAAAAACTTCTGTCAACTGTCAAATTAAGTTTTTAGTTTTTTTTCCCTCTTAAGACCTACATAGAGCCTCAGTCTCAACTAACAAGTCTAGTACTAAGGTCTGTGTCTAGAGGTGACTGCAATGTCCCTAAAAGAAAGCCTTCTCTCAATCAGCCTTTTCCTGTAAAGCCATCAAGGAATGGAACAGGCTTCCAGATCCACTGCTTCTCACAAAAACTGGATTCTTGAGCACCAGTCTTACTCACATTAATAATAGTCCTGCTCACACAATACCGGTTCTTTATAAATATGTATTGTATTGTATTTTATTGTATTCCATTTTATTGTATTGTAATGTGTGTGTTTTTTATAATATGTGAGGACTACAGATGGAAATTAGTTTTATACTAAATCTGGTACAGCCGTCTTTTTAATGTAACTGTACGCTGTCCTTATAAACAAATAAAATAAAATAAAAACAGAAGACACTTTCTCTATACATACTCAACATATCAAAATGACGAAAAGACAAATCTCCCTGTTTATTGTGCGCTGGCATTTTTGCTGTGAAGTAAAATCTAATCGACTCGTTCTGCTCCGAATTAGCCCGAGTTTGTGTTTTGGAAGCCTGATTTAATTCGCCGCTGCATTGCACTTTCTCAAGTAGTTCCGGCAACAGCCAGATCACTGCTCTGTATCACTGCTCTGCTGCCATCGCCATGACGTCACCATGGCAACGGGTAAACACATCCTCAACTGCTGTGGGTAGAAAGAAGGGACTAGTATCATTTAAAACATTGAAATAACTGAGATTTTGGAGATTTACAGACGAGATATTTCAGTTTGTAGCCGTGGTATAAGCGCATTAAACAACTTGGAGCGGTGCGTTCTGCAGTTTTAATGCACTGCTCCTCGTTGTTTAATGCTTTTATACATCACCGCTCTGCTGCCATCGCCATGATGTCACCATGGCAACGGGCAAACACATCCTCTGCTGCTCTGAGGAGGATGGAGGGACCAACTCCATTTGCAACACAGAAATAACCAATCTGAGACTTTTACAGACAGTGGACGGGCTTTTCAGATTCACAGGTGACAGATTTCAGTTTGTCGCCGGGGCACAAGCGCATTAAACAACGAGGATCCGTGCGTTTTGCAGTTTTAACACACTTCGGGGAGGAACATGACTCTACAACTCTGTGCCGTGTGTTAAAACTACATAACGCGCAGCTCCTTGTTGTTTAATGCTTACTTAAACAACAGAATAAAACATAATAGAAACCGGGATAGTGACATTTGACCCCTAATTACCATGAACAGATCAATCACACAACATATTTTTTTTTTGTTTCTCCCAGTCCCAATTATTTGCATTGCATGTTTTGGTTGTTGCTTTACGCTAATTTTTCCCTCCTTTTTGTGTTTTTAATCAACTGTTGTGTCACATTTTTAGAAATATGTCATTTTTGTATCAGAAGTCCCCACTTTTAATGGTGCCATTAGATTTTAAGTTTGAAAACAGGTCACGTGCACTAAAAATGTTCTTTAAATGTGCAGAGACCGGAGGTTCTTTAAATATGCAGAGACTGGAGGTTCTTTAAATGTGCAGAGACTGGAGGTTCTGTAAATGTGCAGAGACTGGAGGTTCTGTAAATGTGCAGAGACTGGAGGTTCTTTAAATGTGCAGAGACTGGAGGTTCTTTAAATGTGCAGAGACTGGAGGTTCTTTAAATGTGCAGAGACTGGAGGTTCTTTAAATGTGCAGAGACTGGAGGTTCTTTAAATGTGCAGAGACTGGAGGTTCTTTAAATGTGCAGAGACTGGAGGTTCTGTAAATGTGCAGAGACTGGAGGTTCTTTAAATGTGCAGAGACTGGAGGTTCTTTAAATGTGCAGAGACTGGAGGTTCTGTAAATGTGCAGAGACTGGAGGTTCTTTAAATGTGCAGAGACTGGAGGTTCTTTAAATGTGCAGAGACTGGAGGTTCTGTAAATGTGCAAAGACTGGAGGTTCTTTAAACGTGCAGAGACTGGAGGTTCTGTAAATGTGCAAAGACTGGAGGTTCTGTAAATGTGCAGAGACTGGAGGTTCTGTAAATGTGCAGAGACTGGAGGTTCTGTAAATGTGCAGAGACTGGAGGTTCTTTAAATGTGCAGAGACTGGAGGTTCTGTAAATGTGCAGAGACTGGAGGTTCTTTAAATGTGCAGAGACTGGAGGTTCTTTAAATGTGCAAAGACTGGAGGTTCTGTAAATGTGCAAAGACTGGAGGTTCTTTAAACGTGCAGAGACTGGAGGTTCTGTAAATGTGCAGAGACTGGAGGTTCTGTAAATGTGCAGAGACTGGAGGTTCTGTAAATGTGCAGAGACTGGAGGTTCTTTAAACGTGCAGAGACTGGAGGTTCTGTAAATGTGCAAAGACTGGAGGTTCTTTAAACGTGCGGAGACTGGAGGTTCTTTAAATGTGCAGAGACTAGAAGTTCTTTAAATGTGCAGAGACTGGAGGTTCTTTAAATGTGCAGAGACTGGAGGTTCTTTAAATGTGCAGAGACTGGAGGTTCTTTAAATGTGCAGAGACTGGAGGTTCTTTAAATGTGCAGAGACTGGAGGTTCTTTAAACGTGCAGAGACTGGAGGTGTGTAGAGTCCTTACCTCTTCCTCCGTTGAAGATGCAGATTCCTCCGTCCCTCCCGTCGTGGATCTTGTTCCTCCTCAGAGTGGGATTACTGTCCGTCTTTATCCACACTCCGGCCATGGCGTTGTCGAAGATCTCATTGTCTTCAATAAAGCCCAAACCTGGAACATTTTACATACATCAAAGCCACTAGTGTAAATGTCATTTGTTATTATTCAAAAATCAACAAAAATAGTCCAAGATATTTCTGAAAAAAGTGGATATACAGGATTCGTACCAGAGTTATAGACTAAAATGCCTCCATTCTGTCCTCCCCAGATCTTGTTACGCCGAATCTTTGGGTTACTTCCCGTTCTGTGGATAGAAAAAAAATCATTAAAACGTTAATTAGAAGTTAATAATTTTTTATTTAAAAGTTAAGCAAGTTAAATACAAGGGAAATAAATACATGTAAATGTATGTTGTAGAAAGAACTGGTAAAACAAGAGGCGTAGTTTAATTTCAATAAGAATATTTTAACCAAGTTTATGTGGTTTGGTTAGGCCATTTACGCCCAATGAACAAAAGTTTACATTTCCCACATTAGTTAAAAATTGAGCAAGAAAGTTCTGCAGTATTGTATTAAAGATCTCCACAGCGAAAAACAAAGTTACAGTTCACGTCTGTGGAGAAGCAAGCCTGTTCACAAAAGTATAAATGTTTTTTCACGGTATTTTTGAGCATTAAAAACAGAAATTACATAAACGGTAAAGTAGATGTGGCCCATTTTTTAATGCGGTACATTCCAGCCAAAACATCAACATCTAAGTCATAAGAAAAGTTACGCAGTGCACCTTTAACAAATAATTACGAGGTCCCGTTTACCTTATTTGGACTCCAGAATACATGTGATTGTAGATGTCATTGTCTTCCAATACTCCATGTCCGTTATCATAGAAATAAACCCCGACCTGCGGAAAAAAATAAAATCATTAAAAACAAAAATAATCAGTCATTTCAAACTCCATTTAGCCATTTTTTTTTAAATCAGTCAACTTGTTTATATTGCATCTTTTTGTTACGTACAATTTACTTAATTTAAGCTTAGAAAGTTCTAACTTGAATGAAAATATTTTAATTATTTATTAAATTATATTTGACTGAGACACAAAGGACTCTGAGACGCACAGTGGAAATGTTGCTGCAGGAAAAGTTCAATTTCCCTCTGGATCAATAAAGTCTCCAGTATGTCTTGCTGTTTTGATTCAGTTTTGGAAAAAATGTGTCTATTCAATGTTTTTAAATATTTCTATTGAAACATAATTAAACAATATATAAAAAAAGTTAAACTACTCTTAAAGCTAAAGCTCCTAATGCTGAACAATACTGGAGACGTGTATAATTGCGTTTGTCTGGATTTCACTTGTGAATTTCACTCTGAATTATGTTTAAACAATATATTATCACTTATTATTAGTACAAAGCCTGCGAGCCCTGTACTTTAGACCTATACAAACATAAATGGGATTCTTGTTTTAGTTCAGTTCATATTTCAGTCTTGTTTCAAATGTTTAATCCTCCTCAACGTATTTAAAATGTGAAATTTGAACAGAATCCTACTATAGAATAAAAAAAATTGAAGTTGAAACATGATCAGAGCTTGTCAGAAGAAAAAAATTGCAATTAGATATTTTTCCAGACTCGTTCAGTCCTAGTTTCCCATGAGAACTCCAGGTGAGTTAAGGTAAATCTACTGTCTTAAACCTGTATAACGACTTGTGAATGTGACCTCTACAAACATGTGTGAGGCCCTTGTGTTCGTTCAGTTCATATTTCAGTCTTGTTTCGAATATTTAATCTTCCTCGACGTATTTCAAATCCGAACTTTGAACAGAATCCTCTCAGAAAAACAAAATAGTGAATCGGAAATTAGATATTTTTCCAGACTCGTTCAGTCCTAGTTTCCCATGAGAGCTCCAGGTGAGTCAAACCTCCAGCCCTGAAGCCTGGATAACGGACATACTTACGATTTTGTGCATTCTTACCTGTTTTCCGCTGTGGATTCGGTTCTTGCGCAGGACGGGGGTGCTGCCGGTCGTCACCCAAACTCCCGCTAACGTGTTGCTGTAAACCTCGTTCTCCTCGATCACGCCCTGGCCTTTTTCATGCTGAAACAAAGAATATAAAGAAACAAATATAACGCTGTTGTCTGTAGATTTGCAAACTTTTTCTCGAGACATAAAAAAATGTATTCTCAATAATGAATTGTGCCAACATTGGCCCTATTGCCGTGTTTACTTTTAATGTGTATTGCTCGCTGTGTATTTGCATAGAGTATTCTTAATATTGAGTATTTTTATGAATGAGCAAATGTTAATTTTGGTATGATTTGCTTTACTGTTGTGCACACTCGCCCGGGGACTGCAGATGGAAAGTAGCTTTAGCTAAATCTGGTCCAAAGTGTCTCTTCTCTTTGTGAGATTAATGTTTTTGTACATTGTTCCTGACACATAAATAATAAACTAAATCTAAAAACAGTACAGTGGTTAATATGGCTTAATCTGAAAATCTGTCATTGATTCTACGCATTAAGTAAACACTAAACACCAGTTAGCATCAATAACACTTGAAATATCTGCAGTATTTATAAAATGTTTGGCTACTGTTTAATTACAATAAAGAGTAACCTACATAATACTCTGATGCACATAAGAAAATCAGGTGTCAAATCCCGACTAGATACTGGGAATTTTAGGCTTTTTGTGGGTTTGGAGCATAGACTGTACTATATATAAGTAAATGGACACAGCTAACCCACTTACAGCCATGTTCTAAACAGGAAGTGAGCATGGGGGCACTTCCGGCTCCATTGACTCCAGATCCAGTTCACTTTGTATTGAAAAAAACGTTGCCCCTCTCTCTGTAACTGCTGCTGTGAGCCGTTTTGGTCTTAAAATGTCCGTATTAACCCGCTCTACATGATGCTGGTGTTTATACTTCGCTCTTTTGTACACAAATTGATTGTGTTTTGTTCATTGTATCTTTTTTAACTACTGGACCCAGAGTCAGTAATAAAAGTTCGATAATAATGATGATGACATATCAACTCCTATTCCTAATATGAAACTCATAATTGTAGCATCAGTGAGATTTATTTGAAGTCACTCACTTCTCACTCACTTCTTTTTACAGTCTTATGGTTCGGAGGACAAACTAATTCTGATTTTTCTTCCAGAATTGTTGATTGGTTGACTGAAAATAAGTGGGAACGTCTTGGGTTATAGCGTTCCCTTTATCTTCAATTCCTCTAAAACTCTACTCACCTCTTGTGTGACTGTATTTTAATGGACAGAGAGAAATACTTTAACCGAGAACTTACCACGTAGATGCCTCCATGCTGCCCGTCGTGGATCTTGTTGTGCCGGACGATGGGGCAGCTGTTGGTTCGGATCTGGATTCCCGCCAGAGCGTTGCCATAGATATCGTTACTCTCTATTAAGCCCCGCCCATCCCCGAATATGTACACGCCTCCTTGGTTTCCGTTAAAAATTGCATTAGCCCTGGAACGACAACAAACAAAAGTTGATAAAGCCACAAAATAACTGATAACTTTGCACAACTGGACTTTTCTGCCTTCTTATTGTCTTGTCTTACGCCTTTAACGTTAACACAAAGCCCTCACCGTATCGTGGGGTCACTATTAGACGTGATCCAGACTCCGGCAAAGTTATTGGCGTAGATTTTGTTTTCTATAAACTGGCCACGGCCCTTTTCGTGGACGTAGATGCCGCCCGTCTGCCCGTGGTGGATCTCACATCTCACTACGGTCGGGTTGGCGTACGCCTTCACCTCGAAGCCCGCGATTCGATTTCTGTGAATGTTACAGTTCTCAAAATAACCCTAAAAGAGAAAGAAAAGAAAAGACAACACAAGTTAGTATAAAAATCTCGCTTTAAATATAGAGAAGATATTGAGAATGCAGCTCTATTGATTTTAGTCAGCGATATAGTGTGTCCATTAGAGAATAAAACTATCAAATGAAACAGAAAATGCACCAAAGTCCGGCAACAAAGTAAAAAAATAAATTCATAGCACAGTCAGATGGCCGAAACTGTCAAAAACTTTCGATATTTTTGTCATATTTTTGTCAGATCATTTCTAAAACTGATACTGTGCCACATGTAACTAAATGATATGCTCAAAGTTGGATTGTTATGAGTAGCAAACTTAATATTTTAACAGATGATTTTCGTGTAATAAAAATAAAACTTATCTTCCTCCAAGCCATAAATGTTGTAAAAGCAGCTCTTGGGGTCAAAATGAGACTTGTGTACTATCTTAATCCAATTATTAAAGCATTTTAGTGTCCGTGAAGCAGGAAGTAAGGCTGGTGCACTGTTAGCATGCCATTTGTTAGCAGTAGCATCACGACAAACTTCTCTGGCCTCACTTTTTTTTGTTGGTGGGAAAAATAAATAAGGAATTTTACTTCTGAAGCCCCAAACAGTGACACAGAACCCTTACCATGCCGTGGTCAAACGTGAAGACCCCCACGTCGCGCCCGTGGTGGATGTGGTTACGTCTAATGATGGGGTTACCGTGGTTTTTCACCCAGATTCCAGCTAACGCGTTGTTGCTAATTTCATTGTCTTCATAAATGCCCTGAAACGGACACAAGAAAAGCAAATGGTCAACTGGTTGTAACTATAAAATGACGTGATATTACAAAATACATCGGAACCTGTGCGTGGTCGGTGATGTAGAGTCCTACGTTTTCACAGTCGCTGATGTTGCAGTGTTTGATGGTGGGACAGGCTCCTTGACCGCTCACACACACCGCTGAACCAACTGGAATGAAATAAAAAAAACATATTAGCCAACATTTACTTGCCTACAGCTTCATTATAGTTTAGTTTAGCCTTTATTTAAAGGGACAATGTACACAGACATTAAGCTCATAAGATGTTCCGCACCAGATTATAGCTAAATAGCGAGTTTCCATCTGCAGTCCCTGATTTACATGAATAAAAATACAATGTAATTACACTCAAACAATCTCAGTAAAAGCAGCAGTTCATAGACTCACTCTCTCCCAAAAACTCATTCACACACAGACATAACCACATCTCAGTCAACATTATTTACAGGAACAATTGTCTTATAAAAGGCACATTACCAAGCTCAATTTAAACAACTACAAATAACAATAAGTTTTCCTGTGGAGGAGGAATTACATTGGTTAAAAGTTCACAATCTACATTGATACATTACACAGAAGCAGAAACAAGAAGGTGCTGTGTTGGACTTAAATAGTTATCACTTAATGTCACACACACCGCTGAACCGACTGGAATCACAAAAAGACACAATATAATCCAATCTAGCACAATCCACTTCATTTATGTAGCACCTTTTATAAACATGGCAGTTTCCAAAGTGCTGCACAGACAAATTAACACATTTACTCCTCTACTTCTTCATTATCAATTAACAAGGCTGAAAATATAATGACAGTTTCTTCTAAGGGTTATAGATGGTGTGAAATCCTGTTGTATTGTGTTTTGGAAAATGTCTTTAGTTCCACCTCTTTTCTTCCTTTGATTTAGACCATTTGTATATAGACAAATTTCAGTTAGCCCAATAATAAACCCATTCATTCAAAAGCGTGTATAATGTGATAAATGTGGTTCCCAATAATCAGGGCAGGAGACAAAGGGACCCCAGGGTTTAAGGGGCCCAGAATTGGACCCTCTTCCTGTTCATTTATATTAGAGGGGAGTGTTGTGGTTTCAGTTACGACTCCAAAATGAAATGAAAAATGTCTGAACGATACAGTTTCAATGGCTTTACTGCAAAAAAATAAATAAAAAATGCTGCCAGTGTCAAATCATTTCTTTGTTACAGCTCGCGTTGTCCAGCGAACATGAAACAAGTTCCAACGTCTAAAAATTTAAATGTGGCAAATTTTCTTTTGAAATTAGTTTTCAAAGATGACGTCCCGTAAAGTCTTAGTTAAACCACTTCTTGTGCAAAGTGAATATGAAACACAACGATTTTAATCATTAAAACAGTCAAATGTGTCGCATAAACAAGTTTCCTTCCATTAAACAAGCAACAAAACTGTAGCAGTAAGAAAATAATTTAGCAAAATATATCAAAAAATACTCTAAACAAATATATCGATACAGCAGCCCATGATATTGATACTGCGATTCAGCGATGTGATATATTGATATTTCGATATTTTTACACACCCCTAACTCTACTACTAATCTAAACTACTAATACTAATCACTATTTGCCGGGCCAATCTAGACCGCTCCAGACTCATGGAAGAGGACTCTTTAATAATGTTTAAGAAAAGATATAATCCTAGTTTTTAATGCCCTGTAAATAGGAATTACATGCATAAAAGTGTACATATAAAGGCAGAGGATGTTATGCCCATCTTTAAGTATTCATTTATACAGGGGGAGATCAGTCCCATACAGATTTTTATACTATAGTTTTAAGTATCTGCCAGTTTGAAGTGTGATATATTGCTGCAATATATTGATACAGCAGCCTATGATATTGATCAAATCAAATCAATCTTTACTGTCATAATGCAATGTATACAACTGTAAAGCAGGAAAAATGAAATTGCGTTTCTCTAGGCATCAATCACAAAAAATTTACATAATAATAAAAATTAAAAAAAAACACACACACACACACTCACAAAGCCCTGCCTCCAGCTGCCCCAACACATTCATTCACCCACCCCTGACACAGATCTGGTTAGTGCCAATTAAAGTGACAGAGTGAAATAAATACTAAAACGAAGCTAAAATCAATGCTGTATCACCACATTAAACGATACGATAAATCCATATTTCGATGTATTTGCACCGCCCTAACCCTGTGTTACCTGTGCAGGTGGAGCGGATGATGCAGTGGTCGATGTTGGGGCTACAGTTTACGGTGATCTCCAGACAGTGGTGCGCGTTGTGGTGCTGCGCAGACTTATCGTCGGGGTTAAACTGTGGACACAAGGGGGCAGCACCGAGTCAGAGGCAACTTGCATACGACACACTGAAAGTACTGATAATAATAACCAGGGAAGAATAGCGCTGCTTTTTCACAAACAAAATGCAAAATAACAAAATTAATTATACTATTGTAAGTATAATTTAGTTACTTGAATAAAAAATCTTAGAATTATCAGTTAAAACTAATAAAATAAATAAAAATAAAGGTAATAAGGTTAAAAAAACATATATATAATAATTACAATCACATAAGAACACAAGAAGACAAGTTACAATCACCAATGTAAATACATGTTATCTATATATGTTCTATATATGTTTCCATGACATTTGAGGACATTTTACCAGACAAAAGACATCATATTTTTTAATAATTAATTGCTATGGCGGCAGTCCGACTTTTTCATCGCTCTGAAATCCATGAATAAACAACCAACTACAATACCAGAGGAGTCCTCATAAAGATCATGTAAATTCAATCTCCAGAAGCCGGGTTTTAAAAAGTACTGTTGTAGCCTCTGGGTCAGATTTCAGTATTTACATGAGCCTAAGTAAACAGAGCAGGGAAAAGAAAAGCTTAATACAAATTATTTTAAATAAAAAAAACGGACATGGAAATACTGTCATTATATATACAATGGCAGTCCACAAATGGCCTTTATGTTTCTGATGAGACGTTTACGACATGACTTTTCATAATTTTAACGTAATTAGATTTAATGGCGCATCATTTAGATCTAAGGCTGCTTTATCCAACGTTTGTACGCACGCAAAGTTTATTTAAATTACACCGCCTTTCACAGACAAGGACGGGCTTCGCAACAAGAAGTTAAAGGTGCATTGTGCAGCTTTTCTGGCTGCTTTTCTCCATGGAGATGTTATTGCTTTGTCTGGAATGTTTTTCAGTATGGCTTTAAATCTTTCTATCGTCATGGAGACTAAACCAGGCCAAGTTACAGGTCAGATTTGTGGAGAGGCGACCCCGCTCACAGTCAGAATGTGTTTTTGTAGGTATTTTTGAGCTGTAAAACCACCTGTAATTGAATAAAGGTAAAGTAGAGCTGTTTAATGTCATACTGTGGAACATTCCAGGTACAGTATCCATAGAAACAAGCAGGTTACAGACCAGAAGAGCTGCACAATGCACCTTTACATTCAACCGTTTTTATTTGTTGTGAAAGTAGTACTTATAAAATACAAAAAAATACTCTAATTTGAAACATCCTAATCCATAGAAACAAGCAACAAACAACGCCCCCTCCACCAGAAAAGTTACACAATGCACCTTTAAATCACATAAAAAACAATTACAATAGTCAGTACAATAATACGGCAGTCATAGTGGCTCCTATTAAACTATTAAACCTTAAAAGAAACCAAATAAGAGACTTTTGGTTTGGCTTTTGTCGATTTCAACAGATTCCAGAGAACCAAGGACAGCGGTGAAATGGTTTGTGATAGAAACAAGTTCAATTTAAACACAATATCAGGTTTGTAAGGTCAGGTATAGCTAACAAATTAAATATTTGATGATACAAGTGTAATAACTAGTCATTTTTATCAGTGGGTATGTCCGAATGAATACTAAAATCTATTTATCTATTAATCTAAGTATTATAAGATTTCTGGAAATGTAAGATAATTTAAAGATAAACAGGGACCGTTATATTGTTGTTTATTTGTCACTTTAACTGAATAAGTGTCAAGAGTCAGCTATTTTATGCTTATTTAGTTTATTCGTATTCATACTTCTTCTAGTCCTCCATGATATACATAAATTAAAGGTCCTAAATATTGCACAGAATTGACTCTTGTGAGCTTTAAGCCACGTTATAATGCGGTTACCTCATCACAAACATACCTGGAGTTGTGTTTTGTTTCATTCACACACGTTTGCGTAACTCTTTATTATTATTATATAGCCATCACATTTTAGACAGATTAGATAAGCACTGAGGGGCAAATAGGTCAAACGCAGAGGACACATTTCCCTCTGGGGCAATAAAGTGCACATTAAAGGTCTCCCGTTACACAAAATTGACTCTTGTGAGCGTTAAGCCATGTTATAATGTTGTTATCTCCTCAAAAACCTATCCAGAGTTGTGTTTTATCCTTTATTATTAGTCTGTCTACATCTCCAAAGCTCAAAACGCTCTGTTCCACCTTGTGATGTCATGTAGTTTTCAAGTTAACAGCTACAGTTTACCTTTAGTTCAGTAGAGATTGACTATTCCTGGGCTGAAATTATCCAAATTATTCTAGTGAATGCGCATGGAGCACTTCCTGTATTACCATGTGACACAAGGTGGAAGAAGGCGGAAGAAGGTGGTTTGTGTGTTAAACATGTGAATGAAACAAAACCCAAATCCAGGTATGTTTTAATGAGGAAACAACAACATAACAGATCAAAAAATAGCATAATAATAATAATAAGATATGGAGATGTGTTTTTTACTTACCCTAATGGTCATGTATCCTACGTAGGCGTCTTCTGAACCCTCCATAAAAACAAACGTTGAATCTCTAGTATTTTCTATCACCACTTTGTCTGCTACTTTCCCAGGCGCTAAAACCAACAATTTGAGATAATAGTCAGATATTTTGAACGCTTATAATAACCATATTTATTATTTGAATGAAAAATACTCGTAGAGTTTCTGACCTGCTCCGATCATCGTGATGGGAGACTCGATGTAGATCCACTCGTCCGTGTAGATTCCGGAGTGAACGAAAATTAAGCCGTCAAAGTGGGCTTCCTGCACGCCCCCAAGAGCGTCCTCGATGGTGTCGTAGTACTGAAAAACACACAAAACATTTAGACCATAGACTGTATAAGGGTTAGTCCACCTCAGTTTACCCAATGAGTTAAACCTTACTGTGTCAAATTTGGAAGAAACTTGATATATTAGGCAAATCATATCCAGAAAAGTGTCAGATTTTTGTTTGATCTGACCAACAGTTTCCGAGATATCGCCATTTCATGTTTTCAATTTTGCGTGGTTGCGTTATTTCACATTGCATTTATCAGCAACTACTGGTTCCATATTAAAAGCCAAGGTATCTCTGGAAAGGGGAAATCATAGGGAATACAAATCTTATGTTTGTATTACCTTTTGACCTATATTTTGACCTTGAAATTGACAATAAGGGACACGCCCGAAAAACTGTATGTTTATATGCCTTATGATGTCCTCTTTCCACAGATACTTCAGACCAGTAGTTGTGAAGTAAATGCAATTTGAAATTCAGCAACCACGCGAAAAAGTGAATGAATGAAATTGCGATATCTTGGAAACTGTTGGTCCGATCGTGCTAAAATTTGACATTTTTTGGCTCTGACTTACCCATACACCAGTTTTCTTTACAACTGGACAATGTGAGTGTCCAAATTGCCATTTTTTTGGGTGAATTGAGGTGGAATGACCCATAAAGAAGTGGACTAAGCGAGTGCGGCATCACCCACGGCGTTCGGCTCCAGTCAAATGAAGCTCACGAGGCTAGCAGTTATGGGGCGAACTTGGAGCCACTTCCACATTACGAACAGCAATTTATTTACGGACAAAACAGCAAAATGGGTTAATATGAACATTTTAAGACCAAAATGCCGAGGCTCACTGGAGTTACAGAGAGAGGAGTGACAATTTTTCAGTGTAAAGTCAATTGGAGCCAGAGTCAGTGGAGCTAGTGGAGCCGGATTTATATAGTCTATGATTTATATCAATATGTCAGAAATAATGTACTTTAAAAGCGCACTGTGTGACTTTTCGGGTGAAGTGTCAGCCATGAAGATGAAGAATTACTTTGCCTCACAGTGTGGCATTAAAATCATTTTGTATTTACTAAATTACTGTTTTTTATTACTCAAAATAAGTTAAAAACATGAGATTTTGCTGTGAACGGGATCTCCTCTCAACAAATCTCGCCTGCAACTTGGCCTGGAGCAAGTTTACAAGTTTAATGCAATACTGTGGAGCTAGTAAGTAAAGTAATTTTTCATGGCTGACACTTCACCCGAAAAGTCACACAGTGCGCCTTTAAAGTACATTATTTCTGACATATATTGATATAAATCATAGACTATATAAATCCAGCTCCATCGACTGGCTCCTATTGACTTCACACTGATAAATTGTCACCTCTTTCTCTGTAACTCCAGTGAGCCTCGTCATTTTGGTCTTAAAATGTTCGTATTAACGGCTCTACACAGTCCTGGTGTTTTCATTTTGCGGTTTTGTCCGTAAATAAATTCCTTTTGCTAAATCCAAGAGTTATATAGCGCATGTTTAACTCTGACAAATTGACCTAATGAGACATTTCTCTCATTTTATAGTATAATTGTGATTTTGATTTTAAAGATTCACCATTTATGCTTCAAAATGAGAATTCAGCTCAATCTGCAGCCATCCAGGAGTATTAGAATTTGAGAGAAATGAATGGGATTTTACGTCTTTGTTGAATATTTGAATTAGACGAACAACACGACTCACCAGCATGTTTTCCCGTCCCTTGTATCTCCCAGGGTTACTGTAGAAGTGCTCTGCGAAGCCTGGTTTGACATGGGCTCCTTTGTACTGCAACGCACACACACACACACACACAAAATAAATATGTAAGAGCAGTTTCCCATTCAGAGTACATATTATAAACAACTGCAGGAGCACAGCGAATTTTTCTATAAAAAGATATTCGCAATTTTACAGCTGCGTCAACTCAAACGGCAGAATATTTTGCTAATTGCAGAGGAAATTATGCAACTTCAATGACTGTAGCTTTAGCGATTTGATCATTTCAAGGCTTTAAATTGTGAAACATCTGGTATCTCCACGTCATGGTGAAAAAGCAACACAATAAACACCACAATAGCCCTCTTTAAATCAGTGCCTGGTCATTACTGCTCCCCGAGTCCCTCCTTTGTGCCGGTGGGAGGTGGTAAAGAGTGCACGTGTCTCTTAATTGGAGCTGGGTGCACTCACTTCAGGGAGCACTTTTCAAAGCACGGAGACAATGGAGGAAAACAAAAGAAAACCAAAACAAAAGTGGATATAAGCAGCATAAGCAAGATGTCAGGGCCGTGATCCATTAGACTAATAACGGTGATTATAGGGGGCAGGCTGGGAAAATAAAGTAAAAACAGGTCAAATGCAGAGGAGGAATTTTCTTGTAAAGTCTTAACAAGGGTCGTCCAAAGACTTTATACTCGGATACGATACATATCTCAATACTGCGAGCTTATGATTCTATACGATTCAATACAATATTTCAAAAGGATTCGATACGTTCGCTAAAAAATAAAGGTTAAATCACGGCTGTGGTATTAAAAGTCTTTGTTAAACCGGTTCTTGTGCAAAGTTCACATGAAACAGGCCCGTTTTAATCATTAAAACAGCTAAAATGTCAAATGTGTCACATAAACGAGTTTCCTTCCTCTGAACAAGCAACAAAGCTGTAGCTCTGTAACAAAATAATTAAATAAAATATACCAAAAAATACTCAAAACAAATATATCCATACAGCAGCCCATGATATTGATACTGTATCACATTCAGCGATGCATTATATTGATATTTCGACTCAGATACTAATCACTACTTGCCAGGCCAATCCAGACCGCTCCAGACTCAGTTTGGAAGACGACTATTTTGTAATGTTTAAGAAAAGTTTTTAGTTTTTAATGCCTTGTAAATAGGAATTATATGCATAAAAGTATACATATAAAGGCAGAGGATGTTATGCCCATGGTTAAGTATTCATTTATACAGTCCCATACAGATTTCGGTACTATAGCTTTAAGTATCTGCCAGTTTGAAGTGTGATATATTGCTGCAGTAAATATAAATATAACAATAATACTGGAACCAAACCATAAAGCAGAATTATTCACAAAAAAAACTATAAAAAATTTAGATTATTATATAAAAAAGAGCTGCAATAAATAATTAAATAACAGAATGAACACTTAAGTAGTTAGTTTGTATAGAATAAAAAAACAGACAAAACGGATCCAAATGAGATATGTAGCGGGTACATATCTCTAAGCAAATAAAAGTAAATAAAAATTCAAACATGAGATTTTCTGGGCCAAATACAGCCAGTAATACATTATAATATGCCCAACCCTAACCCAAACCCTTAATAAGTAAATAAGTAACCTAAATAAGTATTGATACATCCCTGCGTCTGCTCAATCCACCCCTACTGATGAATGTCCCTGATTGGCTAATCCACTTGCCAATCACGCCCATGTGAACTAAAGTGAACTAAACTGTAAATTCTGGTTCTCAAGCAAAATCAAAACTAAAACTAAACGTAAACGGACCATAAAATGAAACTAAATACCTCAGGAATCTCAGTTACACAGTGTTTCCCATAGTTTTTGTTAAGACTATGGTGCCACAATTAATTTTTATTTGACTAATTTAATCTCATTCAGTGTTTGACCAGTGTAATCTCGCTTCAAAGTTTCAAATACAAAGACCAGCAAAATCTAATTTTGTTATGCCATTGTAGTCTAATTTCTTTTAGACTATAAAGGTGAATTTTAGACTAAAGGGGAGCCTCTGTAGTCTCCTGTTAATGTGAAACACTGCTTACAGTTTACACTAGAAGTACATTTTATTTAGCATGATATTAAAGACAACATACAACTAAATATAAATTCTAATGTTCCATCAAAACAATAAGTGCAGTATTATCAGTTTTCCCACTCTGGATGGTAAATACTGTGATAAACCCTGTTCCCAGCGGTCTGCACTCACCAGCTGCTGAAAGCTCTCCTTCCAGGGGTTGGGGTGCTCGTGCTCCTCGGGGCTGATCTGGTAAAAGCGCCCGGGCTCAGGGTGCATCATGGGACGTGTGTACTCGAATACCTCCATGTACAGACGCTTCCTGAAAGACGATAGAAGAGAATAAAGGAGTTAGACGTCTTCTTATGAAAAAGATTGTGGACTGGTATGTAAAATATATATTTATAGATGTAAAATGTTAAACAAAACAGCGTAATTTAAAGATGAAGTACATTTTCTGGCGGATTATCCCTGTTATTTCCTATAACGTTCCACAGTATTGGATTAAAACCTGTATATATCTTGCATTTACTCAATTACAGCTGGTTATACTGTAAAAAAACAACAGCAAAACATGTCCCTTTCTCATGTTCTGACCTGTAACTTGGCATAGTGGAGTCACCTGCTTGTCCCCATGGAAATAAGGCAGGTTTATTGCCACACTGTGGAAAATTCCAGGCAAAGCAATGAGGTCTTCATGGTGAAAGATCATCCACCAGAAAATAGCTTCAATTTAGTGTTTATTTGTCTGAATGTAAGAGTAATGTTCCACACATACATTAGTACAGTCGTTCGTAAGAGCAACAAGCTTAAAATTTCCAAAGAAAGTTGAACAAATACAAAAAAAAAATACAAAAACAAACACTTTTTATATTTTTTTAAGGTGGCCAAAATAAGAGAAGTGACCAGATGTGCCCTTTTCAAAAAGACTTAGTATTTTGTTGTCTGAGAATTTAAGAAATGTTGCCAATTTAGTGGTAGTACAATCCTGTGTTAGTAACATTATTGATACTTTCTGTCTAATCTGTCAGACAACTCTAGACAAAAACACAAAGAAATACACATTTTTACAGAGAACTCTACCAAACCGGGCAATATTAGTTTGTTACTAATGTTTTTTAAAGGTGCCTTTTATGTAACTTTTCTCGTGGAGGGTCCGTCACATGCTTTTCTTGATGGAGATACTGTAGCTTTGTCTGGGAAGTTTCACAGTGTGATTAAACCTTTCTATGTTAATGGAGACCAAACCAGAGCAAGTTACAACTCAGATCTGTGGACAGGCGACGCCGCTCACAGTCAGAATGTCTGTCGAGATAGTTTGGAGCAGAAAACCACCCATAATTGAATAAATGTAAAGTAGAGCAGTTTAACCCTTTTCCACGCATCAAAATCCCGCTTGGATTTTTTTGTGTTCCTTTGACTTAAAAAATGTCAGAAAATGTCCCAGGAGTAAGTGCTTTTGCCCCGTTTTACCAGGATGAGTTCAGCTTTCAATATCTGGCAGCTGTTCAACATTACTGTATGTGTATTAATAACAGTTAAAAGAGAAGAAAAACACAGAAAAAACACCTGTAAACTACCACCGCTCTCTCCAAATCTCCACCACTCTGCACTCGAAACTACAGGCTCCGTGCCAGGTGCTGCAGAAATGTACCGTAATAACCCTATATGGATAGAAAGTGCAACTTCTCTGATTTCAGGAACTGTTGGAAGTTTTTCAATAGCGCATGTAGTTCCTGAGATACGGTAATGAGAAGTCGCGAGCTTGGTCTATGAGGGTTAATGTCATACTGTGGAACATTCCAGGCAGAGCAGAGACACATTCATAGGGATGAGCAGGTGACGGACCCCCAACCAAAACGTTACATCATGCACCTTTAAGAGAGACTTTATTTTTAGATTGTGTTCAAACAAAACCCAGATTTAAAGTCTAATTTGGTGAAAAAAACAGAATTGTGATCTCTGTAATTCCTGTGACAATCTGCTATTTCATAAACTCGTCATATTGTAATTCACCTTTTCTGTCTTGATTCTCTCTCTATGCTCAAACACAGACACTTTTTCCCAACCCACTCCTCCTCAGCAATGCTCTGAGTGAGTGACAGGTGGATTTAACCAATTACAACGAAGCGTGGACTTTCAGAAGAAGCAGATGACGTCCTTGAGGCAATATTAAGATTTAAATTTTTACATGAATTGTGATGAAATCATAATCTGGTTCCAAAAACCTTGTTACACTCATTTTTGGCATATCACGCACCCCTAATTCAGACTAGGCAGTGCCCCAGTTAGCTTTGCACCTGCTGCAAAAAGAAATTGAACTGAACTCTCTGACCTGAAGAGTTGGTGTTTTATGGGCTGCACGATTTGGGAAAAATATCTAATTTAGCAATTTTTTTTAACATGCCTTGCAATTAGATTTTGTTTAATAAAGTGTACATTTTAAAACAGGTCCAGAAGTGACAAAAAGGCTGAAATATGAAATGACTAAAAGAATATCTAAAAGAAACCTGTGCTTTTCTGAACATGATCATAGAAGTCAAAAGAAACGATAAATAGCAAAGAAAGAAATCGGACAAAAATCCAGTTGACAGAATTAAATTTTTGTTTTGCTATGATTGTAGATGTCTAAATTATAGGGATAGAAGCTTTTATTCAGAAGAAGACAGATATTTTGTTGAGAAAATGATGGTTGTTAGCGGTCGATTTGCGATTTGCCAGGTGCGCCCTTTCAAATTTCGATTTCGATTTCGATTACTCTTGCAGTGTTGGTGTTTTTTGACATTACAGTGTCCCGTACCAGAGGATGGGGTCGTTGGCGAGCTGGCTGAACCTCTTGCAGACGCAGGCGGCCTGACACAGGTCCTGCTCCAGGAGGTACGAGAAGATCTTCAGGACCACCTCGTCTGGGAGCTTCTGCTGCAGGTACTGCTCGGCCGGAGCAGCTGAGGGGGCAACGGAGGAAATGAAGACAGAATGAAGCTTCAAGAGTACGATATTTCATTGTCTTATTCATCCAACAGTGAGGTTGGGAGATGTGGCAAAAATGATTAATCGCAATATTATTTTTGGTCCTTGTATTGATTCATAAGGATTTACAACTCAATCTCAAATTAGGTCAAGATAATTGCTATATTGACTTATTGCTCAATCTATGAAAGTATATATAACATGTATTTTAGAGCTCAATATTTATCGTGGATATATTTTCTGTACAATAACGGTGAAGTTTTTGTTATTTTTCTTGTAATACAAAAAGATTTGAGCTATAGAGAATTTAATAAGTAACTTCTAGGGTTAATTATTGGTTTACTATCCATTTATTAGTTGCAGCTCATGCACTTTAATGATACTGTTTATTTAAAAATGGTTTACTGGGATTATTCTGCTTCGTTGCTTTTGTGTCAGTGGTGTAAAGTCCTTTCTCTTTACAAATTTTGGAGCAATACATCATGCTTCAAAAATAACTTTCAGTCTTGATTTTAACAGCACAAAGAAAACAATATTTCAGTGTCGTACAATATGAACAAATTACTGTTGCTACACACCTTTTCCTATTTTTTGAAAGAAGCCGATAACAATTACACCAGGAGCTTGCCAAGGTACTAAACTGTGTGATTTGGATACAGTTACATCCTCTGCATTCATGAGTTTCACAAGCATTTCCAGAGCAATTAACAATTCAGAACAAAGTCATTCTTAATTTGAGATAATCAAGAGGAAGACCCAACCCATGAATATAGCCAGAAATGTGCAATGTATTTTCCAGGCTCTGCTCTCACCTGGGAGGTCATGGCTCTTTCCGGACACTCGCGCTCGTTTGGCTCGATGACCAAAAGCTTCTGTGGATGACGTGGAAGCTCCCTGAAAACAAAGGTACAGTGGGTTACAAAACAACATGGAGTGATGCTGTGTGGTTTTGAGAATACACATTTATGCCGAATTAGTAGTATACAAATAGTATTTTTTTGTAATTTATAAGTACTACCTTCAGAATAAATAAAAATGGTTGTATTTAATGGTGCATTGTGCAACTCTTCTGGTCTGTCACCTGCTTGTTTTTGTGGATATGTCATTGTACCCTACCAGGAATATTCCACAGTATGACATTAAATAGCTTTACCTTACATTTATCCAATTACAGGTGGTTTTATAGCTCAAAAATACCTAGGAAAGCAGGCATTCTGTCTATGAGTGGGCTTGCCTTTCCACAGATCTGACCTGTAGCTTAGTCCTGTTTGGTTTGGACTCCATGAAGATAGAAAGGTTTAATGCCATACTGTGAAACTCTCCAGACAAAGCAGTAATTTATATTATTATATTTCCATGGAGAAAAGCGTTTGATGAACCCTCCAACAGAAGAGCTGCACAATGCACCATTAAGATGGCGTTCCTAGTGCACACAGTAAACACGCCCAGGATCGTTGACACATTGAAACATGGCGACTAAACTAATACTGGAACATGTATTTCACAATATGCACAATTACAGGGCTAACAAGTTTGACGTGTGGTTCTGGATATAATAAATATTTAGCTACTGCCACTGTGATTACATTTCGCAATTAATCGTAAAGGCTCAACAGTTATACAAGTTTCATAATTGAGAGAAACAATTTATACCTAATCTTGCAGTCCTAACATACAGTCACACTTTCCAATTCTTTATAGGGGTGTGGCAAGATACAATTACCACAAGAACAAGACGAGACAAGATTTTCACATGATTTATAATAAATAAATCAAGTTCAGCTCATGTACATGACCTCACAATTTTGGATTTTGTTTAATATTTTTGCTGCCCCTGAAGCACTGTGCATCTCCAGAGATGTAAGTCTCCAGCTCTAAACTCCTTTTTCTCCTGACCAAATTAAGCATATGGGAAAAAATATCACAAGATTATCCAACTCATGTGTGCACAATCTTGTGACAATTTTATCTTGTGAGATCTTGTGGCCTGAGCTCTCGTCCCATCCCTAATTCTTTATGATGAATGCAGCGCTCTGACCTCCATGGGGCCCTTGCTGGGGCAGGCAGAGGCGGTGGCAGAGGCAGCAGCGGTTCTTTTGGGCAGCAGTGTTTTCCTTCGGAGCTGGTACGGGCTGTTCTGGGCCCCGGGGCCCGACTCTTCAATGGCCATTTCTGCAGCAGCAGCGGCAGGAGCCTCCTCATCTGAGCCGCACAGAGACATAAGAGTAAATCAGACTCATGAACATGCAGCAATTAAATGGAAAGCAAAAGGATGGAATATTATTTTGCCATATAAAACTGCAACTAACGATTATTTTAGCAGTCTATCAGTCACTGAATATTGTACTCTGAGATGTTTTTAAATACATTATCAACCAAACAAAGGTTGCAATATGGTGACTTAAGGCTTCTAGACACGGAGGCTTCTAGATATGTACCAAATGTATTATTCATGAAAATCAGGAATAATTTTGACATTCTGCTTTAATAATTTCACTGACTTTGTCATAAAAATATCTTTCTGTATGCATTCTTTGTCTGTATAGTTGTGCTAATGATTAAGATGCTCAAAATGCAACTGATTATATTTCATTGCAGCCATATGCTGTTGCCATATGTCCTAAATCTAAACTTTGATATACAACAGCAGTACGTATAAAACAGCACTCTTCCCACAGGCTAAATTGCTTATTTGAAAGTAGGCAAAATCTGAATAATGGGTAACATGAGTAACATCTATCTACAGAGCGGACTGCAGTGTATACTTCAAAACAAAGCAGGCATACTATACTATGTGTTATGTCTTAGAGCGCATTCATATTATCTGCAATACCTGAACTCAACCAAGGCATTTACAAGCATGCTTTAACATGTTTCTGATGGATTGCAAATTATTGTTATGGTAAAATCCAACTCAATATCATGGTTGTATCTTCGTCTACATTAGCCTTACCCTTCAGTGTCTGATTGTCATGCAAGAACTGGCTCGTAAAAGTTAGCTTAAAGACAAATTTCTTTTTAAACTTAAGTTGGCAGCTTTACAAATAATTTATACAAGCAAGCAGATGTTTCGAAGCAATTTACAACCTTTTGCCAGAAGTGTGCAAGAAATATGGCATATGGCTTTGGAGGAGACGTGTGCATCTTCTAAGAATTAACCTATGCAAGTCTATCATGCAGTAAGACTCCTTGTTTATATTATTCAATTCCATGTTTAACACAGCCAAAGACAACTTCCCTTTCCCTCCAAGTCTGTGCTCTGCTTTATAACATAATTATTAGCTTCTATTAGCTGCCAAATGAATGGTCTTGTTTACTTCCTCTGACCTATAACAAAAGATAATCAAAACAGATATTTATTTTTAACCCCTGAGGATTTATTAAACTGGTCTGGTGCTGCTGACCTGACAAGACTTCAGTCCCTTGTTTACATCTTACTTGCAGAAAAGAATGAATACTGAAGCTGCATAAACATAAATTAAACCGCAGAAAAGCCTACCCCAGAATACGTTTTATAAGCTTAGCTGCAAGGTACAAGCATGTCGCAGTATTTTATTACACATATATGAGCAAAAAAGCATTAACAGGGGCTATATTTTTTGACACAAAGCTTGGCATTCAGATCACATGTATTACGGCACTGCGCAAGCAAGGGACTGGGTAAAGAGGCAGGATAGACAAAGGTTGTAGACTGAAATTAGCAATCTTTGCAAGCAACATACTTTGGCTGAATGCTTTTCTGTGCAATACTATATTAAGATACTGTTTTTAAATCTTGTTTGATCACTGTATGGCGTGTTATTTTTGCAGCTGTCATTTGCAAGGGGAGTATATATTAATGCAATCCCAGCTCATGGCTACAAACTCAACTGCGTAGTAAAGTAAATCTGCGGTGTAAACAAATGAAGCTAGATGCTAATTTTGGTCGCAAACAAGACGCGGGTTGAAAGCACAGTCGTTTAGCATTGTAAAAGCAGTGTGACCAAGACACAACGACACACTGGGGGCTAAATAAAAGGGACAACAGCTGATTCACGGGTCTAGTAAATGCCGGGGGAGCTAGTTAGCATCGCTCCCGATTGCGGCTAATGTTTTTGTTACACCCCAAAAATGGCAGTACAAATGCGCCGCAGATTTACACCCTCGTAGTCAATAGTGACAGCTGGGAATGCAAGGCCAAAAGACACGGAAAACCCCGGATAAATTACATTAAATCAACTTGTGACACCAGAGTAGCATTAATACCAGTCAATTAAGTCTTAGCTGCGGTACATTACGCGAAGACAACCCCCAACCCGAGACCAAAGCAAGCCGAACAAAGCGCGGCCTATGGGGCAAGAAGCCTCGGGTTTTCCTGCAACTCCTGCGCTTTTACGAGAAGATTATAAACTAAAATGGGGGTTAGCGTGTTATTCTGGGTGTTGTTTAGCCTGACACCGCGCGGGTATGTGGCATTAGCTAACCGGGGCCTTGCTTACCTCTCTCCCCGTTGTTTCGTTCGGGCTGCACCGGGCGCGGCCTCGACACTCGCCTGGGTCTCCTGTTGGTGGCTCTCAGAGAGTTCATCTGGCGAGCTGGTTTGTTAGGGGGGAAAATGCGTCGCTAACCTGCCGGAATCAACCCCGAGACCTAAACTACGAGTTGGGTAACCCTTTTACCCACTCGATCACGTCGGTATTCGGGGTTTTACAGCCGTTATGTACGTGCTAGCGATGTTACAGCTCCCCCCGAATCGCCTCTCGCTGCCAGCTCCGTTTCAGACTGTAGCAGGAGGAGCCATTAACCCACACGGGAAACAATCGCGAGAAAAAAATAAGCAATGGAGGTATTTCCACCAATCGCGTTCGCCATTTTGGAATTCTGCGCAGTTTCGACCAATCATATTAATCGTTGTATAATTAACTTCTGTCTCGGCCAATCAGAAGCGCCGTAGCAGGCGGCCATGACAACCTTCCCTGATGTGTTGCAAATCGGGTAGGGGTTACCGCAAAATGGTAAATAAAACAATAACTGCTAAAATCACGCATTCTAACTCGCACCGACACAACTGCAGATATCACTTGGTTTATATTAACGCAACAAATGAAAAATATGCCTTATAAATACGTTGTCTGAGTGGTCATTCTGTTCTTGACTTATTCATTTGCCGGTTATTCTGGCTGCCTGATTTGTCTCATTTCATTCATTTCGCATAATTTATTTGTAGTGTCGCTTTGTTCTCTTTGAGTGGATTTGCTCGGTTTTTACAGTTTATGTTATTGTAAATCTTGCTCTTTTTATTTTATAAATTTTAAGCATTTCAATTGTGTTTCTATTTTTTTTCTTCGATTAATTAGTAAATCAGTATGCTAATCATGCATTAATATAATACACGTAGGCCTAATTAAAACACTAGATGGCACTGTCCTATAAGATTTTAATATGAAAGATATCAAACCATTGTTTTGGGCCTTACTGATCTAGAATATAGCCTAGTCTGCATTTTAAAGTAGTCTATACAACTGTAAGAAATAGCCTATGACATTGACCATCCTAGGCCTAGTTTCAAAAGCACTAGAATATACATTTTTAGGCTTTTTTTTATGTCTCCAAAGAATTCAAAACAACTGAAAATATCAAATGGCCTACTCACTTCAAACCTGCAGCTTTGCCCCTTGTGGGAGTCTAAAGCTTCTTCTAAAGCTTCTAAGGAGGTCCCCACTCCCCATGGTTTCTTTGAAAAGAGGTCTGAAATAGATTGTGTGAATTTGAATGACTTTACTGTTATATAAAATCTTTATTAAGCCTAACCAGAAAACAGTAATATATATCTTATTTGTTTTCTAAGAATAAGACAGTAGCTTTTCAGGGAGGAAAGGGGAAGCACTGAAATAGCTTTGAACTATTAAAAAAATAAAACTCACTGCAGTGGTTTTGCAGCTCATCAGCTTCATCTAGTGGATAACATGTTGAACAGCACGCACTTATTCTCCCCTGCTGCCGCTAAGAGACGCTGTGCTCATACAGT